>CM056051.1:93418200-94018200 GCA_029574335.1 Rana kukunoris
GCGGGACGGGAGGTGTACAGTACACTCCTCTGCACACAGTCAGAATGCAGACAACTGTGTTAGGAGGTCGGTATCCCTCTGGCAGTAGGTCCTCTCACACAGCAGTGTGTGTGTATAGGTGGTGACTCACCGTCAGGCAGATGACAAGCAGTGTGATGAGAACGGAGCCCCATCCCAGCTCCTAACATCACTGGACACTGAACTTTCTCTCCTCCATTACTGACCGACTCCACCCTCTTCCACCGGACCATCCAACCCCGCCCCCTCAGCGATGTTCTAAACCCCCCCCTTCAGAGCTCATCTTCTCTCCTTATCCGGGCGGTAAAGGACTCCGCCCCCTGCAGATCGCTTTCTGAGGAGTTACTGAGCGATCAGCAGTGCGAACGAGGGGGAGAAGGAGGGGGTGCCTCTGACTAAACTGGAGGAGTGGGACAGGAAGATGCCAGGGGAGACAGGGCGCGCAATTGCGATTGCTGCCGCCAATTATTTCAACACCCCTAGTGGCCGTAGATGCGCTCTAGGCGGCAGTGCGCTCCTAGGCGGCTGCCTAATCCGCCTAGTGGTAGCGCCGGCCCTGTATGGTCCATCGTGGCAGATTGGATGAGATCTGATGAAAACGGACATGTTGTCCGTTCTCTCCATAGAAAAGCAGCAACGCTCGACAAGCCCCTCCCTGCTCAGCGAGCAGAGAGAGACCTGTTATCCGCCGGTGCATTGCCATGAAATGAGATTTGCCATGGAATGAGATGGTCCGCCTCCATCACATTCTATTGGCTCACTCATGTCACGTGACCTATTTAAACGTCAAGTATTGACGCAAACATCAGTCACAGCTAGGCTATCATAGGGAGAGGATCTCCTCTCCCTGTGATAGCCCGATAGCGCTGTCAGCAGCGTGCCTCCCGCCAGCGCTAAGTACACCCCGCACCCGCAGCTCTTCCCCGTCCTCGCAGTCACAGCTAGGCTATCATAGGGAGAGGATCCAGCTAGGCTATTATGTCAGCAGCGTGCCTCCCGCCAGCGCTAAGTACACCCCGCGCCCGACTCGCCCCGTTCCATGAGCCTTAACGGGGGAGTAGAGCTGCGAGCACGGGGGACGGGGAAGAGCTGCGGGCGCGGGGTGTACTTAGCGCTGGCGGGAGGCACGCTGCTGACATAATAGCCTAGCTGGATCCTCTCCCTATGATAGCCTAGCTGTGACTGCGAGGACGGGGAAGAGCTGCGGGTGCGGGGTGTACTTAGCGCTGGCGGGAGGCACGCTGCTGACAGCGCTATTGGGCTATCACAGGGAGAGGAGATCCTCTCCCTATGATAGCCTAGCTGTGACTGATGTTTGCGTCAATACTTGACGTTTAAATAGGTCACGTGACATGAGTGAGCCAATAGAATGTGATGGAGGCGGACCATCTCATTCCATGGCAAATCTCATTTCATGGCAATGCACCGGCTCAGTGGAGATCAATGGAGAGATCTCCTGCTGAGCTGGCGGACCACTGAAATGGATCCGCCCCTGTGTGGAAGGGGCCTTATTCCTACTACAAGGAAAGTAAACATCCCTTGCAATAGGAATAGTGCATGCCAGGTCTTCTTTACAGCGAGATCCGAGGTCAATAATTCCCCAGATCTTGTCTCTAGGCTGGAAAGCCTGAAGGAAAAAAAGCTATCCCGGCTTCCCAGCCAAGGCGTCCGAGGCCCCTGCTTGACGTCATAACATCGCGCCCGGCCTCCGAAAGATCATAGAGATGTCCGCTGGATTCTCTATGGTAAACTTCCGGCGTAGACCGATTACTTCTCCCTCTTGCCAACCATAGGGGCGAGCTGGGAGAAACACCGGAGGGCAGTGGGAAGTGTGAGACTTCCCCTCCTGCTGCCTTTAAGAATGGTAAAGTGGCTGAACAGCTGCTATAATTGTTCTTTTCATGTTGTAAGTGCTGCCTGTCTGCTGGCCATCTCTTTCCATAACTTTCAGGATTCCCTATATGTATGGCAGGACTATATACTATATATAGGTACTATACCTTGCTGCCTGCAATCAGTGATTTCTGTACTGACTCCACCTCCTCAAACTCCTCCTTTTAGCACTGCTGTAGTTTAGAAGGCAGGGTCTGTGAAAATGTGCGACACAGCAGTACCTGCTTATAGGGTTTATTGAATGTGTTGCAGAATTCAAAGAAGTAAATATGTGTGGATTTTCTCAAAGTAAGTTTACCATCTTCAAGTTCATTCAGGTTAAGAGGTATTAGCTAGACATAAAATGTGGAAATTAACCACTTAAGGACCGCCTACTGCACATTTACGTCGGCAGAATGGCACGGCTGGGCACATCAACGTATATATACACGTTGATTTTAGTACCCAGCCGTGGGTCACGGGCGCGTGCCCGCGGCGCGCTCCCGTGACCCGGTCCGAAGCTCCAGGACCGGGACCGCGGGATTCGTGGACCCGGTCGTCGCGGCGATCCGTCCCTGGAGCAGAAGAACGGGGAGAGCCGTGTGTAAACACGGCTTCCCCGTGCTTCTCTGTGGCCGCAGCATCGATCGCGTCATCCCTGTAATAGGGGGGCGCGATCGATGATGTCACACCTACAGCCACACCCCCTACAGTTGTAAACACACACACAGGGAACACTCAAAGTCACAGCGCCCCCTGTGGTTAACTCCCAAACTGCAACTGTCATTTCCACAGTAAACAATGCAATTTAAATGCATTTTTTGCTATGAAAATGACAATTGTCCCAAAAATGTGTCAAAATTGTCCGAAGTGTCCGCCATATTGTCGCAGTCACGAAAAAAATCGCTGATCGCCGCTATTAGTAGTAAAAAAATATTTTTTTATAAAAATGCAATAAAACTATCCCTTATTTTGTAAACGCTATAAATTTTGCGAAAACCAACCGATAAACGCTTATTGCGATTTTTTTTTACCAAAAATACGTAGAAGAATACGTATCGGCCTAAACTGAGGAAAAAACATGTTTTTTTATATATTTTTGGGGGATATTTATTACAGCAAAAAGTAAAAAATATTGCATTATTTTTAAAATTGTCGCTCTATTTTTGTTTATAGCGCAAAAAATAAAAACCGCAGAGGTGATCAAATACCACCAAAAGAAAGCTCTATTTGTGGGGAAAAAAGGACGCCAATTTTGTTTGGGAGCCACGTCGCACGACCGCGAAATTGTCAGTTAAAACGACGCAGTGCCGAATCGCAAAAAGGGGCAAGGTCCTTTACCTGCATTTTGGTCCGGGTCTTAAGTGGTTAATATAATCTTTACATTTTGACCATAGATATGCTTCACCCTTTGGGTTTAAGATTGCCTTTATTGTAGATAGCCATTGTCACAGTTGGCTCTAGTACAAACCATGAATCACACTGCTTTCCTGTCACATGCAATTAATTTTGAATGAGCTCAAATCGCACCAAAGTAGTGCATGCACCAATTTTACAAATGCACTGCAACCAGATCGCATAGTCATTTTGTACGCACTGCGTTGTAGTGTGAACAGTGGTTTATGCACCATGTAAATTAGCTCATGGCAACCATGGATTTGTTTTTAATTTCATAACTAGGCTCTCTGCCTTTTATATACTTTAAGTGCTCAGCTCATCTTTATAGTAATATCTCATAAAAAGATAGAAAAAAACAAGTTGGTTCTATTTTGCAATGTAAAGGTAATCCAGGGTCAAAATTCCTGCAGCAATTTTACAGAGATGATTATCTTCTTCAAAACCTGTTCCTGAAGGTGTTTACAGTCTTGTATCCCTATAACAGTAAGACATAATAAGGCCATTAGTGCTTGGCAGTGCCAAGGAGCTTTACTGTAGTTTTAGCTGTGCTTTTCAACCCCAGCTGGGCGCTTTTAACACCTACTAGCGGCTGAAAAAAACCTGTTGTGGCGCTTTGGTAGTGCTGCCTATTCATTTCAATAGGCAGGGCGTTTTCGGAGTTGTGCATACTCCGCTCCCAAACCACCCCCAGGATGCTGCTTGCAGGAATTTTTTTTTTCCAGTCCCGCAAGCGCACTGATTCAGTGTGAAAGCACTCAGGCTTTCACACTGGGGAGGCATGAGAAGCGCTTTACAGGCACTATTTTTAGCGCTAAAGCACCTCAGTGTACAAGGGGTCTAAGGCTCCTTTCACACGTGCGGACGGTATGTCCGCTTTTTCATCCATCTGTGTACGGATAAAAAGGGGACATACCTTGGTCCCTATGATATTGCGGGTGTCAGCGGTGTAAAGACACAATGCAATGAATGGGAGGCGCTGCTCACCATAGCTGGTCCTGGTATGGATGTAAACATGTGAAAGTCCATGAGACCCCCTGTGATTGAGCCCTTACTGGGCGGGGAAAAACATGTTAGGGGGCATGGCCCAAAGAGAGGCATTGACTGAGGCTTTCACATGTATACATCCATATCAGGATTGGGTATGGTGAGCATGGGTCTTAAGCGTAACACAAAGGGCAGTATACAGGAAAGACACGTATCTTACAAGTACATTTGCAGGCATTGACCACAAATGAAGGGAGGTGCACAAAGGCATGGAAAGCCAAGACATCAGCTGAAATCTATCAGAAGGCAATCCTGCACCTTGTCAGTGCAAAGTAATATCCGGTGGCTCAGTATCAACTGATGGCCTATAAAAAAAATTGGTCTCATTACCAAGGTGTCACACAAGAAACATCTCATGATAGGTAAAAGCGAAAAGCGCTCTCAAGACCTTCACAATCTTATTGTTGCAAAACATACTGATGGCATTGTTTACAGAAGGATTTCTAAACTTCTGAAAGTTTCAGTGAGCACTGTTGGGGCCATAATCCGGAAGTGCAAACAACATTATTTCACCATAAACCGACCACGACCAGGTGCCCCTTGCAAGATTTCTGACAGAGGAGTGAAAAGAATTATCAGAAGAGTTGTCCAAAAGCCACTTGTGGAGAGCTTCAGAAAGACCTGGAATTAGACAGTGAAATTGTTTAAAAGAAAACAAGTAATGCTCTCAGCCACCAAGGCCTGTTTGCAAGCTCACCACGCAAGACTCCATTGCTGAAGAAAATGTTGAAGCTCATTTAAATTTTGATGCAGAACATTTAGACAAGCCTGTAAAATACTGGGAAAATATTGGGCTAGATTCAGGTAGAAGAGCGTATCTTTGTGCGGGCGTAGCGTATCCTAGTTATTTATCCAATTTCACTAGATATTATTTTAACCACTTGAAGACCAGGCATTTTCTGGCACTTTTGAATACAAGTTTAAATCAGTATTTTTTTTTTAGCAGAGCGGTCGTTGCAACTTTTTGTCACACGAGATTTGTTCTGCGGTTTTGCAAATGCATTTAAAAATAAATAAATACACTTGAACGCTCCTGTGTCTTAATATAATATAATATAATGCAGCTAAATACCTGTTTTCAGAGTGCAGATCGACGCTTACGTGACCTGCTGGCTCTCTCCTTCTGACGTCAACGGGGCATCATTGACCTCGCCCGCTGCAGATCTCGGGCAGTGAAAGGGGAGAGCCAGCGGGTCACGTGAGCGCCAATCGGCACTCTGAAAACAGGTACATAGCTGCATTTTTTTTTGAAGGCACAGACACAGGGCAGATTACATTAATAAAAAGTGAGGATCGTGTAAGTTTTACTTAGTGGGTTAACAACCACTTTAACCCTTTCGCTGAAGAGCCATTTTGTACACCTTTAAAAAAACATTTTAGGTCTGAAGATTACACAAAACCCACAAATATTATATATTTTCTGAAAGCAGACACCCTATGGAATAAAATAGTGTAGTTACAATTTTTTATGTCGCACGATACTATCGCAAAGGTCTAGAAAATGCAAAAAAATCCTGTAAAAACCACACTAATGTGAATTTTAGGGCAAACAAACGCAGTAATGTACCCAATTTTTGATAAAATATAAAAGTCAAAGTTGCACCGAGTAAATAGATACCAAACATGCCAAACTTTAATTTTGTGTGTGCCTGTGAAATGGCGTCAAACTTCGGTACCCTAATGCCGCGTACACACGGTCGTTTTTTGCGATGAAAAAAAACGACGTTTTTTAAAACGTCATTTAAATTGATCGTGTGTGGGCAAAACGTTGTTTTTTGTCTTCAAAAAAACGACCAAAAAAAATTCCAACATGCTTGAATTTTTTGTGTCGTTTTTCAAAACGTCGTTTTTTGTTTCACAAAAAGTCACCGTGTGTAGCAAAAACGTCGTTCAAAACGACGTTTTTCAACCCGCGCATGCCCAGAAGCTAGTTATAAAGCGAGCTTCAATGGAAAAGCGTGGTGAACGTAACATTGCTTTTTGTGAAAAAACGATGGTGTGTATGCAAAATTGTCTTTGAAAAGTGACGTTTCAAAAACGTCGTTTTTACTTCACAGAAAACGTCGTTTTTTTTTCATCGCAAAAAACGACCGTGTGTACGTGGCATAAATCTTCTATCGGCAATGCTTCAAATGTCCCTTATACTGTAGGTATCAGTTTAGTGTTACAGATGAGGTCTTTTGTTCGAATTATTGCCCCCCCCCGGCGTGCGTGGCGATATGTAACGTGTATCGCAATCTACGTTTTCATGCGTAGGCGCCCAGAGGCATGCATTTACTTTTGTGCGTATATGTGGGGGTAGGGGGTCTGCCAAAAATTTGGGGGGGGCTGTTATGTGCTTGGGTGTAACTATTTTTTTTTTACTTAATTCTTTTTACATCACATGAGGACAAACGGTTTAGGTGACAGGTTCTCTTCATTGAGATATAAAGGGTCTAAAACACCCTGCATGTCTCCCCTGTACTCCACTAAATGTTTTGCAATGCACATCGCATTGCAAAACATTATTTCCCGGCTTATCTAGCCCGGGACACTGAGCGAAGTGAGGTCAGGGACGTCACTTTTCAGGTCACAAACAGGGGAGGAGAGCACACGTGTGTCTGCGCTTCTCCTTCCACTCTACCCACTGGCACTCACCATGGAGCTCCCGGGCCAGACAATGGGCAAGCATGGCGGAACAGCGGCGCCGGTCCGGGGGGTGTGTGGGAGTCTGCCTGTCAGTTTCACACAAAATCCTGGTGGCTACAGCCGAAATTGAAAGGGTTAATGTATTCTATGCATCAAGATAAAAAAAACTTCAGTGCGCAGCAGCCCCCCTCATACTTATCTGAGCCCCATCTCCATCCAGCGATGTTGCACAAGAGTCTTCACTGTCTGGGACTCTCGCTCCTAATTGGCTGGGACACATTGGCTACGCTGCTATAAAAGTCAGTGGCCAATAAGAAGAGGGGAGTGGGGCCGAGCCGACACACAAAAATTGACACACTGAGTAGCTCAGGTGCCCCCATAGCAAGTTGTTTGCTATGGGGGCACTTGCAGAATGGAGGGGCCAGGGGTTTTAGAGTTGTTAAAGTGGAACTTCAGTAATTTTTTTTCAACTTTCCATCAATTAAATCTTCTGCCATTATTGTTTTAACTTTGGATAGTAAAACATTTTTTTCCTGCCAGTAAATACCTTATGCAGCCCACTTTCTGTTACTTGTCTGGTAAAAAGCCAAGGCTTATGATGACATCATGTACAGCTTTCTCTCTCATCCCTGTGAGAGTTTGCCAGGAGGAGGGAGGGGCAGTAATAAGAGGGCCAATGAAAGCTGGAGGTGTGCCTCTGAGTATATCCAGGAAGTGAACATCCATCAGCTTCAGCTGCCCACAGCTAACATGGTTGCAGCCAGACTTAGTGGAGGGAGATTTCTGCAGCATATTTGGCAAGTACAGAATCGCAGTATATATAAAATATGCAAAGTGGTTGAAGGGAAGCTTCCGAATGGCAAAGATGTTTTTATTACAAATTATGTAAGCAGATTGCAGTTCCTTTTTAAGAGATGTAGCAGACCACATAAACATATGAAGATATTTGATTTTATTGGATATGATCCATAGCAGAAAGTAAAAACATTTATTTTTTTCAAAATTGTCAGTCTTTTTTTTGTTTAGAAGGTGGAGTTCACACTGGCATTAAAAAGGACACATCCTATGCATTAAGTTGAAAAAAACATCCAACAATACCAGCCCCCCATTTTACTTACCTGAGCCCGTTCACCTGCGGCGGTCGCCCCCGACATCATCTTCGCCGCTCAGCCTGGTCGTTGATTGGCTAGAGAGGATGGATTGAAAGCACCGCAGCAATTGGCTCGTGCTGCTAAAAAAATGACATCCAAAAAAAAAAATGACGTGGCAGGCCTGAGTGATACAGTGAGCAGCTTTAGCCACCGGCTGCATCACGGCGCGCGCCCGCCCGCCCGCAAGAACTTACCACCATGCTTGCTCGCATGAAGGTAGAAAGTTCTTGTGGGCATGACCAGAGACAGCAGCCGAGGGCCCCCAAAAGACATGGATCGGGGCCACTCTGTGCAAAACGAGCTGCACAGTGGAGGTAAGTATGACATGTTTGTTATTGAAAAAAATATATTCTCTTAACAACCCCTTTAAGAGTAGGCATTAAAAAGGCCCCTCAAATGCCTATGCACAAAATACAATAGACAGCACATAGTGGTGTTCATACTAACTGTTAGCGTTGTTTCAAAATTGAAGCCTCATGTTGAGTCGGGAGGCGTTTGCAGCCTTTTAACGCCTCCCATTAAAGTCTATGGTAACGCTTCGCAAATGCTCTGGCAGGCAGTTGCAGGGCATTAAGATTAGTTAATCTACTGTAATGAAATAAGTGTTTGGGGAGCATTTTTAACTCCTCATTAACGCTTCTAAAAGGCCTAACGCCCATACTAAAGCTCATCGACGCCTGTCTGACACATATACTAAAGCCATACAAATGCTATAGGAGCATATGTTGAGCGTTCGAAATTTAGTCAAGTGTGAACAAGCCCCAACACAAAAAATAAAAACCCAGAGGTAATTAAATGCCACCAAAAGAAAGCTCTATTTGTGGGGGAAAAAAATGAAGTTTTTTACTTGGGTACATGACCTTGCAATTGTCAGGTAAAGAGGTTTATAAACCTCCATTTTTTTTTCCTTACCTGTAAGGCAAAGGCATAATGTGCATCGCATACTAGCACATTATATGAAACTTACCTGAAAAGCCAAAGCTTCCAGTGATGCAGTTATCACTAGAGATAGCTTCCATCTATAACAGGTCCTCCTTCTAGGTTCTCAGGTCCGGCCAGAGTCACAATCTCACTCCCATGCATGCTCGTAGGTGCGACCGGTCACTGCACACCGTTCTGAAGAAGCGGCATGGGAGCGCATTCACCAGTGATGCAACTGGCTGCTGGGCAGGGGCAGACTGACCATTGAGTCACTCGGGCACTACCGAGGGCCCCATGCCACTAGGGGGCCCCATCAGGGATGCCAGTAAAACCAGGGACAGTATGTAAAAATCTGTGTTTTTTTTTTACATCTGTCCCCGATATGTTCTAAACTGACATGCTTTTGATGTGAAAATCCCGAGATTTTAGATGCTCCGCCTCTGCACTGCCTCCTGGCATGGTGGCCATCTGTAAGCCCAGGGGCCCCATAATCTTCTATTGCCCGGGGGCCCCATGAGTTGTCAGTCCACCCCTGCTGCTGGGACAGTAAATATCTCCTAAACCAGTGGTTCTCAAGTACCCCCAACAGGCCAGGTTTTCAGGTTTTCCTTTACCTTGCACAGGTGCTTTAAATCAGAGTCAATGGCTTGGTATTTTGGACAGCTAATTTATCTAAGAGAAATTTTGAAAACATGGCATGTTGGGGGTACTTGAAAACAGGGTTGAGAACCACTGTTCTAAAAAGTGCATGTTTAGAAGACATTTACACAACCTATAGGTAAGCCTTACATAGGAAGTAAATCCTGATGGGTTTTACTTCCTTTTTTGTTCCCTGCAAAGTAAAAGCATAATGTGCTAGTATGCATCATTATGCGACACTTCCTTGCAAACGAAGCCCACGCTGTCCCTACTGGTGGCTGCATCCATGTTCGCCTCCCTTCCGGGGGCCGTGGACTCCGGCTCTGTGACTGGCCGGAGTTGCGTGACATCACTCCTGCATGCGGGAGCTGCCAGTCATGGCACTCGCTAGTGAAGAAACGGCACAGAGGACCATTTCTTCACAGCACATGTGTCAATGTTATCATCGGCGCATTACCACGTAAATATCTCCTAAACTGGACACCTTTAGGAGAATTTTACCATACCTATAGGTAAGCCTCATGATAGGCTTACCTATAGGCACAACATTAAATTGTAGGTTTACAACCTCTTTAATATAGGCTTACCTATAGGTAAAATCTAAAGATGGAAGTTTATTTCCTCTTGAAAGTAACGCAGTGGTGCATCACCAAAAACGGCCTGGTCATGAAGGGGGGTTAAATCTTCCAGAGATCAAGTGGTTAACAGCAGGTGGGCTAGAACATTCAGAGGAGGAATCCTCCCTGCTGTGACTTGGGAGGCCCTAAGGCCCCTTTCACACTGAGGAGTTATTCAGGTGGTACAGCGCTAAAAATAGCGCTGCTATACCGCCTGAAAAAAATCCTGCCCCAGCAACCTCAATGTGAAAGCCCGAGGGCTTTCACACTGGGGCGATGCGCTGGCGGGAGAGAAAAAAAAAATCTCCTGTCAGCAGCATCTTTGGAGCGGTGAGATGAGCGGCATGTATACGGCTCCTTCCCATTGAAAACAATGGGAAGCCGCGGCAATACCGCCCGCAATGCGCCTCTATAGAGGCGCATTGCAGGCGGTATTAACCCTTTCACGGCCGCTAGCGGGGGTTAATACCGCACCACTAGCCGCCGCAACTCGCGTTAAATCTGATGGTATAGCGCCGCTACTTAGATCGGACATGCATGAAAAAAATAAAAATATACGATTTCGGTTTAATCCATACAGCTGTCGTTCAGAAATGCTACACAAAGGAATTACAACACGATATCACTTCCTAATTTTTATTGTGTTGTACGAGAATTTTTGTGACTTTAGTAAACTCATCAGATTCAATCTGAGATTAGCATACAAAAAAGAAAAAAAAAAAAAAACGGTAGATCATTCTTCCGATAATCTCATTGTGTGCATTCAGTGACTTTGTGTTAAAAAAAATACAACACACAACAAACATGTCAGACTTAACTCCACTGTGCAGTTCGTTTTGCGTAAAGAGGCCCCTCGATCCTCCTCTTCTGGGGCTCCCCAGTGGCTCTCGCTGCTCCTCCCCGCATTGTATAACCCCTAGGAAAAGCACTCTCCCGGGAGGTTACCTTGCGGGCATGCTCCCGAGTCCAGCATTCGGTGTCCATAGACACTGAATGTAGCACTCAGCCCCGCCCCTGGGTAATTGGATTTGATTGACAGCAGCAGGAGCCAATGGCTGCACTGCTATCGATGTATCCAATCAAGAGCCGAGAACCCTGGGCAGAGAGGAAGAGTGTGTCGCCAGCAGGGGAATACAGGACTCAGGTGAGTTTAACGGGGAGGCTGGTCACTGACAGAAGTTTTTTCACCTTAACGCATAGGATGCATTAAACCGGAGGTCCGCACACCGCGGACAAAATGGGTTTTGATGCATTAAGGTGAAAAAACACCTTGCACTCCCCCCAAAGCCCCTGTTTTTCTTACCTGAGCCCAGAATCTCTGTGGGCACGATCCCGTGATGCTTTCCCCCAGCTTGAGGCGGCTCTTCATTGGATGATTGATAGCAGCGGGAGCCAATGGCTTTGCTGCTGTCAATCAAATCCAATGACGTGGCGGGCCAGGGCCGAGTGATTCACTTGGCGGCTATGGCTGCCGAGTGTATCACACAGAATTGCGCTCGCAAGCTAACCCCCCCTGGGAGAGTGCTTCCCAGAGGGGGGGGGTTAGCTCTTGTGGGGAGGAGCCGAGACAGCCGCTAAAGGAACCCAGAAGAGGAGGATGGGGGCCACTCTGTGCAAACCGAGCTGCACAGTGGAGGCAAGTATGGTATGTTTGTATTTAAAAAAAAAAAAATCTTTAAAAGCCAGCAGTTGCACATACTGCAGCTGCTGACTTAAAGCAGAGGTCCACACAAAGTGAACCTCCGCTTTTCAGGAACCCTCCCCCCACCGGTGTCACATTTGGCACCTTTCAGGGGGGAGAGGGGTGCAGATACAGGTATTGGTACAAACTTCCGGGCATAGATAGCCACAGAATTTGCAGCTATCTACATCTACACAGTTCCCAGAAGACAGCGGGGACCAGTGAAAATGCGCAGTGCGACTCGTGCATGCGCAGGAGGGAACTGGGCAGTGAAGCCGCAATGCTTTACTTACTGATTCCCTCACCGAGGATGGCGACGGGGGCAGCCAAGAGACTAGCAATTACTCGTCGTCGGCTCCTAACATCACAGGCACCCTGGACAGGTAAGTGTCCATTTATTAAAAGTCAGCAGCTGCCGTATTTGTAGCTGGTGGCTTTTAATATTTTTTTGTTTCAGTGGACCTCCGCTTTAATAAGCGGACACTTACCTGTCCTGTTGTCCAGAAATGTCGGCACCGCAGCTGATGTTTCCGTTGGGTGCATGCCGCCTCCACTGAGAGTAAGGAAACCTGGCAGTGAAGCCTTACGGCTTCATGCCGGGAACCCCACTGCGCATGCGTGAGGCTCTGCTCCTGGCCTGGAGACAGTGGGAGGAGGGAGCCGAACTGTGACATCAATACCTGCAGCTGAGGCCCCCGGAAGTGGGGAAAGCCTACCTGTGAAAGACAGGTATCCTGTCCCCCCTCCTCCCCCAAAAGGTGCCAAATGTGGCACCAGAGGGGGATAGTGCGAGCGGAAGTTCCACTTTTGGATGTAAAAAAAAAAAAACATGAGGGTTTACAACCCCTTTAGTTCTCCTCTAAAAACCTGGAAGCTTCGGCAGATTTTGCACTCTCCAGTTTTAGTAAATAAACCTTCAACCCCAAAATCGGGTTGATACATTGTACTTATGTGACAATAAATGAACACTGCGATATTTTTCATTGAAAATTTGTGATAAACCATTGGGCAAGGATCACATGATATACAAATGAGAACAACCACCATTTTATTCTCTAGGGTCATTGCGTTTCAGAAAATAGGTCACGTGTTGATGAAGCTTCAGACCTAACGTGAATTTGTAAAAAAAAGACAAAACCACCACTGGCAGCAAAAGGGTTAATGATCTTGGTCCCATGAACGCTCTGTAGACTTGCAATGGAAATATAGGATGGGACTATCGGGTGAGCTCCGGCTGTATTTTATGACGTGCCTGCAGACTACAAGAAGAGTCCGGTGCTCCGGGTATGACGTCCATAATCCGTTGCTAATGCAGAGCCCAGCCTGTCCAGGCCTCCCCGGGGTCCTCGCCTCCTCCACCCCGATATAAAGCTCCCGGCTCACACAAAGCTTCTGCTCCTCGTACAGCCAAGCCTCCCCCTGCTGTTGCTGCCGTGGGCGTGGCCTGCTGTCTGAGCATCAACGTCTGGTCGCGGCGCCCTCCCTATGGGTGTACTCGTCGACCTCTCGCGCGAAAGGGGGAGGAGATCCCGGTCGGCTCAGTGGGCGTGTCTCCGGCCGCGCCGGAAGCGCTGTCCTCCTCTCGGTCCGTGTCTTGCTGCGGCCTTGTGTGTACGGTGAAGCCTGGAGCTGGAGTAGTCGTCTGCGCGAAATCCGCTGTTTTGGGGGGAGGGCAAAGGGATGGGGGGGAGCCTGGGCCCCGTGTGACCCCCACCTCCGGGGAGCTGTTGTGGGATAGGACAAGATGGAGGACACTTAAGGCCAGAGTGCGGGTGAGTGAGAGACACACACACGGAATGTTTATGTGCGGGGTCCGGGGATGTGTGTGCGGGTGAATGCTGTGCTGTGTGCGGGGATTCCCTCACACCTCCCCCCACACACACAACACACAGCTCGCTTCATTGTTGCTGGCCGTCCTCCTGTACACACTGTGTGTGTTGTGTGTGAGGAGATCATGTGTGGGTGAGGGAGGCTCACTGCCCCTTGTTGTCTTCTGGGAAAGAGCTTTGTTATCACTGAGGGCCCATCACATCATTGTATTAGATAACACTTTATTATTATAATGCAGAATTTATATCACCCCAACAGTTTGCACAGTGCTTTACAACATGAGGGCAGACATTAGTTACAATACAATTCAATACGAGGGCCCTGCGTTTTATGAAAACGCATGTTGTGGATTTTAACGTTTTGCGTTAATTTTCCGCAATGGATCAGGTGTTTTTGCGTGCGTTTTCATCCCTAGTCACCGGGAAAAAATTAACGTGACTCAAACATCACACTTTGGCCGGTTCGCCTCGGTGCCGCTGTGTTTTGGCTGCAGCACAGGCACATGTGCAATTTACATGTGTGTTTACATGCATTTTTAGTTGCAATTGCATCGCCTTCTATTGGGTCATGAAAGCGCACAAAAAAAGTGTCATGCGGGGCTTTTGATGCGCTTTCAGAATACGCACGTCCTAATAGAAGTTGATGAAAATGCTTGTAAAAAGCACACATACAGCATGTAAACCCATGCTGTGGCTAACCCTGGTTCACAGTGAAGTGATTTGACATGCGATTTGACATGATTGCGGCAATGGCACCATCAGAAACCGGTGCGACTCTGCATTTCCGGCACCGATTCGATTCCTAAAAAGTCGTTTCTGTACTACATTTGGCGAATTCAATTGACATCTGTGAAGCAACCCACACAGATGTCTCTGAAATTGCCTCTGAAGTCGGGACTGATCTCACACAATTTAATTCCCGCTGTCAGTGTGAACCTGGGCTAAAATGCAGTGTGTCGGTGTGAACCCGGCCTTAAAGTGGAGTTCCACCCAAAAATGGAACTTCCACTTTAAAGAGGTTACCCCCTGACCTGCCACATTTGGCATGCCATTTTTTTTGGGGGGGGGGGGGGAGCAGAAACCCTCTTTTTAGAGGGTTCCAGCTACCGCTTTCTCCCTAGGGCGCCTCGGCGACCGGAAGTAAGTTCCCTCTCCCTCTCCACAATCATCTGGGACACGTCACAGGTCCCAGATCATTGCTCCGCCAATCATGGCGCACAGCGAGGTGAAGCCACAGCCAGACGCGCACAGTCACAATGTCATGGAGATGAGGGGGAGACAAGCGGGGCTTCGTTCCCTCACAGCTCTGGGACAGGTAAGTGTCCGATTATTAAAAGTCAGCAGCTGCAGTATTTGTAGCTGCTGACTTTTATTTATTTTAATTTTTTTAGGCGGAACACCCCTTTAATCGTCCCATGTGGTTCCATTGACTATGGTAGAAGGTGCATTTTTTTTAAAACGGGGCACTAAAGCTGGCCACACACTATAATTTTCCTTTAGATTTACCAGAACCCTTAAATATCAAAGCTAAACTCTTTCAATTTGTATGCAGTCAGGCACTTGCCCTACATAGTAAATCTATAGGAAATTGAACATCAAGAATTGTATTATGTGTATTCAGCTTAAAGTGGTTGTAAACCCACACAAAAGAAAACAAAAACACCTGAAAGACAAAGGTATAATGAGCTAGTATGCATAGCATAACTAGCTCATGAATAACATTAGATCAAAGCCCCCGCAGCCCTCCTCGTACACCGATCTGGACAGGGACATTATTCCCAAAATTACTTACAGGTATTGCAGGCTGTGATTGGCCGGAGACGCAATGACGATGCTCCTGCGGGTGGGAGCCACCGGTAATGGCACGCTAATTGAAGCAACGGCTTGTAGGTGCCATTGGTTTAAGTGCGCCTATGCCGATGACGTTGGCACATACAAAAACAGGGGATGGTTCCTAAACCGTGTAGGTTTAGGAGATATCCGGTGTAGCTACTGGTAAGCCTTATTATAGGCTTAGCTGTAGAAATAGGTTTACAACCACTTTATGGCCAGTTCACAGATATGCAGTTTGCATTTGATCCGTCTCTGCAGGGCATTTTTGTGTTTTTAACATGGTTTTATGGTTTTTTTTTATTGGGAGATGTTTTTGGTAAATAGAGTTAAAAAACAAAACAAATGCAAAAGCATCAAAAATGCACCACATGTGTTTTTTTAGCTTGCACATGATTAGATAATAAAATCAGCAGAGCTTCACCTCATTTCAGATCTACCCCTCAGATTTACAGCCTTTTGTAAATAACCTCCACTGTGTTGCATTTAAAAAAGTTCCTGACTCTTTCCAAAAATGCAGCTGAAAAACGTATGTAAATGTGTCATAGGAAACCATGTTAAATGTACTGTAGTAGGTTTCTGCCGAACACAGGTGTGAGCCAGGCCTAAATATGCACGACTTTTTAAAAATGCAGTACACAGATGTGAACAGTTAAGCTGGGTTCACGCATATGCAGCCGCGATTTTCTGTGTTTCTATTTCAGGTGCTACATTTTTTTTCTTTCTGAAATCGCTCCAGAACCGGACCCAAAAACACACAGGACTCTTTTTAAAACCGCACTGCGGTCTCTGCTTACATGTGTGAAGCATCTACTTTGAATGCTGGTCCGATTCACATGTTATTCAAATTGGATGCGGTTAAAAACACGCATTCAATTCCCATATATGGTAACCAAGCCTAGGGTTCACACTAATTTGGCTGTGATGTTATGTTTAACGTTATTTTGTAGTATGTTTTTTATGCTTCATGTATTTTACTTTGTTGTAGGAGACTGGTTTCTATACGCAATACTCGCATACATGCATTTTCAGCACTGTCACCTGGGAAGAAATTGACATGTGACTCAAAATGCATTTAAATAATACCCAATGCATTTTTGTGACATTTCTATAGACCAGGGGTGCCCAACCTTTTGAACAGTGAGGGCCACTTAAGCGACTTGGTAACCGGTCACAAGCCACAATCCATGAGCGGGTGGGTGCCAGGTCCGTGTCCGTGCTGCATATGCAGAGTGGATATGGACACGGCCTCCTATACTCCCTTTTTATTTTTTGTGGGGATTGGAGGTAGGACACAAGTCGGTTTACATCTGCCACTCCTTAGAGCTTAATGGAGGGTCCAATTGGGTCGAACTGACCGTGTGAAAGGGGCCCAAGGCTGCTTTCACACTGATGCGCTGCGGTATACCGCACCACGGGTGTACTGTAGTGTACCTTTGGCTGTCCTGCACTTTACAATAGACTTCTATTAAATTCTGCAGGTTTGGTGCACTTTCAGAAAGCTCACCAAACTCGCAGGTATATTAACAGAAGTCTACGGCTTGGTGCAGGTAACCCGCAGGTGCGCTGCTCTGCATCTGCAGGTCAGTTTGAAAGCAGTCCAGTAACCGCTGCAGAATGGATATGCCCAAATATACACTGTGATTTTAATAATAAACTGACCTTTAATAACATTATTCTATTTCATCCCAGAGCAGGAGGTCGCGGGCCACTGGTTGGGCACCCCTGCCATAGACTATATGGGAAGGTGTGTTCTGAATGGTTAGGTTTAAGCTAGATTTTTTTTATTGTTTTTGATGTATTTTTGCATTTATTTGAAAAAAAAAAAATGTAGGAGGAGACGACCTGATTTTTTTTTTTTTTATACACAATACTGTACCAAAAATGCATGTATATGCATTTTACATGTGATTAAGGTTTGGCTGACATCAGTGCGTTGCAGTTTGGGTGCTGTGCGATTGTAACCATGTTTTACATGCGGCTGTAGGTGTGCTCCTATTGACATCTAGACTGTCAGGACTTTGCTGCACTTTCATGAAAATGCAGAAGTCAATAGGAGCTAGAGATGCACGATTTTGGATAAAATAGAGAATCACAATTTTTTTTGCTTAGAATTAGAGGTCGACCGATATGGGTTTTTCTCTGGCCGATGCCGATATATAGAAATCTGGGCGGCCGATGGCCGATATATGATGCCGATTTTTGCGGCTGATATTTTAGGCCGATTTTTATTTTTATTGGTGGCACTGGCTCGTGGCACTAATTGGCACTGGAAGGAAGATGGCACTAGCAAAAGGCACTTATTTGCACTGGCAGGTTGCACTGGATGGCACTGGCAGGTGACACTGGCGTGTGGCAATAGTTAGCATTGGCAGGTGGCACTGATGGCTTTAGTTGGCACTGGTAGGTGGCACTGGATGGAAGGTGGCACTAACTGGCACTGGATGGTGCCACTGGTATTGGCATTGGCGGATGGCACTGGATGGTGGCACTGGTATTGGCACTGGCAGGTGGCATTGGCGGATTGGAAGTTGGCACTAATTGGCACTGGATGGTGGCACTGGTATTGCCACTGACAGATGGCAAGTAGCACTAATTGGCACTGGCGCAAAAAAATTGTCACCCCCCTCAGTACAGACCCCCTCTCCCTCCAGTATAGACACCCCCCCCCCCCCTGCCCCCCGTAGTACAGACACCAGAGAGCGGTGTGTGTCCCACGAGCGCTGGCCCCTCCTCTGTGGGCGTAAACAGAGGAGGGACGCTCTGGGTGTACCAAGATGGCCGTGGCTCCGGAGCTAGGCCGAAGCTGCAGTCTTTCCTGATGCTGTGACCGTGGCAGCAATCCCCCCCCAAAAAAAATTGCTTTTGAAAGACCGCAGCGCAAATACAGTGTGATATTAAACATTGCAACAATATCGCTTTATTCTCTAGGGTCCCTGCTAATATATATAAAATGTTTGGGGTTTCTAGGTAATTTTCTAGCAAAAAATACAGATTTTAACCTGTAAGCAAGTGCCAGAAAAAGGCTTAGTCTTGAAAGCGGTTGTAACCCCCCCCAAAAAAAACCTGCAAGACAAAGGCATAATGAGCTAGTATGACTAGCATACTAGCTCATTATGCATTACTTACCTTAGATCGAAGCCATCCTCGTCTCCCCCCTCCGGCCGCAGACATCTCTCCGGGAGGTCACTTCCGGGTATCGCCGCTCCGGCGCTGTGATTGGCCGGAGCGACGATGACGTCACTCCGCGCATGCACATGGGAGCCGTCAAAGCTGGCAGATATTGAGAAAACCAGCATTCTCAGTGCGCATGGGCCGCAGACAACGGTGTATTCTTTTTGGCAAATATCTCCTAAACCGTGTAGGTTTAGGAGATATTGCAAACACCTACACCTTAATCTAGGCTTACCTGTAGGTGCAACGTGGCAGAGAGGGTTTACAAGCACTTTAAGTGGTTATATTGACTTCATTTACAGACCTAAAGTTCATCCTGTTGATCTAACAAATGATACAAAGTTTATTTTTATATCTCAGCACCGAGGAATATTTTCATAAACTTTGCCAGTTTTTTTTTTTGACAGCTCCGAGCAGAGAATGGCTCTGCACTTGTTATGAATCTTGGAAATGGCAGATTCAGATCGTGAAGGTGTTGGATCGAGATCACATTTTTTTTGAACAATTGGTGGTGCAGCTGTTATAGGAGCATGACCCAAAACTGCGGCATAAATTGCCCTGCACGCAACCAGGCCTAAAGTAGTATTACTATACAGGATTTATATAGCGCCAACAGTTTGTGCTGCGCTTTACAACATGAGGGCAGACAGTACAGATACAATACAGGAGGAATTGGAGGTCCCTGCTCATTAGAGCTTACAATCTAGGAGAGGATTTAAAGGGGAGACATTTTCATGCGCTTTTCCCTGCTGGGAAGATGTGTTTTGACACAGAAAAAGCACACCGGTGTGAAGGTGGCTTGCTATGTTATCTGCCACTCTGGATCCTCTAGTTATGTGTACTTTGTTTATAGATCACATGAATGTTTACAAGCCCAAAGATAACCATCTTTATTAAGCCAACATTTACATCAGTGCTGTCTTTTAGTGCATTTTTGTATGATGCCTTTGTTTTGGCCAATCACCAGAATTTTCTGCCTTTGACATCATTGTTGCTAAGAAACTGTGAAGCACAAAACGACTCCAAAAACGCATGTACAGTAAAACCTCGGTTTGAGAGTAACTTGGTTTGAGAGCATTTTTTGCAAGACAAGCTAAATTTTAAAATCAAATTTGACTTGATATACAAGCGATGTTTTGATATACAAAGAGTCATGTCACAACTGAGTATAAAAAAGAAGATCGGCGCCTCCAAGTGTAACAATATGGTTACATTTAATGAAGGAACAACATTTTGCAACATATTGCTACACTTAGAGCCCATTCACACAGGGCCGGCACGACTTTGGGGGCGTCTCGGCAAGGCGACCTAAAGACGACTTCAGAGGCGACTTGCAGAATAACCTCTGTATAGAAGTCAATGCAAGTCGCCCCCAAAGTCGTATAAGAACCCTTTTGTAAGTTGCGTCGCTCCTATTAGAGCAGTTCTATTGAACAGAGAGCGACGTGACTTGTCAGGCGGCTGTCACCCCTGTGTGAATGGGCTCTTAGAGGCGCCTCTCTTTTTTTTTTATACTCTGGAGCTCCTGCTGGATTTTGCTTCTAATCCCCTTGTGGAGGCTTCCATTTGTGGATGGACATTTTATGGTTCTACAACCTGGTCACATGGCTATAATCTTTTTATATGGACTATAAACTGAAGGACTAAATGGTTGTGGAACAAATCCATTTGAGTTTCCATTATTATGGGAAGATTTGCTTTGATATAAGAGTGCTTTGGATTACAAGCATGTTTCTGTAACAAATTATGCCCGCAATCCAAGGTTTTACTGTACACGCTATTCTGTGCGATTTTATTGAAGTGTATGGGGCCAAAAGAAGTTTCAAAAATCGCAGGAGATGTGAATGGGCACCATAGAAACCATCATGATTTCTATTGTCACGCATGACCAATCGCACCAGCGTAAGCGGGTCATATAACTATGGGAGGGTAAACGCTAGAATATGTCTGACATTTTTTTTGTAAGAGTTTTCGTTCATTTTTCAAATCAATACCAGAGTCAAATCGACGTTCATTTTTTGGCTGCAGTGACAAGAACATTTGAAGCAGAACGATGGGAAAACATTTCTCGAATGTACAAATTTCAGATAGTACAGTATGTGTTTTTTTCTGTAAAATGTATTCATTCCAAAAAAAAATCTTGAACTACTTTTGAACTGTTTTATTTTTTTGTACAAAATTCTACTTGTATACCCAGCTTAATTCTCAAATCTGATAGAATGCCTATGGAAAGTATTGTTACCCTGGTGTGTGAGCTTGGTGAATTGAGCCCTCTATACTTTAGATTGAACTTTAAGTGTTTTGTCTTCAGTTGTTCTGAATTGTTGTGCTGAGCTATTAGATGTGTTTTCTTTACATATTGATTTTTAGTACAGTACGCCTGATTGTGTGTATACAAAATTATTAATACCAGGAAAACAAAATCATGATGATAGAGATCAATTGTTTACTATGTATTACACTACGGCCGAAACAACTAATCCAGGGCTCGACAAATCCCGGTCGCCATGCCGACTAGAAATAGCATCCTGGCGAGTGGGGTCTTGGCTTGGAAGGTGGGCAAAAAAAATTAAAAAATGTTGTTCCATAGGACCGGCGCTCCGAGGACTAGGCCGAAGCCGCGGCCTCGCCTAAAACATCCTGCCCGCAGCTCGCCGCCATCCTGGGAAAAGGCCGCAAGCGTTGTAGTCCTATATTACACACAGGAACACTATGGGGTTGATCTACTAAAACTGGAATGTGCAGCTCTGCAGGGAAACCAATCAGCTTCCAGGTTTTATTGTCAAAGCTTTTCGGAGCACCCCCCCCCCCCTCTCTGGTGTCACATTTGACACCTTTTCAGGGGGGAGGGGGTGCAGATACCTGTATAAAAAAAAAAATGTCACTTGTTTACTACACTGCTTTTGGAAACTAGATGTCATTCAGTTGGGGTTTAATGTGTACTTTAAATTTGCACGTGCTGAACCTGACATGTTTTATTGTCTTAAGTAGTCCAAGTGGTGTAATAGTTGTTAATGTGGATAAGCTAATCCCAGCCTAAGGTTGTTTGGCTGACACAACAGTTATGCGCATGCTTGTGTAACAATAGCAGTTGAGATTTTTTCTGAATGTTAAAAAGCATTGCATCCTGGGACGACCCTTAACACCATATGAGATGATTGGCTGTTTTTGTTATGAGGGTTTGAATGATTTGCTTGGCAGTAACGTATTGCTGAAGCAATTTTTTATTTTTTTTTACCTGCAGTTAGCACTAATAACATTGATAACTCAGAGGCTGTCTGGATAACTAAATGAGAAAGCTCAGCAGGAAAAGACCGTGGTGTGTAAATCATGTTTTACAGTCGGCTGAATGCGCGAGTATTACAGTTGGTTGTATGGATAGGTACCCATATGCATAAACAGACCCTGTAAATCTGACCATAGAGGAATTTCCTTTCCTGCAAGAAAATCTCTCAATTCCCCCATTAACACAGTGTCGATGGTGGAATCCTTTCTCTAGTCAGTGTTCTCCCAGTGGGAGTGGGGAGCTGTCACTGCCCAGAGAAGACGGTGATTACTGCCAGCAGCTATTATAGCTATTCGCAATAATCGCATTTAAAATCCAACAGGCTGGTTATACCCAAGTTGGTCAACTTGGGTACATTCAGCCTTGCCCATACATGGTTAATTTCTCTGTTTAACCTCTTAAGGACCGCCTACTGTACATTTACGTCAGCAGAATGGCACGGCTGGGCACATCAACGTATATATACGTTGGTTCTAGTACCCAGCCGTGGGTCACGGGCGCGCGCGACCCGGTCCGACGCTCCGGGACCCAAAAATGTGTCAAAATTGTCCAAAGTGTCCGCCATAATGTCGCAGTCACGAAAAAAATCGCTGATTGCCGCTATTAGTAGTAAAATAAAAAAAAAATGTATAAAAATTCAATAAAACTATCCCTTATTTTGTAAACGCTATAAATTTTGCGAAAACCAACCGATAAACGCTTATTGCAATTTTTTATTTTTTTTTACCAAAAATAGGTATACGAATAAATACGAAGAATACGCATCGGCCTAAACTGAGGGGAAAAAAATTATATATATTTTGGGGGGATATTTATTATAGCAAAAAGTAAAAAATATTGCATTTTTTTTCAAAATTGTCGCTTTATTTTTGTTTATAGCGCAAAAAATAAAAACCGCAGTGCTGATCAAATACCACCAAAAGAAAGCTCTATTTGTGGGGAAAAAAGACGCCAATTTTGTTTGGGAGCCACGTCGCACGACCGCACAATTGTCAGTTAAAAACGACGCAGTGCCGAATCGCAAAAAGGGGCAAGGTCCTTTACCTGCATTTTGGTCCGGGTCTTAAGTGGTTAATAACAAGCAGAGATTCAAAGGGTCTATAGCCAGTTTAAGGCACTTTATGGTAGAATTCCTATGAGAGCTAATTACATTTGAACCTTGACCTAAGACCAGTGACCAAAACCTGATAAAACAGAAGATATGATTGGTTGCAAAGAGAAAACAGCTGCTAGTTATCTTCTAATGGTTTTCATTTGTCTATGCCTGGGTAACTAACTAGTCTGTCTGTTATGGACATTTTCAAATACTCCTATTTGATATATTGCAGGAACCTAATCCAAATGCATTTCTCTACTCCTGTAAAGTAAGGTACAGCATGAGCTAAACCATCTGATCTGGTAGCCCTGTGATAAGGGTAGTATTACATGTCACCAGTAGCACCACTGCCTTTGATATGGGGGTGTTTGATTTTTTCATGTAATAGTTGGCTGCCTTTTATATTGCGGAGTTCCACCCAAAAGTGGAACTTCCGCTTTAAGGCCTCCTCCTTCACCTCCTGTTTTTTTTTAAACTTGGAGAAATCCAGCCTGAGCTTTTTAGGCTGGGCTTTTCTCTCTCTCTCCTGTGACTTGTTTTCAGAGGATAGTAGGGGTGTTTGAATTTAATCGTCGCATCGGGATTCGACCGACCACGATGCGGCATCGATGCTGTAGCTTTAAGTAATTGATTATGAAGGATGATGTCATCCTCGTGCCGTGCCTCCTCACCGTGCCCTGCCACTGAGTGGAGCCAAAAGTTTTCGTGCCATTTTTTTCCCAGCCTCCCGCTGACGTCATCCCCCCTGTGTCATGAGGAGAGGAGGCCTTCCATCAATCCCCTTCCCTCTCCCCTTATCGGCCAATAGAAAGTGATTCCAGGCGGCATAATGCGGAAGTGAGGAGCCCATGCTTTGTGCAGGTTGGCAAGAACATGGAGTGCTGTGGCCGGAGTTTGGTGGCTGGAGCTGTTCCTGCTGATAAGAGTGGCGGCCGCGGCCGACTTATGGAGCACGGAGCTCCGAGGAGGAGAGTGGAGCCATCATTGCTTTTGGTCCCGTAATGGTTCAGGGTGGACGCGGTGTATCCAGCCAGAGGTGTGATGGATGAGGCGGAGCCGAAAGAGAGCCAGAACAGTGGTGGAGCCAGGTGAGGGGGCCGCGGGGAGGTCACTGAGAGGACTAAAGGGAGGTGCCAGACTGTATACAGAATGTAGATGGGGCAATAAAACAAAAAATGGTGTGCAGTGCTTTGCGGTGATAAATGTACAAGAGTCTTGAGTCCTGAAATATATTTTATATATAAATCTGATCTGATTGAAAGAAATCTTCTGTGTACTCAAAGTAATTCCAGTGCTGAGTGTGCTCTGCTGTGTTCAAGTCATTCACCAGAATTTAGGAATGGTTTGAACACAGCAGAGCACACTCGGCACTGGAATTACTTTGAGTACACAGAAGATTTCTTTCAATCAGATTTATATATAAATATATTTCAGGACTATATTTGTTCATTAGGTAATAAGACTCTCTTGTACATTTATCACCGCAAAGCACTGCACACCATTTATTTTGTTTTTAATGCAGATATGACAGCATGTTCCCCAGCTGGCTATCAAACTGCCTAATGTCCTTCACCGCCCCCCCCCCCTCCCAGGTCCCACTATCTCTTGCCCAACCCCCCCCCCCCCACCTTTTATAAATGTCTTTAAACTACTCCTGATCACTCAAACTACACAGACGGATATGGCTCCCAGCCCATTCCTCTTCCACCTCCCCATTCAAACCAATGGCCACCGCATAGCCCTCACCCAACTCCCTTCCATTCACAGGCTCCAACCCCCACCCCATGCAGCCCTAAACAATAATTATATAATGACAATATTTATCTCTGGACCGACCCCCTCCATCCTTCAGTTCCTATCACCCCCCCAGACTCTTCCATCGAATAATATTCCTGGACTCTTCCAGCCTTCAATTCCTATCCTCCGATTCTTCCATCCTTTTTTCCTTATTCATGGATTCCCATTTCCCTATCCCCGAACTCTTCCATTCTCTCTCTCCATGGATTTCACCATCTTTTAATTCTTATCCCTTGACCCCTCCATCCGTTCAGTTCTATCCCCCGACCCCTCCATCCTTCAGTTCTATCCCCAGACTACTCCATCCTTCCTTTCCTATTCATGTATTCCTCCTTCCCTATCTCTAGACTCCTCCATCTTTCTAATCGATAATCGAATCGTAAAAAAAACAACAAAGATGCGCACCCCTAGCGGATAGCGGCCTGAAGTCTGCTTTCCGCCTACATCACTGCCATCAGTCGGGGCAGCACGTCATCATGACTTCCAAGTCGGGATCCGCCAGCTGCCGCTGAGACAGCTTCTTCCCGTCCCTCCACTGCTCGACGCTCTAATGAGCACTGAGAAGTCAGTATGGCTGACAGTCAGTATGGCTCTGCTCGGGGAGGAGTGAGATCCAAGCCATCGGCTGTGTTCGGTGGCTCAGTTCACAGTGCGGAGACGCTGGGGGACAGCGGCGGCATCAGCCTGATGCTCCATCCACCGAGGTAAGTATGAATAGCAGGTACCCAGATTTGACAGGCACCTGCTCCCACTTCCGTTCGCCTAGTCTTCTGGGACTTATGACAGGTCCAGTCGCAGACTGCAGCGCCGCTTGTTCATGCGCAGTGGGCACTCGGATGTGAAGCCGCAAGCTGTCATGGTGGGGATGCCTAGGGGAGTACACAGGAAGAACACGGCTGTAGCGCGTACACAGCTGGACCGTGGGATGGGTGACTGGCTGTTTATTGAAAGCCAGCAGCTACACTTTTTCTGCTTTAAGATGAACCCTGTAACATGTCACACAGGGGGTTATTTACTAAAGGCAAATCCACTTTTCACTACAAGTGCAAAGTGCACTTGGAATTACACTGAAATTACTCTGAAAGTGCGCTTGGAAGTACAGTTGCTGTAAATCTGAGGGGTAGATCTGAAATGAGGGGAAGCTCTGCTGATTTTATCATCCAATCGTGTTCAATCCAAAATGCTGTTTTTTATTTTCCTTGCATGTCCCCCCTCAGATCTACAGCGACTGCACTTCCAAGTGCCCTTTGCTCTTGTAGTGCAAAGTGGATTTGCCTTTTAGTAAATAACCCCCAATGTGTGGATAACTGCTGCCTGGTGGATGTTAATGTCAGATGGATCTTGGGTGTTACTAACCTCCTATCTTGCATAATGACAGGGTAAGCAGGACAGTGCCATTGGCAGATGATATTCATGTCTTTGTTACAGTTTTGTCATCAGCGTGAGTGTATGTCAGTTTACTTGGTTGAATTTTTTGGGGGGGGCCTTTTATTTTACTTTCATTTGTGTTCTTGAATATTCTATTTTTTTTTTTTTTTTTTTTTATGGATTTGCAGCTCATATAGGCCATTCACCGGGGCCCTTCCACAAAGACATTCATTTCTTGCAAACACACAAAGGTCAGTTTAAACAGAAATCGGGGAACCCACCACTCGTTTTCAGGCTGTGGGAGGAAAGCAGAGTGGCTGGATAAAAGATGCAGGTATTGAGAATGATGCGAGTAGCTGATGGTGTGCCAACACGCCTATATTATACCAATGGAGAGAACCCTCATAGTGAGACTTTTTGGCACTAAGTCAAAGAGCACATTAGTTGAAAGGTTTATTGAAAGTTTACAGATTTTTTATTGTTACACAAAAAACTGACAATACATAAAAATAGTTGGGTGCTAGGACTAGATGCACTGTATTGGCAAAAAGTCACTGAGCAAAGAATGATGAATACACCCAACGTTTTTCGAAAATGGATTTTCTTCTTTAGGGGTTCATCAACATGAGCAAACGGGAACAATTTGCTTTCTTTTGAGATAGTAAATGCGTCGAGAGGAAATACCCAACATTTTTTAAAATAAGCTGCAAGGTATCCTACGAGTGTCACCAGGGGGCGCCAGGGGTCAGTACCAGAGCAATGATCCAAAGGGTTCAGATGGTTTCAGTATTAAAGTAAATATTGTGTGCAAAATCTGAATGTCCAAGCACAGCCAGCAACACTTCAGGATGCTTCAATTATTGGATCACTGAAAGATAATGAGGCAATATTATATCATATGGATTTTTGCGTTATATGGATGCAGTTTCCATATAGTCAGACATTATGCAGTAATCATGATGTATTTGTCCATAAGGGTATAGATCCACATTTATAGATGGACAAGTCAGTGGAGCGGGGTCTGTCTCAGGGTCATATCTCCAAATAATGGAGTCTTAGACTGCATCCATGTATTGTGGCTGTCTGTGCAGAGAGCAGCATATTTTTGATATGTATTGTCAGTTTCTGAGTGTAACAATAAAGAATCTGCAAACTTAATAACCTTTCCAATGTTTTTTTCTACTAATGTACTCATTGACTTGGTGCCTAAAAAGTCCCACTATGTGGGTTCTCTCCATTTGTAAACAGGCATGTATTCTAAGAATTGTGGCAAGATAATTATGCAGACCTTGCAGTAAAAATACAAGGTTCACTTAATACTTTGGGGTATCCCCCCCCCCTCCCCAACATAAATGACAGCTTTCAGTAAAGAAAAGAATAAACCAGTAGAAAAAAAGTTATAAAAAAAACCCGCATCTACCCCACCTCTCCCTACTGGTACACAGGTGAAGATAGAATTGCCTTTCTAAGGGCAAGACTTTGGGGGAATGCGAACTATCCCACTGCTATTTATGAGGGAGGAACCCTGATATATTAAACCGAGTGCAAAGTCGTCTTTATGTGCTAATTTGATATCCTTATTTTTTTGCCAGTTCCTAAGAGGTAGCTGTGTAATGTGAAGCCGTAGCAGCCCACGAAAGGGTTTCAGATTTAAGCTGGCCTTACATTGCTCGAATTTCATCCAAATCTTGCTTAATTGTCCAAAAGCTGTGGGTGGTCCTGTCTACACTTGCCGGCTCAACAAACTTTGAAAGTGCAAAATTGTCTAATCACTTAGTCAGATGCAGTGACTGTTTGGGTATTCAGGCAGCCATGGTTGCTGCGTCTGTCTGAATGTGAAAGTTGTCAGGGAGACCACTCTTGTTTAGCCTGGATGGGGGAATCCACAAGAGAAATCTAAATGTTTATGGCTAGCCCTAGGCCTCATTCACACAGGGTGTATCTATGTGTATGCGTATGTGAGGCTGTTTGCACCTGCATGGGAATGCATAATCTTTGTGCTTCCCCGTGCAGGTACTTCCATTGATGTCATTTGGGATGTATTCGCTGCACGGACACAGCATCTCTCCCACTTTGACATCCATGTGGGCGATCATGTATTTTGCCAAATTCTGCCAGTTTGAGTGTGCACAGTCCTGCACATCACTGTGTGGGTAAATACTATCCCTCCACAGATGTACAGTTATGGTACACCTCGTATTAACAAGGCCTTAGACACTGTAATTCTGTAATGAGATGCATAGCTGTTGTAATATGATGAACTTTCATTGTGTGACAACGAACTGAAATACTGTATAGGTTTTTCTTAAATTGAGACGCTGCCGATTTTAATTTGCCTAACTGAATATGCAGTATCCTTGGTAGGAAAATGCAAATTTACATGACTGTTTGTTTTAATAATCCCATTCTGTTTGACTTCATATGTTTTTTTTTTTTTCATTATACAATACCTTAACATTTCCTTTTTATTTAAATATCTAGCATATTGATCACATTACTATTGTGCCGAGGCCTTCAAGGATTAGTGTACATAAAGCCACCACACTAAACACTATCTATGTACACATTCTTACTATATGCAAGATGCTTCTCTTCACAAGCATGTGTAACATGCTGTCGTGTGTGTGTTTGTGTGTTTTTTTTTTCCTAGTTTCAGAAGCACTAGATCAGTGGTTCTCAACTTTTCTAGTGCCGTGACCCCTTGATAAAATTTCACAAGTTGTGGGGACTCCTAACATTATTTTCGTAGCGTGGGTTGTCGGCACCCAAGGCAAGACAAGTAGTTTGCGCCCCTAACCTGCGGACATTCAGTGCTCCCTGAATCCCTTCCACTTGTACAATATTAAAACCCCTGATACATTTTAGGATATACCACTCTTTGTTCTCCTTTCTTTACCTTTTATCTCTCTCTATCCTAATTTCCTGTTTTTTTTTCTCCCCCCATCCCTCTCTAGCCGTTTTTCTTGTTCTTTCTCTTTTTTTTGTTCCTCCCCCTCCTCTCCCTTTCATGTATTCTCTATTTTTATTCCCCCTCTTACTCCTTGTTGGGGCGGGAGGACGGATGGGATAAGTTGCAGTGTTGGGGGAAGTTTTGATTAGCCAACTTAGAAGCTATTGATCAAGGCCATCTGCTGATGTGGGGACTTTTAATGGTAACTATATCCACAGGTAGTGTTACTTACTGTGTCTCCAGCTTCACTGTGTCTCCGACTTTGTGGTGTCTCATAGCAGTGACACCTTAGCCCCTCCCACTTCACATTCCTCACCAGTCAAAGACCTCTAGTCTCTGCCCCCCAAGCCATGCCGTAAACTGAATTGGCGGCTGCGAAAATGGTGAGTGGGCGGCCGCGGCCTCTAAGAACAGCCCAGCTGAGCGGCCGCAGAACGGCTGGGAGAGTGGGCTTCAGTAATAGCCCAGGATTTGGTGACCCCTGGCAAATCATCATTTGACCTCTGAGGGGGTCCCGACCCACAGGTTGAGAACCACTGCACTAGATGGATCTATAATTACATTTGCAGTTCATATGTATAAGTTAACTTCTCCTCTAGGGTGCATTCATATGGATGCTCAGCTCTATACAGAGCTGTTTTTATTTTTCTGTACTAGCCATGAGTTACAGCTGTACAGACTCCCAATCCACCCCCCACTCACCTATCGGTCCTTGTGTACCTGTCTAACTTGGCTTTGGGGCTGAATCGGTACAGCCAGTCTGTGTCCATTAACTTTTATATATTGCAGTACGCAGCTTAGCACTAGTATGGAAAAAAAGTGCTGAGCACTTGTGTAAATGAGCTCTTATTTAAACAATAGATATTTGACATACAAATAGCAAAAATAATTAAACCCCCTTGTGGAAAGGGAGCAGTCAAAAGTTTATCGATTTAGATGCAAATACTTCTTATCAGTTGTGGTTGTAAACCCTCACATATACCCAATGAATTACACCGCCCCAGATGATACACCGAGATGAAGAAAATTCCTCTTACATTGGTTTAACTTGTTTATCTGCAGTCTTTTCTATCCTACACTCATTCGAAAGGGCAGTGTTAAAATCTTTCTTAATCTGTCAGGAGTACAGAGGAGGGGGCGGAGAGGTAGCAGTAACAGTGTTTGGGAGTTGATTGGATGAAAAGCACCCCCCCTCTACATAGCAGAAGAACTGTGTTCCAAATAGACTAGCTTTGTTCTGAGCTCCCCCTCCACCCAAATTTATCTTGTGTCAGGAAAACTTCTCAGAAATGACCGATAACAGAGGATTGAAGTGCCAGAGAGAAATGGCACTTAGAGCTTTGGAGAGAGAGAAATAAATACTGCAGATATTTGATTTAATCTTGGTGCACAGAGGTCTAACATCAGCCGGTTGTGGTCCGCTCAACAGAAACCGGCCGACATTTGACCCATGTGTACGGCAGCCTGTCCGATAGAAGCCGGCTGAACGATTGGCTTCTGTAGAATGGGCATGCCAGAAAAACATCTGCTGATTGGCATTCGATCAGCGCTCGCAGCCACTGACTTGTGTGTTCTGGCGGGGTGGGCAGGCAGAGTTCCCCTGTCAGAACTCAATAGCTCAGTGGGTAGATCGCTGTACTAACATCTGTTGGTACAGAGATCTCCTTGTGAGTTCCACAATTTTGTATTGTGTTTCCAGGCATAAGTAATCGCCACACTACCAGAATATTTATAGTGATTATCAAATAAGTCGCATATCCAGGTACTGGATACTGTATGGTAAACATGTTTAATATGTCAATAATTACCGTTAAGCTGGTCGTTGACGTTTAGAATCTCGGCCAGTGTTAAAAGGGGACTGCCGGAGATTCGATCCATGTATGGGCAGGGCTAGTTGTACACAAATTGATTCATCGATCGACTTGGGTAGTACCAGCATGTCAGATTTCTAGCATACTATTATTGTCAATGACTATAGTGGCTAGCAATAATCACGGTGTTCTCCCTGCAGAGACGTCCCCGTCCCCCCCCAGGAGAACACAATAGCTCAGTGGGAGGGATTCCCCCATCGACACTAACTGTATTGATGGGGGAATCGAGCGATTTCGGAATTGAGCAGGTTGCAGGAAAAAAAATTGCATCATCTATGGCCTTCCTTATCCTTTTTCACTCTCCTTAGATTTAGTGTGTTATTGTTGGACATGGATGTAAGAAATACCATGGACAAGACACTTTAAAAAAAAAAAAATGTAAAAAACATTTGAATATTCACAGAATTTTCAATAAACACAAGAATTTCAGCATTCTAGATGCATTACCGATTATTGCTGCATGAAGAAGTTGGAGTCTATGCTTTTCCAAAATGATTGCAGTTGGAAATCCAGTTTCTACACATAATCTTTTCCAAGTCATTTTAGAAGTGCAAAGAATTGTTTAACACACATTTCTGCAAACCAACAAAAAGATTGAGCAATTACTCTAAAACCACGAGAGTCCCATATAATGGTCACAATATGTTCTATATATTCTTTCACTTAGATAAATATTCCTTGAAAGTTTTTTGAATTTTCATTGAATTCACATTTTCCGAGCAACATTTTTTGTCTATAGCCAGTATCTGTGTTGAATGTAATCGGCCATCTTATTTTCATGTGTTATATATTCACTTATATAGATTTTTTTTTTTTCTTTGGACTAAACCTACAGTGAGGGATTTAATCCCCCTGCTGATTTTGTATGTTTGCCCACTGACAAAGAAATGATTAGTCTATAAAAACGCATTTCAAAAGTTCTAAATTGATTTGCATTTTAATGCAGGAAATAAGTACCATATTTGACCCCTTATCATTTAGCAATATTTTTGGCTCCCAGGTGGCTTCTATAAGGTAACAGCACTCTCTTAAAGGGAGTGCTCCTAATCTCGGCTTGTCACCCGCATAAAAGGCACATTCCACTCTCTACGATGGCCAAGACCAAAGAGATGTACAAGGATGACAGGGACAAAATTGTAGACCTACACAAGGCTGTAATGGACCATGTAGCTTGGTGAGAGGGTGACAACAGTTGGTGTGATTATTCACAAATGGAGGAAACATGAAATGTCCATCTCCCTCGATCTGGGAACACACTACGCATGAAGCACCAAAATCCTGCAGCGCCTGCAAGGTCCCCCTGCTCAAGAAAGCACATGTTCAGGCCAGTCTGAAGTTTGCTAATGAACATCTGAATGATTCAAAGGGGAACTGGGTGAAAGTGTTGTGGTCAGTTGAGACCATCGAGTTGATGCCATTTGGCCTCAACTCGCTGTGTTTGGAGGAGAAGGAATGCTGCCTATGACCTCAAGAACACCATCACCACCGTCAAACATGGAGGTGGAAGCAATATGCTTTGGGGGTGTTTTTCTGCTAAGGCAGTGTTTCTCAACTCCAGTCCTCAAGCCCCCCCAACAGGTCATGTTTTCAGGATTTCCCTCAGATGAAAAGACTGGGAATTACTAAGGCAGTGAAACTGATCAAATCACCTGTGCAAAATAATGTAAATCCTGAAAACCTGACCTGTTGGGGGGGCTTGAGGACTGGAGTTGAGCAACACTGTGCTAAGGAGACACAACAACTTCACTGCATCAAAGGGATGATGGACGAGGCCATGTACTGTCATATCTTGGGTGTGAACCTTCTTCCCTCAGACAGGGCATTGGAAAAGGGGCATGTATGGGTATTCCAGCAGGACAATCTGTGGTGGGTTATTTTTTTGGGGGGTGGCAAGGTTCGAGTTACCAAATGTCAGCCTGGAAACCTTAATGACTTGGAGAGGATCTGCAAAGAGGAGTGGGACAAAATCCCTCCTGAGATGTGTGCAAACCTCAGGGCCAACTACATGAAACATCTGACCTCTGTGATTGCCAACAAGGGTTTTGCCACCAAGTACTAAGTCATGTTTTGCAAAGGGGTCAAATACTAATTTCGCTCATTAAAATGCAAATCAATTTATAACTTTTTTGAAGTATGTTTTTTTTTTTTTTGTTCTAGGTCTCACTGTTAAAATAAACCTACCATTACAATTCTAGACTGATCATTTCTTTGTCAGAGGACAAATGTACAAAATTAGCAGGGGATCGAATACTCCACCCCCCCCCCCCCCCCTCACTGTATCTTTCCTTGCATGTGGAAAATGTCCCTTATGTTGCACTGATCAAGGGCCATAGCATCCCTCAGTAGAGCCACTCACTCACTAGCTCTAGGATTAGACATGGGAACCCCCTCCATCCCCCACTCCGATTGTCTAGGCTCTCCTCTCTTTCATCCATAGCATCTGCAGTAGTAGATTGGGTTACAACAATAATACTGCTATCAAAGAGGCTGCAGCTGCCCCAGCCCCCTCACTCCACCCGTTTTCCCTTCTTGTATTGCTTCCATTCTTCATGCTCCCCTATTCTCCCTCTTCCCTTTTCTTCCATTCACATCCCTCTCCCTGTTTTGCTAGTAACTAATTCTCCCTATCACACCTCCCCCTTCATTTTCCCCAATGCTCTTCTCTGCTCCAGTACACTGCTCTCCATACCTCAGCACACTGTAACCTATATTTATATAAGAAAGCTGGTAATGTTCTTGGAGTGGGTGATTCAAGGACATCGGAGAGGTGCAGCACATCTTGACACATGCCAGGAGTCTTTGTGTGCATCAGGCTTGGGCATAAAGAAAATGAACCGTCTTTTGTTCTATATCTGGTGGTTTCATTGTGCCCACTGTTAACTTTAGATTCCAGTATTTTACCTCTTAAGTGTGCAAATACTGTATATTTTGGCCCTGATCTATAAAGTAATCCTAAAATGTGTTTACTTTTGAAAGTGAATCTTGGTTTACACATTCTATTTTTAGCAATAAAGCCATTGCTCTGATTGTATACATGTCGGGACATATGCTTTTCTTGCGCTGTTTCTTTCGATTTTTCTTTTCCCTAGCATGGCATGTTCTGGTTTTTAATAATACAACTTGGATACCTACCTCACTCACTTCTATCAACAGCATCAAAATGATAAATTTGGTGGCTAATAAACCGGTCGCTCTGAAAATAATATCGATACATGATTTGTATTCTTTGCAGGCCCTGTGGTTTTCCTTATCAACTTGGCGATCTGTGGCTATAACGACACGTGATGGTGATTTTGTTGCTTTTTCTATGGGCTCAAGTTATATGGAACTTAACCCAAAAGAGGAGGTTGTGCTTCTCCTAACACCCCCCCCCCCTTTTCTGACACATGTGGAATAATTTTTTTTTTTTGGTCGCATCGCTGAAATCTTCCACAAACATTTTTTGGACTTTAGCTTCATGACACTTGCCATTATCCTGATCCTCCACTAAAAAACAATTCTGCTCCTGACATGCATGGGGGATGCCACATTTGTATTTGTGGTTTGTACCTATAGAGAAACAATAGTGTGCATTTTGCCTTCAGAGAGGTTGATTAACCACTTGGTGCCCCCTAGGCCGTTATATGATGTCCTTGACTTTGTGGGGGTATACCTGAATGATGCCTGCAGCTATAGGCATCATTCAGATATTGGCATTTTCAGCCGGTGATTCCCTAGACCATAAGAATGATCATAGCGGCTATTCTGCAGCTTCATTGTTTTTACGGGTGTCGAAAGGGGACATCCCCCCCATCCCGCCACCCTCCAGTGCTTCTACCCACTCACTGCTGCGATCGGTGAGTGGGAGAACCAATTACCCGGCCCCGGATGCTGATCATAGAGATTTCCGTCAGACCAGATGGTCGGCGGAGGCTGGGCGCAATGTTATAAAATCACACCCGACCTCTGCATTAAAAAATAAAAATAAAAAAATGCAGCCACCTGGAAGCCGTAATCGTTTTTTTTTTTTTCCGGCTTCCTAGGCTAGTGGTGAGATGTGGGGTCTTATTGACCCCACGTCTCACTGTAAAGAGGTCCGGTTATGTTATATTCCTATTGCAAGGAATTTTTTTTTAAGTGTCAAAGTAATTTTAGCAATAAAAAGTCCCACCCACATATGAAAATGGTGTTCAAACCACACATTTGAGGTGTTGCTGTGCACGTTAGAGCGAGAGCAATAATTCTAGCCCTAGACCTCCTCTGTAACTCAAAACATATAACCAGTAACGTTTTTTTGAAGCATCGCCTATGGGGGTTTTTAAGTACCGAAGTTTGGTGCCATTTCACGAGCGTGTGCAGTTTTGAAGACATGTAGCTTATCTATTTATTCGGCGTAACTTCATCTTTCTCATTATATAAAACAAAAAAGGGCCAACTTTAATGTGTGTGTGTTTTTTTTTTTTTTAAATACGTGTTTGAAAAATTCCTGCGCAAATACCATGCAATATAAAAAGTTGCAATGCAATACTGCCATTGTATTCTCTAGGGTCTGTGCTAAAAAAAACATATATAATGTTTGGGGGTTCTATGTAATTGTATAGCAAAAAGATTATTTTTACATGTATGAGCCAAGTGTCAGAATTGGCCTAGAAGGAAATGGTTAATCAAATCTAATTTGAGATTTTCCTAGCTTGTGACGGAAAATATTAGTTATATGAAGACAGGAGGCGAGTATCTTATGCATGTTGTGTGACAGGCAGAAGTGCCAGAACTCCCTCGCCAGGATTGCTAGGGTCCTGGATCTGGTGCCTCCCAAACGGTTGACATACTGAACCGCTGCTACGTTGTCCATGCGGAATAATACGCAACAGTTCGAGGTTTGTGGTACGAAACTCTTGATGGCAAAAAATGCTGCCAGAAGTTCTAATGCATTGATATGCAAACTCGCTTCGGAAACGGACCACGTCCCCCCTGTGGAGGTATCCCCGCAACGAGCGCCCCAACCGAGGCGGCTCGCGTCCGACTCTACGACGACGTCCGGCCTGGAGTTGAAGATGGCCCTGCCATTCCATTCGACGGCGTGACGAAGCCACCAATGCAGCTCCTCTGCCGCCTCTGGACAGAGAGGGACCTCGTCCGCGTATCTGAGGCCCTGTCGTAAGTGCATGATTTTGAGCCTCTGGAGGGCTCTGTAGTGAAGAGGGGCCGGGAAGATAGCTTGGATGGAGGCTGCTAGAAGCCCCACCAGACGGGCCAGAACCCTTAAGGATAAGGAACCTTTGCGCAGGACCGCCCTGATTTCTTTGCGTATCAGGGATAACTTTGTTTTTGGGAGGCGCAGAACGGCTTGGTTGGTGTCTATCAGGAAGCCCAAGAACTCCATCTCTTGGGTTGGGGCTAGGACCGACTTTTCTAAGTTGACTAAGAACCCTAGGGATTGTAATAGTGAGACCGTCCATGACATGTGAAGGAAAGCTAGGTTCTTGGAGCGGGCCATGATGAGAAGATCCTCCAGATAAATGATCAGACGCACCCCTCTGCTCCTTAAGGATGCCACCACCGGTTTCATTAGTTTGGTGAAACACCATGGGGCGGACGACAGACCGAATGGGAGGCAAGTAAATTGCCACATCCGATCCTTCCAAAGGAAACGGAGCAGGTGTTGTGATTCTGGGTGGATAGGGACGGTGAGGTAAGCGTCCTTCAGGTCCACTTTCACCAACCAGTCTCCCGGTAGTAGGAGATCTCGGAGGAAATGAATACCCTCCATTTTGAAATGTCTGTAGTTGACATGCTGGTTTAGCTCCCGAAGGTTTATCACGGGACGGTATCCGCCCCCTTTCTTCTTTACTAGAAATAGGTTGCTTATGAACCCTGGGGAAGGACTTCCGGTTTCTATAATCGCATGCTTGGACCTGAGTTCCGTTATCTCGTGGTCTATAAGTGAAACGTTGTGTTCCGCAAACCTGATAGGGGGAGGAAGTGTGCCTAACACTGGCGGTGAGAGAAGTTCTATTTGGAACCCCGAGACCGTCTGTAAAATCCAGGCATCTGCCGTAATCGCAGACCAGGCGTGGATAAAATACATCAGGCGTCCCCCCACTGGTATGTGTGATTGTGGTATGCAGTGTACACTCACCTGTAGGAGGTCGGGAGCGGGGAAAACCACGTCCGCCGCGTCCGCGCCAGGGTCTTCCTCTGGGTGGGAAGAAGGGTGCTGGTTGTGCCATTGGGACGGTGTATGGAGAAGGAGCCTGCTGATATTGGTATTTGGCGGTAGACCTGCCCTGTGGCCTATAGGAGGAGCTGCGGCTGGCAGATCGGCCTCTACCTCTGCCAGCCCTGGAAAAAACTCTATTTGCACTCGTCCGTTTTAGTGAAGTTTGGGCCTTATCAAGGCCTGTAAACAGGCCCACAAACTTGTTGATGTCCTTCATGAGGTTGTCCCCAAACATGCCCAGTGCCGCCGGACCGGGTTCGGTTTCGGCCAGGTGGGAGAGCTGGGGGTCTAGCCGCATTAGGATGGAGCGGCGTCACTCCACCGAGCAGGTGGTGTTGGCGGTGCCTGCTAGGCATATAGCCCTCTGGGCCCACCCGCGAAGTTGAACCAAGTCAACTGGCTGCCCGTTGTTGGATAGATCTAAAAGATCGTTCTATCCCTTTCTTGGGTAGTTTACCCGATTTCGCCAAATATTTGGCCAGGATAGGGTCTATTTCTGGTGTGGCCATCACCCTATTGGGGATAAAGGGTCTAGGGCACTCAGCCCGTAGCTTGTTGCGGGCAGACCTGTCCAGGGATTTCCTGGCCCACAGTTCCATGTATTGGGATACCTGAGGGAGCGAGGACCAATCGCCTGATCTCGGATGGGAGATGGCGTCCGGGTGAAAGAATGGTTCTCCCAGTGCGTCCAGGATCACTTCACCCTGCGTAGCAGGGGTGGCGTTGGGATCGAACGCCGTATCCCCAGCATCCCTTTTGCTAGTATCAGACTCATAGTCGTCAGACTCATTATCCACAGAAATGTCTAGGGAGTCCTCGTCAGAGGAGTCTATGAACGAGTCCGTTTTGGACCTTCTTGGGGACTTATGCCTCTTCTCTCCTAACTCCCTGAGGCCCAGGGGTCGATCAGAGTCTGATGGAGGCTGGGGTTGGCAGACCGGAGGAGGAACTGCCTGAGGCACATTATTTACTTCCCCTGTCGGGGAGTCGGTTGCCACCAAGTGTTTTTGTTTGTGGGAAACTTTACCCTTTTTGCTTGGCGGTTCACCACTCTGAGGTGGTGGGGCTGAAAAATAGGGTATTGAAAACTTGGACCCTGAGGGTTGGATGGCCGAGGCCAGAGCAGCCTGGACCGATTTGTTAATCAGGTCCTGAATCTGATCTGCCGTCATAAATTGGGCAGATTCAATGGCAAAGGTATCTCCTCTGGGAGAAGTGGGTGTGAGATCTTCAGCCATGGTAGTTAATTAGTTAACAGGAGATAACACAAACCCTCCAGCCGGAATAAATTCCGTTTATCAGAGGGAGTCACTAAGTGAGGGATAAGGTTTGTGTTTTTTTAAGAAACTATATTTTACTTATCAGGCTGTGGGCAGAGCGCTCTGGGGAACAGGCTCCTCTCCTCTCCACCGTCGATGCTGCACTGGCAGCGGTGGAGGAAAAACCCCCAAGATTCTGTGCGCTCAGGAGGCGAAGTCTCGCGAGACTACACGCTCCTGAACTCCATTGGAGGATGTGTGAGCGGACGCGCGTCAGAGGCACCGCCCCCTGAGTCCGCGCGCGAAGAGGAGCTCTGGGAAGAAGGAGAAGATGGCGGCGCGAGTGAGCGCCGTCTGACTAGAAGGAGGGGGAGTGAGGGTCATAGGAACCAGGCGGATCGCGGGAGACCGCCATTCGCTGAGGGGACGGATTCTTTGTATAGAATCCACAGTAGTACCCCACGCAAGAGGAATCAAATGAACCTTCAAATAACAAGTATTTTTTTTTTAAATAAATAAATTTCAATAGAGGGGAAAAACGATATGGGGGAGGCAAAGAGGAGGGGTGTCGCCTCTGCTCCCACTGATAGCTTTACAGGAAAAACAGACATAAATGTTTAAATTTACTTATCTAAGTATTGTAGTGTCTGCCATGAGCAGAAAGAAAGAGGGCACTTACACCTCAGTCAGTCCTTTATATACAGACTAGGGTCTGGGAGGGGCTACTGTAGCCCAAGGACTGCTGGGAGTTGTAGTTCTAAGAATTTTTCTAGTTACACTAAATGGTTACTGTATTTTTTTCTGCTATGAGCATTATTAAAAGAAAGAATAATGCATAAGATATGAGCCTCCTGTCTGATATATAATTGTGATTGGCTGCCACAGTGATAATGTAATTTGTGGTCCATCCTACCAGCTTCTGTGACCATGGAATGACTGTGACAACACGAACAATAGTGCTGGGGGGCACACATTTCAGCAGTGCTGCATATAAGCGAAGGCATATAATAAGACCCAACTTTTGGCTTCCACATACAGTGCGTTCGTAAAGTATTCAGACCCCCTTCACTTTTTTCAGTGTTATCTTGCAGCCTCATACTAGTTTTCTCATTCATCTACACTCAGTACCTCCATAATGACAAAGTGAAGACTTAATTTTAGAAATATCTGAATTTATTAAAAAGAAATATCATGCACATAAGTATCCAGACCCTTTACTTTGTTGAAGCTTCTTTGGCAGCAATTGCAGTCTTGAGTCGCTTGGGTATGACACCACAAGATTTGCATACCTTCCATTCTTTGAAAATGTTCTCAGGCTAGGTTCACATTGGAGCGATTTGTTATGCGATTTTGAGAGATCAAATCGCATGACAAGTCGCAGCCTATTGGCGGCAATGGCACTGTTCCAATCAGTGCGACCGATTTTGCCGCGCCGATTTGCAAACGTAGTTCCTGCACTACTTTTGCCGATTTCAGGTGCGATTTCTATAGACATGTGTATGAAGCCACACAAATGTCTATCAAGTAGCACCTGAAATCGCGCTGACCTTGCTACTTTGAAATCGCGCTACTTCAAGTAAAGTAGCACGATTTCAAAGTAGCATCAGTGTGAACCAGGGCTCAAGCTCAGTCAGGTTGGATGTGGACTGTTGTTGGACAGACATTATCGGGTCTCTCCAGAGATTTTCAAGCCAGTGCTCTGGCTGGGTCCCTCTAGAACAGGGGTCTCAAAGTACCGGCCCGCGGGCCATTTACGGACCGGTAATAAATGGCCCGCGATTCGCGGTAAATCCCTGCGATTCGCGGTAAATCCCTGCGATTCGCGGTAAATCCCTGCGATTCGCGGTAAATCTCCGCGATTCGCGCTAAATCCCTGCGGTTCGCGGTAAATCCCGCTCAACAACTCAGAGCCGTGGAACCCCCCCAGCTCAACAACTTTGATCTGCGGACCCCCCCCCTGCTCAACAACTTTGTTGGGAGGTATGCTCATTTGTCCCTAATTCTGAAGTTAAAAAGTTGGGAGGTATGTCTGATGTGCTTTGATTGTGCCCTGATGTACCCCATGTACCCTGATATGCCATGTGCCCCAAGTACCCTGATGTGCCTCATGTACCCTGATGTGCTGGGCTCTGTACATCAGGGTACCCTGTGCCCTGTACCCTGATGTGCTGTGCCTGATGTGCTCTCATGTGCCCTGATATGCCCCATCTGCCCATGTGTCCCATGTACACTGATTTGCTGGGCTTTGTACCCTGATGTGCTGTTTCATGTGCCCTGTACCCTGATGTGCCATGTCCTGTACCCTGATTTGTCATGTGCCTTGTCCTGATATGTCCTGTCCTGATGTGCCGTGCTCTGTACCCTGATGTGGCCTGTTGTGCTGTACCCCTATATGTGCTGTGCTCTGATGTGCCCAGTACCCTGTTGTGCTCTGATGTGCTGTGCCGTGATGTGCGCTGTGCCGTGATGTGCGCTGTGCCGTGATGTGCGCTGTGCCGTGATGTGCGCTGTGCCGTGATGTGCGCTGTGCCGTGATGTGCGCTGTGCCGTGATGTGCGCTGTGCCCTGATGTGCGCTGTGCCCTCATGTGCGCTGTGCCCTGATGTGCTGTGCCATGTGCCCTGATGTGCTGTGCCCTAATTTGCTGGGCTCTGAGCCTTGATGTGCTGTGCCATGATGGTGAGTGGTCAGTGTGTAGTGTAGTGGTCTGTCGGCAGTGTAGTGGTCTGTCGGCAGTGTAGTGGTCTGTCGGCAGTGTAGTGGTCTGTCGGCAGTGTAGTGGTCTGTCGGCAGTGTAGTGGTCTGTCGGCAGTGTAGTGGTCTGTCGGCAGTGTAGTGGTCTGTCGGCAGTGTAGTGGTCTGTCGGCAGTGTAGTGGTCTGTCGGCAGTGTTTCTGTCGGCAGTGTGCAGTGGTCTGTCGGCAGTGTGCAGTGGTCTGTCGGCAGTGTGCAGTGGTCTGTCGGCAGTGTGCAGTGGTCTGTCGGCAGTGTGCAGTGGTCTGTCGGCAGTGTGCAGTGGTCAGACTTAATAATGTGTTTTCTGACACCAATACTGGGGGTTAATAATGTGTTCGCTGACACCAGTACTGTTTTTGAAGTTTGAAAGTTTGCATGCGGCCCGCCATGGGATATGAAAACTTGTCTTGTGGCCCTCAGGTAATTTTGAGTTTGAGACCCCTGTTCTAGGACATTCAGAGTTTTCCCTAAACCCCTCCTGTGTTGTCTTGGCTGTGTGCTTAGGATCGTTGTCATGATGGAGGGTGGAACTTTCTGCCCAGTCTGAGGTCCTCAGTACTGTGGAATAGGTTTTCACTGAGAATATCTCTGTACTTTGCTCCATTCAGCTTTCCATCAAACCTGCCCAGTCTCCCAGTCCTTGCTACTGAAACACTCACCCACAGCATGATGCTGCCACCACAATGCTTCACTGTTTGGATGGTATTGGGTAGGTGATGAGCAGTGCCTTATTTCCTCCATACATAGTTTAGAACTAAGAGCTGGTTCTCAAATTTAATGACGGGAAATGTTCTTGTCTGAAATTCTGATCGTCTTTATGCAATTCCGACGTGGAATCCTACGCATGCTCGGAATCAAGTCGACGCATGCTCGGACGCATTAAACTTCATTTTTTTCGTAAACCTTGAGGGCAACAGATTTTTTTTTTTGTAGCCTTCACCAGATCTGTGCCTTGCAATAATCCTGTCTCTCAGCTCTGCATACAGTTCCCTTTTGACCTCATGGCTTTTGCTCTGATACAGTATGCATTATCATGGTGTGAGGCCTTTTATAGAGACGTGTGTGCCTTTCCAAATCATGTCCAATCAATTTTATTTTTCTATAGGTGGACTCCTTTCACGGTGTAGAAACATATCGGCAACAATCAAGATAAATTGGGAAGGCACATGAGTGAAAACGTAGTTGTTATCAAAGGGTCTAGATACTTTTTCCAATGTTTTTCCTTTTCTGAAAAATCTTTTTATTGGGTTTCAAAGTTTTTCCCTTTTAAGGGTCCTTACACACGGAGCGGTCCGTTTTTCGGTCCGCTCCGTGTGTCCGTCAGCTCAGCGGGGGGTCTCCGCTGAGCTGTCGGGCGGACGGGGCGGTCCCCGCACACTGTGCAGGGACCGCCCCGTCTCTCCTCCGCTCTCCCCTATGGGGAGTCGGATGGAAACGGACCGTCTGTCCGTTTGCATCCGATCCGTTTGCCCGGACGGAAGAAAAATAGGACATTCTTCCGTCCGGAAAAACGGATGCGGATCGAGCGGACGTTAGCGGATGCATCATCCGCTAACGGATCCGCTCCCATAGGGACCCATTACAAGTCCGTAAACGGACTTGTAATGAGCGGACCGTTCGTCCGCTAGTGTGAAAGGGCCCTTAAACATTTGCAAAAATTTCTAAAATTCTGTTTTCACTTTGTCATTATGAGTTACCAAGTGTAGATTAATGAGAAAAACAATGAATTTAAACAAGTGTATTATCGGGCTGCATCATAACAAATTTCAAAATGACAAAGTGCGTCTAAATACTTTATAAATGCACTGTACATGCGTATTGATAGTAGAAAGGGGGTTATTACTCAATGATTGCATATATAAATGGTGCAGTGCTATTGTCATGCATTCTGCTCCACTGTGCATACAATCTATCGCATTTAGGCTCGGTTCACACTGGAACCGGCTTTGGATTGCACAGGAACGCTGTGCGTGTCCATTTTAGGAAGGAATCTTTGCCTGAATTAGGCCCTGAAACGGAGCCAAGGATGCACTGTTTCTGTGCTCCGCAGCCACCCCGGAGATAGTGAACGGGGCGGTCACATTCTTCTACTATGCAAATAGAATGCGGGAAATCCGCATAGGTGTGAACCTAGCCTAAATGAATCTGTGACTTGATAAAGCAAAAATTCAAAAAAGTTCAATAAATTTAAAACCTAGTAGGAGGGCAGCCCTTAATCATTACGTGATTACTAAGGCTGTATTCACCTGAGCGTTTTGAAGCTCAAATACTGGAGGGGAAAAAAAAATCAATGATTATCTATGGAAATGGTTCACATGTCTACTCCAAGTGGCCTGAACAAGTTCTGGAGCTTTTTTTGTCGCTCAAATCGGGCAGATTTGGGCATTTTTTTATTTATTTTTTTGTCGCTTTTTTATTCCTATAGGAGTGAATGGAAATCTGACATTTGTATGTTTTTGTGCAAATATATATATTTTTTTCTGCTCAAATAAAAAAAAAAATATTAATACTATATGAATAAATGTAAAATACACAACTAAAAATCATTATAAATAAGTCAAATTAATAATATGTAATAATATATTAACCACTTTAGCCCCGGACCATATTGCTGTCCAAAGACCAGAGCACTTTTTGTGATTTGGCACTGCGTCGCTTTAACTGACAATTGCGCGGTCGTGCGACGTGGCTCCCAAACAAAATTGGCGTCCTTTTTTCCCCACAAATAGAGCTTTCTTTTGGTGGTATTTGATCATCTCTGCGGTTTTTATTTTTTGCGCTATAAACAAAAATAGAGCGACTATTTTGAAAAAAATGCAATATTTTTTACATTTTGCTATAATAAATATCCCCAAAAAAGATATAAAAAAACATTTTTTTCCCTCAGTTTAGGCCGATACTTATTCTTCTACATATTTTTCGTAAAAAAAAATCGCAATTAGCGTTTCTTGATTGGTTTGCGCAAAATTTATAGCGTTTACAAAAAAGGGGGTAGTTTTATGGCATTTTTATTAATATTTTTTTTTTTTTACTAGTAATGGCGGCGATCAGCGTTTTTTTTCGGTACTGCGATATTATGGCGGACACATCGGACACTTTTGACACATTTTTGGGACCATTGGCATTTTTATAGCGATCAATGCTATAAAAATGCATTGGATTACTATAAAAATGCCATTGGCAGTGAAGGGGTTAACACTAGGGGGCGGGGAAGGGGTTAAGTGTGTTCCTATTTGTGTTCTTACTGTGTGGGGGGGGTGAACTCACTAGGGGGAATCATTGATCTTCCGTTCATACATTGTATGAACGGAAGATCAGCGTTTCCCCCGCTGACAGGAACGAGTGCTGTGTGTTTACACGCACAGCTCTCGTTCCCCGCTCTGTAACGAACGAGCGCGCGCGCGCCCGGCGGCGATCGCGCCCGCCGGGCACGCGCGTGGGACTCGGGGGCGCGCGCGGGCCGCCGGCGGCGCGCACGCGCCCCCTAGTGGCCGCGAAAGTCCCAACGTAGGATGATGGGCTCTCGCGCAGGAGAGCCGACCTGCCGCCGTATAACTGCGGCGGCTGGTCGGCTAGTGGTTAAATAAACTCTTAACCTTAAAATATTATTATTAATATAATAAACAACCAAACTCAAACAAAAAAAGACAATAATTCATTTTGCGTTGGGTTTTTTTTCTCTCCAAGGGGTAAGGATTATTTATTGTTAGTATTAATTTACTACATTCTTAATAATTTTTTTTTTTGTGTATTTTACATTTATTCATTTAATATTCATATACTTAAAATAACCACAACTCTTAATCCTAACCTAAACTGAAATCGAACCCCTTACCCTAACAAAAAAAACATAACAAATGAATAAGAGGAAATAAAAGCTAATGAAAAAGCTAAAAAAGCTGAAATACCTAGAAACAAATAATGCAACAGATAATGGTCTTCTCTATTGGCTAATAAAAAAAAAAAAAATATAAAATAAATAAATAACACCCAAAGCCCAAAATGCTGCATACAAATGTGTAAGTTGCGCAAACAAAAAAAAAAAAAAAAAAAACGCTAGGACGTGAATGCAGTGAGTGAGTGGTGTAGTGAGCTCCCGAGCGAGATATTAAGAAATTCTGTTTTTTATTTAACATCTTGTAAGTGCAATTTTATGGGGGTATTTTAATAAATGATTTATGCAGAGAGCACTATGCAGTTGCCTTTCTATTTCATGTGGTCCGTGTGAAAAGGTTTTGAAAGAGGAAAACCATATCCAAGGATAAGAGAGGAGATATCCATCCCTGAGGGATTGGTTGGAGTTGTAAGATAGAAAAATCTGTGTTTTAATAGCAGTAAGGTTAGGGCACAATTCACCTGGTGGTGGAAACGCTTGCTTATGAGAAGATTGAGGACCACACAGTGGTGGATTAATGCACATTGTGAAGACTTTGATTATATGTTTTATTTTATTGCTTTTTTATTTTTGTTTTATCAAGTCACAGGTTTATTTTAATTGATTGTATGAGAATAGCACTGCACCAATTTTTCTATGTGCAATATTGTATTTGGTGTATTGAATCACTAAAAGGTATACAGCAGCCATTTCATATTTTTATATTCATTAAGGGCAGGGCAGTATGTTGGAATACTGCCCTGTGTCCCAGTCTCCAAGGGGAGGGGATCATGCTCTGCTTCACTATGTCACAGTACATGTTGGCATTCATGGTTCCCTCAATGAACTGTGGCTCCCGAGTGCTGGCAGCCCCAGACCATGACACTCCCACCACCATGTCCTTAGTCTGCTTGTCTAAAGCAAACTGTTTGCGGGCTTACTTGTGCATCATGCCATGCAGACCAATTTGATGCAGTGTGTGGCGTATGGTCTGAGCACTGACTGGCTGCTCCCCACCCCTTCAACCTCTGCAGCAATGCTGGCAGCACTCATATGTCTATTTCTCAAAGTCAACCTCTGGATATGACGCGGAGCATGTGTACTCAACTTCTTTGGTCGTCCAAGGTGAGGCCTGTTCTGAGTGGAACCAGTCCTGTTAAACTGCTGTATTGACCACCATTTTGCAGCTCGGTTTCAAGGTCCTGGAAAACTTCTTATAGCCTAGGCCATCTTTGAGGATCTGAATAAAAGAATTGCTGCTCTACAAAGAAGTCTTTGCAATGAGGTGCCATGTTAAACTTCCAGTGACCAGTATGAGAGAGTGAGAGCGATAACACCAAATTTAACACATCTGCTCCCCATTCATACCTGAGACCTTGTAACACTAACGAGTCTCATGACACCGGGGAGGGAAGATGGCTAATTGGGCCCAATTTGGACATTTTCATTTAGGGGTGTTCTCCCTTTTTGTTGCCAGCGGTTTAAACATTAAAGGGGTTGTAAAAGTTTGTTTTCTAAATAGGTTTCTTTAACTACTTCCCGACCGCCCACCGCAGGTATACGTCGGCACTTTGAAGATGGATATCTCGGTAACGGCAGCAGCTGCTGCCACAACCGAGATATCCATCTCTTCTGTGGGCGGTCGGGTAAACGATAATGGCGATCTCCGCGGCGGAATCGCCGCGAGATCACCGTTATCGGTGGCGGGCGAGCGTCCCCCCCCCTCCCGCTGCGCTCCCGCGCCCTCCGCCGCTTACCGGAGCCGTCGGTAGCGGCGGAGGCGATCGGGTGCGCTCGTCTGTTCAGCGGGGATGCGAGTGAGGGAAAAAATTTCCCTCGTCCATCCCCGTAGCTCTGCTGGGCGGAAGTGACGTCAAACGTCAGTTCCAAACAGCGTCTTAAAGAGACTTTTTTTTTTAAATGTCATTTGAAAAATGACATTTTAAATTTTTGATATTTTTTTTGCATTTTAGCCTAAATATGAGATCTGAGGTCTTTTTGACCCCAGATCTCATATTTAAGAGGACCTGTCATGCTTTTTTCTATTACAAGGGATGTTTACATTCCTTGTAATAGGAATAAAAGTGATAATTTTTTTATTTTTTTTATTTTAGTGTTAAAAATTGGTAAAATAAATACGAAAACAAAAATAAATAAATTTTAAATCGCCCCTTCACGACGAGCTCGCGCGCAGAAGCGAACGCATACGCGAGTAGCGCCCGCATATGAAAACGGTGTTCAAACCACACAAGTGAGGTATCGCCGTGATCGTTAGAGCGAGAGCAATAATTCTAGCCCTAGACCTCCTCTGTATCTCAAAAAATGCAACCTGTAGAATTTTTTAAACATCGCCTATCGAGATTTTTAAGGGTAAACGTTTGACGCCATGCCACGAGCGGGCGCAATTTTTAAGCGTGACATGTTGGGTATCATTTTACTCGGCGTAACATTATCTTTCACAATATGTAAAAAAATTGGGCCAAATTTATTGTTGTCTTATTTTTTTTATTTAAAAAAGTGATTTTTTTCCAAAAAAAGTGCGCTTGTAAGACCGCTGCGCAAATACGGTGTAACAAAAAGTATTGCAATGACTGCAATTTTATTCTCTAGAGTGTTAGAAAAAAAAAATATATAATGTTTGGGGGTTTTAAGTAATTTTATAGCAAAAAAAAAATGTTTTAGTCTCAAACACCGAATCTCAAAAACAGGCCCGGGGCTAAAGTGGTTAAGCTAGTGCACCGCTAGTTTCTCTTATAAGTGTTTTTTATTTGTCTGAATTTCTAATTTCTTTTTCCTCCTCAGTAAGCTGTTCTGGCTGACTAACCCCCATGGATGATGGGGGCAAGCTTACTGAGGAGAAATGGGAAGTGAGAAATTCAGACAAAGAAAAAAAAAAACATTTAAAAGGGAAATCAAAGGTTAGTGAACCAACAATGCACTAACTTAAAGGAACCTATTTAGAAAATAAAAAACTAACCTTTACAACCCCTTTAATGGCTGTGTGTTGAGTTATTTTGAGGTGGCAGCAAATTAACACTGTTATACAAGCTGTACACTCACTACTGTACATTGTAGCAAAGTGTTATTTCTTTGTTGTCACATGAAAAGATATAATAAAATATTTCCAAAAATGTTAGGGGTGTACTCACTTTCGTGAGATACTGTATCTATTGAACTCATCCAGGATAATTATTCAGGCCTAGTTCACACCTACGCATTTTTATTTTGTGTGTGTGTTTTCAGTTTTGCAGAAACGCACTATAGTCCATTTAATATGGTTTCCTATGGATGTATTTCACATCTATGCATTTTATGGAAAGGGCCAAGGACTTTTTTCTGTTTTTTAGTTTTGTAGATTTTAATGGATCAAAAACCTGTATTGCACCTGGAATATTTAAACTGCAACCTGCATGGGTGTGAACCAGGACCAAGTTCTTCTGATTTGGAAGGTTATCTTTTCTGGTTGTCCTTACTTTGGCTTGCAGAGTTTGGGGATTGGCTGCTTTTTCCTGTAAGCAACCATTCTTGGTGCTCCCCTGTGACAAGGTGGCTCTACAACCTACAGTTGTGTTTTTTTTTTTCTTTTACCTAGGGTGGTTTCTTGCATCTTGGGCATGACATTGTGTTGCTTTCTTTCTGTTCTAAGCTGCAGATGCCAGGGGGCAAGACTGTACACACTTATGCTATGGTTCATGCTATCAGGTGTTGCATGAAGCCAACTGCTGCTTTTTGTCAGTCAGATTCCCTTTTTGTGCTTCCTGAGGGGCCAAGGAAGGGTCACACATCTCGCAAATTTACAATTTCTCTGTGGATCTGTCAGCTACTTTTTCAGGCTTGGGGTCTAAAGGTCAAAGCTCCACAGCTTTCACCGATGACTATTTCTATTAGGAGTGTGGGTATTTCATGAGCTATTCAGTAGCTCATGTATACATTTATGTTTTACCAAGTGGATTTTAAGCCGGACTATATGGATCAAAGTTTGGCTTGTTCAGCAGGGACTAACAAAAACTTGCTTCATGTATGGGTAGTCTGGTTGTACCCAAGTCAATATATCGATCATCTTGGGGACACCCAGCCAGTGGGATTTTTTTGCATAGAATTACTGCCAGCAGTTGTAGCCGCTAGCAGTAATCCTTTTCATTGTGTTCTGCCAGCCAGAAAGGCTCCCTGCGCCCCTCCACCGGCAGAACACTGACCTAGGGGAGTCTAGTGATTTTTCTTTCCTTCCACCATGGGTCATGTGTGGGCTGCTTTAGAGCCACTGAGGATGCTTCGTATGGCCGTCTTGTTTCACAGACTCCTGCGCAAGGTTCTAATCTGTAATGTTTTTTTTTTGGGCCATTTGGCTTGTTCTCGCCGACCTTACCTTCCCTAAAATATTTGTTGCTTTGGGACATCCCCATCATCGAGGCTATGAAGATCCTTTGTGTCCTGAGCTGTACATAAAGACAATTTGGATTTTTGTTGTATCTATTATTAATAATAAAAATTTATTTTAGGGGGGGGGGGGGCGCACTGTGACCAGTGGGAGTAGAAATTGTCCTGGTGTCAGTGGGAGTAAACCATGCAGCTTTGCTATTAGGGGGAGGAATAGCACCATACCATGTCAGTTGAAGGAAAAATGCCCCGTTCTTGGTATTGGTGGGAAGAATAGTGACCAGTCATTAGTGTCAGTGGGAGGAATAGTGCCACATCATTTGTATCGGCCGGAGGACCAGTGTCCCGCCATTGCTGTCTGTGGGAGGACAAGTGTCCCGCCAGTTGATTGGACATCGCTGTAAAGTCATGCATACAGACAGAATGGCGGGATGCCTGACGTCCAAAGGAAGTACAAGAGCTTCCTTTTGGGCTACTGCTGGGGGCGTGGAGTTCTATAAAGAAACCTTGTTGTCAACATACATTCTAAATGCTTGTGTAGTGTGTTCTCCTTTCCATAAATAGTTTTTTTGGTCACTTGCAAAGTACATTTTATCGTTCTTAAAGCGGAGTTCCACCCTTAAAATCACTTTTTTCATTACATCCAGCATACTGGCGTCAGCGCCAGTATGCTGTTTTTTTTTTTTTTTTTAATGCATGTACTTACTGTTTCTCCCAAATTTAATTTCCTGGCGCACCGCGGTGTGTCGCCGCTATAAGGCGTCACGCCTTCCGGAAACAGCCGATTAGCATTCGGCTGTTACTCGGCGCCTGCGCACAGCCCCAGGAGCTGACTGCGCAGGCGCCGTATATAGCGCGTCACGCCCTCCGAAAAAACCCGAACTAGGACCCGCTATTTTCGGCGCCTGCGCAGTCAGCTCCTGGGTCTATGCGCAGGCGCCGAATGCTAATCGGCTGTTTCCGGAAGGCGTGACGCCTTATAGCGGCGACACACCGCGGTGCGCCAGGAAATTAAATTTGGGCGAAACAGTAAGTACGAGCATTAAAAAAAAAAAAAAAACAGCATGCTGACGCCAGTATGCTGGATGTAATGAAAAAAGTGATTTTAAGGGTGGAACTCCGCTTTAAATTTTTATTGTCAAAAATAATAAAGTATGCAAGCCTTTGAGACAACAAAGTCATTGGTGTCACAATATACACCTATATCAGGGATATGCACTTAGTGGACCTCCAGCTGTTGCAAAACTACAAGTCCCATCAGGCTTGTGGCTGTCAGTCTTGCCATGTCTTATGGAACTTGAAGTTCTGCAACAGCTGGAGAGCTGCTAATTGCATATCCTTGCCCTATACTATACATTGACATGATGCAGGTTAAAAGTGTGACATCAGGGATACTCTGCAAATAAATGAATATAGCAGGTCAGTTAAACATGGTTATATGAATACTTCATGTATACTTCAGTATGTAAAGAGTGCATAACATAGAAAAGTAATAAGGGGAGTACCTCAGATCACATGTAAGTTTTTTTCTGTTTAAGCATTAGCTTGCGTATCTCATAGGTCCATCGGACATCTGTGAAAGTCTGTGGGCAGGAAATGAGACCCATGGGTCCCACACTTTGTAAAAACCTGGTCATTGTGTTAGTACTTTTTGCTGTCAGTTTCTCATTAGTCAAAGTCCAGTATATCTTGTTTTTCAGAGCAGTTATGGAGAAGGAATACAACAACCATGCATTTGCTATAGTCTGCTTAGTTGCCATGCGGATATGTGTCATTAACCTAAATTGGTTTTTCGTAAGACTATCCAGCTTTAAGTAAAGCTTCTCCAGGTGGTGCTGGGATAGTAATGGCAAACAGTGAAAGAGAGGGGAAAGCATATCATAGACTTAAAGCGGTATTTCACCCTAAACATAAGAACTCCCATGCGATCCAGCATACTGGCGTCAGCGCCAGTATGCTGGGTTTTTTTTTTTTTTTTTATCGCACACTTACTGTATTATAGTGGAATTCCTTTTCTGTCCCCCGTGGTGGACGGCGCCAGTATAGCGCGTCACATCTTCCTAAAATACCCGATATGGACTCGGGTAATCTCGGCGAAAATGCGGCGCCTGCGCACAGACCTAGGAGCTGACTGCGCAGGCGCCGTATTTCTCCGAGTCCTACGGCTATGGCGCGTCACGCCCTCCGAAATAGGACTCGGAGAAATACGGCGCCTGCGCAGTCAGCTCCTAGGTCTGTGCGCAGGCGCCGCATTTTCGCCGAGATTACCCGAGTCCATATCGGGTATTTTAGGAAGATGTGACGCGCTATACTACAGCCGTCCACCGCGGGGGACAAAAAAGGAATTCCACAATAATACAGTAAGTGTGCTATTAAAAAAAAAAAAAACCCAGCATACTGGCGCTGACGCCAGTATGCTGGATCGCATGGGAGATCTTATATTTAGGGTGAACCTCCGCTTTAAAGGGTCGCTAAAGGAAAACACATTTTTATGCTGAAATGACTGTTTACAGGGTATAGAGACATAAAAGTTAACTGATTCCTTTTAAAAATGATTAAAAATCAATCATATAATGTGCCTCTCGTTTTTAAAATGATTTAAAATGATTTCATGTTTCTGTGAAGTAGAGAAGACACGCAGAACAAAAACAAACAAATCCAGGGCAGTGTTTTGTTTTTAAAATGAATCTGATTGGTTCTGAGGAGTTTTAGACACACAGCTTGGACCACAGTGAAAATCTGCCATGAGTTTTTTCATAAGGAGCCAGACAACCAGGAAGTGTGGAGATCAGAGAAGTATTACAGCTACTTCAAAGCAAAAACGAACAATGTGAACATGAAAACGGCACTGCATTAAGGAAGCTATTTAGCAAAAAAAAAAAATTTCCTTTAGTGATCCTTTAAGTCCATAATGTTTTAACAATTGGGCTGGTCTACCATGTATAATTATAGGACCATGGCTCTGGATAACCTTGATAACAAGATCCCATGTGACCTGGAGTGCAGGTACCAGTGATACCAACAGAAAATCATAGGACTTTCCTATTTATACAAAATGGTGAAAGAAAATACTCATGGTTCAACAATAAATTAAAAAAATAATTAAGTTTGTCTCTCCAATTCCTGCTTAAAAAAGTGCTCAGTTCTAAAGAGTCCACCAGTATAGTTCAAAGGTGAATATGTCTGACTGTTCCCATGAACAATCTGTGAGCCCCCTTTGTGCGCTTCCATATTCAGTAGAGGTATAGGGTTTTCGGCATTCACAACCAAGCATCCCTTTTTATTTCCACTCGCAGATCTCTCCCAGTACACCAGTATCTCCCTGACCCGCTGTTGGCTCACCACCGGTCCCATTAACTTTATGGGATGGCTGGTGATGCGGCAGTAACACAACAAGGTGTGGCGGCAGCAGGTGAGTGGATGGCCACTAACAGGCGCTGTTGTGATGGATCTGAAATGACAGGTGCTCTTTAAATGTGAGGACTTATTCTTGCTGTTAGTTAAAATCTTTAAACTTGCAAATAAAATGTTTCCTATTTAGAATAATAAGCTGTCAGGTTAGTAAAGCGGCGAGATTTAAGAACTGATTCAGTCATACAGTTTGTAGTGTATGTATATTTGCAAAACAATGGGATAAAGGAATATTTCTGAACTTTGTTTTATCTCATGGTTACTGTGAAATCGTGTGAATGCATCAATGCAGTGCATGTTCTCAGCCTACGGAACTTGGATTTATTGAACGAGTTTACCAAAAATGTAAACCTTGCAGAATATCTGACAGCCTCATTCTACTTAACTAAGCTTCAGTTCATGCTAAATAAACTCAATTACTAAAGTATCTTGAATAATCTATCTTTTTAAATGCGTTTTTACTCCAAAAGCATTTTATTAAACTATGGCCATTTGTATCCAAGGGAGTCATTTTTCTCACATAGCGTGGGTAATTTTGGATTTTAGCCAGTGATATAGTACCTTAAAGGGGTTGTAAAGACAAAAATATTTTGCTCTTAAATTAAAGTCTGACAGTAGCTGATAAAGTAAAAAGTAATGTTTTGCATTATAACTAGTTTGATACCTGTTGAAATCGAGCCGTTTTATTCACCTCCGTCACTCCTGAATCGTTATTCTCACTGACTTCCTGGTTTGCGGTGCGCATTCATTCTTGCTACATCATGGCCTAATGGGAATTACAGTTCCCATTAGGTTTAGCCTCCATGCCTGTGAGGGATAAGAGAGCATCTTCACGCAGGGCTGTAGTCATAGGGAGGGGGTTGGGTCATTCAGTTAACAGGAGCGCTGATCGTAGGCGTAACAAAGTGTTTTACTGGTAGGTGGTAATGGCATTTTTCTGCTTTGGGCAAATTATAGTCTGCCTGAAAGGCTTGAAATGTTTTAATTCCTGTTGTCATTGTCAAATTGTACATGATCTGTTTTGCTTTGGCGTTGAAAGTTATTTGGCTTTCCCAGACCTGGTGGAAAGACGGGGTTCCTAGGAAAATACACAAATGGAAAGTAGGGAGGTTAAAGAGGTTGTAAACCATTGTGTTTAGGGTGGAAAAAACTTTTGTCAGTCACTGGCCCCCTTGCTCCCCCATTTTTCTTACCTGAGCCCTGGGACTTCACCCGGCGGAGACGCACTCTTCCTCTGCCCTGGGTTCTTGCCTCTTGATTTGATAGCAGCTGCTGTCAATCAAATCCAATGATGCGGAGGGCACGGCCGAGTCCAACATTCATCTTTATGGACGCAAATACTGGACTCGGGAGCGTGCCCGCAAGGTGAACCTTTACAACCACTTTAAAGTCCTCCAGAGTATTTTAGGTTGTCCTATATTTTCAGCTAGCAGTGTAGTGTGATTTGGATTCCATATGAAATATCTTTCTTGAGCCATAAAGTTTTTTGAGTAAGAGATCACAATCCTGTCTTGACACATACCCATAATAAGTGTTTTGGTGGTAGCATGGTACTTGTTAACAAAAGGTGTTTGGGCAGCTGGATAATAATTCTCTGCGAATGAGGAATTCTCAGTCTACAATGAGGTTGACTGCGAAAGCGTGTTTCTTGGAATTTTAGGTCTATTGTGAAGCCAGATAAAAATCGAGAGCTGTCATTGCAGACCCCACAGGACATATGACTGAATTGGTATGGGTAGAATCTGGCGCAGGTACAACAACTTTGCCTACGCCTAGGTGTGAATGCGGCCTTAAGGTGCTGTATGCCCTCCGTTATGTTTGTTGTATAAAAAAATTAAATAAAAATCATACTTGTCTCCACTGTTTTTAGTTCGCTTTGCACAGAGTGGCCCCGATCCTTGTCTTCTGGGGTCCTCCAACATCCCTTGCGGCTCCTCTCTGCATCGGGAAACACCCTTGGAGAGGCTCTCTCCCTGGGGGTTACCGTGCAGGCGCCCTCCTGAGTCCAGCATTTGTGTCCATAGACACAGAATGCCAGACTTGGCCCTGGCGCCTGTGTCACTAGATTTAATTGACATCAGTGGGAGCCAATGGCTGCGCTGCTATCAATCTATCCAATCAAGACCCCAGCCAGAGAGGGTGGGAACTAACGGGCTTGGGTGACTTAAACGAGGGGGCTGGTCAGTGACAGAAGTTTTTTCACCTTAATGCATAGGATGCGTTTAGGTGAAAAAACACAAGGGTTTACAACCCCTTTAATGTATTCTAATAAAGTTATGGGGAAAAGAAGCAGGGGAGACTCCACTCACACGGATATGCCCATACACACATATATTTTGACATAGGGCGAATGCCTGAAGACAGGGATTACCGGGAGTTAGCCACTGACTTTGGAGCCTCATTGAAGGCTCTGGCTAGCTCTTACCCTGACTGTCTGCTGAGCATATGCCGTCCGCATTGGGCCACTGGAATTTGGCCGCTGCTGCCTACCTGTCTCAAACAGGTCCGGGAATTCATTATCCCAAGTCCACACTGATCCTGGGTCGACGTTCCTGTGTACCCCCATCTTGATAGTTGCCTCATTTGTTTTTCACATGGAATCACTCCAATTGAATTAAACAAATTATGACCGTACGGGTGCCAGGGATTACCATTCACTGGAGAGTAACAGTGTCATTGTATATGTATCGCTGTATTTTTCTGTTTGCTTTGTTTGTTACATGTATACTACACCTGATGGTTCATGCTTTTAACATTTGATCGTTGTTTGCTCTACCTTTTTTATGCAAAAATAAATCATTTTTGTAACGCATTTAGTGTTTGTGGCCCATCCAAGAGGGAACAGTTTTTTGTTCTAATAAAGTTATGTAAACTTAGGTCCATTCTTTGCTTTATAAACTACCACAGACATCTCCTGTGTGGGCATCTGAAGCCAGACTGTATCTCTTCCTATCTCTCTTTATGCATTCAAGTGCATTCTGGTTACTCAGTGTGCACCTGCCAATCTTGCACAAGCAGTGTAATAGTTTGCGGGTCAGGTTACATGCATATTGTCTCCTGGGATTGATGACACGCATCTCCCAGGAGGCATTGCAAACCGGAAATTACATGCGGGCCGTGGCATAGGAGGAGGAAGTGAAAAATTTGAATACAAGAACTATACAGTGCATGATGCAGAAAAAAAACACAATTTGTTTCTAGCACACAGATTAGTGAGGGATGCTGAGGAGTAGAAAATGTGTGTGGAACTCCGCTTTATAGACTTTCTGGCCCGGGACGTCCATGGACATCCTTGAGTTGAAGTGGTTATACCGAGATGATACCACCAGCTACGGGGCATCATCCCGGTATCAACATTTTCAGCCAGCGATTTCCTCTTAAGCAGAAGTGATGGAGTGGCTGCACAGCCACTTTATCACTTCTGCGGTTGGCAGAACGAGTCCCCCCCACCACCTCCTGGTGTAGCCTTTCCCGGGATCGCCTGTACAATAGCGGGGCCCTGGAGCACATTGGTGGCGAAGGCTGCACTAGACTGAGAGAGGATATTGTCACTTCCAATTTTGGCTCTTTTTTTTTTTTTTAGCTGCCAGGAAAGCAGCCGATCAATCTGTGCCTGATCGGCTGCATTGGAGGCCAGAGGAGATATTTGGGATTTAATAGACCCCATATCCTTTGTGATAGCAATAAAGTTAACCCGAAAAAAGTTTTACATAATATTAATAATTAAAAAACAAGTAAAGTCCCCCCTGATTTTAGCAAATGGCTGCAATATAACAGAGTGAATACTTTGCGTACTTACTGTGTGTATATGTATATATACAGTGCCTTGCGAAAGTATTCGGCCCCCTTAAACTTTGCGACCTTTTGCCACATTTCAGGCATCAAACATAAAGATATTAACTGTAATTTTTTTGTGAAGAATCAACAAGTGGGACACAATCATGAAGTGGAACGAAATTTATTGGATATTTGAAACTTTTTTAACAAATAAAAAACTGAAAAATTGGGAGTGCAAAATTATTCAGCCCCCTTAAGTTAATACTCTGTAGCGCCACCTTTTGCTGCGATTACAGCTGTAAGTCGCTTGGGGTGTGTCTCTTTCAGTTTTGTAGATGAAAAAACAAAGACAGGCGCCACTAAATAAACTGCTGGACTTTAATGAAAAGATAGCATAAAAGCACTCACATAATTTTTTATTTTTTTTTATCTACATGTCCTTGGAGCATTGCTTCGGCTTCCCATACAAGGCTGCCTTTTACCAAAGAACTGTGAGGCCGCGTACACACGGCAGAGAACCTCGACGGGCAGAACACATCGTTCCGCCCGTCGAGGTTCCCTGCCGGCCGTCGAAATCGGCGACCCGCCCGTCGGGAATGGCAACCAGCCATTCATCCATGCTCTCTATTTCTGCTCGACGGGCTTCCCGACGGGATGCTCGCCGAGAGCGTACACACGGCCGAGGTCCTCGCTGGAATGCAGCTTCCAGCGAGGTTCTTGCTGGTTTCCAGCGAGAACCTCGGTCGTGTGTACGCCGCCTGACTCACTCCAAAGCTTTCTATAGCTTACAGGACTTGTACTGAGGACAATTTAAATTACAGTGGTTCCTGTGTGCGCCAGCATTGTGTTTATTTGTCTCTTTCAGTTTTGCACATCGAGAGACTGAAATTTTTGCCCATTCCTCCTGGCAAAGCAGCTCGAGGTCAGTGAGGTTGGATGGAGAGAGTTTGTGAACAGCAGTTTTCAGTTCTTTCCACAGATTCTCGATTGGATTCAGGGCTGGACTTTGACTTGGCCATTCTAACACCTGGATATGTTTATTTGTGAACCATTCCATTGTACATCACGGGACACAGAGCGGCATATTCATTACTATATGGGTTATATGGAGTACCTTCAGGTGTGGACACTGGCAATCTCAAACAGGAAGTCCCCTCCCTATATAACCCCCTCCCCTAGAGGGAGTCCCTCAGTTTTTTCGCCAGTGTCTTAGGTGTTGGTCACGGAATAGCTTTGCTCCACATCCTTGGGATTAAGGGCGGGCTAACCGGATCTGTCCAAGGAGCCTCAGTGCCAAAGTGGACAGTACCCGGGCCCCAAACCGTGGGGTTTTGCCTATAATGCTCCTCTTTGGAGGGCTGGGCCCAGGACTTGGAGTTTGTAAAGACCATAAGTTCCTGTTTGCCAGGGTGCTATATAGGTCCAGGACAGTGGGTACCTTCCAGGACCCCAGGGCCTAAAGGTCTACTACGCTACCCACGGAGATGGGAGAAGATTGGATCGTTTTGCTAGACAAACGTCCTGCAGCATGGAGCAGGTAAGAGGGGAGCCTGCGGGACTTGGTTCGACAGCAGGCTCTCCAGGGTGACCTAAAAGGGGGGTAGCCCAAGTATGCTCTGCATTGGCAGCCTTGCTCACTATGTCTGAGAAGACAGGATGATCTCATTCCCCCATCACTGGGTCCCCCTGTCTAAGAAACGATTGTGTTTGCTAGCTACCTGCTGCTTTCTTCCCAGGGCTAGTAAGGACCCCTATGGGGCCTTTTGGAGAGTCCTACCTGGCCGGGGGTTTGATTCTGCCGCTTGAAGCTGCAGTCCTGGGTCTCCAGCAGCGCGGCTCCTCCATGTGCTTCCTCCTCCGGCATACGCGCGCGCGTGCGCGCGCGCGCACGTCTTATAGACGTTTTCTCGCCGTTCGGAGGGGAGGGCGGGGGGGGCGTGCCTGCAGCGTCATCAGGGGCGCGCCTTGTGTGCTGTTATAATCAGCAGGCTATAGTCAGTGCTCAGTCTGAGGCTGATCTAGAAGGGAGAGGACGCAGAGCGGCAGAACAGTGACTCCCGGTGGCGGAAGAGGGGTAGTACATGCTGGACTTCGTTCCAATGCTTTTCTGTTAAGCCAAAAAATCCCCTTTTGCAACAGGTTGGAGGCTGGCAAACTAAATTTGGGGACGCTGTATGTTTAAAAAAAAAAAAAGTTATATATTATAAAAAAAAAAAAACATACGGGGCCCCATCGGTTTTTGGGCATTAGTGAGCTATTGTCCCCTAAACCCTAGTTTTGTTCTCCTGGCCACTACAGTCTGTTGTTGTAGGCGGAGTCCCTCGATTTTGTATTATGGCTTCCAAAAGTTCGGGGTCAAAGGGTACAAAAAAGACCAAAAAACAAAGGGGTTCCCCCTCTGATTCTGATGATATGCCGATACTTTCCCCGCAGCTTATTCCCATGAGGGTCGCCTTGGATGAGCCATTGGGGGGGTCTGGTGCTGAGGCTGGCCCAGATCAGCCCAGCCCTGTGTTTATCACAGAGGAGATGCTAGCCGTATCCCTAGGGGGGCTAGAAGAAAGATTAGCAGCGATGATCGCTAAATCTATTCCTGGCAAGAAACGAGCTAGATCCCCATCGCCAAAAGGTATATCCTCAGATGCTGAAATTCTCTCTCAGGAGGAATTGGAATCGCAGGAGGATCAACTAGACCAGAACTAAGAGGGTTCAGGGATTGAGGGATCTACCTCTGAGGAACCATTTTTAGACTCCCAGACAGAGAGACTGTGGTCCGCTCGGCATTTAATTTACCATTGCCAGAGCCTCGGGTTCCTGCGGTATCCTCTCTGGGCTCTTTGAAAGCTCCTTTGAGCAACGCGGTTTTTCCGGTCCATCCTCTCTTGGAGGAATTGATCTTTCAGGATTGGGTACGACCGGACAGGTTTTTTCTGCCGCCGAAGAGATTTTCGGTCCTTTACCCTATGGAGGAAAAATTCTCGAAGAGGTGGAAGCTCCCAGTGGTGGATGCAGCCATCTCATGTGTGAATAAATCACTAACTTGCCCGGTGGAAAACATACAAATGTTTAAAGATCCGGTTGATAAACGGTTAGAGACACTTTTAAAGGCATCCTTTGCTACGGCAGGAGCAGTGGTACAGCCAGCTGTGGCTGCAATTGGAATTTGTCAGGCGTTAAAGGACCAGACAAAACAAATGCTAAAAGACATGCCTACCCAACAGGCAGAAGAGTTTTCTGACATTCCCAGAGCTCTGTGTTTTGCGGTAGATGCTATAAAGGATTCCATCCAGCAGGCCTCTCGTTTATCACTATTCTTGGTACACATGAGAAGGCTCTTATGGTTGAAGAACTGGGCCGCGGAGCCCCCATGCAAAAAGCTTCTGGCAGGGTTTCCCTTCCATGGAGGACGACTCTTCGGAGAGGATCTGGATAAATACATTGACTATTTCAAGTGGCAAAAGTACCCTTTTACCAGTCAAAAAGAGATTCCGGGGTCCTACATTTAAAAGGCAGCTCTCTCCTGTCTCAGGGCCCTCAAATTCCAGGCAGTATCGACGGCCGCCTGTGCGATCAAACTTTAACAATAGATCGCAGGGACAGGCCCCTGGGGGTAAGAGACCATGGTATCGCAAGCCGACAAAGCCAGCCCCTAAGTCTGCCTTATGAAGGGGCGCCCCCACTCTCGCGGGTGGGGGGAAGGCTTCGTTTCTTCTCAGAAGTTTGGGAAGCCAAGATCCCCGACAAATGGGTCCGGGCGTCTGTAACCACAGGCTACAGACTGGAGTTTCTAAAGTTTCCTCCGCCTCATTTTCAAGAGTCAAGGCTACCAAAGGATCCAGCAAAGAAGGCCTCGATGCTGGCAGCTTTGGATCACCTACTTTGCCAGGGCGTGATAATGGAGGTACCAGCCCAAGAGCAGGGGCTAGGTTTCTATTCCAATCTCTTTGTCATACCAAAGCCCAACGGCGATGTCAGGCCAATCTTGGACCTAAAGAGTTTAAACGTTTACCTAAGGGTTCGTTCCTTCCGGATGGAATCCGTCCGTTTCTGGCTTCCATAGACATAAAGGATGCTTACCTTCATGTACCAATCTTTCAGCCGCATCAAAGATTTTTACGCTTCGCAGTGGGGCAGCGACACTTCCAATTCAGGGCGCTCCCCTTCGGGCTGGCCACGGCCCCCCGGGTATTCACGAAGATCCTAGCCCCAGTTCTGGCCAATCTAAGGATCCAAGGGGTCACAGTCCTAGCATACTTGGACGACCTTTTAATCATAGATCACTCACGGCAGTGTCTGCAACAGGCAGTAAACCTCACGGTTCAGTACCTCGAGAGGTTCGGCTGGGTCCTAAACCGGGAAAAATCAGCGTTCCATCCTACAAAGCAGTTGGAATACCTCGGCATGAGGTTAGACACAGAACAGCAAAGGGTGTTCCTGCCCCTTGTAAAGGTCGAAGCTATCAAGGGGTTGGTTCAGTTGGTTCTAAGCAAGAAAAAAACAACTATTCGCCTGTGTATGCGATTACTAGGCAAGCTAGTGGCCACGTTCGAGGCAGTACCATACGCTCAGATCCACACTCGCGTCCTACAGGCAGCCATTCTAGCAGCCTGGGGCAAGAGAGCACATGCCTTGGAGTCCCCTTTTGACGCTATCATCAAAGGTCCGACAAAGCCTGGCCTGGTGGTTAAACCCTCAGAATCTTCTAAAGGGAAGGTCCTTCAGTCCCATTGTCTGGAAGGTAGTTACCACAGACGCCAGCATGGCAGCCTGGGGGGCGGTCTTGGAGGGGTTCTCTCGCCAGGGAACTTGGGCGGAAGCAGAGAGGCAGCTACCCATCAATGTCTTGGAGATCAGAGCTGCTCGCCTAGCTCTCCTGGCATGGACTTCCAGATTACAGGGGTCCCCGGTGAGAATCCAGTCAGACAATGCCACAGCGGTGGCATACATAAACCACCAAGGGGGAACCAGGAGTCAGGCCACTCAGAGGGAGGTGAGCTTGATTTTTCAGTGGGCAGAGGTTTATGTACCCTGCATTTCGGCGATATTCATTCCCGGAGTGGACAACCTACAGGCAGACTTCTTAAGTCGCCAGATTCTGTCGCCGGGGGAGTGGTCTCTGCATCCCCAGGTCTTTCAGACAATCTGCCAGAAGTGGGGAATGCCAGACATAGATATAATGGCATCCAGGTTCAACAAGAAACTAGACCGGTTCGTGTCTCGAGCGAGGGACCCTATGGCCTGCGGAACCGATGTGTTGGTTTGCCCTTGGCATCAATTCAAACTTCTATATGCATTCCCTCCGCTACAGTTACTTCCTCGCCTGTTGCGCAGGATCAGAGTGGAGCACAAGCCAGTCATTCTAGTAGCTCCAGCTTGGCCCCGGAGGACATGGTACTCACTAGTCCTGAAGATGGCAGTGGGAGACCCTTGGACTCTTCTTCTACGACCAGACCTACTCTCACAAGGTCCGATCCTCCACCCTACATTACAGCGTCTAAATTTGACGGCCTGGAGGCTGAATCCCTGATTCTCAGGGGTAGAGGTCTGTCTAGGCAGGTAATTCCTACCCTGATTAGGGCTAGAAAGCCGGCCTCCAGGGTGATTTATTACAGGGTGTGGAGGACCTACATAGGCTGGTGTGAATCCAAAAGATGGAATTCCCGCAAATATACCATTGATAGGGTGTTAAGTTTTCTCCAGCTAGGAGTGGATAAAGGCCTGGCATTAAGCACAATCAAGGGACAGATTTCAGCTCTGTCAGTGTGGTTTCAGAGGCCGCTGGCCACCCACTCGCTGGTAAAAACCTTCATACAGGGGGTCTTACGTATTAATCCTCCTGTCAAGTCACCAATTTGTCCATGGGACTTAAATCTTGTCCTGTCCACTCTACAGAAACAACCCTTTGAGCCGTTGGCTGAGATTCCTTTAGTTTTACTGACAAGAAAGTTGGTATTCTTGGTCGCCATAGTTTCGGCCAGGAGAGTGTCGGAATTGGCAGCCTTATCGTGTAAGGAACCATATCTCATTCTACATAAGGACAGGGCAGTTCTCCGGCCCCATCCTTCCTTTCTACCAAAGGTTATATCCAATTTTCACTTGAACCAGGATTTGGTACTTCCATCCTTCTTTCTGAAACCCACATCTAGAAAGGAGGGGTTGCTGCATACCTTGGATATTGTCCGGGCCATGAAGGCCTATCTTAAAGCTACAGAAAAGATCCGGAAAACAGATGTGTTGTTCGTTTTACCAGATGGCCCCAAGAAGGGGCAGGCAGCTGCAAGATCCACCATCTCGAGATGGATTAGACAATTAATCATTCAGGCCTACGGTTTGAAGAGGTTGCCTCCTCCTTTGTCGGTAAAAGCCCATTCTACCAGGGCCATGGGCGCCTCCTGGGCAGCACACCATCAGATCTCTATGGCTCAGATATGCAAGGCGGCGACGTGGTCATCAGTCCACACGTTTACAAGGTTTTATCAACTAGACGTGAGAAGGAATGCGGATTCAGCCTTTGGGCAGGCAGTACTACAGGCTGCGGTTTAAGATCCTCGGGATCAGGGGCACCCTTGGTTGTAAAAAAAAAAAAAAAAAAAATGTTCTTGACTAAGTTGGATTTATTATTATTATTTGAGTATACCTCTAAATTAAATCTCTTTTGAGAAGAGGTCTCCCTCCCCTCATTAAAGCATTGCTTTCGGACATCCCATATAGTAATGAATATGCCGCTCTGTGTCCCGTGATGTACGAGAAAGAAAAAGGGATTTTTAAATACAGCTTACCTGTAAAATCCCGCCCCTCTTTTTGGGGAACATTTTTGGGAGGCATACTGCTTGCTACAAAACTGAGGGACTCCCTCTAGGGGAGGGGGTTATATAGGGAGGGGACTTCCTGTTTGAGATTGCCAGTGTCCACACCTGAAGGTACTCCATATAACCCATATAGTAATGAATATGCCGCTCTGTGTCCCGTGATGTACTCCAAGAAAAGGATTTTACAGGTAAGCTGTATTTAAAAATCCCTTTTTTGCTTTGTTTTGGATCATTGTCTTGTTGGAAGACAAATCTCCGTCCCAGTCTCAAGTCTTTTGCAGACTCCATTAGGTTTTCCTCCAGAATGGTCCTGTATTTGGCTTCATCCATCTTCCCACCAATTTTAACCATCTTCCCTGTCCCTGCTGAAAAAAAGCAGGCCCAAACCATGATGCTGCCACCACCATGTTTCACAGCGAGGATGGTGTGTTCAGGGTGATGAGTTGTGTTGCTTTTACGCCAAACATAACGTTTTGCATTGTTGCCAAAAAGTTCAATTTTGGTTTCGTCTGACCAGAGCACCTTCTTCCACATGTTTGGTGTGTCTCCCAGGTGGCTTGTGGCAAACTTTAAACAACACTTTTTATGGATATCTTTAAGAAATGGCTTTCTTCTTGCCACTCTTCCATAAAGGCCAGATTTGTGCAGTATACGACTGATTGTTTTCCTATGGACAGAGTCTCCCACCTCAGCTGTAGATCTCTGCAGTTCATCCAGAGTGATCATGGGCCTCTTGGCTGCATCTCTGATCAGTCTTCTCCTTGTATGAGCTGTAAGTTTAGAGGGACGGCCAGGTCTTCTTAGATTTGCAGTGGTCTGATACTCCCATTTCAATATTATCGCTTGCAGAGTGCTCTATGGGATGTTTAAATCTTTTTGTATCCAAATTCAGCTTTAAACTTCTCCACCAGTATCTCGGACCTGCCTGGTGTGTTCCTTGTTTTGTTCTTCATGATGCTCTCTGCGCTTTAAATGGACCTCTGAGACTATCACAGTGCAGGTGTATTCATACAGAGAGACTTGATTACACACAGGTGGATTCTATTTATCATCATTGGTCATTTAGGTCAACATTGGATCATTCAGAGATCCTCACTGAACTTCTGGAGAGAGTTTGCTGCACTGAAAGTAAAGGGGCTGAATAATTTTGCATGCCCAATTTTTCAGTTTTTTATTTAACCACTTAACGACCGCCCACTGTATATATACGTCCTTTTTTTAAAGATGGATATCTCAGTAACGGCAGCAGCTACTGGCACAACCGAGATATCCATCTTTACAGTGGGCGGTTCTGTCAACGATAAAGGCGGTCTCTGCAGCGGATTTGCCACGAGATCGCCGTTATCGGTGGCGGGAGAGGGCCCCCCCTCCTGCCGCTCTCCCGTGCCCTCCGCCGCTTACCGTTGCCGTCGGTAGCGGCGGATGCGATCCCCCCCCCCCCCCCCCCCCCCTGTCCCCCCCCCCCCCCCCCCCCCAAAAACCCCCCTCAACCCCCCCCCCCCCCTCCCCCCCCCCCCCCCCCCCCCCCCCCCCCCCCCCCCCCCCCCCCCCCCCCCCCCCCCCCCCCCCCCCCCCCCCCCCCCCCCCCCCCCCCCCCCCCCCCCCCCCCCCATCCCCCCCCCCCCCCCCCCCCCCCCCCCCCCCCCCCCCCCCCCCCCCCCCCCCCCCCCCCCCCCCCCCCCCCCCCCCCCCCCCCCCCCCCCCCCCCCCCCCCCCCCCCCCCCCCCCCCCCCCCCCCCCCCCCCCCCCCCCCCCCCCCCCCCCCCCCCCCCCCCCCCCCCCCCCCCCCCCCCCCCCCCCCCCCCCCCCCCCCCCCCCCCCCCCCCCCCCCCCCCCCCCCCCCCCCCCCCCCCCCCCCCCCCCCCCCCCCCCCCCCCCCCCCCCCCCCCCCCCCCCCCCCCCCCCCCCCCCCCCCCCCCCCCCCCCCCCCCCCCCCCCCCCCCCCCCCCCCCCCCCCCCCCCCCCCCCCCCCCCCCCCCCCCCCCCCCCCCCCCCCCCCCCCCCCCCCCCCCCCCCCCCCCCCCCCCCCCCCCACCCCCCCCCCCCCCCCCCCCCCCCCCCCCCCCCCCCCCCCCCCCCCCCCCCCCCCCCCCCCCCCCCCACCCCCCCCCCCCCCCCCCCCCCCCCCCCCCCCCCCCCCCCCCCCCCCCCCCCCCCCCCCCCCCCCCCCCCCCCCCCCCCCCCCCCCCCCCCCCCCCCCCCCCCCCCCCCCCCCCCCCCCCCCCCCCCCCACCCCCCCCCCCCCCCCCCCCCCCCCCCCCCCCCCCCCCCCCCCCCCCCCCCCCCCCCCCCCCCCACCCCCCCCCCCCCCCCCCCCACCCCCCCCCCCCCCCCCCCCCCCCCCCCCCCCCCCCCCCCCCACCCCCCCCCCCCCCCCCCCCCCCCCCCCCCCCCCCCCCCCCCCCCCCCCCCCCCCCCCCCCCCACCCCCCCCCCCCCCCCCCCCCCCCCCCCACCCCCCCCCCCCCCCCCCCCCCCCCACCCCCCCCCCCCCCCCCCCCCCCCCCCCCCCCCCCCCCCCCCCCCCCCCCCCCCCCCCCCCCCCCCCCCCCCCCCCCCCCCCACACCCCCCCCCCCCCCCCCCCCCCCCCCCCCCCCCCCCCCCCCCCCCCCCCCCCCCCCCCCCCCCCCCCCCCCCCCCCCCCCCCCCCCCCCCCCCCCCCCCCCCCCCCCCCCCCCCCCCCCCCCCCCCCCCCCCCCCCCCCCCCCCCCCCCCCCCCCCCCCCCCCCCCCCCCCCCCCCCCCCCCCCCCCCCCCCCCCCCCCCCCCCCCCCCCCCCCCCCCCCCCCCCCCCCCCCCCCCCCCCCCCCCCCCCCCCCCCCCCCCCCCCCCCCCCCCCCCCCCCCCCCCCCCCCCCCCCCCCCCCCCCCCCCCCCCCCCCCACCCCCCCCCCCCCCCCCCCCCCCCCCCCCCCCCCCACCCCCCCCCCCCCCCCCCCCCCCCCCCCCCCCCCCCCCCCCCCCCCCCCCCCCCCCCCCCCCCCCCCCCCCCACCCCCCCCCCCCCCCCCCCCCCCCCCCCCCCCCCCCCCCCCCCCCCCCCCCCCCCCCCCCCCCCCCCCCCCCCCCCCCCCCCCCCCCCCCCCCCCCCCCCCCCCCCCCCCCCCCCCCCCCCCCCCCCCCCCCCCCCCCCCCCCCCCCCCCCCCCCCCCCCCCCCCCCCCCCCCCCCCCCCCCCCCCCCCCCCCCCCCCCCCCCCCCCCCCCCCCCCCCCCCACCCCCCCCCCCCCCCCCCCCCCCCCCCCCCCCCCCCCCCCCCCCCCCCCCCCCCCCCCCCCCCCCCCCCCCCCCCCCCCCCCCCCCCCCCCCCCCCCCCCCCCCCCCCCCCCCCCCCCCCCCCCCCCCCCCCCCCCCCCCCCCCCCCCCCCCCCCCCCCCCCCCCCCCCCCCCCCCCCCCCCACCCCCCCCCCCCCCCCCCCCCCCCCCCCCCCCCCCCCCCCCCCCCCCCCCCCCCCCCCCCCCCCCCCCCCCCCCCCCCCCCCCCCCCCCCCCCCCCCCCCCCCCCCCCCCCCCCCCCCCCCCCCCCCCCCCCCCCCCCCCCCCCCCCCCCCCCCCCCCCCCCCCCCCCCCCCCCCCCCCCCCCCCCCCCCCCCCCCCCCCCCCCCCCCCCCCCCCCCCCCCCCCCCCCCCCCCCCCCCCCCCCCCCCCCCCCCCCCCCCCCCCCCCCCCCCCCCCCCCCCCCCCCCCCCCCCCCCCCCCCCCCCCCCCCCCCCACCCCCCCCCCCCCCCCCCCCCCCCCCCCCCCCCCCCACCCCCCCCCCCCCCCCCCCCCCCCCCCCCCCCCCCCCCCCCCCCCCCCCCCCCCCCCCCCCCCCCCCCCCCCCCCCCCCCCCCCCCCCCCCCCCCCCCCCCCCCCCCCCCCCCCCCCCCCCCCCCCCCCCCCCCCCCCCCCCCCCCCCCCCCCCCCCCCCCCCCACCCCCCCCCCCCCCCCCCCCCCCCCCCCCCCCCCCCCCCCCCCCCCCCCCCCCCCCCCCCCCCCCCCCCCCCCCCCCCCCCCCCCCCCCCCCCCCCCCCCCCCCCCCCCCCCCCCCCCCCCCCCCCCCCCCCCCCCCCCCCCCCCCCCCCCCCCCCCCCCCCCCCCCCCCCCCCCCCCCCCCCCCCCCCCCCCCCCCCCCCCCCCCCCCCCCCCCCCCCCCCCCCCCCCCCCCCCCCCCCCCCCCCCCCCCCCCCCCCCCCCCCCCCCCCCCCCCCCCCCCCCCCCCCCCCCCCCCCCCCCCCCCCCCCCCCCCCCCCCCCCCCCCCCCCCCCCCCCCCCCCCCCCCCCCCCCCCCCCCCCCCCCCCCCCCCCCCCACCCCCCCCCCCCCCCCCCCCCCCCCCCCCCCCCCCCCCCACCCCCCCCCCCCCCACCCCCCCCCCCCCCCCCCCCCCCCCCCCCCCCCCCCCCCACCCCCCCCCCCCCCCCCCCCCCCCCCCCCCCCCCCCCCCACCCCCCCCCCCCCCCCCCCCCCCCCCCCCCCCCCCCCCCCCCCCCCCCCCCCCCCCCCCCCCCCCCCCCCCCCCCCCCCCCCCCCCCCCCCCACCCCCCCCCCCCCCCCCCCCCCCCCCCCCCCCCCCCCCCCCCCCCCCCCCCCCCCCACCCCCCCCCCCCCCCCCCCCCCCCCCCCCCCCCCCCCCCCCCCCCCCCCCCCCCCCCCCCCCCCCCCCCCCCCCCCCCCCCCCCCCCCCCCCCCCCCCCCCCCCCCCCCCCCCCCCCCCCCCCCCCCCCCCCCCCCCCCCCCCCCCCCACCCCCCCCCCCACCCCCCCCCCCCCCCCCCCCCCCCCCCCCCCCCCCCCCCCCCCCCCCCCACCCCCCCCCCCCCCCCCCCCCCCCCCCCCCCCCCCCCCCCCCCCCCCCCCCCCCACCCCCCCCCCCCCCCCCCCCCCCCCCCCCCCCCCCCCCCCCCCCCCCCCCCCCCCCCCCCCCCCACCCCCCCCCCCCCCCCCCCCCCCCCCCCCCCCCCCCCCCCCCCCCCCCCCCCCCCCCCCCCCCCCCCCCCCCCCCCCCCCCCCACCCCCCCCCCCCCCCCCCCCCCCCCACCCCCCCCCCCCCCCCCCCCCCCCCCCCCCCCCCCCCCCCCCCCCCCCCCCCCCCCCCACCCCCCCCCCCCCCCCCCCCCCCCCCCCCCCCCCCCCCCCCCCCCCCCCCCCCCCCCCCCCCCCCCCCCCCCCCCCCCCCCCCCCCCCCCCCCCCCACCCCCCCCCCCCCCCCCCCCCCCCCCCCCCCCCCCCCCCCCCCCCCCCCCCCCCCCCCCCCCCCCCCCCCCCCCCCCCCCCCCCCCCCCCCCCCCCCCCCCCCCCCCCCCCCCCCCCCCCCCCCCCCCCCCCCCCACCCCCCCCCCCCCCCCCCCCCCCCCCCCCCCCCCCCCCCCCCCCCCCCCCCCCCCCCCCCCCCCCCCCCCCCCCCCCCCCCCCCCCCCCCCCCCCCCCCCCCCCCCCCCCCCCCCCCCCCCCCCCCCCCCCCCCCCCCCCCCCCCCCCCCCCCCCCCCCCCCCCCCCCCCCCCCCCCCCCCCCCCCCCCCCCCCCCCCCCCCCCCCCCCCCCCCCCCCCCCCCCCCCCACCCCCCCCCCCCACCCCCCCCCCCCCCCCCCCCACCCCCCCCCCCCCCCCCCCCCCCCCCCCCCCCCCCCCCCCCCCCCCCCCCCCCCCCCCCCCCCCCCCCCCCCCCCCCCCCCCCCCCCCCCCCCCCCCCCCCCCCCCCCCCCCCCCCCCCCCCCCCCCCCCCCCCCCCCCCCCCCCCCCCCCCCCCCCCCCCCCCCCCCCCCCCCCCCCCCCCCCCCCCCCCCCCCCCCCCCCCCCCCCCCCCCCCCCCCCCCCCCCCCCCCCCCCCCCCCCCCCCCCCCCCCCCCCCCCCCCCCCCCCCCCCCCGCATATGAAAACAGCGTTCAAACCACACAAGTGAGGTATCGCCACGATCGTTAGAGCGAGAGCAATAATTTTAGCCCTAGACCTTAAAAAATGCAACCTATAGAATTTTTTTAAACGTCTCCTATTAATATTTTTAAGGGTAAAAGTTTGACACCATGCCACAAGCGGGCGCAATTTCTAAGTGTGACATGTTGGGTATCATTTTACTCGGCGTAACATTATCTTTCACAATATGTAAAAAAATGTAAAAAAATTGGGCCAAATTTATTGTTGTCTTATTTTTTAATTCAAAAAAGTGTTTTTTTTTTCCAAAAAAAGTGCACTTGTAAGACGGCTGCGCAAATACGGTGTAGCAAAAAGTATTGCAATGACTGCCATTTTATTCTCTAGGGTGTTGGAAAAAAAATATATATAATGTTTGGGAGTTTTAAGTAATTTTCTAGCAAAAAAAAATGTTTTAGTCTCGTAAACACGAAATCTGAAAAACACCCTCGGTGGTTAAAGTTTGAAATATCCAATAAATTTCCTTTTTTACTTCATGATTGTGTCTCACTTGTTGATTCTTCACAAAAAAATAGTTTTATATCTTTGTTTGAAGCCTGAAATGTGGCAAAAGGTCGCAAAGTTCAAGGGGGCTGAATACTTTCGCAAGGCACTGTGTGTGTGTGTGTGTGTGTGTGTGTATATATATATATGTGTGTGTGTGTGTGTGTGTGTGTGTGTGTGTGTGTGTGTGTGTGTGTGTGTGTATATATATATATGTATATATGTATAAATTGTAGTAATTTTCTAGCAAAAAAAAGTAGATTTCTTTATGTGAAAAGTGTCAAAAATGGCTTGGTAGGGAAGTGGTAGCCCCCCAAACATATACACCTTATACTTGAGCCTGAGCTTGATCCAGTGCTGTGCATGGGAGCAAAGACTCTTTTTCACTCACTCTCTCTTTATTGGCTCATAGACAGCAGCGGAAACCATTGGAGTAAAGGTTTTACATTAAAAAAATTCAAACTGATTACATTGTAAGCTGTCAGTGGTAAATGGTTTGCCTCATCTCTTTAACTGATATATTTGCAGGAGAGCTTGTTCTGATGAAGAACAGATTTACTGGCTGGATCACCAGGTGACAAAGGAAAGAGAGCCTAAAAAAAACGAATGCAGCCACCACATCTAATAATTGGTAAGCTGCAATATAATTGTTTGCTTTTGGGTTCAATACCGTGTTAAGCTTACAAAAAGGGGTGGATGATTTGCATCATATAGTATACGGTAAGAAGCAGTGAGGTCAGTTCCCAGGTATGAAAAGCGTTTGGGTTCCCAGTAATAAGGGAAAAAGAGCCTTGTAAAGACCTAGTATTAACTAATTGCCGACCGCCCGCCGTCATATTACTGCGGGACGGTGGCACTGCTACGCGTGAGCACGTAGCTCTACGTCCTCCCTTTAGCAGCTTGTAGGGCGCGTGCGCCGCCCGAGTCTCGCGCGCGCCCGGCGGCTATAAAAATACCAATGGTCCCAAAAATGTGTCAAAAGTGTCCGATGTGTCCGCCATAATATCGCAGTACCGAAAAAAAAAACGCTGATCGCCGCCATTACTAGTAAAAAAAAAAATAATAATAAAAATGCCATAAAACTACCCCCTTTTTTGTAAACGCTATAAATTTTGCACAAACCAATTAATAAACGCTAATTGCGATTTTTTTTTTTTTTTTTTTTTTTTTTTTTTTTTTTTTACGAAAAATATGTAGAAGAATACGTATCGGCCTAAACTGAGGAAAAAAAAGTTTTTTTTATATATTTTTGGGATTTTTATTATAGCAAAATGTTTTTGTTTATAGCGCAAAAAATAAAAATCGCAGAGATGATCAAATACCACAAAAAGAAAGCTCTATTTGTGGGGAAAAAAGGACGCCAATTTTGTTTGGGAGCCATGTCGCACGACCGCGCAATTGTCGGTTAAAGCAGCGCAGTGCCGAATCACAAAAAGTGGTGGAAGTGGACAGCAATATGGTCCGGGCTAGAGTGGTTAAAGTGCGGAGTTCCACCAAAAAGTATAACTTCCGCTTTAAGTACTTTTCACCCCCAGACATGCCGCATTTGGCATGTCATGTTGGGGGAGGGGGGGGGGGGTACCTAGTTCTGACAGTAATATCTGGGTGCTCTCTTGAGTTGAGTTGTGTTAAGGACTCTTTTTCAAAGGTGAAAAGCAAAAGGGGTTAAAGAGATGGTAAAAGTTGCAGCTATGAAACCGGCGTATTTAACACCTAATTGGCTGTAAAACTGCCGTGAAAACATATTTTCCAAGGTATACAGTAGAATAAGTAAGGCTAGGGAAGAGAGTTCAACACTTTTGATTTCAAGTGACAGCAGTAGATATGTTTTACTCTGCTGTGACACTTTGACCAAGAGAGCAGTTCTGCACCATGTTGCCACCTGCTTGGTGAGGGGGCATGAATCCCATTTGTTTTTTTTTTCTAATTTCTTTATTTATAAAGAAGCAGAGAGGTCAGTCCGTCCGGACCAGTTCACATACATTTTACAAAGCATAGATATGGCCAAAAGAAAACATTACGGTCACACTTAAAAAACAACAAAAATAAGAAAAAGAGAGAAACAACCGAAGGATATGAACAATAACATCCAATATGTGTGTCCAAGATGGAACCCTTGGCCCCTAGAGGTACCGGGTCCCTGAAAGGCGTGAGCTTATCAGACATGGCCATAAGGACTAGGGCGCGGGAGCCATGTCAGGTCAACTGGTGACATCCCGCATGTCTCCCACAAGCCGTTTCCATCTCTCACCCATTAAGCATGGCCTTAGGGGCACTGGTGGATATTCCAATGAATCCCATTTTAACTTTATGGTTTAGCAAAGTGTCTTTTTAACCTACTAGCAAAATAGACCACTTCTTGGAAAGTCCATTTCATAGCATAGTCGTTCCCCCTTCACCTCCACACCCCTTTCTCTTCTGGGTGTGTCTGATTGTCCGATTACTTTTTTTTTTTTTTTTTAGCTGGCACAGCATCTCTGCCCATCCACTCCCTACATAAAATTCATTTAGCTACAGGGGGAGAAGTAACGAGATATACTGCAGAGTGTAACTTGGAAGAGCTACAGGCTCCTGATTAAACAAAATATATATATATATTGTTTAAACTGCTGACTTTTAATAAACAGCCACTCGCCTGTCCCAAAATCCAGCAATGGGCTCACCCCAGCCATTCTGTCATCTCATCTTTGGTCTTTTGAGCCGGCATCTTAACTGTGGGCACCTGCCTTTGACGGATTGTGACTTCACAGCTGGCTGCCTACTGCACATGCGTGAGCTGTGCTGCACTTTGTGAAAAGTCCCTTGGTCCCTGTCACATGTCCCAGGGGAGGGGGGGGGGTAAGAACTTCCACTTCTGATAACCCGGGCAATCGAAGCGGAAGTGGGAGCAGGTCAAAATCTGTGCAATTTCTAAGAGGCGAGGATGAGGAGGCATTAATGCTGAACTTCCCCCTTTGGGTGGAGTTCCGCTTTAAAAAGGTATTCAGTCATATTTTGTAAAATTTTAAAGTGAGCAGCTACAAAAACTGTAGCTGCTGACTTTTAATAAATATACATCTGTTCCAGGATTAGGCGGTGTTCTCATCCGGCTGTGTTTTTTTAACGGGCTTCGGCCACTGGTGCCTGCATACTAAGTGTGGACAGCTGGCTGTGACTGCTTGCTGCTTCACAGCTGGCTTCTCACTGCACATGCGTGAGCCACACTGATTGTAATAGAGGGGGGTCCTCACTTTCACTCGGATAGTCACAGCGATTTGATCGGAAGTGGGTACCTGTCAAAACCAAGTAACTTCACCCCCCAAAAACACAAATGTAAAGGGGGAGGAGGCGGAACGGAACTTACCACCCGTTTCCCCCCCCCCTATTGGTAGAAGTTCCACTTAAAGTGAAAGCAAAGTCTGCTGGGACTGCTGACATCGCATCCGAGTTGGTAAAATCCAGCTGCAGTCTTGGGGTTTTTGGATGTCCTTTACAAGGGAGGCTTTGTACTGGTAAATAATATGCATAACATAATTTAAATGCACGTAATCTTGTGGGAAGGTTTTTGTTGCAATGAATGATCTGGTGACATGGTACATGAATATGAAAATAAATAAAAAATGTATTAAAAATTAAAATAATGGTAAAACTGGATGAACTTTAAAAAGTAAAAAAAAAAAAAAAAAGTCTATCTATCTATCTATCTATTCATTTTACTTTTACCTTTATTTTCATAAAATTTTTCCTGCAGGCATATGTACATGTTTGCTTGATCCCACAGTTAAAAACCAGTTATGTATGCCCTGCCTGGATTGACCTGTGTCAGAGCAAAATTGCTTAGTTTGGTTGAAGTTAACTGGCCACTATAACCCCACCCAGGTGTTGGGGATGCCTCGTTTTTCTCCTTCAAAAGTACAAACCTGCATGTTCATTCAATCCAGATGAGAAAGTTTATTAAAATATTTTCTGGTGTTTGGTGTCTTATGTCCAACCACCATTTAATTTCATGATTGTGAGTCTTGAGTGCATTCAAGAAGAATGCCAAGTATGGTATTTGGTCCAGCTTTGATAAATGTAACTGCATATACCATACCTGTGGGATTTCCCTCAAAGCGGTAGATCGCTCTAGTCCACTGATCTCCACCATATTCCAGGTTTAGTGCTAAACGGTTGCCCTACTGCATTGTGAACACTGGAGGTTGGCCACTTGGCATGGGTGCCATTCAGAGAATGCTTTGCATTTTCTGAATTTATGCAAAACATTCTTGTGTCAAAGGAGCCTGTCGGAAGATTGTCAAATAAACAGCTCCTGTATCCAGTCCGAGGCAGACACTGTTCAAGTATTCTGACAGTACTAATGCTGTGAGAATGTCCTCCTGGAATGCTTGAATGTGTTCTAGTGGGATTTGCTATCCTCAGAGGCAGCAATAAGACAGTGATGTCATCCTTGCCTCAAAGTCAGGACCAAGTAGATTTTGTTTTTGTTTTTAATCTTTTATTTTTTTTGTTCAGGTGACGGGCTGGCATTTAAAGCCTTATTAATTTATTGTGTCAATAAACTGTTGGTAATAGATATGTGAACGCCCCTGATACCCTATATCAGTGTTTTTTAACTCCAGTCCTCAAGGCACACCAACAGGTCAAGTTTTAAGGATTTCCCTCAGATGAAATGACTGTGGTGATTACTAATGGCCCGTACACACGATCCGAATATTGGACGACGGATCGTACGACTTTTTTCGCTTAATAATCGCAAGTAAAATAAAATAGGTTATTAAACTCACGAAAATTCTCGTACGACAGAAAAAAAAAATCGGAAGTGATGTCACGTGTTTGTATTGTATTTTCGGATGACGGCTGTACTGACTAAATGAAAATCGTACGATCTTGTCCGATCGAATAATATCGGATGAACGGTCTTGATCAGCTCTCGAAAGTAGTGTACACACGATCCGAAAATCGTACGATCCATCATCGTCCGATATTCGGATCGTGTGTATGGGCCATTAGGCAGTGAAACTGATCAAATCACCTGTGCAAAATAATGGCAAGCCTGAAAACATGACCTGTTGGTGTGCCTTGAGGACTGGAGTTGAAAAACACTGCCCTATACCACACCTGCGCCTATGAAAAATAACGGTGAAAAAAGCCGCCACTTGGTGAAAATAAAGCATATATGTGGAATTAATCATTTTTAAACAAAAGATGTATAAACAGGAAAAATAGTGGCACTTAAACCGGAGTTCCTCCCAAAAATGGAACTTCCGCTTATCCCACTCCCCTTCCCCTTACATGCCACATTTGGCATGTAATTTTTTTTGGGGGGGGAGTGGGGGCTTCAGGAGGAGTGGGACTTCCTGTCCCACTTCCTGCTTCCGCCAAGGGGCTGGTTAGGTGATTAAGCTTAATCGCCTACACCAGCCTCTCCCTGTAGGCGATCGCATGGGACACATGACAGGTCCCATGCGATCGCCTCTTCAATCAGCAGCGAGCCGCGCGCGCATGCTTAGTGTGGCTCGCGCATGCGCAGTGGGTGCCCGGCCGTGAAGCCGAAGGCTGTCACAGCTGGGTGCCCACAGTCGGAATGGAGACGCGGCCGGGGAGGGGGGGGAGAGGAGCAGAGCCCCGGTCGGCACGTCGCTGGAACACAGGAGCAGGTAAGTGAGTGTTTATTAAAAGCCAGCAGCTACACTTTTTGTAGCTGCTGACTTTTAATAAACACCATTTTTGGCTGGAACACCCCTTTAAACAATGCGGTATACAGCAACATCTGTAAATGATAACAATGATGTATAAAACGTGGATATTAAAAAATATCACCCAGTGACATGGATTATTACAATGCTTAATCTTCTTAAATCTTCCACCACACCAACATGCAAGTGACTCCTCTCCCTTTGAAACCGCACTCACCAACTTGCAATGCCTCCCACTTTCATGTTTGGCTCAGATGCCTTTTAAACCTCACAATGGGTTAAAAACGATCATCCGATGCTTCAAACGTGCTTTACACAGGATCTCTCCACATGTGAAATCAAAAAAGTGCTTCAATAGTGTATCGTTTCAACCAGTTTATTAAAATCACACACAAGCATCAATCTTTGCACTCCTATTTCAAATAATTCAAACCAGCAATCAGTGAAAACCACAGCAAAACTTGCAAATATTGGTACAGCGATGCACTGCAGTCATGGCAGACATGAAGTGTGCGCTCGATATTAGTTCTCACCCACTTCAAAGCTCCAAATCGCGATGTCCGTGTCCTGCTACTAGCTCAGGCGTCACACGTCAGTATGGATGATTGCCGTACAGCCACGCCCCTGACATGTTTCGTTATATTAACTTCCTCATGGGATTCATATGGGATTTACAATTGTGTATAGACAAAAATCTCTGCAAAAAAGGCATTTCTGCGTAGAAATCATTAATTCCCCTCCCACTGCTCGACACACCACTTCATTAATCTTCCAGGACTGTTGCGTATTTGGTCCCTTTTTGCATATAGTGGTTTCATCTCCAGTCACTATATCACAGTAGTAACGTAGAGCCAAGAGGAAGAAACCACAGAGTGCAATGGGGGTCAAACATCTGACACACCTGCAAGTGTGATGAATGCTGAACTTCTCTCAGCCACTGTATCTCAGGAAGATGGCAGAGATCAGCACAGCTGAAGGGTTATATAAAAACCCTTTTCGTTGCAGGAATGTATTTGTGTTTTAAAATGCGATAGTTGTGTTAATAGATTAAAAAAATAACATCTGTTCTTTCATAGTTTATCAGTCCTTGTGTTTGTTTTTTTTTTTTAAATGTACTAAATTAAACTTGTATTTTCTTTCTGTCCACAGTGACGATGCTGCATCTTCGACCACACACTTTACATGTATAGCCTAGACATCTCATTTTGTTTTGGCCTTTGGTAAAAGTGTTGCACCAGGTTCAGGCTGGAGAGGAGGGAGGCCGGCATCACCACCTGGAACACTACAAGGCCTCAGGAGGTTGCGTACACTTAAGATGTCCTTGAGCAGTGGCGCACCAGGAGGGAAAGGTCTGGACACAAATCCTGTGGAGACCTATGATAGCGGTGATGAATGGGACATCGGTGTGGGCAATCTAATTATTGACTTGGATGCTGATTTAGAAAAAGACCAGCAGAAGCTTGAAATGTCAGGATCTAAAGAGGTGGGCATGCCAGCCCCTAATGCAGTGGCCACTCTACCTGATAACATTAAGTTTGTGACACCTGTTCCTAGTGGCCAAAGCAAGGAATCAAAGTCAAAGTCGAAGAGGAGTAAAAGTAGCAAAGATGGAGGAAGGAGCAGTCAGACTTCTTCGGGACTTTTCCCAGCAGGGGATGTTAGTAAAAAAGAAGTGTCAGGACGTTTAGCAGAAAATGTGGGCAGCTCAGGAATTCCCACTTCCACAGCAACCCCTTCAAAAGTGGGAGAAAAGTCTGGCAAGGCTGCCCGGAGCTCATCTAGCTCTAAAAAGGAAAGCGGCAAGGCCAAAAAGGACAAGAACGAAGTTCCAGGGGCAGTTGGTGAGAAAGAACCCCTTGGAGTTTTGCAGACACCCCCTGGAGTGGGGGGTCGGGGTACAACTGTACAAGAAGCTATGGGGACTGCAGTAGAGCAGCTGGGTGGGGGCATTGCCACAGACAGTGGAAGTGCTTTGAGTGTTATAAAAACAGAAAACGAGGATACTGAAATAGATAATCGTGGATTGAAGAAAGTCAAGTCAGAAATGGTAAGCATGCATGATTTATATGTTTTTTTTTTTTCTAGAATCCCTTATGCTATATAAGCTTTTGCTCTTTAGCCAATGTACATCTGAGTCCAGAAATTACATCTTGAGACAAAATAAGTGTTGGAGAAATACAGATTGTCATGTGGAGGGCTCAAGATTACCAGCAAACCGCTTGTAAAAGTAAATAGTCTTTATTGTTTTTTTCAAAACACGCAAAAACACAAATCGGCAAAATGTAAAACATACAGTTCATAGTCCTGGTATCAGTAAAGCATGCAACAGCCTCACCGCCAGACTCTGTTCCCCACAAGGTTTAGGGTGCCCCCTGGTCTCGGGGTGCGTCAAGGCCACAGGGGTTCAGCAGCAAGGGTCTCAGTTGCAAGTGAGCTCGCACTTGCTCACAGCTTGTGTACCCCCCAATCTGCCTCACTGACACAAGTGCTGATTCCTTCCTGCTGCTTTTCAACACTCCCTCAGAGTCAGAGGTGGCATAACCCCTGAGCTCTCAAACCACAAATGTCACCCCCCTTTGAAGAGACTATAACTAAAATAATGAGGAAATCTACCTATAATACGTCCCTGGCTTCCTGTACAAGGTATAATGTCCAAAAACCTTTCATCCATAGTTATTTTGTATTTTCTGCCTGCTGCTCCATAGGCACTATCTCTGTCCGATTTTTGCAATTTTAAGGGATTGGTTGAAAAAAAGATGCAATGGTACCCTGTGATTAAGATTTATTCGGGATGCAAAGGAGGTGGATTCCCTAATCATCTCTGGTCAATAACCTGGATAAAGCATACAAGTGGGTTAGCACTGATCTGCATCTGTGTAGGGGGTCAGTGATTCAGTGGGTTGACAGCCAGTCGGCTTGCAGTTTCCGGAAGGGAGGTTACCCGTAGTAGTCCACTTGCTTGTCTTGGCACAGGTTGTTTTAAGAGAGAAGTGTGGAGACATAAAAAAAATAAACATACATACTCACCTATGTGGCCGCAGCATGTAGCTGTCCCCTAACAGCTTTATATATAGATAGGTTATCACCATGTCAGAAATTAGTGTGGTGTTGTCACATCCCTGCTTTAACAAAAAAAACAAATACATCTTCTTGTATGTCCCTTTTGTAATACCTCAGATTAGAGGTCGACCGATATGGGTTTTTCTCTGGCCGATGCCGATATTCAGAAATCGCGGCGGCCGATAGCCGATTTATGATGCCGATTTTTTTTTTTTTTTTGGGCCGATATGTTAGGCCGATTCCCCCCCCCTCTTCATCTCATAAAATCTAACAGTTAAACCCCTTTCACACTGGGGCGTTTTCAGGCACTTTTGGGCTAAAAATAGCACCTGTAAAGTGCCTGCAAAACTGCTCCCCTGCAGTCTCAGTCTGAAAGCCAAAGTGCTTTCACATTGAGGTGGTGTGCTGGCAGGACATTAAAGAAAAGTCCTGCAAGCAGCATCTTTGAAGCGGCTCCTCCACCACTTCTGCTCATTGAGATGAACACCGGCAAAGCGCTTCTGCAGTTGCGCTACATGGGAGCATTTAACCCCTTAATCAGCCGCTAGCTGGGATATAAGCACCCCGCTAGCAGCCAAATAGCGCTGCTAGAATGATGGCCTAAGTGTTTAGGCAGCGGAGTTCTGCGGAAAAAAATAAATAAAAGTCAGCAGCTACAAATGCTGCAGCTGTTGACTTTTAACCACTTTCCAACGGGCGTACGACTTTGTACCGCCGAAGGGACATCCTGAATCTCTAACAGGCCGTGTTTTACAGCCTGTTCTTAGCCAGGCCACTGGGGGCGCGCGAGCGCCGCCGTCGGCGCGCCCGCCGCATCGTTGACATGCCGAAGTGCGTGCCTGGCGGCCGTGATGTCCGCCAGGCACTCGGGATCGGCGGCTGCAGGGACAAAACGTGGATCTCTGTGTAAACACAGAGATCCATGTCATGTCAGGGGAGAGAGGAGACCGGTCTGTGTCTCTTGTACATAGGGACACAGCATCGGTCATCTCCCCCAGTCACCCCCCCTCCCCCCACAGAACACAATTTAGGGTACACATTAACCTCTTCCTCACCCCCTAGTGTTAACCCCTTCAATGCCAGTCACATTTATACAGTAATTAGTGCATATTTATAGCACTGATCGCTGTATAAATGTGAATGGCGCCAAAAATGTGTCAAAAGTGTCCGATGTCTCCGCCATAATGTCGCAGTCACGAAAAAAATGCTGATCGCCGCCATTAGTAGTAAAAAAATAAATAATAAAAAATAATAATTCTGTCCCCTATTTTGTAAGAGCAATAACTTTTGCGCAAACCAGACGCTTATTGCGTTTTTTTTTTTTGATTTTTTTTTTTTTACCAAAAATATGTAGAAGAATACGTATCGCCTAGACTGAGAAAAAAATGTTTTTTAAAAAAAAATTGGGCTATTTATTACAGCAACAAGTAAAAAGTATAGTTTTTTTTTTCAAAATTGTCCCTCTATTTTTGTTTATAGCGCAAAAAATAAAAACCGCGGAGGCGATCAAATACCACCAAAAGAAAGCTCTATTTGTGGGGAAAAAAGGACGCTAATTTTGTTTGGGAGCCACGTCGCACGACCGCGCAATTGTCAGTTAAAGTGATGCAGTGCCACAAGCTGAAATTTCACCTGGACAGGAAGGGGTATATGTGCCCAGTAAGGAAGTGGTTAATATATGGACACTTACCTGTTGTGGGTGCCCACAATGCTGGCACCCGAATCCGATCTCTCCCTCGGGTGCTTCGGCCACCATCTTCGGTAAGGGAATCCGAAAGTGAAGCCTTGCGGCTTCACTTCCTGGTTCCCTTCTGTGCATGCGCAAGACGCGCTGCGCAATCCCACTGGTCCCTGCTGTCTTCTGGGATCTGTGCGTCTCCCCGAAGAAAGCTGGGGGCGGATTAAGCACCAGATGTGGTGTAGGTCACCACAGTCACCGCAGTGATCTATGCCCGGAAGAGGTAGTAAATACCTGGGATTACGCAGGTATCTGCCCCCCCCCCTGAAAGGTACCAAATGTGACATCAGAGGGGGGATTCGGAAAATTGGAAGTTCCATTATTGACCTGCTAAGTACTACAGAACATTTCTTAATTTTAAACACAACAAGCCTCTAAACAGTGCACTTGTATGTGTAATTTAGATATAAAAAAAAAATTATATTATTTATAATAAATAAAAAAATCTAATGCACAAATTCAGGTGAAAAAAACTTTTACTGTTTAGTTTTTTTATTTGTTAAAGCATATTTTTTCCAAATAAAATGCGTTTGAAAGACCGCTGCGCAAATATCATGTAACATTAAATATTGCAGCAATCGCTATTTTTTTTTTTAGGGTCTCTGCTAAAAAAGAATATATACAATGTTTGGGGGTTCCAAGTGATTTTCCAGCAGAAAATACAGGATATTTACTTGTAAGCACCAAGTGTCAAAAAAGGTTTAGGCCCGTTTCAGACGTCCGCCTCCATTCGTCCGTTTTTACAAGTCCGTAAATGGACTTGTAATGTGCCCCTATGGGATTGCGTTCGTTAGCGGATGATGCATCCGCAAAGATCCGCGTCCGCCTGGATCCGGTTTTTCGGACGGAAGAAAACCCTATTTTTCTTCCGTTCGGCGGATCGAATGAATACGGACAAACGGTCCGTATTCATCCGATTCCCCATAGGTCCGCTCCGTGTGAAAGGACCCTTAGTCTTTAAATGGTTAAACTGAGAACTCTCCAGTTCAGTTAATTGATAAGTAGCAACATTGTATATCTTTTCTCAAAACTTGGCAGGCTGCCCAGAGTCTCCTCCACGGGAAACTTCAGGCAACTTGCATTGACTTCTATTATAGAAGCTTTTTGCAAGTCGCGCTGCTGAAGTTAAAATCGGCTTTCTTACAGCACAAATCGGCCGATACCAATTAATTAAAAAACGCTAAATATCAGCCGACATATCGGCCAGCTGATATATCAATATTATCGGTCGACCTCTACCTCAGATGTGAAGTATGAACCAAGCGTGTCCCTCTATAGCAGGGGTATGCAATTTGCAGACCTCCAGCTGTTGTAGAACTACAATTCCCATGAGGCTTAGCAAGACTCTGACAGCCACAAGCATGACACCCAGAGATGGAGGCATGATGGGACTTGTAGTTATGTAACAGCTGGAGGTCCGCTAATTGCATATCCTTGCTCTATAGTGTGAACTTGTCTCAATCCAGAGCACTAAGTATAGTTTCTGTCTGCTGATTTTATCCTCTGCTTTAAGCACATATCATTTATAACAAGTTTTCCTGAAACCAAGATAAAAAAAAAGGTGACAGGGGAGGGACCTACAGCAGATTGACAGCCACAACTCTTTTCCTGTGTGCTGTGTGAAGGGGGTTGTGTCCCTTCTCTCCAATCGGCTCTCGGAGCTCTCCTTATTGAGCACTGCAGAGTGTAACTTTAGCTCTCCGCCCCTTTTTTCTGACGGTTTAGAAAGCTGTATAATTAGGCACTTTAAATGGCTGTATGGAGTAGAAGACTGCAGATAAACAGGTACATCTTTGTTGGAGGATTTGTTTCATCTCTGTGTATAACCTGAGGCCAGTCACTTCATTGGGTTATATCTAAGGGCTTTCTAGACCAATGAGCTTAACGAGGGAATTCTATCAATCATCACTAAAACAGTATAATTGGAGTCTCACCTGCTGGCTATTGTATTTGGATAGCAGTGTCTGATTACTTGAACATTGACTGCATCTGATTGGATATTTTCCACTCGTCTCCTTGCACTTTTCACTGGAAATTTGTGAAGCCTGTTTTTTTCCTGCAGAATCTGCCAAGGTTTGAATATGTGGCCAGCTTTGATTGAAGGTGCCAAAATACCAGAGTTTACCACCAGATGGTGCTGTAGGTGAATTTTAGAATGTTAACTAAAAGGGGAACAATGCCTAAGGAAGCTACTGTGTTTTAGATGGCCTGAGAGGTACAGGTAGTTCATCCTGCTTGTGAGACCCACTGTATTTGAAGGTTAAAAAATAAGTGTTTATTTTACTCATTTACACATATTTACAGAAATGTATCATTTCCTTGTTTGCACCTTAAGCATTCCAAGAGCACGGACTTGTCAGTGTGTGTGTTAGTGTTTCGTTTAGATGTGTACTAGTTTACAGACTGCCGGGTTCCCTTACCTGCAATGGCGGGGGGGGGGGGGGGGCGCAGCACCCGACAGCTGATGGAAACATCACTTGCAGGTGCCGACATTGCTGGACTCCAGGATAGGTAAGTGTCCTATTATTAAAAGCCATCATCCGCAGTATGTGTAGCTGCTAGCTATTAATCTTTTTTGGGGGGAACACCGCTTTAAGCTGTTCTTTCCAGCTGTCCAGAGCAATGGCTTTGGAGGCTATACCTGGACCTCTTTGTACTGTGATGGGGGGGTGTAAAACCCAGTGGTTTAGCTTCCTTTTTACTGTTTCTCAACTGCTCCCCCTTTTGCTGAGGGGTAGTTAGCCCCTGCCGCTCTTGGCAGGCAGCAAAACCATTAAAGTGAATTGAGGAGACAATGGAACACCTCTTGCTCGCTTGTCTATTGCTCTCTGAAAATAAATCCGAACATGGATCGCTTTTAAACATCAAAGTGGGTGTAAACAAGCCCTTGCTTGGCAGCAGAGTGTTTTTTACGTCCAGAGATGAGATGCAGCTTCTGATGTGTGATCCAATCTCTGAAGACTCGTTAGTGTGTAGGCTGAGCACTAGGCGCTGCTTCATTTATTGAAACCATTGGACTCTTTTTTTTTTTTTATTCTTTTTTTCCCCCCCTTTGGTTTCCATGGAAAGGGTTCATGCACTGATGAGATGAGTTCTGCATCACTAACTTGTGTGTGTTGCACGCACAGTCTGTACTTTCTTCTGCCATTTAGTGCGAGGTTACACCTTGAAATCATTGCTCTTCATTACAAGAAACACGCAGTTTCACCATCATTTATTCTTGCTTCCGCCTACGGAGACCTGGTCCTCTCCAGCCTTTTGGCACGAGGAACAAAATTTTCAGAACCCATAGTTCTGAGTACTTGGGGTCAGATCTCAGAACTTGCAATCTTGTTCCTATCCTGGCCTCCTATTCTTTATTACCTTTTGCGCACGGTGTCTCTTGTGTTGCTTTTTTCTCTGTGGGATTTCAATTTTGTTTCTTTCAGTACACCACTCTTTGAACCTATTAATCGGGGATACCATTTCCATGGTCATTTTACAAGTATGTTTTTCTTTGGCACCATTATGTCTGTGATGTGTGTCTGAACTGGTGTTTCCAGCCATTTCTGGTGTTGCGCAAATGCCTGCCAAGAGTTTGCATGTTCTGCCTGCGCCTGCGTGGGTTTCCTTCCTGGTACTCTGGTTTCCTCCCACACTCCAAAGACATGCTGGAATGAATTGCCTCCTGTCTAAATTAGCTCTAGTATCTGTAGATATGCATGCAAGTTAAAGACCTTGCATCAGGCATGTCCGAAGTCCCAGCCGTGGGCCAATCGCGGCCCGCATTCCGGTTTTAAACGACCCGGCTGGTTATGTAGACCTATATATCTTTTGTGGCCCCCAACGATCTTCCAGAACCGGGGCCCCAAAAGATTTATATTCTGGCTGCTGCCTTGGGGGGGGACAGGGAGGAGGCTGGACGAGTGCCGTACATACAGGAGGATAATTTCCAGCGTATGGGCGGCCTCTGTAATAGGAAGTTTCATCTCCTGCGCTGCCATTAGTGACTGTTCTATCCATCAAAGTAGGCGGGACTATGTATTTTGGAGGCCGCCGTGTAAACAGGAGTTTCTCCTGTATGTAATCTTTTGGAGCTCGTCCCGCCCCCTCCCTGTCCCCTCCAAGGCTGCAGGTGGATGGGCATCAATTGGGCAGCACTGATGACAATGGTTAGTCTGCATTCTTGGCAATGGTGGGTGCTGTATTCATGGTAATGGTGGGTCTGCAGATGGGCACTTGTGAGGCCGCAGATGGGCACTGATCCTTATTTTGCCTCACGGTTCTTTTTAAAATTTTATTTTTTTTCCCCCTAAAACTTTCCTCTTAAAATTGAATAAATACAGTATATCCAAATAACATGCCCAAGCTCATCTCTTTACTCACACACAGACACAAAGGCAAGAGAATTCTTTTTGGGTAGTGTATTAGTGCTCGAATAAACACACATAGACAAAATTTTATTGGTTCAAAGAATGTCGGGCAAAATGGTCGGCCCTCATGCATGTTCACTTCATCAAATCTGTCCCTCTTTAAAAAAAAATTTGGACAACCCTGCCTTACACGATCAGCTCCTTGAGGACAGGGACTGATGTGAACGTACAATATACATGTAAATTGTCAGTGCTTTATAAATACCTGCAATAAATGAAATAAATAAAATAAAAGCTTTTCACATCAATCGGGACATATTTTTACTTATATCCCTTCATCTGGTACCAGTAGATCAAGGGTAGGCAAACTTTCAGAGGTTAAAATCTACCTGGACAACATAGAGGAAATCTAAGGGTAAGGGGGGGTCGCACGTTAAAAAAACAACTCATCAAGCACCCAATAAAAACACAGCATAGTGTCCTTTGCCCTCCCCCACTAGTGTCCTCCACCCACCTTTTTATATCATTCCCCTCACAATAGTGTCCCCTGCCCCCCCACCCAGAAATGGTGGTGTCCTCTGCCCCCCCACCCAGAAATGGTGGTGTCCTCTGCCCCTCCTACTATTGCAGTGTCCTATTTCCTCTTTCACACACTTCCACTGTAGTGTCCTCTGTGCCTCCCCAATGCAGTGTCTTCTGTCTCCTCCACCCCTCCCCCACTGTAGTATCCTCTGCGCTCCCCTCCCATCCAAAGCATTGTTCTTTGTCCCCTTCACACCCCCCCCCCCCCCCACAGTAGTATCCTCTGCGCCCCCCCCCCCCAAAGCAATGACCTCTGTCTCCTTCACACACCCCCCACTGTAGTGTCCTCCGTCCCCTTCACTTTTTGGGAACCAGCTTCTCCTACCACCATTTCTCTGGGACTTAGAAAATCATCATTCAAGCTTGTGGTCTAAAGGCTCGAGTGCCACCTTTTCCTGTCAAGGGACACGCTTTACTAGGAGGAAAACAAACAAAACAAAAGAAAGTTGCGCTGCTATTTGATATAAAGTGAAGCTGCCAGCACTAACAGTGAAACAACCTGTGAGTGAACAATAAAGAAAAAAATAAAAAATAAATAAGTGCAGCGCTTTACTAGGTCTAAGCATGCTTCTTGGGCAGTTCTGTAACAGGCAACTTTTTTTCTTTTTTTTTTCTTTCAGATCTGCAAGGCTGCGCACTGTGAATGGCCATTTAACCTTAATGCAAACTGTGCATGAAGGTACAAAAAAAACTTCTGTGTGCAGCAGCCCCTCCAATACTTACCTGAGCCCCAATCGTGATCCAGTGATGTGCACGTAGTGCCCGGCTCTCCAGGGACTTTCCCTTTTCATTGGCTGAGACCGCAGCAGCCATTGGCTCCTGCTACTGTCAATTGTAGCCATTGAGGAGAGCGAGAGAGGAGGGGACAGGGCTGAGACGCAGCTCTGTGTGTGTGAATGGACATTGCTTACTGTGGGGGCGCGTGGCAGGAGGAAGGGGTCAGGGGACCTGAGAAGAGGGGGATCTGGGCTGCTCTGTGCAAAACCACTGCACAGAGCAGGCAAGTATAAAATGTTTGTTATTTAATAAAAACAAAAGCCTTAAATACCACTTTAAGCTCTGGATGCAGTGCCTAGTACACACAATGACAAAATCGGAGGAAAATAACTGAAATGGAGCAATCGTTTGATTCTCTCATTGTGTGTACAAGACATTACCATGCTATGTTAGCTGCCATTATTTGATACATAAAAGTTGTTTAAGCATACTGAAATTGTTTTGATTAGCATTTTTATATATTGACCCAGCTGACCACAATGTAGTTCAGCATTTGGAGTAAGAGAGTACCTGGCGTGTTAGGAAAATGTAGAACACCCACGTTTGGCACTCGATTACGTCATTGGCTTAAATTTAATTGTAGCTCATTGAGAAATGCACATGATATTTGCTATATTTTCAAATTTTTAGCTGTGGCAGATATCGCTTTCCTACCATTTTTTATTTATTTATTTTCCCAAAGGTTACCTCGTTAACCGTTGTCTGTCTTTTTAGGCTTCAGCATAGGGTCTAAGTGAAAATCTTTTAATTTATTTTATAGCACAGCTTAGTAGAGTGACCTAGATATAAACATGGTCTCTCCAAGAAGGAGCAGAGGAAATATGTCCGATGGATCATTTTATTGAGTTTCTGAAGCTATACATCCTTGTATAGTAAAGTTTGATATGACAGATTTTTCCATAGTAAAAAGTCTTTAATATGTTCCCTCTCCCAGCTTACCACTTCATTACAGACTCCCCTCCTTCCCAGCACAAACCCTTCAGTACCGACTCCCCTTAATACATATATCCTTCAGTACAGCAGACCCCCCCCCCCCCCAGCACAACACCCTCAGTGCAGTTGGCCCCTCTATCCCCTACCCCCCAAGTACAGATTTCTCAGTATAAACCCCCACCTCACTACAGACTCCCTCCCTCCACTACAGACTCCCTCCCTTTCCCCCTCCCTCCACTACAGACTCCCTCCCTTTCCCCCTCCCTCCACTACAGACTCCCTCCCTTTCCCCCCTCCCTCCACTACAGACTCCCTCTCTTTCCCCCCTCCCTCCACTACAGACTCCCTCCCTTTCCCCCCTCCCTCCACTACAGACTCCCTCCCTTTCCCCCCTCCCTCCACTACAGACTCCCTCCCTTTCCCCCCTCCCTCCACTACAGACTCCCTCCCTTTCCCCCCTCCCTCCACTACAGACTCCCTCCCTTTCCCCCCTCCCTCCACTACAGACTCCCTCCCTTTCCCCCCTCCCTCCACTACAGACTCCCTCCCTTTCCCCCCTCCCTCCACTACAGACTCCCTCCCTTTCCCCCCTCCCTCCACTACAGACTCCCTCCCTTTCCCCCCTCCCTCCACTACAGACTCCCTCCCTTTCCCCCCTCCCTCCACTACAGACTCCCTCCCTTTCCCCCCTCCCTCCACTACAGACTTCCTCCCTTTCCCCCCCCAGTACTGTACAGGCACTCTCTGGCTTGCAGCACCGTGCAACAAACACAAAATAGAAATGTTAGGCTCCATTCACACCTGAGCAACAAAACGCCTGAAGCGTGACGCTCAGATACGCTGAAGGGGAGAAATTACACTAATCTCTATGGAGATGGTTCACATCTCCACGCCGAAACGCCGATCGTGTGAAGCTAAAAAAAGTCCCGGACCCTTTTTTGTCGCACATATTCAGGCGGCTTCGGCGTTCGGCATAGCAGACAATAACCTGTAAAAAAGATTGGGTTAAAAACTACACGTTTTGTCGCCGCAAATCGCGGGTACAAAACGCCTAAACTTTGTCGCCCAATACGCCCAAAATCGCTCACGCATAGGTGTGAATGCAGCGTTGGGTGTCTGTAGCATCCCTGGCACGTCCACACCTAATGCAATATGCACCCATACCTAGGTAGTGCAGTGATAGTAATAATAAATGCTCTCCAAGAGGGGTTAAAGAGACAGATCTGTTGGGGGAATTGTCCTTTCCCACAATGGCTAAGCTGTGTCTGAAGGAGGTGGCATCAAAGAATACTACAGAACTTCACAGAGCGCCTGCCGTTCCCACTTTGTAGCTGCTGACAGAACCCTGGCCACTTGCCACTTCCATCTTCCCTCTCTCCCGCCTCTTTCCAGCACCCCAGGGAGGTGAAGCATGGCATAAGAGCGAAGAGAGTAAAAGGGTAATTTCCAGAGGCCCAGGAATACAGAACCTGTCAGCAGCTAAAGAGAGGGGGACAGATGCCAGGAAGACGGACAGATGAGAGTTGGCAGCTACAGCCAGATGTCAGCCACGGTCACGTAGCCGGACTAATAAAAGTGTGAGACAGTTTGCATCGCTGCTAAATATCCCTCAGGGAGCAGAGAAGTGTTTCCAGATAGAACTGCCATGGTCAGGCGATCACTATAGCTCAGAGCTGCTGCCTTTTACACATTTGGAAGCTGTGTGCTTGTGTGACTGCTGTTTTATCTCGAAGGCTTGTGAACCTCTCATTTTTTTTTGTGTTGATTGAATACACCCCCATCCCCCCCCCCCCTTCTCCTAAAGCAAGCAGTTGGGAATGGTGGTGTGTCTGCATGCGTGTTTCTCATTGAACAATCCAATGTTACTAATTTTAAAGCCTGCCAGATCAATGCAACGTTTACACATTCTGTTTTTGAAGATGGTGGGTGACTTTTTTTCTTTCATAATCTTTGTGTGTCTGGTAAAGCTACTTGCGGGAGAAGTATGGGCATCATTCATTCACATCCTTTTTCCTCTTTTTTTTTTTTTTTAAATCCCAACGTGTAGGCCTTTCCCACTTGAATAATATGAAGATTCACCAGATGTGCTTTAACATATGACGCTAGGATTCCAATTTTATTCATTTGTGCCCATTGACACCTAAGCATAGATTGGCCACTAAGGCTGGGTTCACACTATTGCAAACTGGATATGGGTTTTCCCTGCATCCAATTTAATTGTCAGGAAATTGTAACAGGCTCTCAATGGATCCAGTTCACACATCTCTGAAGAAAATTCGGACCTGAAACAGTAAACAGTGACGCATCGGACCCCTTCTGTGAGCTGCTCCATGCTGCAGTGTGAACCCAGCCAAACCCCTAGAGTATTTTTTTTTACTTGTATTGTGAGAGAATGTTAAGCCAACTAGCCAAGTAAATGGATTCCAAACATGTCGCGCTTCAAAATTGCACCTGCTCGTGGAATGGCGACAAACTTTTACCCTTAAACATCTCCATAAGCAATGTTTAAAAATGTCTACAGTTTACCAGTTTTGAGTTACAAAAGACGTCTAGTACTAGCATCCTTGCTCTCGCTCTCACGATCGTGGCGATACCCCGCATGTGTGGTTTAAACACAGTGTTTATGCGTTGGCTTCTGCTTGTTGGGACGGGGTCATGACAGGACCTCTTAAAGGGGTATTAAAGGTTTGATTTTTGATTTTATTTTTTTTAAATAATACTTGCCTCCACTGTGCAGCTCGTTTTGCACAGAGTGGCCCCGATCCTCGTCTTCTGGGGTCCCTCTGCGGCTGTCTTGGCTCCTCCCCACCTCAGATAACCCCCTCTGGGGAGCGCTTTTCCAAGGGGGTTACCTTGCGGGCTTGCTCCCGAGTCCTGCATTTGCGTCCATATACAAGAATGCTGGACTCGGCCCCGGCGACCGCGTCATTGGATTTGATTGATGGCAGCAGGAGCCAATAGCTGCACTGCTATCAATCTATCCAATGAAGAGCCGAGAAGACCGGGCCGAGATCCAGCGTGTTCTCGACGCAGGACTTTTGAGGGCTCAGGTAAGTAAACCAGGGGGCTGAGGGGCCTGTAATCATTTGATGTTTTTTAGGGTTGTCCCGATACCACTTTTTTTATTGTATGTTTTACAATTAAGTATTTCTTATTATTTATTGCAAATTTTTTGTTTTATAGCCTTGTTGGGGGCTTTAGTGAGATATCAGGGGACTTAACAACAGACCTGACATCCACCCTTTGAGACAGAGAAGGGCACTAAGGACACAGATTCCCCAGTCTCTTAGCTGCACTGAAAATGGACAGGAGACGGTGGCTCCTCTCCATTCATAAACTGAAGCATCGTAAACACATGTTACAATGTTTGTTATATGAATGGACAGAGTCAGTGATCACTGTTCATTCAGAAAAGGTAAGAGCTGAGTTTAGCACCTTCTACATCCGCTCTCCGGCCTGACAGAGGGGGCGGAGGAGGATATGGATGGTGACACCGAGTGCAGAGGGGACATGGAGGGTGACACCGAGCGAGGAGGGGTCGAGCAGCAGCACAGAGGAGGGACATGGAGGGAGGCGCCAGGTCACAATTTCTTGTCGCAATTGCGACCTGACGCCCTGATTTTGTTTAGGCCTGACGTTGTTTAATAAATAGGAGTAAGTTGAGTATATTGTATAAATGTCGCACCTCTCGGCGCCCCCTTTTTCATTTGTGCAAATTAAAGTTTCTGAATAATGATACTCAGAAGTGCTTAACACGGGTCCATGCTACTGGTCTTATTACACGCATCTTTTTCACTAAAGGTTTTAGGTTCCAAGCAGACATAGAACCTAAAATTAGCTAAATCCCTCTTTATTATTCAATTTTGAAATCCTGTACACAATCCGTACCAGGTCTTGGATAGAACAAATAGGCGGCATTAGCACTATAAGGGCCTGTGTTAACAGGGTTTTGTTTGATTCAAGTGATTTTTGCACACTCATAAAAATCTATTGGAAATGCATGACCTTGTTAAAGCTTCTAAAAAGTAGACTCGAAGGAGTGCAACTGAAGGTCAAATGCACCTTTTCAATTGATTCTGAATGGTCTCAAATTAACGCCATCAACACAGGCCAGTTAGCCAGAGCTTCCTAAAATGAAAAGTCTCCTTTACACAGAATCTTGCTGTGAGCAAGATCCCACATAAAACCTTATCTGTACATTGTACACATGTAACATTTATGCTAATGGTTACATGTGTAGCATGTAAATGAGGTAGCTCCTGCTGCAAAGTGTCCTTATTTGCTAGGGCTCTAGATTAGAGCTATGTGCTTGGACACATAGTAATAACATGCAGCTGCATTCAGATCCGTAACAAAAATGTATGCAGTGTAGTTCAAAATGCAGTGTACTTTGCTTCTGTGTGCATGTGATCTTAACACAAATCCATGCTGGCTTACTGGTCTGTTTTATTTTAGATATTCCTAGAATATTTCTTGCTGTCGTCTGTATACAGTATGTATACAGCACATGTTTTGAAACATGCATAACATTCAGCCAGGGTGGATTTGATTTAAATCAAGTTAATTTAAAAAAGTAAAAAGGCTTGATTTAAATCCGCTTATTTGAATTCATATTTTTTAAAGAGCAACTGCCATCTCTGTCCTGCAGCAGCTCCTCCTCTGACCTGCTATGACTCGCTAACGATCGCTGCCATGAAGGATCTGAAATGGATCGATGCATAGTAGTAGAGGTCGACCGATATGGGTTTTTCTCTGGCCGATGCCGATATTTAGAAATCGGGGCGGGCGATATATGATGCCGTTTTTTGCGGCCGATATTCCTAGGCTGTGCTTTTTTTTTTTTTTTTGGCAGGTGGCACTAATTGGCACTGGAAGATGGCACTAGCAGAAGGCACTGATTGGCAGGTGGCACTTATTGGCACTGACAGGTTGCACTGGATTGCACTGAAAGATGGTACTAGCAGATGGCACTGACTGGCAGGTGGCACTAATTGACGCTGGCAGGTGGCACTAATTGACGCTGGCAGGTGGCACTAATTGACGCTGGCAGGTGGCACTAATTGACGCTGGCAGGTGGCACTAATTGACGCTGGCAGGTGGCACTAATTGACGCTGGCAGGTGGCACTAATTGACGCTGGCAGGTGGCACTAATTGACGCTGGCAGGTGGCACTAATTGACGCTGGCAGGTGGCACTACTTGACGCTGGCAGGTGGCACTACTTGACGCTGGCAGGTGGCACTACTTGACGCTGGCAGGTGGCACTACTTGACGCTGGCAGGTGGCACTACTTGACGCTGGCAGGTGGCACTCCTTGACGCTGGCAGGTGGCACTCCTTGACGCTGGCAGGTGGCACTCCTTGACGCTGGCAGGTGGCACTGGTTGACGCTGGCAGGTGGCACTGGTTGACGCTGGCAGGTGGCACTGGTTGACGCTGGCAGGTGGCACTGGTTGACGCTGGCAGGTGGCACTGGTTGACGCTGGCAGGTGGCACTGGTTGACGCTGGCAGGTGGCACTGGTTGACGCTGGCAGGTGGCACTGGTTGACGCTGGCAGGTGGCACTGGTTGACGCTGGCAGGTGGCACTGGTTGACGCTGGCAGGTGGCACTGGTTGACGCTGGCAGGTGGCACTGGTTGACGCTGGCAGGTGGCACTGGTTGACGCTGGCAGGTGGCACTGGTTGACGCTGGCAGGTGGCACTGGTTGACGCTGGCAGGTGGCACTGGTTGACGCTGGCAGGTGGCACTGGTTGACGCTGGCAGGTGGCACTGGTTGACGCTGGCAGGTGGCACTGGTTGACGCTGGCAGGTGGCACTGGTTGACGCTGGCAGGTGGCACTGGTTGACGCTGGCAGGTGGCACTGGTTGACGCTGGCAGGTGGCACTGGTTGACGCTGGCAGGTGGCACTGGTTGACGCTGGCAGGTGGCACTGGTTGACGCGGGCAGGTGGCACTGGTTGACGCGGGCAGGTGGCACTGGTTGACGCGGGCAGGTGGCACTGGTTGACGCGGGCAGGTGGCACTGGTTGACGCGGGCAGGTGGCACTGGTTGGCACGGGCAGGTGGCACTGGATGGCAGGTGGCACTGGTTGGCACGGGCAGGTGGCACTGGATGGCAGGTGGCACTGGTTGGCACGGGCAGGTGGCACTGGATGGAAGGTGGCACTGGTTGGCACGGGCAGGCGGCACTGATTGACACGGGCAGGCGGCACTGATTGACACGGGCAGGCGGCACTGATTGACACGGGCAGGCGGCACTGGATGGAAGGTGGCATTGGTTGGCACGGGCAGGCGGCACTAATTGACACTGGCAGGTGGCACTGGTTGGCATGGGCAGGTGGTACTGGATGGAAGGTGGCACTGGATGGAAGGTGGCACTGGTTGGCATGGGCAGGTGGTACTGGCAGGTGGCACTGGATGGAAGGTGGCACTGGTTGGCATGGGCAGGTGGTACTGGATGGAAGGTGGCACTGGCAGGTGGCATTGGCAGATGTCACTGGATAGCAGGTGGCACTAATTGGCACTGGCAGGTGGCACTGGTGCAAAAAAAATTGTCACCCCCCCTCAGTACAGACCCCCTCTCCCTTCAGTATAGACACCGCTCCCCGTAGTACAGACACCCCCCTCCCTCAGTACAGACACCAGAGAGTGGTGTTTGTGTGTCCCACGAGCACGGGCCCCTCCTGCTCTGTGGGTGTAAACAGAGAGAAGGGCCGCCGCGCTTGGTGTACCAAGATGGCCACGGCTCCGGAGCTAGGCCAAAGCTGCAGCCTTTCCTGATGCTGTGACCGCGGGTCACAGTGTGCCGATCCGAATGGCGGTGACCCCTTCGGATAACTGATCAACAGTGATCCGTGGCACCACTAGCGGCCATGTTAAATATCGGCCTAATTTGGATAAAAATCGGCCAATGCCGATTTCTCCAAAACTGACAAATATCGGCCTGCCGATATATCGGTCGACCTCTACATAGTAGCCCATTATGCTTTACCCTTGCAGGGAAATAAAGAGTAAGTAAAACTTATCAGGGTTTATTTCCTCTTTAATCACTTCCATACAGGGCACTTATACACCTTCCCGCCCAGACCAATTTTTAGGTTTCAGCGCTGTTGCACTTTGAATGACAATTGCGCGGTCATGCTACACTGTACTCAAACTAAATTTGAATCATTTTTTTTGCAAAAAAATGACCGAAAATTTAGAGAAAAAACTTTTTTTTTTGTTTCTGTCATAAAACGTAAATAAGTACATTTTCTCCTTCACTGATGGGCACCGATGAGGCGGCACGGATGGGCACTGATAGGTGGCACTAACATGTGTTGTACTAATGGATGCCAATCAGTGCCAAACAATGCCTGACAATCAGTGATGCCCATTGTGGGCACTGATTGGCATCCATTGCGGCACTGATTGGCATTCATTATTTGTGTCATCCCTGGTAGTCTAGGGGGGCATAATTTTGTTTTACATCCCTGGTGGTCCAGTGGGCATCCCTGGTGGTCCAGTGGGCATCCTCAGGGGGGCTGTGCTGATAATCGATCAGCACAAACCCTCTAGGTCAGAGGAGCAGCCGATCGGCTCTCCTCTACTTGCGTCTGACAGACGCTAGTGAGGAAAAGCCGATTACCGGCTTTTCCTATTTACATCGTGATCAGCCGTGATTGGACACGGCTGATCACGTGGTAAAGTGTCTCAGTGAGAGACGCTTTACCTATATCGGTGTTGCGGGGTGTCAGACTGACACCCTGCAACAACGATCGCCGCGATGCTCGCCCCCGGGGGTGTGCAGTGGCTCAATATCATGAGGACATCATATGACGTCCAGTCAGGATATTGAAACCACTTTGCCGACGTCAATATGTCATTGGCAGGCGGCAGGTGGTTAATCACTTAAGGACCGCCTCCTGCACATATACGTATGAATGGCACGGCTGGGCACATGCAGCCGCTGGAGTCCCGGCGATCGGTCCCCGGAGCTAAAGAGCAGGGAGAGCCGCGTGTAAACACGGCTTCCCCGTTCTTCACTGTGGTGGCGTCATCGATCGTGTGATCCCTTTTTATAGGGATACACAATCGATGACATCACACCTACAGCCACCCCCCCTACAGTTGTAAACACACATTAGGTCACGCATAAGCCCTGCAGCGCCCCCTTGTGGTTAACTCCCAAACTGCAATTGTCATTTTTACAAGAAATAATGCATTTTAAATGCATTTTTTGCTGTGAAAATTACAATGGTCCCAAAAATGTGTCAAAAGTGTCCGCCATAATGTTGCAGTTACGAAAAAAAATGCTGATCGCCGCCATTGGTAGTAAAAAAATTTTTTTTTTATAAAAATGCAATAAAACTATTCCCTATTTTGTAAACGCTATACATTTTGCACAAACCAACAGATAAACGCTTATTGCTATTTTTTTTTACCAAAAATAGGTAGAAGAATTACGTATCGGCCTAAACTGAAGAATATTTTTTTTTTCAAAATTGTCGATCTATTTTTGTTTATAGCGCAAAAAATAAAAACTGCAGAGGTGATCAAAAGAAAGCTCAATTTGTGGGGGGAAAAAGGATACCAATTTTGTTTGGGAGCCACGTCGCACGACCGCGCAATTGTCTGTTAAAGCGACGCAGTGCCGAATCGGAAAACCTGGCTGGGTCCTTTAGCTGCCTAATGGTCCGGCTTTTAAGTGGTTAAGTACCTGAAATAGTTTACTACAAAGCCATACTGTTGTCATAGATGCCAAAAACGATTTAGCATTGTCCTGCTAAAATATGCAAGGCCTTCCTTGAAAAAGACATTGGCTATTAAACCTGCATATCTTTCAGCATAATCGTGCCTTTACAGATGTGTAAGCTTCCCATTCCATAAATACCATCAAAAATGCAGGCTTTTGACCTGAGCGTTGATAACATGCCGGAAGGTCCCTCTTTTCTTTAGTCCAATGCACTCATGGTTGCCAGCAATAATGTAAAGTTTTGATTCTTTTGGCCACAGAACAGTTTTTCACTTTGCAACAGACCATTTTAAATCAAATTTGGGCCAGTGAAGACTGCAACATTTTATGGATCATGTTTGGATATGGCTGCTTCTTTGTAGAAGAGCTCTAACTTGCATTTTTGAATGGAGAAGTAAACTCTGTTCACTGACAGTGATTTTTGGAAGTTTTCCTGAGCCCATACAGTGATGTCCAGCACAGAATTATGTCTGTTTTAATACAGTGCCATCTAAAGGACCAAACATATCACAGGCATCCAGTATTGCATGTCAGCCCTGTCATTTGTGCTCATGGATTACTTCAGGTTTTCAGAATCTCTTGATGATAATATGTAGATGGTCTATTTAAGGTCTTTGCAATTTTACATTGAGGTACATTATTCTGCAATTGTGTGAGCATAAGATCCATCTATGACCGCTCCTGCTTGAGAGAAGTCGATCTAATGATGAACAGGTTGTTGGAAAATGGTCGTACACATGATCCGAATATGGACGAAAACTATCGTCCGAGGAAGAATCGTACGATTTTCGGATCGTGTGTACACTACCTTCCAGAGCCGATCACAACGGTTCATCCGATTATTCGATCGAACGAGCACAAACAATGTCTTCTACGATTTTTGTTCAGTCAGTATAGTTGTCGTCCGAAAATACAATACAAATACATTACAGCACATCACTTCCGTTTTTTTTTTTAACCTGTCGTACAATCATTTTTGGGACTTTAGTATCCTATTCAATTTCTACTTGCGACTATTAAGCAAAAAAAATTGTACGATATTCGGATCGTGTGTACGGTCCATTTGAAAAGCAGAGGTTTGCTAAAAACCTTACACTGTATGTAATTGCCATTGAGACAATGACAGGCTGAAATATGCAGCGACATACGCACGTCTGAGCCGTACTTTTGCAGTTGTGTTCCTCACACAAAAATACTGAATTAGTGGTGTATGTCCCTGCATGTATACAGCCCTCTGTGTGAGTATCATTGTGTGTATATCGAGGCTTTGCGTATTTTAGTCTGTCATTGATTCGCAAAAGCTGCTGGCAGTAGGCTATAAGCACCATTTGTGACTCCTAAATGTACCTGATTTTTACACTATGCATGAGCCCTTTGTAGGATTTTGGTGGTCTGGTTTAGATCTTCCTTTACATGAAGCAACTCCTTAGCAGAAAAAAAAACATCCTTTCTACACCAGTTACGTTTCATGCTGCATTGGCAAATGCATCCATATGCATGACCACCTAATCATAATATGTTATTTTAAAAAGGCATATTTTTTATTTGTTTATGTGCAGTGATTTTGTTATGAAGGTCTTTGTTCATGCACTTATATATTTGTGTCCTGTGCCTGTCTCCCAGGTACACTCCTACATTGTGTAACCCTACTGCACGTGCTAGAAAGGGTGAAAACATTTGTAAAAAAAGGCAATTGTTTAACCACTTAAGCCCCGGACAGCTTAAAGACCAGGCCACTTTTTGCGATTTGGTACCGTGTTGCTTTAACTGACAATTTTTTTTCTAGTAATGGCGACGATCAGCGATTTTTATCGTGACTGCGACATTATGGCGGACACTTTTGACACTTTTTTGGGACCATTGTCATTTTCACAGAGAACCGTGCTATAAGAATGCACAGGTTACTGTAAAAATTACACTGGCAGTGAAGGGGTTATTCAGGAGGGGACGCTGTAGGAGTTAAGGGTGCCCTAATGTGTGAATCTTACTGTGGGGGGCGTGGCTCGGCGTGTGACGTCACTGATCGTTGTTCCCTATGACAGGAAACAGACGATCAGTGTCGGTGTCACTAGGAAGCACGGGGAGAGGTTTGTTTACATTTGCCTCTCCCCGTTTTTCCTCTCTGTGACCTGATCACGGGACACATGTGGCGATCGGGTCCGCTGTTCCCGTGAGGGTGGTCAGGAAGAAGAGGGCCGGGTTGCCAGCGCGCCGCCGGCAGCGAGCTCGCAACCCATGGCTGGGATCTTCAAGGGGACGTACATGTACGCCCTTGTGCCCAGCCATGCCATTTTGTTGACGTGTATCGTCGTGCGGCGGTCCTCAAGCGGTTGAACAATAGGTTTTAGCAAACTTAAGTTATACCCAACATTTATTTTAGAGACACGCATGCTCAAGCAGTCCCATAATCTGTATCGCACTCACAAGCACATTGAGGATCATCGGACAATTTATTGAGTGACAAATCACTGGCAAGTCTAATGTCATTTTTAGAAAGTGAAAAGTGCATGACAGTTTATGGTTGTTGTAAAAACTCTAACGGCCATTTCAAACACTGGTGATTTTATATACAAGTTTAATGACATTGCTTTTATTACAGTGGGGGATGGTCACTTGGACAGGTTACAATTCTAGGAGCCATCTGTTCCCTGTAATTTTTAGATGTAAATGCAGAAAAGCCCTGAAGATCATAATTACTGTATATGCTTGTTAATCTACAGATTGCATCAAATGCACCTAAAAGTGTGCTTTTCAAAGATTTGTTTTTAAAGATAAACCCCTAGCACCATTCTGCAAGGTAAAGAAGGTTAAAAAAGTCTGTTAGTGCAATGATCTGCTGTAGGCAGGAAGGTGGATGTGTGCCAGGGAGTTATTTGGGGTTGCAACTGTCTTTGAAAACCGGATTAAGCAACTTTCAAGATCTGTTATATGGTGAGGAGGATTGTTAGCGGGGAAGACTTCAGAATAACAGATGTTAAAGCACAAACTCAATTTCTGATCACAGCAGGTAAGGTGTAGGGGTTGGGAATTGAGTTGATTTTAGTCTAGAAAAAGACTCTGAGCCTCAACTTAATAGAACTTGTGGGGCAAATGTTTTATACTCATTGCATATTTCATGCTCAAGAGTAGAGGTTGTGTTTACATCACCAACTTTGATGCTGGGGACATTTAATAACACCTATCCGTATAATACAGGGCAAATAAAATGTTTTTAGGGCCAGTCTATATAGAAACCAAACATTATACTGCTGTCATTACAGTAATGAATACACCGCTTAGTTCATGTACAAGGAGTTCATTTTGTTTGAAAAAAATAAAAATAAATCGCATTTGTTTATATTGCCAAACATTGTACTTTGACCCAACAAGGTATCGGCAATACAAGTAGGCTTATGTATGTTTCATCTACCAGTGGAATGACAAAACCTGTAGCAGATATTTAGAATTATGTCTGTCTATTCGCTGTAGTCTAGTGAAAATAAATTTTTGCCTTGATATCATTTGTTAATGCAACAATATACCTGTTATAGACACCTCACCAAAATAAATAAATAAATAAAATGTATATATTCTGGGTAATGTTACAATTGCTGCCTTATTGGTCCTGCTGGTTTCTAGATGGCATAATTTTGTTTTGTGAGACATGAGTTCAGCATGTGTTTCTGTCACCAAAGTGAAAGGGTGATTTTTTTTTTTTTTTCAGGAATGCTTTTAGCACCTCATTTAGCAAAAAATAAACATCACTTTTTAAAGTGTTACTAAACCCATAGCAGTAAATCAGTATGTGCAGTAAAGCATGCTTGTCATACTCGCTGTGGAACCTAAGGGGTTAATCCTCCACACTGTCTAAAAATGCTGTTTGATCTTGTCTTCTCTTGTCTTCTCTTGTCTTCTCTTATCCTCTCCTTCTACTGTCCCCAATACATCTCATAGTATAGCCTTTGGGGTGCTCTGCCCATGCTCAGTTTGGTGTATATTGCTAGAGTTTTTACTGCGGGAGACCAGACATGGTGAATGCAGGGTCCTGGGTTAGTAACACTTTAAAGGTTCACCCAAAAATGAACCTCCGCTTTTCAGAACCCTTCCCCCCTCCGGTGTCACATTTGACACCTTTCAGGGGGGAGGGGGTGCAGATACCTGTATAAAACAGATATTTGAACCACTTCCTTGTATAGACTCCCGCGGGAGTCCCGCCCCTTTGCGCCACATCCCCTCCCCTTGTTGTGTTCTGGGAAACACACGGCTCCCAGAACACAGTGGGGAACAGTGAGAACATTGCAGCGCGACTCACGCAGTAGGAAACCGAGCAATGAAGTCGCAGCGCTTGCTTGCCCTCGGCTGCCGACGACGAAGTGTCCATCTTTTTTTAAAAGTCGACAGCTGCAGTATTTGTAGTGAACCATAACAGTGTTTGTTATGGTGCAATTAATTTAGAATAGCACTTTAACACATAACTATAGTAGATGCCATTGCAAATATATGTCTGTATCTTAACACACTCCTTGCTGATCAATAGTATTAGGTTTTTACTTGACTCCTGCTAAACCTTTATAGCATATTATCTGAAGAATGGATGCAGTATTAGACTTTTCTTCCTTCTCTGATTAATCTGCTTGCCGCCATTGCTCATGCTTCCTTTCTTGATCATGGTTGCTGGTGAGAAAACAAGCATATGGTATATATTTTCTCTTTTAGTTGAGGTATTAAGGATAAAAAGGCAATTTTTTTTTTCATCTTTGAATTTAAGGCCTAATTTTCTTATATGACAAGGTCTCTTGTTCTGCAGGAATGTGAAAGGTGTGTGTACATATTAGGGGGGCTAAAGGATGCCTTTTCAAAAAATATTCATTATTTTCTTTAATTAAAATCAGAATATTTCATGTATCCACCCCTGCCCACTTGTATGTTGCGATGCATTCTAAATGAACATCAACACATCACACCGTCCCATAACGCATGTTGGTGGTAATGCATTGGTGTGAATAGTCTCACTAAAGCTGGCCATAGAAGGATTGACAGTCAGCTTATTCAGGAGGGACCAGCTGAATTAAGATCCATATATGGCATTTCCTACCCACAAGAAGTTGAGACAATGATTGGCTTCTCTTGAAAGCATAAGTTGGTGTTTTTATTCGATCAGTGCCTGCAACCAATCGGCTGCTGCACCGATCAGTGTATCCTGACAGCAGAGGGGGTCCCTGTTGTCCGAAACAATAGCTCAGTGGGGTGGACTCCCCTATCCCACCTCACTTGTATGGATGGGGGGGGGGGGGGGTATACTTTTGTTTCTAATCAGCCCAGCAATGAGCTGATGTGGGAAAAACCCCCACAAAAAACAATCCATCAGTGGCCAGCCTAAGGTTTACAAGAGTATGAAAGCAAAGCCTCCTGCTGTGGTATATTTAGAAAGACCACAATGCTTTGTGAATCATTTGCCATGGGTGTAATGTGAATGAAATGTTTGTGAAATATAGGTGCTCTGTAAATGACAAAAAGGAATTATGGATGTGACGGTGACAAAGGGATCTGCTTATTCCTAATGGAAGATGATCGGGCCTTAGATCCAGTAAGACTAGATGACCATCCTCCAGTATAGGAGATACCATTGTCAACCTGGTGATAATCAGATTTGAGATCATCTTGGGCCTACTGGAAGACATTAATTTGTAACCTTGGTATATTGACTGACGATTGTTCCTTCTGTACTATCAGAGCATCGCTGTGGTTTTTAAGCCTCATTTGCTATTGAATCTGCCAAATACTGAAATTTCAGTCAAGGTCTTTCTCTGATAATTCAGTAGTGGGACCTCTTTGGCAGGCATCCTTTCACTCCCCCCAAACGGTTTGCTGCTCCTATTGCGTTCTCGGTAATTTACGGTGAATGAAATTGCATTCAAATTATATAGGCCTGCTGCCCATAATGGCTGTAGCAGGTGGGTGCCAGAAATGTCCCATTTATCTGGGCTGACCCTTTAACCGGCTTGTAATGTCTAGGTTATTAGTCTATATCTATTTGTTAAATGCTCTGTATTTGAATTTTCTAGGATATATATTTTTTTTTTTTTTCTGTACACAGGGGAGATTTAGAGTCCGGTTCACACTGGGGCGTCTTGGGATCCGACTTGAAGTCGTCTCAAGTCGTGCTGTCCAGAAAAGCAATGTAAGTGAATGGGAGCGGTGTTGATACACACTACTCATGTTGCTCCGACTTCAGAAGAGGTTCCTGTACTACTTCAATCAGACTTCTAGGCGATTTGTACCCATTGATTTCAATGGAAGTCGCTTCCAAGTCTGATCACTGTTTTAATTGAAGCGACCTTTCAGCAAGATAACATACATTTCTCAGGCAAACCCCTCCCTCCCCCTCCCTCTCCCAGAGCTGATTGTTGTTTTATTGGCCACTGGAATGTCTCCTGACCTGAAAAGGACTTCAAGTCCTGTTGTAAATCGCCCCAGATCGCCCTGTGGTTCATGCTCATGTCGTGTTGAAGTTGCTTCTGAAAGTCGTGCTGGAAGTCCTGTCGCCCCAGTGTGAACCGACTCTAAGTGATAGTAAAATGTCGGTGTATGTAAACTGTTGGCTGCTCCCTCTATTTATGATTCCTTACTTCCAGGCCTCTCTTGGCCTTCCTAGCCCCCGTTCTTCACTAGGCTGCGGGAACCCATCCAGGATTGGAGCTGATCCTCTCTGGAATGCGACTCTAATGCTTTTTTAATCCGTAGATTTATTGTTGTTGGCTGGGAGAGCCCTGAGCTGGCAGAATGCCACAGTAACCCCTTCCTGAGACAGTAACAAGGAGGAGACATGTTCAGCACAAACCAAAAAAACTCAGATTTGCAGAATTAGAAACACTGCAAAAATAAATGCTCCGATCAGCCAAATACAACCACAAATCCCTAACTTAAGAGATGCGTGCAGTTTGCTGTCAAGACCTAACCCTACCCAGTAGGTTCGGGTTACTGTGATGCAATGTACGTCATGGCGCAGTTATCCTTCCAGTTAAGTCTTACTGGAAACAATTATCCTTCTCTCTTCTGTCATGTTTATTCTCTGTTTCAGACTCCTTCCTCAGTACTGCATTTAGAAGTCATACGCTGGTAGGTTTCACTATAATTCTAATGATAGTTCAGTCAGCTTGTTTGCGGTCACCATGGTGCTTTGGTGACAGCCACCATTTTTTTTTTTCAATTTTTTTTGTAAATTTGCCAGAAACTTTAGATCTAATTGCATATGTTTTATTTTAAAGGGACTATATCATTGTTTTGGATTTCCTTTCCTTTTCATGGTCCAGTCTTTTTCAAAGGAATTATTTCCCCTTTTGAAGCAAATTTGAGCATGTTTTACTGGGATTTTTTGCCTTCCTCTGGATCAGGGGTCTTTAAACTGCAGCCCGAGGGCCGGATGTGGCCCTTTGCTAGTTTTCATCAGGCCCTTGGGGCAGTATTGCTCTCAATGATATGAGGCACTATTCCTCCCAACGGCACCAACAATGGGGCACTATTTCTTAGACTAATAGCAATGATGGAGTACTATTCCTCCTCCTACTGCCAGCCAACACTGGGACCATGTTTATTGTCGGATGCTCAGCCCTGGGGCATTTTCTACCCCGGCTGGTCAGAATCTGGCCCCCATGAAGTCTGAAAGACCATAAACTAGACCCTTGCTTGAAAAGTATGGAGACCCCTGCTCTGAATCAACTGTGGGTTTAGGTGTGTGTGTGTGTGTGATATATATATATATATATATATATATATATATATATATATATATATATATATAAAATTCATTGGACTTTTTTCATCCTGACCGACTATGAATGCAATTTGAAATATTGCACATGAATGTTGTACTCTTTAGTATGCTGCCAGCAGATGGAGCCTCTAGGCTTCTGTTTACATCCACAAATAAATGTTCAGAACACTGACTCTGCTCCTTCCCCCTCTCCTCTTGGGTGGGATTGCATATAGGGTTTAGGAGGGACAGTGTCTGGGAGTTCGCTGGTATATGTGCCTCTTGTATGAAAAGTTTAAAATAAACTATTTATATGTTCTCTTTTAATGATTAGCTAAAGAAAAAAACTTTTTTTCTAATTTTGAAAAGAATGGGAAAGCAATTAAAACCACTTTTATATATTTTTTTTTGTCTCATTAACCAGTTAAGGACAGCCGCATGTACATTTACGTTGGCAGAATGGCACCGACAGGCACAGCAACGTATATATACTTTGGTGCCTTGGGGGGGTTCGTGGGGGTCTGACCGGACCCCCCCCCCGTACATGCGGCGGTCCGCGCGGCTGTAGGAGAGATCCGACAAGAGGGGGCGGCTATTAGTTTTTGTCCGCCCCCTCACGATCGCTCCCAGCCAATGCGGGCGCCGCCCGCCCTGTCACTTCCTCCTCCTGTGTAAACACACGAAGGAGGAAGCGATGTGATCTCTCCCTCTGCGTTTTCAACCACCGCTGAGGAGAGATCACATCACAAGTAAGTCTGCACTAACACTACACTGCACTAACACTACACATAGTCACATTTAACCCCCCCGATCGCCCCCCCTCCCCCCTGTCACAGTGTCACTGAATGCAGTAATCATACATGTATGATTACTGTATTTAGTGTCAGTGTGACAGTCAGTTAGTGTTAGGTCCTGGGTAGCCCCCGTACCCCCCTAATAAAGTTTTAACCCCTTGATCACCGCCCTAGTTAACCCTTTCAATCCCTATTGCCAGCATCACTAAGCGATCATTTTTCTGATCGCTGTCTTAGTGTCGCTGTTCCCGCTAGGTAGCTAATTTTTTTTTTTTATTGCGATTTTTTTTTTTTTTTTTTTTACTAAAGACATGTGGCTAAATAAATTTTGGCCTAAATGTTTGACTAAAATTTAGTTTTATTGATTTTTCTTATAATAAAAAGTAAAAAATATAGATTTTTTTTTCAAAAATGACGCTCTATTTTTGTATATAGCGCAAAAAATAAAAATCGCAGAGGCGATCAAATGCCACCAAAAGAAAGCTCTATTTGTGGGAAGAAAAGGACGCAAATTTTGTTTGTGAGCCACGTCTCACGACCGCGCAATTGTCTGTTAAAGCGACGCAGTGCCGAATCGCAAATACCACTTGGGTCATTTGGCAGCATATTGGTCCGGGTCTTAACCCCCCTGCCGGTATCCCCGAGCGTGACTCGGGATGGATTTTTCATGTAAATATCGATATCCCCGAGTCGCGCTCGGGGTGAATGCAGAGCCTGCAGCGCGCCCTGGCTTACCTGTTTATCCAGGCGGGGTACTGTACTTACCTTGTCCCTGGATCCAGCGATGCATCCCCGCTGTGTGAGCGAGTGGCGTCCTCCATTCGACTCACACAGTGCCCGCGCGCCGCCGATCTCCGTTCCCTGCGACGTAACGGCGCACGGGGGCGGAGACCGGCGGCAAATTCAAAAAAGTAAACAAACACATTACATACAGAATACTGTAATCTTATAGATTACAGTACTGTATGTAAAAAGTACACACCCCCCCTGTCCCTAGTGGTCTGCCCAGTGTCCTGCATGTTCTTTTATATAATAAAAACATTTTTTTTGTGCCTGCAAACTGTAGATTGTCCATAGCAACCAAAAGTGTCCCTTTATGTCAAAAGTGATTTTAGAGCAGCTAGAAAACAGCGATAATAAATGATAATCACTTGCAGAATTGAGCGATAGCGATTTGTGGGGAAATTCGTCATAAAAAAATAAAAGTAATGACAGCGACAATTCTGCAACGGAGCAAATTTCAGTGATTTTGATTTGATTACATTAGTGAATAATTTTTATTATAATTACATTATTATTTGTTATAATTATTTATAGTTATTTATTATATTATAATTTTATGATTTTGTGTTTCAAACTTTATCATACCCGGGATGTCTACTAGACTCTGGTTTGGACAAATTTAAGTGAGTTATTCCTAAAAATTGCAGGCCTACAGTATAAAATGCAGAATTTCCATGCAAAATAATTTTGGTACGTAATTCCAGACAGAATCATACCGCCAGGGAGGTTAAGTGGTTAAGGAAATATCTGTTCACTTCTTATCCTGTAGACGCAACAGGAAGTTGGAGGATATCTTTCAAATGTAAGGGAAATGGGTTTTACTTCCCATTTTGCTCCCTGCAATGTGAAAGCCTAATGTGCTAGTATTCATCGCATACTGGCACATTATGTGTGGCACTTACCTGCAAATGAAGCCTGCGCTGTCCCCTCTGGAGGCCGCATCTCCATGTTTCGTCCCTCTTCCCTCTGGGGCCAGACCTAAACTCTGTATTGAACATCTGTGGGGCATCCTCAAACTGAAGGAGGAGGAGCGCAAGGTCTCTAACATCCACCAGCTCTGTGATGTCATCATAGAGGAGTGGAAGAGAACTCCAGTGGCAACCTGTGAAGCTCTGGTGAACTCCATGCCCAAGAGGGAGTTAAGGCAGCACTGGGAAATAATGGTGGCCACACACAATATTGACGCTTTGGGCCCAATTTGGACATTTTTACTTAGGGGTGTACTCACTTTTGTTGCCAGCGGTTTAGGCATTATTGGCTGTGTGTTGAGTTATTTTGAGGGGACAGCAAATTTACACTGTTATACAAGCTGTACACTCACTACTTTACATTGTAGCAAAGTGTTATTTCTTCAGTGTGTCACATGAAAAGATAAAATAAAATATTTAGGCCTCATGCACACTGGATGTTAAAATAATGTTCTAAAACCGCCATTAGTTTTGCAGTGAGCTTCAACTTTTTCTTTTTTATGTTTTTGCAATAGCTTTTATTAGCGCTTTATTTATTTATTTTTTGTTAAAGAAAACAAAAATTTATATATTTTTTTTTAATGGATCAAAAACTTAAAAAAAAAAAATGCTGGTGAGCGACATTTTGGAGCGTTTATTGGCGTTGGAACGTTTTTACAGCTGAAAAACGTCTCTCAGAACACACTAATTTTGGGGTTTTTGTACTGCTCAAAATCGCCACTGCCCAAAACTTCAGACAACAGCTTATGTGTGCGTGGACAAATGGGATAGCGTGGACACATGGGATAGCGTGGACAGTTTAATGACTGTAGAAAAAATGTCTACAGCCAAAAACAGCTACTGTAAAAACGTAAATAAATGTCCAGTGTGCCTGAGGCCTTAGAAAAATGTGAGGGGTGTACTCACTTTTGTGAGATACTGTCGGTGCAGCAGCGTATGCATGTTTTTTTTGTGTATACCCGCATAGCCTATGATAAATGGGCTACCAAAATTTCAAAATGATAGCAGGCATGATTTTAAGAATCGCACAGTAAAAAACATTGTACTGTGGTACCATGCATTTTGGTGGCTGCAAATGCATCCCCGCTTGCCAGTTGCGTGGGGTTGCCATTAAGAATTAATGGAATCTGCGTGTATTTGCAGAGCAAAGCAAAATTCCATGCAGTGCAGAAATGTGTGAACCAGCCCATAAATCTCCCTAATGGGGTAGGGACCGCAAAAAAAAAAAAACCTGGAGCAGTGGACAGCTGTTCTAATCCCTCATCACTTATACAGCCTAAAAAAAAATTGCCTTTTAGTTCTACTTGAAAGTGGATCTTCCGCCTCAAACTTTATCCCTTCTCTCCACCCCTCCTCCAGTCCTCTACGCTATTGGCAAGCTTTTTTCTATTCTTTTTGTTTCCTTTTTTAAGGATGTTTAAACCCTGCGCCTCCTCCCCCTCTGCATTTCATTCACCTAGGCAAATGACATGCACTGAGCTTCCTTTGCCTCCTGGGATATTCATGTAACAATCCCCAGGAAGCATAACCTTTTCATTAAGGAAAGGAGTAGGGGTTGGGCCTACCAATGTGTCTTCGGTAGACGCACTGGCTGAACCCGTAATGCCATCAGCTTATCAATGATGTCCCAAGGAAACGTGGCATGTCGGGACCAAGTGCTGCCAGAAGAGAAGAGGATCTCAATTGGACAATGTTCGATCAGCTGTGCGGGTGAGTATCTGTAATGTTTGAATTCACCACTAAGGAAGCAGCGTTATGTTTAAAAAAAAAAAAAAGGAAGGGACAGTTAAAAAAAACACTTTAACTGGAGCTCCCACATACCCAGTGATTGTAATTAAAATATTACTATTTGCCGTCTTGGGAGATTGAACTCTCTGACAGCTCAGTTCTGTGCCTGCATATTAGAATCTGCCTGCGTGTTGGTTATATTGGGCTACTCTACCTCAAGTAATATACAGGATTTATAAAGCGACAACAGTTTGCACAGCACTTTACAACATGGTGGCAGACAGTATAGTATTCATTACAGGAACAATCAAAGGGCCATTAGAACTTACCATCTAAAAGGGAGGGTCAAGTGATACAAAAGGCAAGAACTGTGGGGGGTGAGTTGATGGATAAAATGAAAGTACAGTTGTTGGCACAAAACCAAATAACGTTAGATGTAGTTTGCGTTTTTTGCTACTTGTGAGGAATAACATGTTTCTCTCATCTTGTTAGCTGTCCTCTGTTGTGTTTGCTTTTCATTGCACAAACACTGGAATGCTTATATTGTGATCTCTTCCTGCATGTGACTTCCTTGGCTGTTCATTTGCATTAATGCATTGTGAATCTACTTTAGCAGATACATTGCAACATTTGGAGATGTGTATATCTGTGGGTAGGTAAAATTTCATCGTAATTTTGATGTGTGACAAACCTAAAGGATTTAGGGAAATACAGACAATTATTTTTAACAAAACTAAACTCCAGCAATTCTCTGTACTGCATACTTTCCTTGGCCTAATGTAATTGTGCACTACCCATGACACACCACTGGGGTGGCTGGAAGTCACTTTAGTAGTCAGCACTGCTACAGTAGTAGCCATGATCTTCTGGGTCCTGCTCAGGTTCTCTGCAAGTGGTTGTCTCTCACTGCACACTCACCACGGGGAGTTTCTTGCTCAGCAATGCCACCATTAATAGAACGCCTTATATGTTTTTTTTCCATTGAATGCCTTGTATTCATTAAAAAAAAAATTAACACAAGTCGTTTTATGAAAGGTGGCATTGCCAAGCGTGCAACTCCACCCCATCCCTGGGGCAGCCGTTTACATAGAATCTGAGCAGGCCAAGACAGATTTGATGTAGTACAGACTATTATAGTGAGGTTTATTTTTTATATGTCAGGAAATTTGGTTTTGTTTAAATTTATTATAGGAGTTCATCAAAGAAAGAACGGTCGAGCAGCTAGACCTCTTTGTGTATCTTGTGAAAGTAAGCCAGTGACATAATGAGGTAGCCAGACAGTGGTTCTTGTCTGAAAATCAGCCTTGTGTGACCTTGCCAAATGGTAATCTGAGCAAAGGGTCATAGGGTCTTAGGCTTGATCGCTGCCTAGAGCTGTGGTTGTCTCTTCCCTCATGTGAAGTAAATGGTCTCTGGGGAGCGGTAATCACTGCCCAATTTGCTGTGTAAACCTGTCATTTACTGCTACAAGCCTCATATATGTCGGAGCTTTACTGTTTACTATTTGCTCTAGTGGCCATTATAAAATCCCATCCACCCAGCCAGTACTGATCTTCTAAAACATGCCAGCATTTTTATAAATGCCACCTGATTTATTTTATTTTTCTGACCAATTTCCTTTTTTAATCTGTTTTTTACCCACAGTATAATGTACATAAGGAGTCTTGATGCTACTTTTTGGACTTTTGCATGCATCTCTGTAGCGTTGTGTGATGAGATATGCCTGTAATCACCATACTCACTGCAGTGCACTTGAAGTGTAATCTTGCACATGCTCACAAGGGGTAATGCTACAGCTTCAGATCATCCCAGAAAATAACGTCTCCTTGCTTGTGAAACTCTGAAACTGTATATATGCTCTTGGTGGAGACGGTAAAGGTCAATTGAGCTGGTCGTAAATTCTATTGTATGTTTTTTTTTTTTTTTTTTGGGCAGTGTGAAGAACTTGCAGTCTAAAGCAGTACATTTACCACGTGCCTTTGAGCAGTTCAGTGGATGGTGGTATCTGGTTGCTGCATTTGTGTGTTCTGCCTATTTTGAAGAAATATTGTCTCTGCCTTGGCTGGTGTAGTATCTCTTTTCATTGTGATTATTTTATTCATTGCTCATTTAACAAGCTGATGACTGGCCAACCATATGATAAAATGATAGTCTACCTGTTGCATGCCATAAGTTGAAGGTATATAGGTAGGTAGCTTGATGTTAAGGTGTATCTAAAGCTAAAACTTGTTCTTCTTAGAATGGTTAGACTAAAGGTTTTTATTACTGTCTCTTGCCATGCCAAGGAGATTCACACTCTTTGTTCATGGTCACCAACAGTGAAAATAAGAAAATTCAAAGTTTTGAGTTTCCACCAAAGCAGAAATAGAGTGGAGATATTCCAAATGGGGCATACTTAAGTTTAAAAACTGTGCAAGAAGGTGATTTCTTCTCCTTTCTAAGGCTTTATGTATGCTTGAACTACTTTGACCGCCGGCCACGGGAAAACGCAAAACGCATGTCTTGTGACCAGTGGTTAAAACGTTTCTTTCCTGAACGCGATTATTCTTCGTTTTTGCCTCGGGCGTTTCCTGGTTGGAAAAAAAAAAATAGTGGGCTATGAGAGGAGTTTTTGAACTGTAAAAATGCTGTAACGCTGGTAAAACGTGGCTAATTGGTGTTTTTGATCCCATAGCTTGTGTTAAGCAAAGGCAGAAAGTGGAAAAACTCGTGTTTTTACGCAGCAATGCTACTGGTGTTTTTATAGCATCCGGTGTGCATGAGGCCTTTGTCTACAAACCGTAAGTGAAGGGTGCTCTCTCCAGTGGGACACAACTGTGGTTTAGCCCAGGTTCACTCTGAACTCGCACAATTTCACTCCTGCATGTCAGTCCCAATTTCAGCAGCGATTCCCAATTTCAGCAGCGATTTCACAGACATCTGTGCAGGTTTCGGCACAGATTTCAATGGAAATCACAACATGAAATTGCAAAAAGTATTACAGAAACTACTTTTTGAAATCGGTGTGGTGCCGCAATTGCAGCTTTTCACCGATTTAGGATGGTGCATTTGCCGCCAATTTGACATGTCAAATCTCACCAGTGTGAACCAGGGCTAAAGCAGGGAAGGCAAAATTTTAAGGGCCAAGTTCACTTTTTGGAACATGTAAGGCCGCGTACACACGATCAAATTTATCCGATCGTGTGTACGGGCTAGCGAACATGTTTTACCAGCGGACAAATTTCAAAGCATGCTTTGAAGTTAGTCCGCCGGAGACATGTCCGTCGGATATGTCCGCTGGTGAGTACACTCACCAGCGGACATAACTGTCCACGCATGTGTCAAATGGATTAGACGCATGTGTGGAAGTATTTTACTTCCTGGAGTGGTGACGCGGCGGCGTCAACGTCACCGCGTCCTCAGCCAGAGGGGATTTTCGTCCCATGGTGTGTACACGCCATCGGACCAAAATACGATGAGACATGTCCGCTGCCAACGGTCCGTCGGATATGTTTGAGCGGACATGTCTCATCGTGTGTACGCGGCCATACAGTGGGGGAAAAGATATGATCAACTGCTGATATTGTACATTTGCTCCTCTGACAATAAAATTATCACTCTATAATTTTTATGGTAGGTTTATTTTAACAGCGAGAGACAGAATAACAAAAAAATAATTAAAAAAAAACGGAAAAAACGCATTTGAAAAAGTTATAAATTGATTTGCTTTTAATGAGTGAAATAAGTATTTGACACCTTTTGCAAAACCCTTGTTGGCAATCGGATGTCAGATGTTTCTTGTAGTTGGCCCCAAGGTTTGCACACATCTCAGGAGGGATTTTGTCCCACTCCTTTTTGCAAATGCTCTCCAAGTCATTAAGGTTTCAAGGCTGACATTTGGTAACTTCATCTCCCTCCACATATTTTCTATGGGATTAAGGTCTGGAGACTGGCTAGGCCACTCCAGGACCTTTATGTGCATTTTCTTGAGCCACTCCTTTGTTGTGTGTTTTGGGTCATTGTTGTGCTGGAATACCCATCCATGACCCATTTTCAATGCCCTGGCTGAGGAAAGGAGGTTCTCACCCAAGATCGTTTCTTTAATTCAGTGAAGTTGCCATGTCCCTTTAGTAGAAAAACACCCACAAAGCATAATGTTTCCTCCTCCATGTTTTGAAGGTGGGGATGGTGTTCTTGGGGTCATAGGCAGCATTCTTCCTTCTCCAAAGACTGCAAGTTGTGTTGATGCCGACAAGCTTGATTTTGGTCTTGGCTGACCACAACATTTTCACTCATTTCTCCTCTAAATCATTGAGATGTTCATTAGCAAACTTCAGACGGGCCTGTACATGTGCTTTCTTGAGTAGGGGGACCTTGTGGGTGCTGCAGGATTTCAGTCCTTCGCGGCGTAATGTGTTGCCAATTGTTTTCTTAGTGACTATGGTCCCAGCTGCTTTGAGACCATTGACAAGGTTCTCCCGTCTAGTTATGGGCTGATTCCTCACCATTCTCACGATCATTGAAACTCCACAAGGTGAAACCCTGTATGGAGCCTCAGACTGAGGGAGATTGACAGTTATTTTGTGTTTCTTTCATTTGCGAATAATCGCACCAACTGTTGTCACCCTCTCACCAAGGTGCTTGGCGATTGTCTTGTAGCCCATTTCAGCCTTGTGTAGGTCTACAAACAGGGATATGCAATTAGCGGACCTCCATCTGTTGCAGAACTTCAAGTCCCATCTGGCATAGCAAGATTCTGACAGCCACAAGCCTGACACCCAGTGGCAGAGGCATGATGGGACTTTTAGTTTTGCTACAGCTGTAGGTCCGCTAATTGCATATCCCTGGTCTACAATCTTGTCCCTGACATCCTTGGAAAGCTCTTTGGTCTTGGCCATGGTGGAGAGAATGGAATCTGATTGCTTCTGTGGCTAGGGGAATTTTATTTAAATCGCAATTTTAAATCACTAGTAAAAAGGCTTGATTTAAATTATTTTTAAAGAGCAACTGTCCTCTGTGCCGCAGCGGCTCCTCTTCTGACCTGCTGTTGACTCACCGACAGTCCTATTCACTTTAATGACAAAGAAAAAACAAGGATGCGCCCAATCTAAGTGCAGGAACGTTTTAATGGGAGAAATAAAAAAAAAAAAGACACAGCCAAATGGCTACTCGCACATTGGGGTGAATAACAGGTATATATAAAAGCGTGGATGTAGGCATCGTCCGGGTGCCTAGGAGGTGTCCGCATATGATGGTGAGATGCTGTAGATGGAGAACAGCCAGGGAACGGAGAGACTAGGGGTGCTTGCTAGAGCGCCGTACAAAGCGGCGTGCGTCTCACGATGGAACGCAAGCACGGATCGGTCTCGAAGTGACGTGGCGTGGCGTAGCTAATACGTGGGGACCAATAGGATGACGCGTTTCACAGCCCAGCTGCTTCTTCAGATCCATGGACGTCCAATCGGGGAGGACGTCTTATATATGAGTGACTATGCAGTTCAAAGGTTAACCATTGCATACACAGTACAACGTACGTTTTAAACATGCCAGAACTGGAGAGAAAATTAACATAAAATCGTACAATCATCTAGAAGACTGAAGCTGATAAAAGCTATAAAAAAGGCCAGTAGCTTTGCAGGGAGCCTTGCAACGTTTTTTAGCGTTTTTGCAATAGCTTTAATCGGCGTTTTCAGTGTAGCTTTTATCTTCTTTTTTTTTTTACCTTTTTTTTTAAAATGGATAAAAAAACACTGGCGCCGGCGTTTTTCGGCGTTTGCATTTTTTAGCGTTTTTTTTTCCGCCGAAAAAACGGCACTTTGAACGTACATTTCGGGCGTTCAGAAAAAAGCCAATAAACTCCAAAGCTCATTAACACTGAAAAACGCACATAGGCTAACATAGAGTTCAGTTTATGGGCTTTGAAAAAAAGCCAAAACGCCAATAAACTGCAGTTTATCAGCTTCAGTGTGCATGGAGCCTAAGCCTAAGGACTAATGCCAATGGGCACGGTGCATTCAGCTTTTGTTTTCATCTATATGAAATGCTTCTGAAACTCATCACAATTTATTGACATGTGCAATTGACCTCTGGTTTGACTGTCTTTTGACCTCCTAAGCCAGTTCAAACTACCTTACTTCTGTGTTCCCATTGACTTGAGAGAAGCTGGTCAGATGTAAAATGAAAGGCCTGTCAACACTTTTTTTTTTTTTTTTTACTGTTGTAAGCACACATCAGGCTCAAGGTAAAAAAGCTAAGCAAGTTGCCTGTTGACTGATCTGCTGTTAGCGCCACCACTCCTGGGGTTCATAACAAGCAGCTGTGTCAGCCCAGAGGTTGCAATATGGATCTCGGTTTTATTGGCAAATAGGGCTCTGCAGCACATTTCTCACAGGCTCCCTGCTGTCGGCATTGGCAGCCTTTTCTTTTTACACATGTTCTGTTTTCTCCTGGGTACTGTGACTGTAATGTGTGTCTCTTAGGTAAAGACAGCATTTGTTTGTCTTGTTTCTCACATTAACAAAACCAGCTTAACCAGCTTTTGTTGCCATATCCAGCAGTCTGAAGCACCAACGAGGCTACTTGTTGTGCCACTTTCCAGTAAGTAGATGTGCCCCCTTTTTTCTTCAGTATTCTCTGGTTTCAGGCCCCTTTCCAAAATTAATGCATATGCGCATTTTCTTTGTGCATGTTTAACCACTTAAGACCTGGACCAAAATGCAGGTAAAGGACTAGGCCCCTTTTTGCGATTCGGCACTGCGACGCTTTAACTGACAATTGCGCGGTCGTGCGACGTGGCTCCCAAACAAAATTTGCGTCCTTTTCTTCCCACTAATAGAGCTTACTTTTGGTGGTATTTGATCGGCTCTGCGATTTTTATTTTTTGCGCTATATACAAAAATAGAGCGACATTTTGGAAAAAAAAACAATATTTTTTACTTTTTGTTATAAGAAAAATCAAATAAACTAAATTTTAGTCAAACATCTAGGCCAAAATGTATTCAGCCACATGTCTTTAGTAAAAAAAAAAATAGCTACCTAGCGGGAACAGCGACACTAATACAGCGATCAGAAAAATGATCGCTTAGTGACGCTGGCAATAGGGAGTGAAAGGGTTAACTAGGGAAGTGATCAAGGGGTTAAAACTTTATTAGGGGGGGGGTACGGGGGCTACCCTGAACCTAACACTAACTGCCTGTCACACTGACACTAACTGCAGTGATCATACATATGATCACTGCATTCAGTGACACTGTGAGAGGGGGGAGGGGGTGATCGTCCCGGATCGCTCGTACAGCCACGGGGACCGCAGCATGTACCGGCGGGGTCCCGATCGGACCCCCGACCCACGTCCAGGCAGGCACGTATATATACGTTGATGTGCCTGCCTGTGCCATTCTGCTGACGTAAATGTACATGCGGCAGTCCATAAGGGGTAAATGACTTGGCCTACACAGAACAAAGTAACTTGTGTACTTTTTTGAGCTTTGCACGTTTTTAAGTGCACATTTTACAACGTTTTTGTTTATCATGTGAAAACACACATCTGAATGTGTACCACAAAATCCACCCTTTTATTTGAAGATGAGGAGAGCACAAGGTATTCTATAGTCTTGAAACACATCCTATCCTAGGGTGAACCTCTATAAGGGCCGGTACACACCAAAACGCAGTGCATAAAAACGCAATCTGTGCACGTCTTCTGTTCCACAGGTTTAAGCGCTGCCCTTGTCATCTGTATGCGGGTGCCAATGTATTGTTAATGGCATGCCATATGCAGATCGCAGTGCGTTTTTGCTGGCACCAAATCATGCGATAACGCAGTACCATGCAGTTTGGTGCAGTGCGATTTGAAAAAATCCAGTGTGTTTTGCAGCTCCATCAACTGAATGGCCTGTCAAAATGTGCCATGTGGGAATTGTACGGGAACACGCTGGTTCCAGTGTAACCTGGCTGGTTTTCTCACCCTAGAACACTGGGGTGAATGGGGATGCTGTTAGTTTTTGACAGATGATTTTCTACATGGCTCAGTAAATTTGTTGGCCCTGGTGGTGCCAACAGAACCACCTTAAATATGTGCACATTTAGTAAGAATTGGCTGAAATTTGAGTTGTGTATGGCTAGCCTTAAGTGGAACTTTAGTTAGAAAATTAAGTCCTGCTAGATCCCTTCAGGCTGGCCCCTTCTGCAGGTATAGCTATGTAAAACATTAAAAATATATGCCTATACCGTTTTAAAATCCAGTAGTACTCTGTCATCCTACTCTGCATATGCTCAGTTGCTGAATTAAACCCTCCTATTCTTTACAGCCAAGGAAGCTGCTTCTGTTTGATCTGCAGTTGCCATGGTGATGCACATGTAATCAGTTAGGACACCAGACATTTGATGGTTTGACAGTTTGGTTGAGGACAGTTGGTAATCCTGTCATTCCAGGAATGTAACCGTTTTCTGAAACCATTAAATCGATGAGTCTAGTTCTGCTTTAGGATTTACTTCTGTTCAGGGGCTCTGGGCTTCAGCAAAATGGCAGCCTCCAGCAAGAAGAAACAGGAGCAATGCTGGAGGCATTTTACAGCACGCAGTAATTTATATATTCCTTGCTAAAGAATATTATTATATTTTTTTATTAAGTTTGTTATGGGTAAAGTTGTGCTTTTTAAATTAGGTGCTTTATCATACATTGCTGTCTTTCTTCGATTTCACATGTTGGAAGCTTGCCTGCAGAAGGCAAGATCAGCATTTAGGCTGCGTTCACACTTTCGATTCAGGTGCGAATCCACTGCAGTTTCCTGCATCGCACTCGACTCGCATGGCAGTTCACATTGCCATATGTGAATTGCTGGGGAGTGTCATACAATGTTAATGACGCCCCCATTTCAGCTTGCATATCGCCCTGCGAACTGTCAGTTCGGACATGAATCAGATGGCATATGTGTGAACACCCATGCAATCCGATTCTGTTGTGGACCAAAAAATGGGTCCTTTGTGAGTTTAATCCGAATGTGATACGATTTCAGCCATACTATCTGTATGGGTGAAACCCCATCACACGGACGTCTCATGTGATTTGCAGTGTGACTCACATGCGATATCGCACAGCGCACTAGTGCGAACTGGCCCTTACACAGGTTGTCTGTGTGAAAGGGTACAAAGCTGCATTGCATATTGTGGTGTGAATCATCTTACTTGAGCTGGTACAAATATTTTGGTAGTTTTAGGCCCCTTTCACATGGGTGCCTCTGCTATGCGGATTCCACTTGCTCAATTGCGGATCTCTCCGCTGATCCCTGCTTAGCAGGTGGATGATAAGTTTGTGTCTCTTCTGCTATGCAGAGCAGATACGGACACAGTCCCTCCCGCTCGCCTCTATCGGATGGAAACAGATTCTCTGCCCGTTTTTTCCATTTGATCCACTGGACTGATAGAAAATAAGACCATCCCTCTGTTTTTGGCATACAGGATTGCAGCTTTGATGGTGGTGGGTTTTAGAGGATATGTGTTCGCTGACATCTGCCACTCCATAGACAATGTAGAGTCCGATCAGGTCTGCCAGGGGCGGACCTGATTGGACAGCCGGTGTGAAAGGGGCCTAAGTGTTTACATACAGACGTTCCCTTGAATTCAGTGTTGGCACAAATCAAGGCATGTATGGAGTCTTTATATAAGGGCAAGGCATGAGGCTGCATTTGGTTGTCTTGTGCTTGTGTGGTGAACTGAGAATAGACCTTCACTATAGTTTTGTGGTTATGCCTTGGTGAGTGTGGTGAGTGTATCACTTTAAGAACTGCAATGTTTTGCACAGAGCTGTTTTTTGCCTTGCTCTGTAGCAATGAACTGTAGTATTGACAGTGACACATCAATAACCTAACCACTCCCCAAACAAGAGCGTGCCTATAGCAGTGACCTATTTATATTAGAAGTCCCTTTCTTATCCAGAGTATAAAAATTATTTTATGTTTTTCTTCTGTCTGCAAGCAGCATTTCCTTTTCCTTCTCCTTTTTTTTTATTTTTTATTTTTTTTTATTAATTGGCTTGTCTTGAATAAACATGGCATTCATAATAGGAAAATGTTTAAAGAACAGCTTATGATTGGCAGAAATCCTCCCAGAAGAGAGCTTCAAGGCCAGTTTGCTAATTTCCAATGTGATAGCAGGCAGAATGGTTGCTATGCTGATTACTGTGAAATAAGCAGCGTTTATGCTGTCTGCAGAATGTTTTGTTCCTGTTCTATGCTTCCCTGTGAGTGATTTTACTCTTCCCTCTGCCTCAATCGTGTGTTCGTATTTTCCTTCCTCCTTTGTTTCCCCCTGTGTAACAGGAGAGTCGGTGCTCAATCCTCATTGTCATCTCAGCGGTATTGCTCCCAAGCCCTCTCTAATTGTAGGTGTTGGTAAGGGGCCACTGGCCACCCCTTCCCCTGTCTCTAGGCACACCGTCTCCTCCCAGCCTCCAGGTAATGGTAAAATAAAGACTTAATTGGATACCTCCCCATCTTGTCCTTGTGCCTGTGCTAGAGAGAGCCGGCTGGAGTGTGAGGTTGGTAGTACTGGGGTGTGATTATGAGCAGAGGGGGATTGTGTGGGGGAGGGGAGAAAGTGTCAGGTGAGTACATGTCTGTGTGCTTCTGATGCTGCCTCTCCTGTGCACGTGCTGCTATGTGACTGTCCCTGTAAATGTGGCTGTGTACACATTTATGTTTATGTAAGTTGTATGGGTGCGTGCGGATTTAATTCATCAAATTTAACGCCTGAATCCTCAGTCTGCTTTTTTTTTTTTTTTTTTTGTGCAGTACCAGCTTCTGATTATAAAAAGGAGTCTAATTGTGCCATCGTCTCCTTCACACCCCCACCTCCCACTATTCGCTCTTCTCTGTCGCCACCTCCATTACCACCTCTCTTGGTTCATTAAACGCCTTGCTGCTTGAGACCACTGACGTGCATTAAAGCAGGTTAACCTCTTCCTGGCCAAAGGGCTTCCATGACAACATATACAGCCTATATTCATATGACATTAAGTATTCACAGCAAAGCTCTCAAAAGGCACTACCAAGCTTAAGAGCTGTTACTGAGGTGAGTGCAGTGCATCCCATGTGAAGCTGAGACTGCTGTGCTGTAAAGGGCTTTGCATTTAGGTGGCTGCACAGCCATGTCTATGAGGAAACCCATTGTAAGCACTCAGTATATATAGTGCAGTACTCCTGCATATTGATGTGTGAGCCTTATGAAGCTAGATAGGGGGCACCAAGGCCAGAGAATGAGCATGACTGCAAGCTGGAGCCTTGCCAGGGAGGAAGTGTTTCTGATAATTGAAAGTCAACACTTTTACTCCAGAAAAAACCTGCTTGCAGCCATATTTCATTTTGTTAAACAAAGCATGTAACTATTCTGGTATTTTACACAAGCAAATTATATATTCCGGCTTGGTAAAGGCAGCTGTGCAGTGGCTTATGCTTAGGAATCTGTTTTGTAATTGAGCTGTGGATTTAAATTTCATCTTCGATATTTCAGTGCTTGGTTTTTTAGGGACTGGTGTTGTCATATCTTTTCTCTAATTGGGCTCCATGCACACTAGCATTTTTTTTTTTTTTTTTTAAACTCCTAGAAGCTGTTGGCGTTTTTTTCTGCTCCTAGAAGCTAAATCGTGTTATCCTGTGTCCATGCACACTATGTTAGGCAATTAGCATTTTGTGAGCTTCAGCGTCTAAGAGCAGAATTTTTTTTATATTATTAAGTTTCTTGGAGCATTTTTCCAGCAGAAAAAAAAAAACGCTAAATGCTAAGACCGCTTTTTTCTTCATGTACCGCCGATGCTCCAAAAAGCTTCTAAATGCTACTAGAAGCTGGCACTAAAATGCTATTGGCATTTTCTTTCTAACTTTTTTTTTTAATGAGCTTATGAAAACCGCTAGTGTGCATGGAGCCTAAAGGTTTGGCTTGGTATACCTTGGTTTTGAATTTAAGTTTTTGTTAGCGAGGCAGTGAAAGAACTCCAGAGCACATATTTGTTTGGAGAAGTGCGGGGCTATGTGGACGATTTCAGACTGGGCCTTGCTTGGCTACTGCGCTACCTAAACATGCATTTCTCTACTCTTAGGTCTCATGTACACTGCTGCTGGTAAACGGACATTTAGGAGCAGTTGGGCGTTTTTTTTTCAACTGCTCCTGAACTCTTCTCTGTTATCTTATTAGTACATGTACACATGGTCGTTTAGACATTTCTGGGAAGCAAAAAAAAAGTTCAGAAGCTTTAGAGACATTTTAAACACTAAGCGCTTCTAAATGTGATAACTCGCGTTTTAGCCGCATTGCGTTTTAAAGGCGCTTTTTCATTTTTGGCTTTTTTGAAAAATAAAATAAAAAATGTAAACGCTTCTAAATGCGGCATGTAAACACACCAAACTGACGTTTTTATATGTGGGTTACTATCTGTCAAGTTAAATCGTTCAGGAGAGGTTGTAAGAAAACGTCCTGTTTTAGTTTACGACCTGTTGTGGCGGTCACTTGCTGTCCCTCCTGTTTGCTCTCCCAGTAGAAAGTTTAAATCTAAACTCCTGCACCTAGTTATTAGTTGAAATAGCAGCTCTTGTAATTATTCTGTGTGCCGTACAAATTAACATCACAACTGCTTGCTAATTAGCAGAGCAGCTGTAATTAAAGTCCCTTTGTGCTCAAGCTGATTTGTCCTGTATATCTGCTCCACCACTATTCTTTTTTTTCTTTCCCCCATTCATGTGAACTAATCATGAACTTATTCAGCCAGGAGGGATTCCCTGTCTTTTTAATCACTGATAACCGTGCAAAATGAGGACTTTTTGCTCATCCAACGCACATAGTGACAAGAATGGGTGCTTCTACTATTTGGCTGAAAAATACTTTCTGCAATCCTGAAGGTCCCACGCAGTTTGTCAAAAATGTTGCTCTACTTTTACTGATATTTGATTTGAATATGGTTGGTGCAATAGGAGACAATATCACAGTGTGTTTTTCCTGGATTCCATGCATCCAAGTATCTGGAAGTAAGAATACTAGTGACCACCGCAGCCTGTGAAATTATTTTCTTTCCTTTAAATCTGATTGGTTGATTTGGAAAAGCACAGGTCTTTAGAAAAGTCATTGACAGCCACTCTATTTTGTAGTACAAGTAGCTCATGTGTTAAATGCTGAACAGTGTAAGGTGCAAAAAGATCTTTAAAGGTTGTGATCATTTTCACAAGCTAATATTTTACAGTGTTGTTACCATTTGCAGAGATGTCAGTTGATGTTGTTTGGGCATTCTGTATACATGTGGTACAGAGACTCCCTTTGGAGTTTTCCAATGCACATTCTCTTGGGAAAGGCCTTGCAGACTTGGAAAAAGCTTGCTAGATTGTCAATTGGCCTGGGAAAGCCCAAAGGTCTCCCAGGAAAAGCTCAAGCCTGTAAACAGGTAAAGCAAAACATAGACATTATAATTGGCCCAATTCATGTAGTAAAATGGACATCTGATTTGTTTTATTTATTTTTTTCTTATCACTAATTTATACCATTTTAATATTTCTTTTCTTAGATGGAGACTCCTGTGTGTGCGTCTACGGGGCTTCCTCTACATCTGTTAGTCCCAATGGTGAACAGTGACATTTCCTCTCCATGTGAGCAGATTATGGTACGCACAAGATCTGTTGGTGTTAACACCAGTGATGTTGCTCTAGCCACTGAGCCAGAATGTCTTGGACCATGTGAACCGGGCACCAGCGTGAACTTGGAAGGCATTGTATGGCAAGAGACCGAAGATGGTAAGTGTTATGCTTGGTGAATTTTTTAAGAAACATACTCTGATCAGCCATATCAATATTACCACTGACTGGTAAAGTGAATAACATTAATTATCTATTTACAATGGCATATAAAAGTGGGTGGGATATATAAGGCAGCAAGTGAACATGTTGTCCCTGAGATTGATGTGTTTAAAAGATGAAAAAATGGGCAAGTGTAAGAATTTAAGTGACTTTGACCCAGTAGCAATTGTAATAGCTAGATGAGTGGGTTAGAGCATCTCCAAAACTGCATCTCTTGTAGGATGTTCCCGGTCTGCAGTGGTCAGGACCTACCAGGAGTGATCCAAAGAATGAAAACCCAGGACAGGTCATGGACAGTCAAGGCTCAGTGATACACGTGGGGATTGAAGGCCTGTGTAGTCCAGTAGAAGAGCTCCCGTAGCTCAAATTGCTGAAAAAGTTTATGCTGCTTCCAATAGAATGGTGTCCAGAACACACAGTGTGTAGCAGTTTGTTGTGTATAGATCTGCATAGCCACAGACCAGTCAGTGTACCCCCCATGCTGACCTGTGTCCTTGGCCAAAAGTGCCTACGGAACTGGACCATAGAGGAATGGAAGGAGGTGGCCTGGTCTGACGAATTCAGGAATGCTTTAAGGAACAAAACGGTGAGTTCAAGGTATTGACTTGGACTCCCAAATTCTCCAGTCCTCAATCCAATTGATCTGCCAATGATGGCTTTGCTGCAAGATACCACAGCATACCTTCCGGTGGTCGTAATGTTATTGCTGATTGGTGTATTTGTTCTTTTAACTTTTAGATAACCTTTTAAGTTTTAAAGTCCCCAGTAGATGAACGGCGTGATAAAAAGCATCAAAGAATGTGTATGTATAGCCAAAACCTTCTCCTTTATTTTCGGATAGAGTAGGAAAAGGTTAGAACAGCTGTAAGGGTTGGTCACACTAGTGCATTGATATCTACGTTTTAGTTGTATAACACAGGTCAACACAAGGGCACCCGGTCCTGTTTTAATTTTTTAGAGCTGACAGTTGGCTCTTGTGTAAAAGCAATCCTAGCGGCTCACCAGCCGCTGGATTGCTTTTACAAGTGGGGGGGGGGGGTTTAAATTGAGTACCAAAGCAGGGTGCTGTGATGTTTTTTAAAAGGTTATGTACAGCACCCCTACCACTAGTCATGATGATCCTACATTGTATAATGAAGCAGGGATACCCACTGATGAGGGCAATGGGTATAAAATAATGTATGTAAATAAATTGGAATGATTTTATTTAGGAAAGGCACACACTAGGCCACATGGTAAAAACACACTGTTGTACTGTGTGGTCTACTGTCAGTGTTGGCTCTGACAGGAAGCGCTGAATGCTGACATCTTGCGTTTCTCTGCAGTTTACTGCACCACACAACACTTCAGCATTGTGGTTATGTTGCTCATCCATAGATACAGTGGAGGAGTAAATGTGGCCACCCCAAAGGCCCCTTTCATACTAGCGGACCAATTAGGTCTGCCTGTCAGTTTTTCAGGCGGATCCAATCTGAGCCTCCAGGCTCCTCCTATAGAGTGGCGGGTGTAAACAGACTTGTCCATTGACTTCCAATCCTATCTGCTAAAAACAGACAGATTGTTATTGGATCAGAGAACAGTTGGGTGTAAATGGATATATGGACCAGCCATCTGCCTGCTTAGTGGGGATCAGCAGACAGATTCCCCGCTGAGCAGGTGGGATTCCAATGGAGCCTGCCCCATGTGTAAGGGGCCTTGGCCAGGAGGTGTGTTACTGGCTGATTATTACATGAAAATAAAGGAAAAACATTTGACGGTAGAAGTAACAGCCACCGTATCCAATGATTGGTAAGCTATAATATAATACATTTTTAGTTTTTGGATTAAGTAAAGCTTTAACATACTTTTCTAAAAAAATAAAAAACCTTGGGTTTTTAAATGTATTTTTTATTAAATTATTTTATGTGCATCTCACAGTTTTTGTATTTTTCTGTTCCATAATTTTTTTGAGGTGATGGCATTGCTTTTTACAGCCGTTTCTGATGAAAAGTGAATATTTTGGTTCCTACGCCTTTTATACAAGTTTCGGTAATCATAGGCGCTCTTAACAGAAGGACCTTTGGGTTTCTGTGCTTTTCTATAGTGTTTCAATAACGTTTAATTTCCTGTAGTAATTTGTCCTGAGGCCGACAGCCTTTTTTAGTTATATATAATGGCCTTTTGGGCACATTTCAGGCCTTACCTCAAATTAGTTGTTGGAAACAATAAAATCGCCATTCCTGAATTCCAGAGATGTTGCATTTGATGCTCTTTTACCAAAAGATTTGGACATCAGTCTACAAAATTACCTGTAAATTTAAACCAGAGCAACGCCTAGTGTGTGAACATTCTTTCATATCAAAGATTTTACAGCCCCAGTTATTTTTTAATGACTTACCATGCACAATGTCTTTCCATTGTTGGCACACTTGAGGTGCCGGGATTCTCTCTGAAGTGTGCATGTTTTTGTCATCTTCAGGCGCCTGAAAATCTGTGCTTTTGCAAAGCCAACATATTTACTCACGCTGCAAAACTTATAGTGGCCGATAGCGCAGAAACAATCCCTCATATTCAGATATCTTTGCAGAACAAGACCTGCTGCAGGTGAGAGCAGCGGCAATGACCTGAACTGGTTGAATATAGCTGCGCAGCTGGGCGTCTTGAGTTAGTCTCCTTTCCAGGCTCTGGCCATTTACATGACCTGAAGCATAAAGCTGCAAGGGAAATAGGAACAACAACGTTAGAGCTGTATCATGCAATGTGCACAGGAAGCCGGCTACTACTGCTGATCTGCAGTTTGTTTACAGTGGGTCCTCTGTAAAAAGGTGTGAATGAGCCCTGGTTGACATTGGTACAATTTGACATGTCAAATCCGTGGCCATTGCCGGCAATTGCACCGTCCTAATCTGTGCGACGCCGCATCTGCGGCGCTGCACCGATTTCAAAAAGTAGTTTCTGTACTACTTTTTGCGATTTCAGGCTGCGATTTACATTGACATCTGTGCAGAAACATGCACAGATGTCTCTGAAATCGCGCGACTTCAGCTGAGCTTGCACAGGTTCATTCCCGCACCCTGGTGTGAACCTGGGCTGAAGGAGGGGTACAGTGCCCTGGGTTCCATGTAAGCTCAGAGGGGTTTACCATTGTCAAGGTAGCTTGATAGTTAAGCTGTCCATACATTATTTATTTCAGGTACCTACATTAGCGCCATCAATTTACACAGTGCTTTACATAAACATTGTACATTCACATCAGTCACTGCCCTGGGCTTACAATCTAAGGTCACTAACTCCCATTCATACACATTGTAGGGCCAATTTAGACAGGAGCCAATTAATCTTTGGAGTAGGGAACAAACTCCAGGCAGGTTGTGTAGTGTTTTGGGATTCATCATACAGTTTCCTTTATATCAGTGTTTTTCAACTCCAGTTCTCAAGGCACACCAACAGGTCAAGTTTTCAGGATTTCCCTCAGATGAAATGGCCCATACACACGATCCGAATATTGGCCGACGGATCGTACGACTTTTTTCACGTAATAATCGCGAGTAAAATAAAATAGGTTTTTAAACTCACGAAAATTCTCGTACGATAGAAAAAAACGATCGGAAGTGATGTCACGTGTTGTAATGTATTTGTATTGTATGACGACGGCTGTACTGACTAAACGAAAATCGGACGATCGGACGAGAAAAATTTTCGCGCTTGTCCGATCGAATTTAATCGGATGAACGGTCGTGATCGGCTGTCGAGAGTAGTGTACACACGATCCGAAAATCGTACGATCCATCATCGGACGATCGTTTTCGTCCGATATTCGGATCGTGTGTATGGGCCATAAGGCAGTGAAACTGATCAAATCACCTGTGCAAAATGGAAAGCCTGAAAACATGACCTGTTGGTGTGCCTTGAGGACTGGAGTTGAAAAACACTGCTTTAGATAGACCTTTAGCCCTGGTTCACACTGGGCTGCGGGAGTGAAATCGCGTGATTTCACTCCCTCTGTCAGTCCCGATTTCGGCCGATTAAGGAGACATCTGTGCAGGTTTCTGCACAGATGTCAATGTAAATCACGTCCTGAAATCGCAAAAAGTAGTACAGGAACTACTTTTTGAAATCGGTGCAGCGCCGCAGATGTGGCGTCGCACCGATTAGGACGGTGTCATTGCCGCCAATTTGAGATGCGATTTCAAATGTGAAATCGCATCTCAAATCGAACTAAATCGTACCCAGTGTGAACCTGGGCTTAACCTATGTAGCCCAAGAACCTGCCTGATTTCATATTACAAGTGTAGGTTTGACCTCATATTTTATGGTTTTGGTAAATCTAAAGGAAAATTGTATGATTTATGGCCAGCCTTAGACAGAAGGCATTCTGAGCTTTTGTAGGATTTGGAATGACGCTGGGAACGGGTAGATGAAGCTACCTGGAAGAAAAGACTATGGACTTTTTAAATGCTGCCTTCTTTCACAGATTTTTTTCTGTAGCTTGTTAATTTTGGCTTCAGGTTTATGTTCATTTAGAGTATTGTTACCAGTTGTAACATTTAAAAGTAATGATTCAGGGTGAGTTATTGAAATTGAAGGTATGTGGTGTGGTTTAGTTGCGCTTTAGGCATTCCTATGGATTAATTATATTGGCAGATGTTTGGTGCAGACATGTTCCAGAGGAATTGGGTTCACTGTAGTCTCTGGGCTTCAGATATGATGTAATATGGGATTCCTTAGGGTTTGTATCAGTGTCATGCTGTCTGAGAGACGGTACTACGGACTGCTTGAAAGCAGGTTTATTCATACCTGCTTACGCTGCAAAGAGCTCCTGCAGCTGTGCAGCCATCTGCTATCTGAAATGATTCCGGAAAGCTGCAGGTGCGGAGATGGAATTGCCTTTTCTGAAAGTTCCTGGACTGCCTGCGTATTAGTGAATTGATTTTAGTTTGCTTTTTTTTTTTCTTCTTCAACTTGTGTAATTTACCCAGTTAATGATTTTATTTTATTTTGTCTGAAGGCTGGTTGTCCCTGCTTTATTAAAATGTCTTTGTATATTAGATTTACAGAGTACTGGATTTGTATGGTGGTTTTCAGATTGTTTAGCCAGCTTCTTCATGAAATAAGTTAGAGGGGGGTTCACCCTTAAAACAACTCTGTCATCCCATCCAGCATACTGGCGTCAGTATGCTGTTTTTTTTTTTTTTTTTTTAAATCTCTGTACTTACTGTTTAATTGATCATTTTATTTTGTCCCTACCGCGGGGAATGGCGCGGCTATGGAGCGTCGCAGTTTCCGAAAATAGCTGACTAGCACTCGGTCTTCCCGGCGCTATACGGCGCCTGCGCACAGACCTAGGAGCTGACTGCGCAGGCGCCGTATATATCCGAATCCAATGGCTATGGCGCTTCACGCCCTCCGAAAAAAGCCGAAATAGGACTCGGATATATAGGGCGCCTGCGCAGTCAGCTCCTAGGTCTGTGCGCCGGGAAGACCTGAGTGCTAGTCGGCTATTTTCGGAAGCCGTGACGCTCCATAGCTGTGCCATTCCCCGCGGTAGGGACAAAATAAAATGATCAATTAAACCATGGGTCTTCAAACTATGGCCCTCCAGGTGTTCAGGAACTACAATTCCCATCATGCCTAGTCATGTCTGTGAATGTCAGAGTTTTACAATGCCTCATGGGAAGTGTAGTTCCGCAACAGCTGGAGGGCCGTAGTTTGAGGATCCCTGAATTAAACAGTAAGTACAGAGATTAAAAAAAAAAAAAAAAGCATGCTGACGCCAGTATGCTGGATGGGATGACAGAGTTGTTTTAAGGGTGAACCCCCGCTTTAACTAGCTCACTAGCTGTGATGGTGGTTGATACTATGGACAGCCAGTAAGCCTCCCTCTAACGGGCATCATGTGCTGATTCTGAAACTAGTAAAATATTCACAGTTTAATATAGAGTATTAAAGCGTATAAAAAAAAGAAGTTTTTATCGGTCAGTGATTCCAGCTAATGCTACACTAAGGTTAAATGCTGCTAAAGTTCATATTAAAATCCACATTTTTCTATTTGACAAGAGGGAAATATGCTATTTTTTTTTTTTCTTTAATAAAGTGTAAAGCCCCATACACACTATCGGTTTTCCTGCAGGTTTTTCTCTTCAGGTTTACCAAAACCATGTAGTGCAAGGGCCTGCCTGATTGCATACAAATTAAAACTCTTAAGGTTTGACCTCATATTCGATGGTTTATCGATCTGATCTCTAATCTGCTGGCATGCTAAATCTGTTTTGCAACTGATCTGTTTAACAGTACACATTGCTTACAGTGCAAAGTTGGTGCAATTGATTTAAAGACTACACAGTTTAGGAAAAATGTTATACTCTGAATGACGTTATGTGCAGACATAAAAGGAGTTGTAAAGTCTCGGTTTTTCACCTTAATGCGCTCTGTCCCCCTTTTCCCTACCTGACCCTGATCGTTCCAGCGACGAGAAGGAGCCCAGCAGCTCTAGCCGCTGTCTCATTGGATAGATAGAAGCAGGGGCCATTGGCTCCTGCTGCTGTATCAAATTTCAGTGTTACAGGTGGCAGAACCGAGTCCTGCTGTCTGTGTCTATGGACGCAGCAGGACTCGGGAGCGTGCCCGCATGAGTGCTCCCATGGAATGAAAACCCCAGAAACGGAGGATCAGGACAGCTTTGTGCAAAACCCTTGCACAGAGCAGGTAAGCATTACATGTTTGTAAAGGTTCATTATTTAAAAAAAAAAAAAAATTAATCACTTCTAAGTTTTCCACTGATCAATATTCTAAATGCTGACAGGATTTTAGCAAAATTCCTTTACTTTCACTTACCGCTAAATGTCTGTTTTTTTTACATTATAGGTATGCTGGTAGTAAATGTGACTTGGAGAAACAAGACCTACGTTGGCACACTGTTGGATTGCACACGGCATGATTGGGCACCACCTAGGTGAGTTTGAACCATGGCATGTAGCTAATTCTTAAAAAAATGCAATGATTTTTGCTTTTTAGTGCCTCACGCTCCTTTTTTTTCCCTTTCCCCCTCCAGATTCTGCGACTCTCCCACCAGTGACTTGGAGATGCGGAATGGACGGGGTAGGGGTAAACGCATGCGTCCAAGTAGCAACGCTCCCATTGCAGAAAGCACATCAACTGCTGATGGTAAAGGTGCGAGCAGTAGCAGCAGTAGTAGCAGCAAGACTCGTGCTGGAGCAAACAACAAAGGGAGACGAGGAAGCCAGAATTCAGGAGATCATCGTCCACCACCTTGTAATACATCGGAGGATATAAAGGCTAGCCCTACATCTGCTAGCAAGCGAAAAAGCAAGCCCCCATCTGACATTGAACTTACTTCAAGCTCAGAGGATTCCAAAGGAAGTAAACGTGCTCGCACAAATTCCATGGGATCTTCATCTGCCCCAATGGCTGGAACATTGCCTTTAACTGTACCATTAAGCACTATCAAGGTAGAGCCAGCCACACTGGAAAGAAATTGTACTTCACCAATTTTAATAGATTGTCCACACCCTAACTGTAACAAGAAATACAAGCACATTAATGGCCTGAAATATCATCAGGCTCATGCACACACAGATGATGACAGTAAGCCGGAGGCAGATGGAGATAGTGAATGTGGTGAGGAGCCTCATATTCACCTTGATATGGGTGGCTGCAATGGTACCTTTCCTTCTCAGAAGGGTTCTCTCTCCCCTGCCAGATCTGCTACACCTAAGACTCGTTTAACTGAACCACAAAGTCCTACACTTTCTTCCAAGCTTGGAAGTAAAGGATTATGCAAAAAGAAACTGGGTACCGAAGGTGACACTGACCCTGGAGCACTTTCTAATGACGGTTCAGATGAAGGCCCCATGGCAGCAGATGATACGAGCAATGATGGTTTTGAGTCACAGGAAAAACGAATGGGGGAAAAAGATGCAGCCAAGAAAGGTAATGGGAATAACAAACAGGATAAATTGACCTCCTCAAAAAGTGTCAAGTCTGCCCGTCCCATTGCTCCTGCTTTGGTTCCACAACAGATGTATACCATTCAGACGACCAACTTCACTGCTTCAAGTCCTGGATCATCATCTGGCCTCCCTCCTACAGTAGTACAAACCATGCCTACTAGCCCACAACTTAAGCCCATACAGCCCAAACCAACAGTTATGGGAGAGCCGTCTATTATAAATCCAGCATTAACTCCATCGAGAGATAAAAAGAAAAAGGATAAAAAGAAGAAAGAGCAAAGGGATGAAGATAGTCCTGGAACTTCCATGAAAGTTGGGCGTCCTGAAGATGGGAAAAGTCCTTATGGAGAAGCAGTCTCAGATTCTTCAACCAAAGGCGATGGACTTCCTAATGGCTCCGATTCTCACCAGAGCCGCCTGGCCAGCATAAAGGCTGAGGCTGACAAAATCTATAGCTTCACAGACAATGCACCCAGTCCCTCTATAGGTGGAGGAGGAAGTACTTCAAACCGAATGGAAAACCCTAGTCCTAATCAGCCTATGACGCCACTACATGTTGTGACCCAAAATGGGGCAGAAGGGACTTCAGCTAAAACAAACAGTCCTGCTTACTCTGATATTTCTGATGCAGGAGAAGATGGAGAAGGTAAAATGGAGGGGTCAAAGGTCAAGGATCCAGAGCAGATGGTGAAGGAAAGTGCCAAAAAGTCCCTTTTTCCACCTCAGCCTCAGAACAAAGAATCCCCATACTACCAGACATTTGAAACCTATTATTCTCCAAACTATGCACATTCCAGTCCTGGTCCTGTTGCCATGACTCCTACTGGTCAAACTACACCAGAAATTCAGCCACTTAAAGTCAAGAAAGAGGAAGACTTGGAAGTTACTGAAGTGAAAATGAAGGTGGAGCAGCAGGAGGAAAAAAAGCCAGAAATTAGCACAAGCCAGCAGCAACCGTCAGTCATCCAACAGCGTCCCAACATGTACATGCAGTCGCTCTACTATAATCAGTATGCCTATGTGCCTCCTTATGGGTATACTGATCAAGGGTATCATGCCCATCTACTTAGTACTAACCCAGCATATAGACAACAGTATGAGGAGCATCAGAAACAAAGGCAAAACCTGGAACAGCAGCAGCAACGTAGCATTGAAAAGAAAAACGAGATGGCCATGAGGGACAGAGAGGCCACTTTAAAGGAAGAATGGAAGCACAAGTCTTCAGTACCTCCTACACTCACAAAAGCTCCAAGTCTGACAGACTTAGGGAAGTCATCTTCCAGTAAGCCTAAGGAGCTAGGACCAGTGCCTGACCCTGGCAAATCAGTGATTATTCCAAAGCCTGAGGAATCTGTAAAAATGTCAGTGCAGCAGCCAGAGGGATTAAAGACAAAAATACTCGAAGGAGCAGGACACACAGTAAAAACTCCAGAACCTCCCAAACCTGTAAGCGAATGTAATCGACAGACTGGTCTAGACCCTGTTCTTTGGTATAGACAGGTAAGGAATTGATCATCTTGATTTTTATTTGAATAAAAGTGCATTGGTAATGTTTTGGCTACTTGTAAAATAGGGTATTTAAACATGCACTATAATATATATATATATATATGTGTGTATATATATATGTGTGTATATATATGTGTATATATATGTGTGTGTGTGTGTGTATATGTGTATATATATATATATATATATATATATATATATATATATATATATATATATATATATATATATATATATATATATATATATATATATATAATTATACATTTTACAGCTTCTATTGTTTTTTATTTATTTAGGAAAATATTCCTACAAACTGTAATAGTACTTTTTGCATTTTTACCCACCCCACTTCATTATAGCTATAGCCGAGATGACATCACTCCCGCGCATGTGCGGGAGTTCAGTTAGCTTAGCATTGCAGAATTTGTTCAATGACCTGCGCATGCTTGGCTCAGTGGACAGGGATGTAGATTACTTTAATGCAGAAGAGACAAAGCATGTCTCTGCTGCATTAAAAATCCTGCCTTTTTGCCCATGTTTAATATGTTCCTTAAAGTTCCATGTTAAATGGCCATCTGTCACCTCTGAGGGGTGTAAATGACAATAAGAACCTGTCGGTGTCTAACCCTCCTTCACTCAATGTATGTAGCCTAATATTTTTATTTTAAGAAAATGGTAGGTCAAATTTAAATCCCCTATCTGGATTTTATTGCTGCCTGGTTCCCTCTTGGAGAGATAAGTTTTCTATTTTTTTCCTATGGGCTAGGGATGAGCTCAGGTGTGTTCATTCAGATCCTAAGCTATCCTGCCAAGAACCTGTCACTGCACACAGCATCTTTTGATTGATGGTGTGCATTGACCTTATCCTGGCGGGATATTCTAGGTGAATTGAGACTAGGATTCAAGCACAACTGAGCTCATCCCTACTGGCTATCATTATCTCTGTAACAAGTGATGGAAAGTCTTACATTTTATTTTGGTCACCGGAACAGAAGGAAAATCATGCCATGAGAATACATGTGTAAAGGTGATTTCTGTTTAGGGAGATTTCCTTTTTGTGTCTTATTGTCTGGACAAAGTAAAGGAATTTCTCCCAAACAGGACACAAGCTGCTCCGTACTCTATCCACTAAAAAAGGGTTTTGCCAATTTTATGGTAGAGGATATAGGCTCCTCAAAGTTCTGACCATGGGTTGAATGCTGTTACCTTTTTATCCTCATCTTTTGCCAGTGGGTGACAGACCACTCTCACTTCTGAAAGAAGGCTTCTGATTGATTTTAATGGAAGCTTGAACACTACCTATTCTTGTGTACTGTACTGTACTCCAGGAAACCAATTTTACCGATTTTAAAATAAAAAAACACTCAAACAGCAGCTGGTGCTTTGTTAAAAAAAAAAAATTGTTGCAAAGACCTTTATGTCTACTCCGCCATTTCTTTTCAGTCTGCTGCCTGTTTTTAATGCTCTTATTTTAGGTTATCTGTAAGCCCCTGCAGGAAGTATTAACATGCTCTAAGACCTGATAACACCTGACATACTTTTGCAGGAAGTATTTATGATGACGCATTAGAAGTGCTCGTTTTTGGCAATGAGACTTTTTTCACTCAGTTGGTGTACCTTTTTTATATAGATCTGTATGGTTTCTGCATTGGAACAGAAATTTCCTTTTCTATTATGACAGTTCAAGTCCAAGGCAAGAGATTGAGGAAGATGACTTTAAAAATATCTTGACTGCTAAATTGTGTAAATTTAATGTTAGTCATCAATCAATAGAAGATGGCTGCACATGTAATTCATTGGTTATTCTCACTGCCATTGTGAGGAGCTAAAACTGTGTGGTTGATTTTTTTTTTTCTGCAATTTCTGTGAGAAATTTGTAATGCGCTTCTATTTTTATCCGTGAAAATTTACGTTCTCACAATGGATATGTACCATGTGTTTTACTAAATGTCAGATATAGCTTACCGTTTTATTATATATAAATACACACAGTATCTTACAAAAGTGACTAGACCCCGCACATAGGTGCCATTACTTCAGTTTGCCCAGTGTGCATGTGCCGTGTAGGTTTAGGAGATATCCTTGTTTGCTACAGGTAAGCTTTAATTTAGGCTTGCCTGTAGCACAAGGTTGTAAAAAAGGGGTTTACAACCACTTTTTAACAGCACTGCCTTACCGCTCTTGGGCATGGAGTTCACCAGAGCTTCACAGGTTGCTACTGGAGTCCTCCTTCATGATAACAGCTGGTGGTTGTTATGGAGACCTTGCGCTCGTCCACCTTCTGTTTTGAGGATGCCCCACAGATGCTCAATAGGGTTTAGGTCTGAAGACGCGCTTGGCCAGTTCATCACCTTTATCCTCAGCTTCTTTAGCAAGGCAGTCGTCGTCTTGGAGGTGTGTTTTTTTTTTTTTTTAAATCATATTGGGATATGGCCCTGCGGCCCAGTCTCCGAAGGGAGGGGGATCGTACTCTGCTTCAGTATGTCACAGTACATGTTGGCATTCATGGTTCCCTCAATGAACTGTAGCGCCCCAATGCCGGAAGCACTCTGGCAGCCCCAGACGATGCCACTCCCAGCACCATACTTGACTGTAGGCAAGACACACTTGTCTTTTGTACTCCTCACCTGGTTGCCGCCACACACGCATGACACCATCTGAACCAAGTTTATCTTCGTCTTATTAAACTACTACAGGACATGGTTCCAGTAATCAATGTTCTTAGTCTGCTTGTCTTCACAAACTGCATAATTTCTTGTGCATCATCTTTAGAAGAGGCTTCTTTCTGGGACGACAGCCATGCAGACCAATTTGATGCAGTGCGTGTGGTCTGAGCATTGACAGGCTGACCCCCAACCCCTTCAACCTCTGCAGCAATGCTGGCAGGACTCGTACATCTAATTCCTAAGGACAACCTCTGGATATGACGCTGAGCACATGCACTCAACTTCTTTGGTCAACTATGGCAAGGCCTGTTCTGAGGGAAACCTGTTCTGTTAAACCGCTGTATGGTCTTGGCCACCGTGCTGCAGCTCAGTTTCAGGGTCTAGGCAATTTTCTTATAGCCTAGGCTATCTTTATGTAGAGCAACAATTCTTTATTTCAGATCTTTAGAGAGTTCTTTGCCATGAGGTGCTATGTTGAACTTCCAGTGACCAGTATGAGAGAGTGAGAGTGATGACACCAAATTTAGCACACCTGCTCCCTATTCACACCTGAGACCTTGTAACACTAATGAGCCACATGATATCGGGAAAATTACTAAGTGGGCCCAGTTTGGACATTTTCACCTAGGAGAGTACTCCCTTTCTTGATCATACATCACGGGACACAGAGCCTTGGGTTATGTTGTCACCACAGGTAATTGGACACTAGTTAACCCAATTAAAATTGAGTTTATTCGCCAGTGTTTAAGGTGGTTGGTCACATTTAACATGTGCCAACAAGAAAAATGCTCTTTTGATGGTCTGGCTGCGGATACCTAGGAGCTATAACCGGATCCATTCCTCAGGCTGATATTAAAGGCCTAAGATGGTTGGTACCCGGGCCTCATGTAAGAAGAAACAAGGTTTGCCTGTAATGTCTCTCTGCGGAGATCTGGGCTCTGGGATCCAGACTTTGGTGTACTAATACATCTGTGGCACAAAAAGTTTCTGTCAGAGTCTTCTACAAGTCCAGGTATGAGGTTTCTCTAATGGAATCCTTGATAAACCTGAAGGTTGGCACAATTTGCCCGCCATGATGGGTGGAATCGGGATCTACTTTTAGTAGCTTCTCCACTCGCCTCCTTCCGCTGCAGGCGCTGCCACAAAACGCATATAGGGGTCCCCCAATGATGCCCCAGTATACTTTCCCCCTCCTCTTCATTGCCCTGACAGTGGCGCGTTTTTATGCTGTCTAAATGGGCAGATGGAGAGGGGGGGGCGTGGTTGGATGTGCCTGTGTGCGGACCTGTATACGTCACTGAGGATGCTTTAAAAGTTGCTTTAGATGGCCTAGAAGGAAGGATTGCTACTATTATCGCAACCTCCTTGAATAAATAGCAGAAAGCAGGGTTTAAATCCCCTTCATCTGCTCTGGCTCTCATCAAATGAACCCCCTGAGGGTGAAAAATCCCTCGCTGGAGATGAGGATCATGTGCAGTCTGAGAACTTAGAGGATGAGAAGATTCCTGCTACCTCTCAGTCGCTAAAGACGCAGGTGCAATATTATGCAGAGATGGTGCGTGCCACTTACAAATTGCCTCCTGTGGAAGCTTCTATGTCCTCTGTTTCCTCTGCAGGCTGCATGCGCCTTTCCAGGTAATTTCTTGCTGGATAAACTGATGTATGATGACTGGGTTCACCCAGATAAACTGTTTCTCCTCCTAAGAATTTTTTTCCCCTCATTTATCCTAATGAAGGAAGGTTTCACTAAGAAATGGGGGGAACCTGCTATAGATGCAGCTATTTCTTGTGCAAACAAAAGCGTGACCTGTCTTATAGACAATGCTCAGGGCTTTAAGGATCCAATGGATAAAAAGCTGGAGTCCCTATTGAAAGCCTCCTCTTCCATGGCTGGGGCTGTAGTACAAGTTGCAGTCATTGGCGTATGTCAGTTCCTCAAGGAAAAAATGAAGCAGATGACTAACCTTCTCCCTACCGAGGAGATTGAGGTTTATGAGGACCTTCTTATGGCCTTGTGTTTTGCGGTTGATGCGATTATGGACTCTGTTCAGCAAACATCCGCTTGAATCTCCTGCAGGTAAACATGCGCAGGTCCCTTTGGTTAAAACATTGGGAGGCTGAGGTTTCTTGCAAAAGATACTTTGCAGCGGTCCCTTTTGGGGGAAAAACGCCTGTTTGGGGATGACTTAGATATATACATCCAAAAGTTTACCGGCACGTCTACTCTGTTGCCGGTTAAAAAGAAGCGTAAACGTCCTTCAAATGACTTGGGGTTCAAAGTCTTGGCAGACCCCCAAAACGTCCCTATCAAGGGACGCCCCTGCTCGGCCGAGTGGGGGGAAGGCTGCTGCAATTGCAAACGCCTGGCGGAACAAAGTTCATCTCCACAGTGTCCTCAGGCTACAAGCTAGAATTCTGAGAACTTCTGACACCCTGTTTTCTGAGATCAAGAGTTACCAAAGATCCAGAAAAAAAGAAAGCCTTTTCTGTTGGCCTTGGAACACCTGTTGTCCCAAGGGGGGTAATCATCAAGTTGGCCCCAGAGGATCAGGGATCTGGGTTTTATTCAAACCTTTCTCAGTTCCAAAACCAAACAGGGATGTCAGACCTATCCTGGATCTGAAAGGCCTGAGTCAGTTTCTGAACATTCATTCCTTTCACTGGAGTCTGTCCATTGAGTTGTTTCCACCCTTCATGGAGGAGAATTCCTGGCATCAATAGACATCAGAAATGCATATCTGCATGTGCCAATATTTCCCGCTCACCAAAGGTTTCTAAGGTTTGCGACGGTTCAGCGCTACTTTCAGTTAGAGTACCTAGGCTGGGTCCTCAATCTGGGGCATGATTATAGACACGTCCCAAAGCCAGGTATTGCTTACCAAGCCAAAGGCAAAAGCCATAGGAGACTTGGTCCGGGTGATAAAGGCAAAGAGAGGGCCTTCCATCCGTCTATGCATGAGGTTATTGGGGAAGATGGTAGGCTGTTCCTTACACCCTGTTTCACTCAAGGCTGTTACAGGGCAGATTTCTGTCAGCTTGGAACAAAGATGTTAAAGCCCTGGACCTTCCTTTGATCTTATCTCCAAAGGTTCACCAGAGGCTCAATTGGTGGTTGCTCCCCCAAAATCTGTCCCCCAAAATCTGTCTGAAGGAAAATCCTTCACCATGGTGACCACAGACTCCACACTTTTTGGCGGGGGGGGGGTCAGTTTTAGAAGAAGCATCTGCCATTGGGGAAGTGGTCCGGAGCCGAAAAGCTTCTTCCCCCTCAACATTCTGAAGATTCGGGCAATTCATCTGGCCATCAGTTTGGTCTTGCAGACTGCAGGGTTGGCCTGTTTGGATTCAGGCCGACAATGCTACAGCCGTGACCTATATCAATCGCCAAGGAGGCACCAGAAGTCTGGATGCCCAAGGAGAGGTTAGATCACATCCTAGCTTGGCAGAAAGGCATATCTCGCCTGTCTGCAAAGGAGGTGGCACTTTCTATTAAAGAGGCCGCTGTGTAAAGAGGACATTTTTCTGTAGATAATCTTTGGCGCAATGGTGAGGCTACATTCATGGCAATGGTGGATCTACAGATGGGCACCTGTGAGGCTACAGATGGATACTGACCCTTATTTTGCTTCACAGTTCTTTATTTAAAATGGGAAAAAAAAATCTTGACACTTCGCTCTTAAAGTGAAGTTGCGTGTTATACGTCAATAAATACAGTATATCCAAAAAATATGCCTGAGCGCATCTCTTTGCTCACGCACAGCCACAAAGGCAAGCTAATTCTTGTTGGGCAGTGTACTGGTGCTCGAACACAAATTTTTATGGTTCAAAGAATGTCAGGCAAAATGGTCGGCCCTCATGCATGTTCACTTCATCAAATCTGGCACTCTTTGAAAAAAGTTTGGACACCACTGCATTACACCAGGCTTAAGTCTTTTTGATAAAGAAACAGTTTTTTTCTTGTAGCCATATCCTTGGCAAGGAGGGTATCAGAATTGGTGGCTCTTTCTGTATAGAACCGTATAAGATTATTCATGATGACAGGGTGGTGCTGCGTCCTCACCCGACATTTTACCTAGGTGGTTTCAGGATTTTATATGAATCGAGATATAGTCCTACCATCTTTTTTTTCCATATTCGCAGTCTGCGGAGGAAGAAGGTCTACGCTCCATAGATGTTGTAAGAGCGGTGAAAGTTTATCTGCAAGCTACGGCTTAGATACGCAAGACTGATTATCTGTTTATTCTGCCAGGGCCCAGGGAAGGGCCAGGCAGGGTCAAAATCTACTATTGCAGTCCTATGGTTAGAAAAGAAGATTCCTCCTTTTTAGGTGAAGGCGCACTCAGCTAAAGCAGTTGGTGCTTCATGAGCAGTGCATCACCAGGCCTCCATGGCTCAGATCTGTAAGGATGCTACTTGGTCTTCAGTCAATACATTTACTAAGTTCTAACTGGTAGATGTGAAAGGGTATGAGGATGCCGCCTTTGGGCGTAGTGTTCTGCAGTCAGCAGTATAGATCCTCTGGCCCGATAGCGGTCTTATTTCTCATCTGCGTCTCCCTTCCCTCAATTTTAGCATTGCTATGGGACATCCCATTAAGTAATTAAGGTTCTGTGTCCCGTGATGTATGATCAAGAAAATAGGATTTTTTTTAATGCAGCTTACCTGTAAAATCCTTTTCTTGGGAATACATCACGGGGACACACAGCTCCCACCCCTCTTCGGAGTTAAACGTGCAACACTTATTGCTTTGCTACAAAATGGAGGCACTCTCCATTTGGGTGGGGGTTATATAGGAGAGGAACTCGATTTTAATTGGGTTAACCATTGTCCAATCATCTGTGGTGACTACATAACCCATTAAGTAATTAAGGCTCTGTGTCCTGTGATATTCCCCAAGAAAAGGATTTTACAGGTAAGCTGTATTAAAAAATCTTTTTTTTTTGCAAGCAGTTTGGCTGTATTGCATTATTTTGAGGGGACAGGAAATGTACACTTTTATACAAGCTGTAAACTCACTACTTTACATTGTAGCAAAGTGTCATTTCTTCAGGGTTGTCGCATGAAAAGATGGAATAAAATCGTTTCAAAATTTGAGGGGTGTACTCACTTTTGTGGGATACTGTGTGTGTGTGTGTGTGTATATATATATATATATACAGTTGTGCTCAAAATTTTGCATACCCTGACAGAATTGAGAAATTTTGACATTAATATTATAAAAATATTAGCGATCATGCCAAAAAAAGTCTATGCCATCCTTAAATCACATAAAGCCATTTATTATCACATTGTTTTTTGGGTCTTTTTTTAAATCATAACCAAAATCGCCCACATGGCCCTGATGAAAAGTTTACATACCCTGAAATGTTTGGCCCTGGTACAGACACAGAAGGTGGCACACACAGGTTAAAATGTCAATTAAAGGTTAATTTCCAACATTTATGGCTTTTTACATCACAATTAGTGTCTGTGTATAAATAGTCAATGAGTTTGTTAGCTCTCACATGGATGCACTAAGCAGGCTAGACACTGAGCCATGAGGTGGTAGAAAGACCTGCGTAACAAGGTAATGAAACTTTATAAATATGTATAAAAAGATATTTAAAGCCTTGAATATGCCAGTCAGTACTGTTCAATCACTTAAAGCGGATCTCCACCCTAAAGTGAAGATCCGCTGATCGGAACCCTCCCCCCCTCCGGTGTCACATTTGACACCTTTCAGGGGGGAGGGGGGTGCAGATACCTGTCTAAAGACAGGTATCCGCACCCACTTCCGGCCCGCAGTCTCGGGCAAAAGACGGGCTTTTCCCGTTGTATGCTGGGAACTCTCGGCTCCCAGCACACAGCGGGAGCCAATCGCGGGCGCAGCGTGACTCGCGCATGCGCCGTAGGGAACCGGGCAGTGAAGCCGGAGCGCTTCACTTCCTGGTTCCCTCGCCGTGGATGGAAGGGTGGATCAGCAGGGTGATGAGCGATCGCTCATCCTCTGCTGCGGACGCCGCTGGACTCCAGGACAGGTAAGTGTCCTAATATTAAAAGTCAGCAGCTGCAGTATTTGTTGCTGCTGGCTTTTAATATGTGTTTTTGGTGAACCATCCGCTTTAAGTGGTAATTTGGGGATCTGTTGATACCAAGCCAAGGTCAAATTGATCAAGAGATTTCAGCCACAACTGCCACAGGAACTGTTCAGGATACAAGACAAAAATGGGCAAAAAATAGCCCATGGTCAGACTTTAGTAGTAGATATAACAAATATTTTATTTATGACATTACATAGTACAGACAAAGTAAAAAAGAATAAAAAATTAAAAAGCATATAATACACTCTAAACTTAATACATGACACGGAAAAACATGCATCATATACATAACAGTGAGCCCCTGTGCGTCAATGCGTTTCGCTGTTTTACCACTTGCCTACTGTGCACCTACACCCCCTTCCTGCCCAGACAAAATTTTAGCTTCCGGCACTGCGTCGCTTTAACTGACAATTGCGCAGTCGTGCGATGTGTGTCCCAAACAAAATTGACGTCCTTTTTTTCCCCACAAATAGAGCTTTCTTTTGGTTGTATTTGATTGCCCGGGCGGTTTTTATTTTTTGCGCTATAAACAAAAAAAGAGCGACAATTTTGAAAATTTTTTGCTATAATAAATATCCCATTTAAAAAAAAAAAAAACTTTTTTTTATCTCAGTTTAGGCCGATACGTATTCTTCTACATATTTTTGGTAATAAAAAATAAAATCGCAATAACCGCAATAACCGTATAGTGACTGGGGACATAATTATGATTTGTATTTATTTATTTATATCGGACACTTGACACATTTTTGGGACCATTTACATTTATTTACAGTGAACAATGCTATAAATATGCACTGATAACTGTATAAATGTAACTGGCAGGGAAGGGGTTAACCACTAGGGGGCGGGGAAGTGGTTAAATGTATGTCCTAGATTGTGTTCTAACTGTGTGTGGAGGGAGGTGACTGGGGGAGGTAACTGATTGTGTCCCTATGTACAAGGGACACAGATCGGTCTCCTCTCTCCCTGACAGGGACGTGCAGCTCTGTGTTTACACACAGAGCTGCACGTCCCAGCTCAATTGTCGGCAATCGCGTGTGCCCGACGGCCGCCGGGCACACGCACAGTGTTCTCAGTGATGCGGCGGGTGCGCACGCCCCTGCCCTTAGCAGCTTTCAATGACAGGACGTCATATGACGTGCTGTCAGGACAATACAGTATCCCGCCCGCCGTCATTTGACGGCGGGCGGGTATCAAGTGGTTAACTTTAGCACACATTCAGGGGTTGTTGGAAAGAACAAGTTTCACCATCTTGCAAAGAAGTCCATAGAAGATATTCTCCCCACTAAACATTCAGGTATTACCATATATAGCAGGGCTCAACAAATCTTCAGGAGCCAGGTCTCAGTTGCGACTAGACCTTGTGCCCTGGCTCCTAGGTTTTGCCAGTGTCAGGGTGCCTTTTCTGTAGGGCTGGGATGGAGCAACAAGAGACAGGCGCAGCAGCCGCTGACACAACGGGAGGAGCGAGCAGCCAACAGAGTGAAATCCACCTGGGGATCCATAGGATTAGGATAAGCGCTCCCCCAACTTTTTTCATTATAACAATTTTTTAATGTTATAAACAGGATAGAAGCTGTTCCCTTACCCTTTTTTATTTTTTTATTTAAATGTTTGGATTTTTTTCACTGGACTGTTGATACCCAGTGTAATTCCGTAGCACAGATTTTTCTCTATTTTAACACAATGTTTGACAGCGTGTCGTACAGCCTTGTACATAAATTGTCCGGTATTGATTCTGGGCCGGCTTCAGAGGGCAGGCGCCCCCCCCCCCCCCAAACGTACCACCACCCGCCAATTGCTACCACCGGTCTCTATGTGCAGCCTTCTCCACAAGGACAATATATGACCCAAATGTTAAATCTGAGGCCGCGTATACAAGACCGCTTTCCTCGACAGAATCCATCAAGAAACTTGGTGGGAGAGCTTTTTTGCCGAGGATAACGGTCGTGTGTATGCTTTTCGTCGAGAAAACTGTCGAGGGAAAAAAAGAGCAAGTTCTCTGTTTCCTCAATGGGAGTCTCAATTTCCTCTTTGTGTTCCTCGTCTGGCTGGTTTTTGACGAGAAACACATTGGTGTGTATGCTTAGAAACCCACGCACATTCGGTAAAAGTAGCGTTTGTAATGTAGATGGCACATTTGTCACGCTGTAACAGATTGAAAAGTGCAAACGTCTCTTACCAAACTTTTACCTAACACGCAGTAACATGAGATTAGCAATAGCAGCCCCAAGGGTTGTGCCAGTGGAATCGAACTTCCCCTGCTGTTGTATGTATTGAAGTCACTGCGTTTGAGAATGAGGAGATTTGGTCTTGACTGTGTGTACGCAAAGACAGCTTGTCAAGTTTCTCAACAAGCCTAACAAGGAACTCGTCGAGGAAAACGATGTGTCTTTTCCGACGAGTTCCTCGGTCGTGTGTACGATGCCTGACTGTTCCTCCAAGTGGGCTCATTGCGGAGTCAAATAAAAAATAAAATAAACTGGCTCCTGACTTTTTTAGCCGGCGCTAGTTTCACAGTAAATTTGTCAAGCCCTGATATATAGTATTCAGATACTTGGATATTTATAACCAGAAGTAAGTGGCTCAGAATAAATATGAAGTTGGCTTTGAGCACTATTAAGGGCCAGATCTCGGCCTTGTCTGTATTCTTTCAAAAACCGCTTGCCTCTCATTCCCTAGTCTGGGCCTTGTTCAGGGAGCACTGCACTTGAATCCACCGGCTAAGTCTCCCGTGTGCCCATGGACACAGCTGATGGGACCACAGCACTAATAGTATAGATACTTTGCCAAACACAACCACGTATACATAGGTAGGACTGCACTAGGGTAAAGGAAGCAATTTAGGGGGAAAAAAATTGTACCCTTACAACCCCAATAACAAAATGGAAAGTAAATGAACAAAAGAAAAATCTGAATCAAGTCAATATTTGGTGTGACTACCCTTTGCCTTCAAGGGAACTTGGCAGGTAGGTTGTTCCAGACATCTTGGAGAACTAAGCACAGATTTTCTGTTGATGTAGGCTGCCAAGCTCACCTGAGTAGCAGAGTTTGGGTGTTCGTCGACCAATTTTAAGCCCCCTATAACGGTTTGTTTACGTTAATGACTGTGTTTCAACCAGCATTTGAAATCGATGACCAATTAGCACCTGCTTGGTATTTTTGTTTAATCGCACAGCTGACGCTAATCCTACGAAAATCCCTGACTTATGCTGGTTTGAAGCCAAAGTGTAGCCATACCAAATATTGATTTGATTTAGATTTTACTATTCGCTTACTTTGCATTTTGTAAATTGATTTAAAAAATAACATTTAAAATATATATTTGAAAGAATTCTTACTTTACAGCATTTCTTTACACCTGACTAAAACTTTTGCACAGTACTGCGCGTGTGTGTGTGTGTGTGTGTGTGTGTGTGTGTGTGTGTGTGTGTGTGTGTGTGTGTGTATATATATATATATAGATAGGTATAGACTTTAGGGCCGAAACGATTAATCGACAACTAATCGATTATGAAAATAAAACTATTTTCATAATCGATTAATCGGCCAGTTGATTAGTTGGCCTGCGTATAGTATGCATTATTTGTTTACATATCAGGAAATACAGTGCAGCACACATACAGCTCAGTACACCATCCGTACATGTCACCAAGTGCCTAAAAATTTGTCAATGTGAAAGTGTGAGGAGCAATGCCTCATGGGACATATAGTCCTGGGCAGAAAGGGAGTATTTCTAAAGGCAGAAGTTTTTTTACCTTGCTATAGCGGGCGCTCTATACTATACTTTGCAGCTTGCTATTGAGGCACTCTGAAGGCATGAGAAACCAGAAGCATCAGTGAGGGACTCCATAAGTGGAGGATCTGGGCTGCTCTGTGCAAAACCATTACACAGAGCAGGTAAGTATAACAAGTTTGTTTAAAAAAAGAATGAATTTATAGACTCTGTGCAGGGAAGATCAGCATATGAACCCAGAGAAAGTGGAGGTAATAGAAGGCATTACAATTACTGTAGTTGGTTATTTATATTTACCACAGCATATGGATATTTAAGAATAAATTGCCTTTTTTATTATTATTTACATATTAACCAAATTGTACACCATACTTTTTTTTTTTTTTTTAAGATTATCCGATTGGTTGATTAATCGAAACAATAATCGGCCAACTAATCGATTATGAAAATAATCGTTAGTTGCAGCCCTAAAATACTTTGTTTGCTTGAATCCAATGTGTTGTATGCTTGACTCTTCCTTGGGCATTAGTTTTCATGTTGGTTCAGCAAAGCAATTTAAGGCTTGTAATTTAAATCCCTTGCACATATGAATTGTTTCACGAGGAATTTAAAGATTTTCTTTTTTCTTTTTTAACAATGTTTAGCAGCAGGAGGCAGAATCACGCATGTGGTCCTATGTCTATCCAAAGTACACAGATGCTTTAAAAGCAGACGATGAAAGATGGAAAGAAGAACGGGAGAGGAAGGTCAAGGAAGAGCGGAGCCGCAGCAAGGAAGCTGCCTCTAAAGAGGACAGCAAAGAAGGTGTTAATTTGGAAGTGAAGGGACCACAAGCAACGGAGGACCTTCGTGTTCTGCCTAAGGAGCACCGTACCAGTACTCATGTTCCTGTGTCATCGCCACTTACTCAACACCAGTCTTATATCCCATATATGCATGGCTATACCTATAGTCAAGCCTATGACCCCAGCCATCCAAGCTATCGTGGAATGCCAGCAGTCATGATGCAGAACTACCCAGGTATTGGTTTAGAATGTTGATTTGCTCACAGAAGAATTTCTGTTTTCAAGAGTATTTTTTATAACTTTGCAGTGCAGCCCTGTTCTTCGTTTTAGGTACAAATCAGGTCTGAATTTTTGCCTAAATTTGGACCTTAGAGGGCGCCCAAGATTCTTTTCCAGTGCAGACTGCGGCCGCCCCGTAGTTTTGTGAACTGGCTCCATTGAGAGACATTCAGTCTCCTGTAAGGCAAATTGCCCTGCATCCAATTCGCAAAGTGTAAATCCAGACTAATGGCATTTTATGCTTTCCCAAGTTAAAAGTGCAGCCAGTTTGGTTGGAATAATGTTAGTTTTATAATCCACTAAAGTTTCAGCCTCTCAAAATGTCAATGTCGTCACTGTGTCAACTGATACAAAGACAGAGCTCTGCTATTCCAGGTGGGAATGATTGCTCCCTTCAATTTTGTGGTGCAGGTCCAGTCCGTAGTCTGAATAAGAGCAAATGGTTCAAGAAAGGTTAACTGCACTCCTAGGTGTGAAGCAGTCTTGATTCATTTATTGAAGATAAAAATCCTATGAAGATGAAGATAAAAATCTATACAGGCATGGCAAGATGAATGCGTTTCACAAATCAAGGTTCACTTCGTCATAATCTTATTATGACGAAGTAAACCTTGATTCGTGAAACGCATTAGACCACTCCCACTGGGCTGTTCCCGGAGAGAAACACCCAATACTCCCTGACCTGCTTGAGTTCCAACATTGGCCCATGGTGGCAACGCCACCCGTAGGCAAACAAAGGGAAATCCCTCCAAGCACAGCCAGAGCTGGAACAGAGGCTGATTAAGCCTTAATTAAGAAAGTCTGAGCTAATTCTCATCTGACACCCGCTAAATTTGAACATAGCGTCTGATTATCAGGAGCATTGTGCTACCGGTGCATTTTGCATTTTTTAAATCACGCTTCCGATCCAGTGAAGTTTTTGGAACCAAAAACCTGAAATAAAGTCCCTGGTGCTTTCCATAAAATACACAGCTGTGAACTACACATAGGTAATCCATAGGCAACCATGTTAAATTGACTGTAGTGTGTTTCTGCAAAACTGAAAACTCCCCAAAAAAATGCATAGGTGTGAACCAGGCCTTATAATAGTTTGTATGGCACCATAAATTCCTTTTCAAAAAAGGCAACATTCAGATGGCAGTTTAGCACACCCTGCAATTTCCAGGGGCAAGAGTCTGCAAATCTGTATCTGAAATGATAGGTGTGTGCGAGTAGCCAGTGATTATTTGTGGTGGTCATAGCTGGATGCACAAAGTATGTATCCAGCATAAATTTGCCGTTGCAGCTTAACCGCTTAAGGACCGCCGCACGACTATTTACGTCAACAGAACGGCACGGCTGGGCACATGGACGTACAGGTACGTCCCCTTTAAGATGCCCAGCCGTGGGGTCCTGCCCTCCGTGACTGTGCCCGCGGACCTGATTGCCGAATGTGACCCGCGATCGGTTCACAGAGAGGAAGAACTGGGAGAGGTGAGTGTAAACAAACCTTCCCCGTTCTTCCTAGTGTGGCTGCCAGTGAAAGTCTGTTCCCTGTGTTAGGGAACGATGATCAGTGGCGTAACACGCACAGCCACGCCCCCCCCCCCCCCCCACAGTAAGAACACTCCCTTAGAAACACACTTAACCCCTACAGCGCCCCCTCCTGGTTAACCCTTTCACTGCCAATGTCATTTTCACAGTAAACGGTCCTTTTTTTATAGCACTTTTCGCTGTGAAAATGACAATTGTCCCAAAAATTTGTCAAAAGTGCCCCCCATAATGTCGCAGTCACAAAAAAAATGCTGATCGCCGCCATTAGTAGTAAAAAAATATATATTAATAAACATGCCATAAAACTATCCCCCTATTATGTAAACACTATATATTTTGCGCAAACCAATCAATAATTGCTTATTGCGGGGTCTTTTTGTTTTGTTTTTACCAAAAATATGTAGAATACGTATCGGCCCAAACTGAGGAAAAACATGTTTTATATATATATATATATATATGTATATATACCATTGTTTTTTTTTTTATTATTATTGTCGCTCTATTTGTTTATAGCGCAAAAAATAAAAACCGCAGAGGTGATCAAATACCACCAAAAGAAAGCTGTATTTGTGGGGAAAAAAAGGACGCCAACTTTGTTTGGCAGCCACGTCGCACGACCGCACAAGTGTCTGTTAAAGCGACACAGTGCATATTGGTCCAGGTCTTAAGTGGTTAACCACTTCCTGCCCAGCTTATTGTGAAATGGTGGCTGGACTGGGGCCTTTGTCGTTCTGGGTGGATGGCATATGACATCCTTTTGGAACACTCCTTATGTGTGCCATACGGACCACGCTGTGGTGTGATCTGTCTGGCTTTGATTCATGCCATTTATTGTGTACAATTGTGTTACTAGCTGTGATTGGTCACAGTGACCACATGGTACAGATGGGGCCAATCACAGCCCATCTGTACCATGTGATTAGTTGTGGCCAATCACATTAAATTACAACAATACACACTAAATGAATCGATTAGGACTGCAACTAACGATAATTTTATCGATAAGTTGGGCGATAATTTGGTTGATGTGTAAAGTTTAAAATGGCAATTTTATTCTTAAATATCTCTCTCTGCAGTAGTAAATATAAATCACCAACTATATTGTTAGAGATAAATCTCTACTCCACTCTTGGAATACTAGACAGAAGACATATACTGTATATACTATTACAGGTTGAATCTGGTAAATATAATCCGACTCTGAGATCAATTTTCTTTTATTTAAAATGCCAGCTGTCATTGATGCTGGCCATACAAAAATCTTGATTTTTTAATCGTTAGTGGGGTCAAATCGACTTTCCTTTTCTAACACAGTGATGGGAAAATTTGAAGCAGCTGAGTAGATAGCTTCTAGGTGAAAGGAAAGTGTTTTTTGTTCAGAAACTACATTAATTTTCAAACGACATTCTTTCAGCAAATGTACAATATTTCCTGATATGTAAACAAATTATGCATTCTGTATGCAGGCATCTAATCGGCTGGCCGATTAATTGTTTCAACCCAAGAATCAATTTCTTTGGGTAAAAATGTTTTTTTCAATTTCACTAGTATAAGTAATCATTTGGTTAAAAAAAAAAAAGAAAAAATTGTATCACTTCCACAGAGTAGTACAATGTTACTATGGTAACACTGCATTACTCTGGTCACAGTGTGTTCAATTTTCTATTTTTTTTTTACTGTATTGTAATTGTACTGTCTGTCTTTATGTTGTAAAGCGCTGCATAAACTGTTGGCATTATAAGTCCTGTATTATAATAAAATAAAATCATTTTTTTTTTTTTACATACTGTCACCAGTCAGTGTGTCCCTGATCACCGCCACACCAGTTATATGATGAGGCTGTACTGCTTTTTAATTAAATTTTTTTATAAAATTGTGACAGAAAATCACGACTTCAAAAAACTCGCCATGCCTTTTACTAAATACTGTGTTACTTAAAAATCTCCATAGCTTTGCAACCCTAAACAGGTAACCTGTAAAAATGTCTTGGAGGAGGCGCTAGGATTATTTCTCTTTAACGATCGCGGCGGTGCCTCACATGTGGTTGAAGGTACTGAACGATATCACATTCTAAAGGGCACCAAGATCCAGTCTTAGACGGTTGCAATAGCCTTTTAAAGTGGATCTCCGCCGAAAAAAAAAATGAAAAGCCAGCAGCTACAAATACTGCAGCTGCTGATTTTTAAAATTAGGGAACTTGCCTGTCCTGGAGTCCAGCGACGTCGGTTGCAGAGGACGAGCGATCGCTCGTCGCTCTGCTGCCCCCACCGCCATCCTCGGTGAGGGAATCAGGAAGTGAATCGCTCCGGCTTCACTGCCCGACTCCCTACGGCGCATGCACGAGTCACGCAGCGCCGTCCTGACTGGTCCCCATTGTGTTCTGGGAGTCGAGTGTTTCCCCAAACACGGTGGGGGGGGGGGTGACGTACTCCCCGCAGCGAGGACTCCCGGAAGTGGGTGCAAATACCTGTCTTTGACAGATATCTGCACCCCTCTGAAAGGCGTTAAATGTGACACCGGATGGGGGGGGGGGGTTTCCAATGAACCGAAGTTCCACTATAGGGTGGAGCTCCGCTTTAAGTATGTTTCACTTTTGAAAGGACTTAGACGTGTGTATGTTGGTTTTGTAATCTTTAAAAAAAAAAAAAATTTATTACATTTGAAAAGTGTCATTTATAGTATTCACTTATATATATTAAATATATATATATATATATATATATATATATATCAGCGATCAGCATGTTACTGTTGCCATGATGCAGGACTCCTGCAGATCTGTCAGTGTATCTGTGTGCCATACATCCCGTATTTGCAAGCAGATACACCAACAGGAATCGATTAACTATCAGGGTACACCACAGTGCTGTGGTAGTTCGTTGACCACTACAAGCCAACAGCCACGAAGGATGTTGGAACTTGTAGTTCATTTACACACGGAGCTGTGTAAATGAATATGGCCGTGTGGATGTATTTCAAAAAGTGACAGCTAGTGCGGGGAACTTCTCCCCATACTGCTGTCACAGGGAGTGCAGGCAGTGGCTGCAGAATTGGCAACATGTTGCATGTTCCACCCTACAAACTGGTGAAACATGTTCCCAAACGTGAACTTCTCCTTTAAATGAATTAAAAACTGTAAACGTATATCAACAATGGTTAACTTTATTATGCTTTTCATTTTTCTATCTGAAATCATTTGATGTGTGGACCTAAATTGTAAAAAATTTCGATCCAATACTTGTTAATAAATTCAGCGCTTTTTTTTAGGTTCTTATCTCTCCTCCAGTTATCCTTTCTCCCCATATGGCAACAAAGTTTCTGGTAGCGATGAATCTGAGAAATCCAGAGCCAGTCCAAGTGTCAGCTGTAAACCCACCTCTGAATCCAAAGCACTTGATATTTTACAACAGCATGCTAGCCATTACAAAAGCAAATCTCCAACGGTAAGTGCAGTTTTCATTTTTATTGCGTTACAACTAATGTGAGGGCTTACATGACTAGCTGTAAAGAGGACCAGTCACTTTTAGAATATAACTTGAGTAGTTAATGTGTTTGTGTCATAACTATAATTAAAGTAGAACTATAGGCAATTTTTTTTTTTTTTTTTTTTCATTTCGGCTAGACTAAGGGAGGGTTATAACCCCTGTCAGATTAATTTTTTTTCCTGCCATCTTTGTCCCATTGCAGATATTTTTCTTCACTTCCTGTCCCATAGCCAAACAGGAAGTGAGGGGCAATCCCTGCAAATTAAGGGAATTCCTTGGTGGCCCCCAGGTCACTAGAACTATTGTTCCCTATGGAAGATTTCCCCTCTCTTACTTTCACTTTCAATTATAATGGTAATAAGGAAAAATAAAGAGGGTGAATCTCCCTAATGGGAGCACAGACGACAATAATTGATTTACTAATTAATTAATAATTGATGTTTTACTGCCTCTCCACTCTTTTTAAAACAAAAAAAGGTTTGCCTTTAGTTATACTTTAAGACAGTGGTCTCTAAACTGCGGCCCTTTGCAGTGGGGCACTATTTCTCCCACTGACACCAAATATGGGATACTATTCTTCCCACTGACACCAAATATGGGATACTATTCTTCCCACTGACACCAAATATGGGACACTATTCTTCCCACTGACACCAAATATGGGACACTATTCTTCCCACTGACACCAAATATGGGACACTATTCTTCCCACTGACACCAAATATGGGACACTATTCTTCCCACTGACACCAAATATGGGACACTATTCTTCCCACTGACACCAATAATGGAGCACTATTCTTCCCACTGACACCAATAATGGAGCACTATTCTTCCCACTGACACCAGGCATTTGTTAACGGCTTTAACCCCTTCAACACCAGCCACCGTCATATGATGTCCACAAAGTGTCTCTCCCATCCAGAGTGGACGTCATATGACGTCCTGTACTTTGAAGGGGGATATCTGAATGATGCCTGCAGCGAGAGGCATCATCCAGATATCTATCTCTTGTGCCGGCGATTCTGCACAACGTAAGAACGATCATAGCGGCGGTCTCCTCCGGGTGCTTTTCCGGGCTCTCCCGTGCCAACGGGGGCCCGGAGAAAGAAACGTCTGGCGCTGGCAGGAAGTATAGAGATGACTGGTGACCAGATGGAGGACCGGGGCGCGATGTGATGGCGTCACGCTCTGGTCCCGTAAGTAAACAAAGCCGCGATTGCGGCTGTAAGCCACAGTATTCATGAGATCGGTGAATTTTTTTCACCGATCTCATGGTTTCCAGCCTGGAGGAGAGATGTGGGGTCTTATTGATCCCGCATCTCTCCATAAAGAGGACCTGTCACACACATTCATATTACAAGGGATGTTTACATTCCTTGTAATAGGTATAAAAGTAATAAAAAAATAAATAAATAAAAAAGTGTAAAAAAATCAATATGTAAAATAGATAATAATAATAAACAAAAAATTAAAACGTCCCTGTCCCCGGTAGCTCGCGCGCAGAAGCGAACGCACTTGCATGTCCCGCCGACATATGTAAACGCTGTTTAAACCACATATGTGAGGTATCGCCGCGTGCGTTAGAGTGCCAGCAACAATTCTAGCACTAGATCTCCTCTGTAAATCTAAACTGGTAACCTGTGAAAAAATTCAAAGCCTTGCCTATGGAGATTTTTTAAGTACTGAAGTTTGGCGCCATTCCATGAGTGTGCGCAATTTTAAAGCGTGACATGTTGGGTATCTATTTACTCGGTGTAACATAATCTTTCATATTTGACAAAAAAATTGGGCTAACTTTACTGTTTTGTTATTTTTTTAATTCATGAAACAATTTTTTTCCCCAAAAAAGGCGTTTGAAAAATTATTGCGCAAATACCGTACAAGATAAAACGTTGCAATGACCGTCGTTTTATTCCCTAGGGTGTCTGCTAAAAAAACATATTTAATGTTTGGGAGTACTGCGTAATTTTCTAGCAAAAAAATTATGATTTGTACATGTAGGAGAGAAGTGCCAGAAAACGCCCGGTATTGAAGTGGTTAAAGATGCTGTTCTTGTGTTTAGGGTATTCTGTCTGTTTGAACGCATAGTTCTAAAGCTTAAACAAATAATTGTCATTTATATTTTAGTTTTGTTAAGTAGGAGTGCATCTTAATAATGTAGATGACAATTTGAACACTGTACCTTTTTAACGGTCATATATAACATTCCATGTGTTCTCCATTTTGATTGATGTGTTGATAGTACAGTTTCATTATTACTTAGAATGGAAGATAAAATAATTGCTCCCTAATAATAATGCCATTTTATCTGCTTCTTTTCTGTACATAAAGATCACAGATAAATCTCCCCAGGACCGTGACCGAGGGGGCTGCAGTTTATCGGGTGCTTCTTCAGCAGGTGGCTGCAGTAGTATGGGAACACCAGACCGACAGGACAGGAGTTCAGAAAGGCCCCGAACCTCCCCATCACAAAGGTTAATGTCCTCGCACCATCACCACCATCATCTTGGCTACTCCCTTTTGCCTGGCCAGTATCAACTGCCATATGGCGCAGGTAATGTACTTTTCACATTCCATGCAGTTTCTGTAGGGTCAAGAAGTCCATTTGTTTCCATCCCCATTGCTAAAATATTGTAGGATGTTGAGTTCATTCTACACAGTCCGTTAACCTTAAAGGGGTTGTAAAGGTAAAAGTTTTTTTTACCTTGATGCATCCTATGCATTAGGGTAAAAAACATCTCACAGCACCAGCATGTTGGCTGGCGCTGCTGTCAATCACAGCGGATGATGCGGCGCGCCGGGGGCAGCGCCGAGTGATGTAGTCGGCGGCTATGGCCGCCGCTGTATCACAGGAGCGCGCTCTCGCAAAAGCTGTCCACAGTGCGAGCGCCCTCGCATGAAGATGGAAAGCTTTTGCGAGGAGGAGCCCAGACAGCCGCTGAGGGACCCCAGAAGACAGCTTTCCGGGCCACTCTGTGCAAAACGAACTGCACAGTGGAGGTAAGTATAACATGTTTGTTATTTATTTTATTTTTTTAAGTCCTGACTTTAGTGTCCCTTTAACCAGTCGATGTTTATTATTTATCTTTCCAAAGAGTTCTTGTTGACCATAGCAAATTAAATGATTCTTAAATTCTTTTTTGATGCATTGTGTAATGAAAACATTTCTTGCAATGGGAAAAAAAAATTTCTTTCCTCTACTAACTTCTTGTTGCTGTGTCCCCATTTTAGGGACATCCCCCTTACTTCCTGTTCAGTTTAACACCAGTCAGGGGGAAATGAGTGGAAATCTTCCAACAAAAAAGGGATAAAAGAAAAAAATAACTCAACACTTCCCGAAAAAGGAAACAAAGAGTTTGGGCTGAAATTGGCCTTTATATTCAGTAACGTGGTTTAAGGCTTGGTGCTTTGATTTGCAAATATTAATTTTAGAAACATTTAGAATCCAAATTCTTTATTTATCCCCAAGGCAAATCTGTATTTCGTCACAGCTTAATAACTGTTTGCAAAATAAATCCAATCCGCACTTCTTTATCATTACCAGTGGGGCAAAAGGAAAAACCAATGTCCAGGCTTGAGGCTGCATTCACACCTAGGCGTTTTTACGCCCTACGCCCGACGCTCTTGCCGCTGGAGGGGTGAATTTACATTGTTGTCTATGGAGATGGTTTACATCTCTACGCCGAAACGCCATACGCCTGAAGCTCAAAACAAGTCCCGGACCCTTTTTTCAGGCAGCTTTCGGCGTTCGGCATAGACAACAATGTTAAGTAAATTAAAAAAAAAAAAAAGGTTGTTTTGTCGCGCGTTATAGTTTGAATGCAGACTGAGTGTCTCCACACCTTCACTGCTGCAGCATACATAATAGGATAGCTGGCAACGTTGTATCTTTGAAAAATTGGGCAGTTTTTATTAGCTACATTGTCTATACAGGATAAAATGCGCAAACGCGTTTCAGCTGCCAGGATTTAGTCATAGCACATTACAACTGAAAACATAAATTATATACACCACCATTTCTCTAAATTAATGAACAAACAGGTGAAGAAACAATTGTGTTGAACAGATACATAAACAACATTGCTGGGCTTAGTAAGTTGTAAAAATGCACTACAAAACTACTTGTTGGCTGCACATGCTTCCAATTGAGAGATATACACAACATTAGAGACCTGAAATATCTATTAAAAAACAATGTGTGTGTATATAGTGTGTGTGTGTGTGTGTGTGTGTATGTGTATATATTACATACATACATACATACATACATGCATGCATGCATGCATACATACATACATACATACCCTCCCTTGTTTATCTCTCGCCTTGAATACTGCAGCTCCCTTTTCATAGGCCTACCTCTCCATAGGCTATCTTCAGTCTATCATAAATGCTGCTGCCAGACTCTTCTACATTACCAACCAACCGCTCAGTGTCTCCCACCCCTCTTCACCAATCCCTACCCTGGCTCCTGATCGCCCAGCAAATTAAATTCAAAATACTAACTACAACATACAAAGCCATTCACAACTTGTCCTCGAGCTACATCACCAATCTTGTCTCCAAATATCACCCAAACCATCCTCCTGCTCTCAAGCTCCATTGTCTCCTCCTCCCATGCTCTTCTCCAGAGCATATCCCATCCTCTGGAATGCTCTACCTTAATCTGTCCAGCTATCTCCTACTCTAGCTGCCTTCAGGCCGTTACATCTAGAGAGCCACCTTTTTGCCCATTCTTTTTTGCACAATACCTCAAGCTCTGTCAGATTGGATGGAGAACATCTGAACAGCAATTATCAAACAGATTCCTGTGGCCAGAATTTCTCACCTGAGCTGTTGATATCTGCAGCTCCTCCAGAGTTATCGTGTGCCTCTTGGCAGCTTTTCCGATTAATGCTCTTCTTGCCTGGCCTGTCAGTTTAGGTGGACAGCCATGTCTTGGTAGGTTTGCAGTTGCTTGGGCTATTTTTCTATAGCCTACCCCTGCTTAAAAACTTCTCAAATTGTATCCCTGACTTGTCTGGTGTGTTCCTTGGCCTTCATGATGCTGTTTGTTACTAAGGTTCTCTAACAAACCTTCACAGAACAGTTGTATTTATACTGATATTAAATTACACACAGGTGGACTCTATTTACCAATTACTTGACTTCTGAACGCAAATGGTTCCTCTAGATTTTAGTAAGGAGTATCAGAGTAAAGGGGGCTCAATACAAATGAAAGTCACACTTTTCAGATATTTATTTGTAAAAAAAAAAAAAATTAAAACCATTTATCATTTTCCTTCCACTTCACGATTATGTGGCACTTTGTGTTGGTCTATCACATAAAATTTCAATAAAATACATTTCTGGTTGTAACATGACAAAATGTGGAAAATTTCAAGAGGTATTAATAATTTTTCACGTGATGTAAACAAAAGCTCGGTAATCCGTTTTATTTTTTTTATTTTTTTCTCGTGCTGAAAGCGTGAGGAGAAAAAAAAAAGGCGATCACCGGCTTATGTGCAAGGGACATCGGTCCCGAAGAGGAAGGAGGCAATTTTGCCTCATCTGTGCCCACAATTGCCACCTGCCAGTGCTGCCTATCAATGCCCATGAGTGCCACGTATCAATGCCCACCAGTGGTGCCAATCGGTGCCACCTAGCACTATTAATTTACTGTATTTATTGGCGTATAACACTCACTTTTTTACCCTGAAAATAGAGGGTAAACTGTGCCTGCGTGTTATTCCTGAAACGTCCCTCTTAAAGTTAGGGTGCGTGTTTTACACCGATAAATACGGTATGTATATATTAAATATATTTTTAATTCTGTCTTTTTTATTTATTTTTAACAAAAAATAAAACCTGCAGAGGTGTTTAAAACCACCAAAAGAAAGCTCTATTTGTAGGAGAAAAGATAAAAATTTGATTTGGGTACAGTGTTGTATGACCGTGCAATTGTCATTCAGAGAGAGCTGAAAGCTTAAAATTGGTCTGGGCAGGAGGGAGGTTTAAAGTGGACGTAAACCCCCAAATGTATTATTTTTTTTGATGTCACGATGTAGAGTATAATATTTCCTATCATCTGTGCCCAGTCTTGCTACACAGAGTTAATCCAGCTCTGATCAATCCTCTTTTATGTTCAGTGAAAATGAACAGCCTTCCAGATAAAACCCTGCCTAGATAAAAAAGTCAGTTTTCTCTCTTCTTGCTTTGAGTTAGAGGTTATTTACATATCTAGCTAGGACACGTTTATTATATGTTATGTTTTGTTTATCATAACATGAGGTGATATAACATCATAACACATCCTAGTAATATACAATGAACTTTGGATCACCTCTTGTTATGATAAACATGTCCAAGCTAGATTTGTAAATAACCTGTCACTGAAAGCAATAACAGAGAAACTGACTTTATAATTTGGCAAGTTTTTATCTGGAATTCTGTTAATTTGCACTGAACTTTAAAAGAGGATTACTCAGTGCTGGATTAACTCTGTGTGGCAAGACTGGGCACAGATGATAGGAAATCTTATACTCTACATTGTGACATAAAAAATAAAATAAATTTAAGGTAAAGGAAGCTATTAAGATGAAAAAATGCTTTGGGGTTTACATCCACTTTAAGTGCCCAGTAAGCAAGTGGTTAATTTGGTGACATTGTATTGCTCAGCGATTCTCACTTTAAGGGGTCTAATTGTACACCTGACCTATTGTGGGGCGCACAAACTGCACTTCACAACATATACCACAGAAGTGGTTCCTCAATGAATGTACTGTTTAATAGGATATGTTACACCTGTGGCACAAGATCAAGTTATATTTGCTTTTAGTTTGTCACTTTACAGACATGTATTGGGACCACATTGATAAGAGCATGTGGTAGTGAGCCAAGTGTTCCTATTAGGGAGATGGCAGGATTTGTATTGACATACAAAATAACTGTTTTTCACATCAGTAACCTGGTGGTACTCCATAGAGAAGGAAGTAATAAAAGTGACTTGGTTTCTGTGTTTGCAAATGTCACGGGATATAGACTTTTTTTTTTTTTCTGACCTATTAAATTATGTCTGTCTCTAGCTGATAGTATTTGTTCACCCCTCTTCATACACCAGTCCTTTTATAGCTGTAAGATTGGGGTGATCAGACTCCAGCGGTAGGTGCGTTTTCCAGTGAGTATGCCAGAACTGAGTTTTTAAGGGCCTGGTAGCCCACTTTTATTTAAAAGCACACAAGTTCACAAATACAACAGTATTTCTGCATCTTGCATATTCAACAGTTTAGCCTCCTGGCTTTCATACTTGCCATCTGGCTGTTTCAGGCCTTTAGCCTAGGCCTAAGTTCTGTTCCTCAGAACAAACAGTTTCCTAGGGATAAGCTCAAACCCAGCTTTCTCCTGATAAGCGGCTTGCTGCTCAATCATCAAACGACATCTGCCTCCTGCAGACATGCATGCTCTAGCTGCACCCATGCAGAGTCTCTGACTCCTCTCAGAGGTATGGGAATCCACCTGATTCCCAGGAACAGACTTCCTGTCTGTTGGGTGGGGCTCTGAGCCATGTCAGGTCAGAACTAAAAAGCCCAAGACACAGCTGTGCAATTAATGTGTATTTCTCCCCAAAATTTGGCGTTAACCAGCAATCTTTCACATAGCACAGAGTCCCACCATCACATAGCCTAATGGCCCATACACACGATCCGAATATCGGACGAAAACTATCGTCCGATGATGGATCGTACGATTTTCGGATCGTGTGTACACTACTTTCGAGAGCCGATCACGACCGTTCATCCGATATTTTTCGATCGGACATGCGCAAAAATTTTCCTCGTACGATGTCAGATCGTACGATTTTCGTTTAGTCAGTACAGCCGTCGTCCGACAATACAATACAAATACATTACAACACGTGACATCACTTCCGATCTTTTTTTTCTGTCGTACGAGAATTTTCGTGAGTTTAATAACCTATTTTATTTTACTTGCGATTATTAAGCGAAAAAAGTCATACGATCCATCGGCCGATATTCGGATCGTGTGTATGGGCCATTATTTTGTCTGTTTCAGGATGTTTTACTTGCAGTCCCATGGAGTGTCTATGAGAGCGAAATCCTTTGTCATTGGCCAAAAATTCATTTGCAGAACCTTCGATTTTCTAATTGTTAGTGGGCTCAAATCAATGTTCAATTTGGACCACAATGACAAGGAGCAAAATAGAAAACTTCTTGGTCACAGGAATTTTCAGATAGTGTATGTGGTTTTTGTTCATAAATTACATTCATTTTAAAACTGTTAAAAGCAAGAGAAATTTTCAAACGCCATTCTTTCAATCAGCAAATGTACAAAGATATTTCATATGAATAGTCTTGTCTGCAAATCAATACATGTATGGCCAGCATAAGGCTTGGTTCACACCTATGCAGTTTGCTTTTAATCCCTTTTTGCTGTGTGTTTTTTTGCACATGTGATTTTTGCTGCTATTTTCGTTTTGCATTTTTTAGGCTTTCTTTTGGCCAATTTGATGGGCAGATTAACCCCTTCCATAACGGGCATTTTCACCCCCTTCCTGCCCAGACCAATTTTTCGTTTTCGGCGCTGTTGCTCTTTAAATGACAATTGCGCGGTCATCCAACACTGTACCCAAATTAAATCTTTGTTTTTCCCCCCACAAATAGAGCTTTCATTTGGTGGTATTTGATCATCTCTGCGGTCTTATTTTTTTTGCGCTATAAACAAAAATAGAGCAACAATTTTGAAAAAAAAGCAATATTTTACGTTTTCTATAATATCCTCAAAAATATATAAAAAAAAAATTTTTTTCCTCAGTTTAGGCCGATACGTATTCTTCATATTTTTGGTCAAAAAAATCGCAATAAGCATTTGGTTTGCGCAAAAGTTCATAGCGTCTACAAAATATGGGATAGTTTTATGCCATTTTTATTTAATTTATTTTTACTAGTAGGGTGGTATCAGCAGTTTTTTTTTTTTTTTTTTGTGACTGCGACATTATGGCGGACACATCGGACATCTTTGACGCCATTTTGGAACCATTGTCATTGATACAGTGATCAGTGCTGTAAAAATGACTCTAGCGGTGAAGGGGTTAACCAGTAGGGGTTGCTGATGTGTCCCCCAGGGAGTGCTTATAACTGTAGGGGGATGATGGGCTGTGTGTGACACGACACTGATCACTGCTACCGATTACAGGGAGCGGTGATCAGTGTTCTGTCACTAGCAATAACGGGGAAATGCTGGTTTACATCAGCATTTCCCCGCTCTTCCTCTCAGTGAGACGATCGCAGGTATCCCTGAGGACATCGAGTCCGCGGAACCCATGGTCTTACTCTCACCGCGAACTCACAATGCCACATCTTAATTGGGATGTATATATACTTTGATCTGCCCACAGGAGGCATTGTGTCAACGTATATATGCGTTATCCGGTCATTAAGTACCAGCAGCGTGCCTTTTTTTTTATTTTTTTATATCATAATGGGGGGTTAAGAAAACTGAACCCTTTATAGCACAAAAAGAGCAGATAATCACTACTATAAGGGGTTAATTTATACTGTGAAACAGTGAAAGTAATGATGCTATTGCTTTTTGAATATTGTACCACCTCCCTTGTGTGTATTCAATTTGTCATACTTTGTTATAATTAATTATATTTAATAAACAAGTTTGACGAGAAAAAGAAGGTTCAACACTGCAAATATTGACTCTGCATAAACTTAATTTATTTGTCAATAAAAGCCTTTGACACTCATGTATTGCGTGTAATTATACTTCAGTATACCATAGTAACATCTAACAAAAAGATCTAAAAACACTCTTGCAGCAGACGTGAAAATAAATATTTGTATCATTCTAAACTTTTAACAACGCCTGTACTTTAAAGAGTGGTTTTGTTTAGTCACAAGATTTCCCCTTCTAAAGGTATGGTAGTCTAAAACATTAACCTCCAGCAAAATGTATTTCCTATTTTTGAAGTGGGGAAAAATTGTGGTCTGTTAACTTTGTGAGGGTTTTGTTTCAAGAGGAAGGGGTCACCTGGACTGGAAATGAGGGGAAGTTTTCCAAGCAAAAATTCAGATCGTGATAAAATTCTAATGGTTCCTATTCTTACTCTATTTAAAAGGGGGGCAAATGTTTTGTCTCGATTTTACAGATTTAAAAAAATGAATGAATGAAAAACTTATATAGCACGGCACATGCGAACTGAATCGCCTCTGGGCGCTCAAAGAAATGTATATAATTTTTAAGTACCTTTTTCTGATTGCAGGTTTGTCATCTACGCCCATTGTAGCAAGTCAGCAGGGTTCCGCTCCATCACTTTACCCACCCCCGCGGAGGTGAAAATTGTAAGTTTCTAGTTATTCTGGCAATGTATAGTTTTCAAATTTTATTTTTTTTTTGGTTTAGCTGCACCTTTACTTGTATGTATTCCTAGTATCCTGAAGCTTGTGTCCTCCATACAGTTTACCTAAACAACCAAATATCTAAATTTGTGTACAGGCTATTGTCAAACGACATCATATAATGCTTCTTGTATTGCTTTTAAATCGGGCAGCATTACTAGCTATCTAGCAAGAAGCACACAAGCTTTCAGTCTTGTTTTGAGTAGAAATTTTGTAAGCAGTACCACTGACACCTAATAAAGACTTCATGTGTATGAAGTGTTATTTTTTTTTTGTACAGTCTAACAAATGCGATCATGTACCATATCATGCGTTTAGATGCTTGATCATAGCATCTTGACTGTTTACAATGGGGTACACTCATGCTGCAAACAATCAGTACTGATTACTGACGATTAGAGGTCCTGAAACTGCTTCATTTGATTTGTATGTCAAGGTTTTTTTTTTGTTTTTAGTCGTACAAGAAAGTGCAAATTCTATTTTAAAAAACAAAAACATCTCAATCCTGAAATTTTCTGTAATGAATAACTGTTTAACTGGCAATATCAGTTATGCATAAAGCATATCGCAAACATGCATTTTTGATCAGTCTTTCCACATCGGTTTGCAAAAAATAAAAACTTTCTGTAAGGTAAAGTCAAAGGTAAAATTTGCTGAGCAACATCTACTACCTAACACTTTAAAATAATGCTGTATACTATTGAAAGCAGATTGTGTAATTTCACAAAGTGTTTGTATCTAGAAGAGAGAGTGTACTGGTTAGCATTTTCAACTAGATTTTATGGTCTCGCCCAGTAAAGTATGAGAGGTTGAAAAGGACTATTTAGGTGCCTCCAGAAGATGAAATAAAATGAAGCAAGCAGGAAAATACAAAATGTGTCTGTAAAGAAATTTGCCTTACAGAGTGGTGCACACTTTATGCTCTATAGGTGTGCAGACTTGCACTCCTTCTCTATCTGTTGTCTATCTACAACCATTGATTAAAACCCAACTCCAGACAAGCAATTAAATACATAGTTGAAATTCCTATATGAGAGTTGTTTTACCTGTACACATTTATATTTCTGTTCATCCAGTCCCAGGGTTTTCACAGCCTCGACAGACTGCATGACCAGGTTAATAAAAAAAATTTAAAATTCTGCTGCACTCAAGCAATATACCTTGCGTCACGTCACCTCTGCGCCCATAGCCTGTAGTTTGATGCTGGAGATCCTGCAAAATACTGATTTCATCACTGTTGGCGTAAATCCTATCAACAAATGTGCATATAGCATGTCACAGCTGCCCCCTAAGGTCTGCCCAATCCTCGCTTTAGTCTGAGTGCTGCTATGAAAGAGACAAGAGATTGATAACAAGTTAAATTCAAGTGCTTACAATAGCTGCATGTGTGATGTTTTATGGCATACATAACTGCATGCATTGGTTTGTTTTCATATCTGCCTCCAAGTTCACCTTTAAACATGTTTTAAGAATGGAAAGGTGGGGAAGGTGGGGTAGCAAGCCCCGGGACTTTAAACGGTGTCCAAATGAATAAATAAACGAGTATTAAGAAAAATATACAAAATTTATTATAATTTATACATACAAAAATTGACATAACAATGTTTTGAATAAAATAACCAAGTGATGGTCCATGACGAACCAATGTGGCTCACACTGAGGGCCACTGAAGTCCCTATGCTTGACTGTTGCCCAACATGTTTCGCCCAGGGCCGGGCTTCATCAGGGGCTTAGTACAGGGGAAGAAACTACAAAATAATAAAGGAGGAAAAAACACATTAATTAAACAGGTAAGGCTAATTGCTCATTGGAAGGGACTGGATTGCAACGTCCGGTCCGAAGAGACATAATTATATAGCACACAAAAATGCATCAAGCAATAAACGTTTTTAACACAAAAACGGTAAATGACAGGGAAATGAATAATGTTAACATTAATTCAAAATCAATCACATCCATAACTGGTTGCAGTGTGTCTGGATTTTAGCCGATCCTTGAGGGTGAGTGTTGCTCGTCCTGTTTCTTTGCTGTTATTATGCAAACCATATGCATGCTATTGTGTTGTTAACATTATTCATTTCCCTGTCATTTACCGTTTTTGTGTTAAAAACGTTTATTGCTTGATGCATTTTTGTGTGCTATATAATTATGTCTCTTCGGACCGGACGTTGCAATCCAGTCCCTTCCAATGAGCAATTAGCCTTACCTGTTTAATTAATGTGTTCTTTCCTCCTTTATTATTTTGTAGTTTCTTCCCCTGTACTAAGCCCCTGATGAAGCCCGGCCCTGGGCGAAACATGTTGGGCAACAGTCAAGCATAGGGACTTCAGTGGCCCTCAGTGTGAGCCACATTGGTTCGTCATGGACCATCACTTGGTTATTTTATTCAAAACATTGTTATGTCAATTTTTGTATGTATAAATTATAATAAATTTTGTATATTTTTCTTAATACTCGTTTATTTATTCATTTGGACACCGTTTAAAGTCCCGGGGCTTGCTACCCCACCTTCCCCACCTTTCCATTCTTTATACATTATGGGATGTGGTGTCCTCGATTGATATCTCCCTGCCTATATTCTTCTTTTTAAACATGTTTTGTTTCAGGGGGCCGCTCTGACTATGCCTTCTTTTTCTCTCCAGATAAAAATCTTTGTCAAGGTCCCTGTCTACACAAGTCATGTGACTGGATCACAGGACACATCTGGATGAGTTGGCGCAGTTGAATGGTGTTTCCACCAAGGGCTCCTCAGTTCCTCTTCAGATCCAGGACACACAAGTCTAATTGTTGCCCCTTCAAAAGCTCAGCTCTCCTCCTCCTATTCTATGGAGACCTGGTTTTGCAAAACATGACTGTATTTATTCTTGCATTTCTCCAGTGAACTGGGCCGTGAGGAGAAGACTTAACCTTTTTCATAGTGCATCTGAGTGCACAGCTTCAAACACCTCAGTTTAAATTGTGAAACATTCAAGGTCGGGAAAATGCATCCCGTGCCTACAGACTTTGGTTAAATGTTATTTTCAAGTTATTATGATGAGTTTGTTCCTGTCCCGTTGACACTCCATCAACCATGGATCATCAGTTTATAGATTTGTTTTGACCACATGCTCAGGCATCTGATTTTCACAGGTTACACAGGTCAAGAGAGGGTTTTGCATACATGACATCTACATAATATGGGGGTATTCGGTTTTGTTTAAAACATTCTGGGAATGATTATTCTGGAGCTGTTTATTTTCAGTATTGTTCAGTTCCTTATTACTCGTTTCTAATCTGTTATCTGCATTTTGTCATGGCAGTTACTAGAACTTGGTGTTTTGTGCTACAATGGCCAACCACCTAGAGATACAGAGGGTACCCTTTTTGTGCACCTACAGGCTAAAAGGTAATGTCACTTTGCACTGTCTGAGCAGTTCTGGTGCACTACTCAACTTGTCCCCTCCAATGCTTTTTCTTGTTAATCGAACAACACAAATATTAACCACAAAGCTCTTAACCTCTGTTTTGATAATCCCCTTAAAAAATTCAGACAAATGAAATAATTTTGATTCTATTTATGCGGCGGCATGAAGACATTGATGTAACAATTCAGGACTCCCAGTTATGCCCCTTGGCTGTGAATAATGTGCGTGTGTGTATATACCTGGTAAGGTTCTTTGTAAGACACTAATCTTAAAAATGGGGAGCTATATTTCACATGTGAATTTTAGATCTGTTTAACCACTAAATATGGCAGGATGCTTGTCTTGAATCAGCAAGAAAGCCCCATTGGGTGGCCTTCCTTTAATATTTCAATTTTTTTTTTTATTAGAGAGCATGCAAAGTACATTGTGTACCCGTTTATCTGCAGGAGATACGTGTTCTCATACAAGAGAACGATTAAACCTGTAAGGATTGTGTCCCTCGGTTAAAAAGATGCACTTTGTTGAATTCTGGGTTGTGTTTACAGGCACACTTATTTTAGATGGCAACAATAAAAGTTTGTGACTCCAGGAAAGCGATCACCACATATGAGAGATCCCTTTGTGGCCACAGGGAGTAAAATGTATTTAAATTTCTATAAGGAAAATCCCAGATGAGTCACAACCTTCATTAAGTGTCTTATAAATGTAAAGTCAAGCTCTTTCCCCTGTAGATACAGTTATGGGAAATTATATTTAGGTGAAAGAAAGTAGGTTTTTCAGTCGAGCGCATCGTACTTTGAGAATGCAGAAGATGACATACAGTTGTCATTATGGGGTCATCCAGACTGCTGCTATTTTCCAACAGCTCGTTGGTACTGTAACCATCTATGTCTAGTACTCTGTCTTCTGCCAGCAAAACTGTCTCAGTGACCTCTCTGTTCTTGGTTCAGTTCAACTTCATTTATCTGGGACTGTCCAGTTGTTATTTTTTTAATGCAATGTTTGAGGGGATTATTCTCAGAGAGTCGTGTCAATCTCCCACCACCCTATAAAGATGCACAGTGATATCGGAACATTTTTTAGGCATCAACTCTCTGGTAGTGACACCTCTTCATACCAAGAGGTGATTTGAAGGAATTTCAATAAAAATACAAAAAAAAATGTATTTAACCCTTTCTGGAAGTTTTCCAATAAAGTTCTTTTGTATTGCTTGGTTGTAAACAGAACTTATTGTATATGAAATAAACTTTACCCCTTACACCTTAAATGTGGGTGATTAGGGAACAAAATCCTTCTCACCTTGGCAACACTCGTACGTATCTGTATAAAGATGTAAAGTTATATTTCTGTTATGTAGCTATTTTTTTTTCTTTCTTTTTTGCATACAGATTTTAAGTCTTTGTGACAAAGTTGATTTTTTTTCTTTCAGTTTTAATGAAAAAAAAAATACACAAGTTTGTATTACGCTTTTGTTTATCAAAGTGGTGGTCTCCTGTATGTGTGCAAATTTTTTTTTTAAGTCTACATCTGTGGAAAGCTGAGCTCTGTAATGGTAAATACTTAAAATACATGTGTACTTTATGGCAAAAATACTGTATGGCTTCCCCCACCCCTAGAATGCTAAAATAGCAAACCTTAGACCTCCTGTGCAACATGCTTTGCTATAAGGCTCAGCTATTCGCTAAACCAGTAAGTGTTTACATATAAATGTATCCCCCCTACCTGTGTTCAGTGTGCAGGCAGATTTGCTTACCTCACTAAAGAAATTGTAGAGATCACTTTAATTTTCTGCATGCATGTTATTTCATTGATGTTGCCGGTAGAAGATGACGACTATTGCACGGTTTAGGGTTTCTTAAAGTACCGCTACCTTCTGTCTGGTTTGAACAGTGATATACAGTAGGGAAAGCAAATTATTTGATCCCTACAGATTTTATGAGTTTGCCTACTTACAAAGAAAGGAAGGGTCCATAATTTTAAATGATAGAGACTGAATAGCAACCAAAAATCCAGAAAAAACACATGATACAAATATTATAAATTGAGTTGCAGTTCAGTGAGTAAAACAAGTATGCGATCCCCTACCAACCAACAATAATTCTGGCTCCCACAGACTTGCTACAGTATGTGGTACACAGATTAGTCCTGTCAATTTAAAGCAGAAGTAAACCCATCCATAAAACGTTTAATTTCCGGCACGTGCCTAAAGTGTAGCACTCCAATTGGTTGTGCTCTCAACCAAACTGTTGTAAAAACTTGGATGAGAACCTTCTTTCCGCAGCCAAAACACTGAAGATGGGCCGTGGGTGGGTCTTCCAGCATGACAATGACCCAAAACATGCTGCCAATGCAACAAAAAAGATGGCTCAAGATGAAGCACATTAAGGTCATGGAGTTGCCTAGCCAGTCTCCAGCTTTTAATCTTCTAGAAAATGTATGGAGGGAACTGATTCTTCGAGCTGCCAAGCGAAAGCCAAGAAACCTTAAGGATTTAGAGAAGATCTGTAATGTGTGGACCAAAATCCCTCGCTAGATGTGTGCAAACCTGTTCACCAACTACAGGAAATTACTTACCTCTGTGCTTGCCAACAAGGGTTTCTCCACCAAGTGCTAAATCAGGTTTTACTCAGGGATCAAATAATTATTTTACTCACTGAACTGAAACTTGACTTGACTTGACTAGACTAGCATTTGTTTTATGTGTGTTTTCTGGATTCTTGGTTGACATTCTGTCTATATCATTTAAAATACACCTATGATAAAAATTATAGACCCTTCCTTCATTTTTTTTTTGTAAGTAGGCAAATGTACAAAATCTGCAGGAGATCAAATAATACATTTCCCACTGTATATATGGAAGAGATGAGAAAAAGCAGTTCTAGGTAGTGAGAGAGACTTATGGTATAAAACATAGATTTGTGAGAAATTTGGGTTTTTAGGTGTTAAAATATAAAGTGAAACCTTGGATCATAGACCATACTGTGTGTTATATGCTTCTACCTTCAGGTGATTTGACACTCGCTGCAAAAGCTTTGTCCCCTGGTTCCTCCATTTAACCCCTCCCAATTTGAGCCCCAGTTTAAATTACACACAGGTGGACTCTATTTACTAATTAGGTCAATTATGAAAGCCATTAGTTCCACTCGATTTTAGTTAAGGGTATCTGAGTAAAGGGAGCTGAATACAAATGTATTCCACACTTTTTATCTATCGGATAAAATCCCTAAAAATACATTTATGTTTTTGGTTGTAACATGACAAAATGTGGAAAATTTCAAGGGGTAGGATTATTTTTTTCAAGGCACTACATATAATAATCATTAGGTAGGCTCAATCAGCAATCTCTAAGATGAGGAGGTATTTAAGTCTGTGTTACCCTGTTGATAGGTTGTTTTGTTGCCACTTTAGTGCTATACCCGAAGAAGCTGCTGTAAAGATGGGTCCACTGTTCTTCACCTCAACCTTCTCAAGGGTCCCAGTCCCTTTAACACACTAGGTTAAGAGTAAAGACCAGTAACCACAGTGAAACTCCAATAAATAATAAATAATTCCTATCGTCCAATAGTAGTACTATCTTGAAAACAGGCACCAAACCAGTTAGCAAGAGTAAACAATGTTTCTCAGTAAGGTTGATAGCCAAGCAAGTACAGCATATTGGCAGTTATGGTAACACAGTTATGCAGACGGGATGGTTAACAGTTAAGAACTAAGCATAAATAACACATAATGCCCAGGCCTGCTTAAACAGTAGTAGCGCCACCTGAAATGCAATAGTAGGCTGTAATGAGGTTTGAACTACCACTATGGGAGCTACACTGCCATTGTGCACTAATGATAAAAGAACAGCAAAGGGGGGGGGGAATAAAGGGAAACTGGTAGGGTGAACAAAAGGGTCCTTAAGGCCGCGTACACACGATCAAATCTGTCTGCTGGAAACTGTCTGCCAGACCGTCCCAGCAGACAGATTCAATCGTGTGTACAGACGAGCCGACGGATTTGAAAGCATGCGTTCAAACCTGTCGGCTGGGAACCCGTCTGCCCGACATGTCTGCTGGTTAGTACGCTAACCACTCGATTTTAGTTAAGGGTATCTGAGTAAAGGGAGCTGAATACAAATGTATTCCACACTTTGAAGTAAAAATGGTCCAGAAAGTAGAAATGATGCAGTATGACCGCAGCTCTGATTTGAGAAAGGTGCAGTAAAGGATTGATGGTAATAAGGTAAGGGATTTCTGTAAAGAGATGCAGGTTGTGTGGTCTAAGTGTCTTGCTCTCAGCACTTGATTACTGCTGACAGTATAGGAATGGGTCAGTGCCCCTTTCACTGACTCCTGGAGGTGACAAACTCTTGTGATGGAAGGGGGCCCGCGTTATCCTGGTTTTGGTTAGTTGTTTTGGCCCTTATCGATTAATTCGACAACTAATCGATTATGAAATTAATCTATTACAATTTTCATAATTGATTTATCGGCCAGTAACATAATGGGGTTAAAAAAAAACTAAAATTAGCCCTTTATAGTACAAAAAAGCTAATTGCTACTGTAAATATTACTTTCACTGTCCCACAGTAAAAAAAAAAATGAACCCCTTACAGTAGCGATTATTTGCTCTTTTTGTACTTTTTTTTTTAACCCCATTATGTTACTAAACATCTCAGGCCGGGGTCACACCTCTGTTTTTTGGTGCTTTTTGCAGAAACACACTACAGTTCATTTACATGTTTTCCTATGGGACACATTCAAATCCATGATTTTTTTTTTTTAGCTGCTGCGTATTTGGAAAGGGCAAGGACTTTTTAATGCAAAACGGTGCTATTTTGCTTTTTTTTGGTTCAATATACTTTAATGGAGAAGCTGTAGAAAAGCATGTAATGTGATTGTGCGTCAATTTGTGTTTTGTAATCTGCATAACAACAAATTGGGCCAAAAAATCTAAAAAATTCAATTTTTTTTTTTTTCAAGGCTATAATCCGAAACAATAATCGGCCAACTAATCGATTATGAAAATAATAGTTGCAGCCCTAGTGTTGGTGCTTCTGCAATCGCATTAGCTTGACTCATAATTTTTTTTTGACTGTTTTAATCTCTTGGTGGCAACCCATAAAGTCCAGCAGTGCTGCTGGATCTCCACTTACTCTATATTTCAGACTCCAGAGAAGATTGGATCATCCTTCTGTGCACAATTAGTGGCACACCCTGATCTGCGGCACCAAGAGAGCCAGGCAAAAGAATAAAAAGCCCCTTGAGGCTCCTGCTGCCTAGAGTCTATTGGACTTGTAGTTCAGAGAGGCAGTTGTTTCATTACACTGCTGCTGCTTTGGACTATACCTCTCAGGATTCCAGGTGCTTTCTATTAAAGTATATTGGTTTGCTTGACTTGGCTTCCCCCCCCCCCCCCCCTGCTGGCTGGAGGAGAGTTGTGCAGGACAACATCAATAGCTCAGAAAAGGGAGAAATGTAAATAAACAGCAATGCCTTTGTCTCAATACTGTTATGGCCTAATACCTGGCTACACCAACATCAGGGAAAAGATGGGAGGTGTAAATACATACCTGGTACATACATATATATATATATATATATGCATAGCTCCCAACTGTCCCTGATTCGAAATAAAGCCCCTCTGTCCCTTTTTTTACTCCTCATTTGTCACTCATTTTGGTCTATATAGTTGTATGAAAAAATTTCACTTTTTATCCTTCAAAAAGTATTTCCCAGTGCTAAACTGTTAATCAAATTTCTAATTGGTGTACTTGTTAAATTCAAAAGCCCTGTATAAAGGAACAAAAAAAAGAAGACTTGTGGGTTTAACCAATAATTTTTTCAGTATATTTTTCTTTAAGAGGTCCCGGCAGGACGTGTGTCCTATGCCTACATACTTTTGCTAATAGGTGTCCCTCGTCATCATCTCAAAAGGTTGGGCGGTATGTATATGTAGAGCATGTAGGATGAAGTAAAGATTCATGAACTAACCAGTGTTAAAATCAATTGTAAGCCTCTGGTACATTAGTTCTAGCAGACCTTGACTGCATTCCAGTTTCAAGAAAAAGATCAACTTTCAGCGTACATTGAAACATTTATTTGAATACTTCCTCATCTTAGACATTTGATTGCGCTTTTTGAATAATATGGAAATGAGTATTGCAGCAGCCATTTGATTTTTTTTTTTTTTTTTTTTTTAATATATACCCACTTGCCAGCTGGAGTGGGTCTTGTTTGTTCACCTGTGACAGGTACATTTTCATGTATAAATATACAGACATATTCCAGTTTCCTGATGAAACGTATCCACTGGTCTAAGAAACAAGTTAAATAGTACCCAAACCCCACTGGTTGAATCAGCACTCACTAAAGGTACATTTTAAGATAATTATATTGTTGTGCATGTATATCAAGGCTCTGTTCACATCATCGTGTAGTAGGAACAAGCATTACCGCTATGCGATTTTGCGTGTTTCAAAGGGGCATCCCATTTATTGAATGACCTGCCTTACACCCCTGTTGCACAAAAAGAAGCTCTTGCGCCTCTTCGGATGACAAGCCTTGTGCGGTTTTAAACAGTGTGAATTGTAGTGTGATCCTGTCATGTGACAATTGCATTGTGTTTGTAGTGCCATTAAGGGGTAATCACACCCAAAAGCGTGTTGTGCAGCGATCGCCACGCTATTTGAAACTGTAGAAGAGTTGTGGCGATTCTGCCCACTATTCCAAATCATGAAGTGTGAATGAAGCCTTTGTGGCACCTGAAAAGTCCCCAGGTTCCTTTTTTCTTGTGTACATAAATATAGCAGGGATATAGTGAAGTAAAAACATACCAGTCATGCATGTGCCAAGCAATATTTTCTGAATATGTGCTGTTTGATGTCCTCTCTCTGCATACTAATCCTAATCAAACTTCTGTGGCAGCCCTGAATCTAATATTTGACTGTGACAAGGGTAGTTTGTGAAATCCTAGTTCGAGGTCGACCGATATATCGGTCGATATTTGGCCGTTTTTTAAAAATTGCCCGATTATTGTAAAAAAAAATTGGCCGATTTTCAGCTGCCACACTAGCCCCGCTCCACCTACAGCAGCGCGAGAAATGAATCCTTCAGCCGCACTGCTGATAGCCTGCACGCCGGCCCCTAGCACCACCCTGCCTTCTCCCCTCTACCTCGGCGGGCTGTAGCAGAAGAAGAAAGCAAACACGTGTTAAGCCCGAGCAGCTGCAGTAGGTTGTCTGTGAGAAGACCTCACACTTGTAAAGCTTCCTGCATGCTGGGACAGGGGCGGGATCACTGCACATGGGCTCTAGGCTACAGCTGCAGATAAGGAAGAACATGGAGACTGGCTGCCTGATACTGGGGTAATGTATTCATATTATCTCCGATAGGTGCCTCAGCTCTAGTGATTGTACATAGTGCTCAACTCACGTGGGAGCTTACAGGTATCATCCAATGGGCAGTGCTGGAGGGAACAGTGTGTACATGCTGACACACCCCTCTCCTGTATACACACTCAGATACATACTTCTGTATACACACATTTTTTTTTTTTATATATATATATATCTCCACCCCCCTCCACAATGCATCCACCACCTCCACAACGCATCCCCCACCCACGGCCAGCTCCATCCATCCATCCCCGCCACAACGCATCACCCGCGGCCAGCTCCATCCATCCCACGGCCTGCTCCATCCATCTCTCCCCCTCCACAATGCGTCCCCCACCAACGGCCAGCACCATCCATCTCTCCCCCTCCACAATGCATCCCCCACACACGGCCAGCTCCATCCATCCACCCCCCTCCACAATGCATCCCCCACCCACGGCCAGCTCTATCCATCCACAGCCAGCACCATCCATCTCTCCCCCTCCACAACACATCCCCCACCCATGGCCAGCAACATCCAGCCACCCCCCTCCACAACACATCCCCCACTCATGGCCAGCACCATCCATCTATCCCCCTCCACAACTCATCCATCCCCCTCCACAACGCATCGCCCAGCACCATCCGTCTATCCCCATCCACAACGCATCCCACGCCCAGCACTAATTATCCACCCCCCTCTACAATGCATCCCAATCCAAAAATTGGCCCAAAATATCGGCTGCTAAAATCGGCATCATATATCGGCTATCGGCCGCCCCGATTCCTAAAAATCTGTATCGGCCGGAGAAAAACCCATATCGGTCGACCTCTAATCCTAGTGTAGCAGTTGTTTCTAGTTACTAACATCCACCATGTTCACCCAGCTGCCAGACCTTCATACATCACTCCAGGAAACAATGAACAGTCATTTGCTTTTGTTTTGTTTTTGTTTATTTAGGGCATATAACTTGGTTGGAGAAGGGGTATGGGATGCCCAAAGAACAGATCGTTTTTGCCATCGTTCTTAAAGAATTGTTGCATGGTTGCATTTGGATCAAATGATGGACTCTAACATTTACAGTCGCTCCTCTGAAAAAACTCCTGCAGACCGTTATTCCTCCTCCACACAAACTCCTGCAGACTGTTACTGCCATGACTCTTTTTCCTCTTGCACAAACTTCACTGTACAGTGTTAGTCTCTCTGCCCCATCATCTTTACAATACACTAGGGATCGCTCTGAACAACCCTTGATGGATGCTAAACTTTGCTTATTTCTGATAGGCCAGGGCCCTGCAGTACCCCTTCTTGGTGGCCTAGATGTTTAGCAGCATTGGAAGGTGGTGGACTACTGATCCCAGCTAGCAAGTCCTGTGCCAGCAGGCTAGATCAATTTGACACACAACCCCACGGTCTCTCCTTGCCTTGCACCCAGCTCCCCTGGCATGCCTGATATCCACTTTGCCTCACTCACTGACCTTCTCTAGCCCTCCAGTCCTTGGTGAAGAATTTACCTGGACATGCGTAATGACTGTTTCTCCAGCTTCTCTGTTCCAGAACACCTCCTCCATGACTGTGTAAAAGAGGCTTCCTCCCTGCCCCCCGAGCTCCTCCACCAAGGTGTGCACCCCCCCCCCAGATGGAGATGGGCCTCCTGCTGCAGTCTGACGCTCCATTCTTCACCCAGATGACAACTCCCCTCCAGTGGGCTGGACCTGAGCTTAAGTCGGGGGCCTGACCCCTGACAATTCCAATTGGTCAGGGCTCCTCACATGACCTCCCTGTTATGCCAATTCCCAGCCCTGTCCCTCTTCCAGAACATTCTCCGTGGATCAGGGGAGGTGCCCAAGAACTGAAGGACAGGTGGTCACACCCACTGCTACACTAACCACTCCCTGCCCTTCAGATCAAAACAAACATGCCTAGCATGTAGCATAAGCCTGCCTAGATTTACCTGCCTGGCAGCTACCACAGAAATGAATCACCTCTAACACCTACCTATTTTAGGGGGCGCTACATCAGCACGATTGTGGGCATATACATCTCCTACATAACAAACTGGTAAGCAAAATAGGGCCAGAGTATTGGTATACCTAGGAAGTCTCAGTAATCCTACACTGCACCACTGGGTTCTCTCTCACACGATGGGCTGAGGAAAGTAGTGACAGCTGCATCACAGGGTGGCGACCCTAAGCCACACAGAGGATCCACTGGATTCCTAAACTGAAACCAAGCAAGATTGTGAAATCCTGGAGCATGGCAGAGAGATCAGCACGCTTCATCAACCAATCACTGAACACAGTTGTCTTTCCCATTAAGGGACTTTGTGCTTCTCACATTTCAGCCCTGCCACTCCCCTCATTGTGTTTTTTGTTTTGTTTTTTTACATAAATGTGTTTTGGGAGTTGACCTGTAATTAACTTTTTCACATGCAGTAACGTTTAACCACTTGTATTCTGGAAGTTTTACCCCCCCCCTTTGTGACCTAGGACATTTTTTGCCATACAGCACTGCATTATTTTAACTGACAATTGCACAATTGTGCAAAGCTGTACCCAAATAAAATGTGTCCCTTTTTCCCCCCCCACAAATAGAACTTTCTTTTGGTGGTATTTGATTACCTCTGCGGTATTTATTTTTTGCACTATAAACAAAATCATACTGACAAGTTTGAAAAAAAAATGTTCTCTTTTTGTCCATGGACAGACATGGCTCCGCTGCTGTTGTCTCACTCACAGTGGACCGGGCCGACAGCTACTCCGTACCATCGGTTGTGGGTCTGTCAGGGATGCGCCATCAAGTCCTTGCGAGGAATGAGTAAGTACGGTTCCTCCTGCCTCGGCACGATGGAACAGCTGGTCATTCCCAGGATTAAGGCTGGGTTCACACTTGTTCCGACAACGCTCCTACATTGGGAGCTCATGTAGCATGACGTGTGAAAATCAATGTTTCCCTATGAGAGCCGTCTTAACTGGTCCGACTTTGAAACTACTCCTTGTACTACTTTGGTCCTACATTGATTCGTACTTCAGCCCATTGAATATCATTTACGTAGGACCAAAGTAGGAGCCTTGTCCTAACCATCCGACTTTTGCCATCTGACATGTGATTACAGCACCAGTAAAAGGAATTTATCTCACTCTGGGATTGTTTTGATTGGTCAAAGAACAAGTCAGTCTATCACAAAGTAGGACCAAAGTAGTATCCTGTTCATGAAAGTAGGATGGATGTAGGATCAATGTAGGACAAATGTCGCAGAGCAAAGTAGGATGAAAGTCGTGTAGTGTAGTGTGAACCCAGCCTCAGGGGTTCTCCTGTCCTCCCTTTCCCTGCTCTCTGTTGCCCTTTTCCCATCCTGCCCTAGGGCGATGCTCAGGCGCCATTTTTACAGCCTCAGGGCCATTTTTTGTGTGCCTGCCTTTCTCAATTAAAGATTCCATTGGTGACCATTTTGCTTTGGCTGTGCTGTGACGCAGGTCGGCATTGCGGGCGGCCATTTTCTTGTTGTCCACGCCCTTTTATCTGTGGCATCTGGCGTCCGTTTTGGCCTCTAGCACAGTTCATACTCAGTCTTTTTCCTCCTGAGTTTTCCCTCACACACACGCTGTGTATACAGGAAGGCAGGTAGCGGGCTGAGCGGTCTCCCTCTGGGTGGTGAGTCCCCTGGATAACCCCCACCGGTTGGTGCAGCAAGGAGAGTGGACTTTATTGAGTGTTTTCACTTAGTCCCTGAGGGCTGTCAGTGGGTGATAATGGAGTCCATATCTGGCCTTTCTTCCACTAAATTGTCAGAGGCAGCAAATGCTGCCCCTGCAACTGCGGTTCCAATGGATACGCTGTCGGCAGTCCTGGAATTATTTGTTGCCAGGGTAGAAGTGGCGTGCGGACATAAGGGGGGGTAAAAAGTGCCCCCTCCCCTGCTATCTTCTGGGAAATGCTCTGACTCCTATTCGGGCCTGGCTGTGGCTCAGAACCCTGGTTCTGGTATGTCAGAGGATGCGTACCTGGACCTCCCTGGAGGACCCCTTGTCTGGGTCAGTGCAAGACAGGGCACTTGTGAGTGCACTTCTTGATTCTGCGAGTGACTCTCTCAAGCTGGAAGATGCAGCTGGGACTTCCGTAGAGGGGTCTGTCTCATTTGGGTCACACAAATCGAACCACTCTGTGAAAGTTTTTCCTTATGTTACTTTCTTTGATTAGTTCATGGATAAGGAATGGGAATGACTGCAGAAGTCTTTTGTGGTCCCTCAGTGCATGGCAGTCTGTTATCCTTTTGAGAAGAACCTTTTTAAAAAATGGGCCTCTCGTCCGGTCGTGGACCCCCCGGTCTCTCGGCTAAATAAGGTAACCACTCTCCCGATAGAGGGGACCCATGCCTTTAAGGAGCCTACTGATAGGAGGTCCGAAACCATACTGGGGTCGGCGTTACGACCTATATTGGCTGCTACTTTGGTGTCTCAGACACTCGCTGAATGGGCAAAGATGTTGCAACAGACAGCAGAGGAGCATCAGCTTCCTTCAGAGTGCGTAAAGGCTGGCTGAACAATTGGTACAGGGCCTTTTGTATGTCTGTGATGCCACTCTGGATGCGGCCCTCCTGATCTCCAGAGCCTCTGTACTGTATCTGCGGTGGTACTGCGCCGCCTGATTTGGCTGAAATTCTGGTCCGCTGACCAAGCATCCAAAAAAGCTCTGTCAGATTTGCCCTTCAAAGGTGGGAGGCTTTTTGGTACCTCGCTGGATGACATTATTAAAGAAGTTGTAAAGGAAAATGTTTTTTTCACCTTAATGCAATCTATGCATTAAGGTGAAAAAACTTCATTGTATACCGGCCCCCCTGAGCCCCCGTTTTACTTAGCTGACCTGTCGAAAGTCCTGCGCGATGTCCCGAGATCCTCTTCGCTGCTCAGCCTGGCCGCTGATTGGCTAGAGCGGATGGATTGAGAGCAGCGCAGCCATTGACTGGCGCTGCTGTCAATCACATCCAGTGCCGCGGCGCGCCGAGGGGTGGGGCCGAGTGAGGCTATGGCCGCTCGCTGTATCACGGGAGCACGCCCGCAATTACTCGCCACCATGCGATCGCTCTCGCGTGGCTGTGGTCAGTACTTGCGGGGAGGACCAGAGACAGCCGCCGAAGGACCCCAGAAGACGTGGATCGGGGCCACTCTGTGCAAAACGAACCGCACAGTGGAGGTAAGTATAACATGTTAGTAATGGGAAAAAAAATTATTTTAAAAATAACAAACACTTTAAAGATGTCACTGGAGGTAAGAGCACACTTCTCCCACAGTCCTCTAAGGGGAAGGGACCATGCCGTAAGCCGGGGCCTTACTATTCCACGCAGAAGCGGTATTTTCATCAGTCAGGGTCAGCCGGCAGATCTTTCCAGACTGAAAAAGCTCCAGCTGGGGGACAGAAGCGTCCCTAGGTGCGTAAGCTAAACAAGCCTGCTAACGCATTAAGTTTTGCCCCCGCCCGACTTAAGTTTGCAGCTCGGTGGACCTCCCTGCTCTCCAGCCAGTGGGTCTGTGAGGTGGTCTGTTCAGGGTACAAGATAGTTTCCTGTCCACCAAACAGATTCTTTCCCTCAAATCTTCCTCTCCTTCCGGTCGGTCTGCTTTGATGGGAGCGGTACAAGACTTACTCAGGTGTGGAGTAATTTTACCTGTGCCCCTGGAGGAAAAGTTTCAGGTAATCTATTCGAATCTGTTTGTATTCCCAAAGAAGGACAGGGTCTGTCCAATCTTGGACCTCAATGCCTTAGTGAGGGTGCGAAAGTTCAGGATGGAATCCATTCATTTGGTGGTTGCTGTGCTTCTTTCCGGGGACTTTCTGGCATCCCTGGACATCAAGGACGCATACTTGTATGTCCCTATCTGCACCAGCCATCAGAGGTTTCTGTGCTTTGTGATTTGCCTAGTGTCAGCACCAAGAGTTTTTCACCAAGGTGCTCGCCCCAATTCTGGCTTTGCTGAGACAGCGAGGTATTGCTATCATGGGCTACCTACAGGCCCGGAGTGGCCAATCGGGAGAATCGGGAAGTATCCCGGTGGGCTGGTCTGGTTGTGGGCCGGTTCTAAAACTCTGTCCACAAAATATCATAATATGGCTGTAAAACTTGTATGCCCCTGTTACCTGCCTACATCAAGGATTATCGCTCCTGCTCACTTCTCTGCAGCAGCAGTTGCACTCCATTCCAGGCTCCCTTCTTGAGTTCCTATATTCCCCCCCCCCCCCGATTGGAGTTGGTACAGTCCCAGTGAAAGAGCATGTGGGCGGAACAAGAAGAGAAACTCACAACACTGCAGCATGGATCTTTGGTTCCCGCCCAGCAGCACACAGCAGAGCGCTCCTCCAGGGCAGAGTGAAGATTTGTAAATCATGGGTGACAGACTGGATCCTCTTCTACTGTGAGTCCCGACTGCTCTGCATTCCATAATGTGATTACAAACGTGCCCTGCACTTTTCACTGCAGGTTTATTGAAAGTGAAAGTAAAATTCTTGAACAGGTTAGGAATTAGTGTTACATTTCATAGATGTAATCCATATACACTTTATATCTTCAAAAAATGATGATTATTAATAAGATATAAAGTGTATGTGGATTACATCTATGAAATGTAACACTAATTCCTAACCTGTTGAAGAATATAAGCATTACACAGCAAAGGATGTGATTTCTTATACCAGCCACACTTCAAGAAAGTCCACTCTTGCAGTGGGGGAGGGGGGAGAATGGAGGTACTGTATAGTGTTTTTTTTACTTAATTCTATGCTTCAGCCAGCTCTAGTGCTCTTCTCCTCCTCCCTATCACATATAGAGGAAGATTAACCCTGTATGGTCCAAAGTGGAGGCTGGAGTGTGACCACTGTCACTCCTAACTGACACAGGAGCTACAGGGGACCAGTAACAGAACTGCAGAGAGCCCCCTGAAGAAAAGTACAAGGTAGAACTGAGTACACACATCAGAATTCATTGGGTTCAGCAGGGGCTGAATTTTAGATCAGTGTGTAATCCTCTCTGTTAGACAGAAACCAATTGTTATATCCACTTCTGCTGGAAATCCTTGTTCAATTAGCTGTTTGCAGCCAAACAGAAGCAGTGCTGATCAGTGTATTTGATAGGGGGGATTCCCTGTTGTCAGAAAACAATGTCCCAGTGAGGGAGTTTCCCACATCCACACAAGAGCACTTGCTCTCTAGTGCAGGGGTCTCCAAACTCTCTAAAGAAAGGGACAGTTTAATGTCTTTCAGACTTCAGGGGGGCCAAACTGTGCCCAGTGGGAGTTTACAATGTCCGATCTGGTGTCGTTGGGAGGAATAGTGCCCCTTTTTTTATGTCAGTGGAAGGAATTATGCCCCATCATTGGAAGGAATAGTGCTCCAATGTTGATGTCAGTGGCAGGAATTATTCCTCAAGGGCCGGATAAAGGCAAGCAAAGGACCATATCTGGCCCCAGGGCCGCAGTTTGGAGACCACTGCTCTAGTGGACTGTTTGTTTAAAGTGCACTTTAATAGTACTTTGCACTGTGTGTTTGTTTGCAGCACTGGGAGTTTGGTAGTAACTCCAAAACTAAATTGTGTAAAAATGAACCATAAGAATTTGACTAGAGTTATTTGAATATTTGGGAGTTATTCACATTATATGTTTTAGTATTTTACAGTACCAGGAGTGTGTTCTTATCTCCTTCACAAAATGTTTTTGCAGCAGAGGGATTTTGGTCCCACATGTATGTGATATTGTATATTACTGTACATACTCTACCACTGTACACACTGCTCCTGATCCTTGTAATTTATCCAATTCTGACCTCTGCAATATATATATATATATATATATATATATATATATATATATTTTTTTTTTTGTGTGTGTAAGATAATTGGTTATGGGGGGGCGCAGCTCGGCATGTTCGCCCTGGGCGCTGGTTGTCCATGCACTGGCGCAAGTGCCATGCTACAGGCTGCCGCGTCGGGGGCTAAATTTATAAGGGAGCCGGAAGGCGGCCGCAGGAGCCGATTAAATAAAAGGACGGATCGGGGGTCTTTTTTTTTTTTTCCGTGGGGGGGGGGGGGGGCGGCTTTGGTGCCGGATACATGGCAGCAGCCAGGCAGATTTTCACAGGTAGGGGAAAAACAGGCAGCACACTCAGTGTACCCAGTAACCAACCTGAAAAAAAAAAAACATTTTTTTCTGCTGTCAGGTTTATATTGTAATTTTACAATAAGTACGGAGGGGAACAGAGGTGTGGGGGAGGAAGTTACAGAGGTGGGGGGTACAGATATGTGGGGAAGGGTACAGAGAGAACAGATATTGGGGGAGGGGTCCAGAGGGGGAACACAGAGGTGTGGGGAGGGTACAGAGGTATGAGGAGGATACAGAGGTGCGGGGAGCGTACAGAGATGCGAGGAGGGTCCTGTTATTTATTGTTCTAATAAATCTTCACTGTGAAGCAAAACTTACTGTATTTGCACTGAATTGGAAATATTTTTTGAAAAATACAATGAATTACAGGCTGTAGAGAACAGTGCGCCATTGCAAACTTATATTTTGAGGTTTTAATTACATTATTTTAATAGTCGTGAACTAAAGTGGGCTGGTCTAAGGCATGAAACTCCAGGGCTGAAAATGAGTCCCACTCCGGCCCTGGCTACCTAGATGATCTTCTTCTGAGGGCTGCTTCTGGCTCAATTAGAGGACGACGTGTCTATAGCCAGTCAGACCCTCTGGGAATTTGGTTGGGTATTCAACATTCAGAAGTTGGTGTTGGTACCGACTCAGCGTCTTGAGTAAATAGGGTTGATCCTAGACTCCTTAGAAGCGAAGGTCTTCCTTCCTTTGGAGAAGTTGCAGACACTACAGTCGGTGGTGAAATTGTTAGCATCCCGCAAATGGGCGTCTCTCCGTTTTTGCATGCGAGTTCTGGGCCTCATGGTGGCCTCTTTCGAGGCAGTACCGTATGCCTAATTCCACACTTCCACAATTCCAAATCTCTGGATCGTCGGGTTCAGGTAAGTCACCTTGGCAGGTCTTCCCTTGGTGGCTGAGATCTCTGACTCTTTGGTCCGGGAAGTCGTTCCTTCCTTTCTATTGGACTGTGATCACAATGGACACCAGCCTCACAGGTTGGGGGGGGTCCAGTCAGCCCAGGGTCGCTGGACTCTGATTGGCAGGCGAGATTCGTCCGATGTACTAGAACTTTGACTAATCAGGCTAGGCCTCTCCTCATGGTCGCAGAGGCTACAGGGTTGTCCGATCAGGATCCTCTTGGACAATGCCATGGCGGTGGCTTATGTTAAACATCAGGGGGGGGGAACAAGGAGCTTGGCTGCGGCATCAGAGGTCGCTCACATCCTGCGGTGGGCGGAAAGGAGCGTGCCGGCTCTGTCAGCCGTTTACATTCCGAGCATAAAATACTGGCAGGCGGACTACCTAAGTCACCAAATGCTGGATCAAGGGGAATGGTCGTTGCATCTGGAGGTGTTTCAATTCCTCTGTCGGAGGTGGATCTCCTGGCTTCTTGACTTAAACTCAAAGTGTCGAGGTTCATGGCCGGTTCCAGAGATTCCTGGGCAGACGTGTTGGTGGCCCTGTGGGGTCAGTATCGGCTAATTTTATGCCTTTTACCCCCCCCCCCCCCCCCACTGAAGTTGCTTCCTTGTCTGCTCTGCAGAGTGGAGACCGAGGGGATCCCGGTGATTCTAGTCTCTCCAGATTGGTCTTGGTGTCCCTGGTACGCTGACCTTGTGCACCTGGTGGCAGACGCCCCATGGCGGCTGCAATTGCGGGAGTACCTGCTGTCTCAAGGTCCCATACTTCATCCTGCTTTGCAGTCGCTGGCTTTAACGGCATGGCTATTGAAAGCCAGGTTCTAAGGGACTGAGGTCTGTCAGATTTGGTTCTCTCAAACATGCTGAGGGCGCATAAGTCATCTTCTAGGAAGATCTACCATTGCACCAGGAAGGCCTACATCTCTGTGCGAGGAGATGGTGTGGCATCCACTGGCATATTCCATTTCCAGGGTCCTGCTGTTTTAGCAGCGCAGAGTGGATCAGAAGCTTGCCTTAATCACCATTAAGGGACAGATTTCAGCTTTGGCTGTTTTCTTTCAACGTCCTTTGACTGGTGGGTACGTTTGTACAGGGGGTTCGACATGTGATTCCCCCAATTAGACCACTGCTTCCTCCATGGGATTTGAATTTGGTGCTCTCGGTTCTCCAGCAAGTCTTCTTACTCGGTCCTTAAGGATAAGGCGGTGCTACGCCTGCAACCTTCCTTTCTTCCGAAGGTAGTTTTCAGCTTTTCACCTGAATGAGGACATTGTTCTTCCTTCTCTGTGTCCTCGACCGTTGCATCCCAAAGCGGCTGCGCTCCATACTTTGGACGTGGTACGTGCTCTACAGGTGTACCTGTCTGCTACGGCTCCGTTCCGGAGGTCAGGCTCGCTGTTTTGTGGCGGTGACTGGTCCGCAGAAGGGCCTGGCGGTCTCGTCGGCCACCCTTTCTAGGTGGATCAGACAGACCGTCATCCAGGCCTAGGCCTTTAAAAGGGGTGTTCCAGCCAAATTTTATGTTTATTAAAAGTCAGCAGCTACAAAAAGTGTAGCTGCTGGCTTTTAATAAACATACACTTACCTACACGCCAGCTGGGGCTCCGCTCCGCTCCCCCCCTCCCTAGCCGGCATCCTCATTGCTACTGTTGGCACCCGGCCGTGACAGCCTTCGGCTTCACGGCCGGGCACCCACTGCGCATGCACGCGCGGCCCGGCGCTGCGCCGTCCTATTGGACAGGTGATCACCTCGGACCTGTCAGTGTCCTAGGCCATCGCCTACAGGGAGGGGCTGCAATGAGGCGATTAAGCTTAATCGCCTTTACCAGCCCCTCGGCGGAAGGAGGAAGTGGGACAGGAAGTCCCACTCCTCCTGAAACCCCCACTCCCCCCCAAAAAAATAACATGCCAAATGTGACATGTAAGGGGGTGAGGAGTGGGATAAGCGGAAGTTCCATTTTTGGGTGGAACTCCGCTTTAAGAGGCGGGCGCCTCCCTTTCCTGTTACAGTGCATTCGACCAGGGCAATTGGGGCTTCCTGGGCTTTCCAACATCAAGCGTATGTCTCATAGGTGTGTAAGGTGGCAACTTGGTCGTCCATTCACACCTTTTCCAAATTTTACAAGGTTGATGTGAGAGCATCTACAGATGCTTTCTTTTGGCCGCAAGGTTTTGCAGGCGGCTGTTTAAAGTTGCAACTCCTCCGTTGAGGAGCTCTGCTTGTTTGGGGGATGAAGTAACGTCTTCTTTTGATTATGGTTCCCACCCCTTGTTTTTTCTGACACTGCTTGGGGACATCCCACTTGTTAAGATTTAAGGAACTGTGTCCGTCCTTGGACGAAAAGAGAAAATAGGATTTTTTTGTTTTTACTGCTTTTTGATGGACTGAGGCTGCATGCTGCAGGGTGAGGGGTTATGACTGGAGTGACTGCCCCCTGGGTGGGGATGTTCAACTCTGTTAAAGTTGCATGTTTTAAGATAACTAACATGTTCTACCTAGTCCTCTCCTATGAACAGGAACATAACCCACTTGTCAAGATTTAAGGAGCTGTGTCCGTCCATGGATGACAGAGATTTTTTTTTTTACATTCTGCTATAAAATACACACAATTTTTTGAAAAAAAATCAATTTTTTTTTATCAATTTCGGCCAATATGTATTTTTGGTTAAAAAAATAAATAAAGAAAATACTTAATAAGCGTATATTGATTTGTGCAAAAATTACAGCGTATATCTATGGGATTTTTTTAATTCATGATTTTACTAGTAATGGTGGCGATTACCGACTTATAACGGGACTTTGAAATTGCACACTAAGTGACACTAATACATTCATCAGTGCTAAAAGAAACATGCGCTGTCCCTTCACTAGTGACATTGGCAGAGAAGGGGTTAACATTAAGGGCGATCAAAGGGCTAAATGTGTACCTGGCCAGTGCTTTACTACTGTGGGGAGTTGCTTGTACTAGGAAAAGGAATGGATCGGTGCCCCTGCTTAGCACAGACACAGGATCCATGTCTTCTGTAGTGACAGAACAGTGATCTGCCTTGTTTACATATGCAGACCGCCGTTCTCCCTGTGTAGCGAAGCCAAGTATTTAGTAGATCTTTACGAACAACACTGAAAAGTCCATATCTTGTCAGTTTACATACACACCCTATTCAGGTGTGCATAGTACATCTTTAATGAAAATTATATATAATATTATAGCACTGATCAGGTAAGTGTGCTGTAAATGTAATAAATGTGGTTAACCACAAGATGTCGCTCTTGTATTGCAGGTTCAAGAATTATTCTACTGGATAAAGTCACTTAAAGGGGTGTTCCACCCAAATGTAATGTTTATTAAAAGTCAGCAGCTACAAAAAGTGTAGCTGCTGGCTTTTAATAAACATTCACTTACCTTCTCCACGTTCCAGCGACGCGCCGAACGGGCCTCAGCTCCTCCCCCCCCCCCTCCCTTCCGACTGTGGGCACCCAGCCGTGACAGCCTTTGGCTTCACGGCCAGGCACACACTGCGCATGCGCGAGCCGCTTGCCGCTGATTGGACAGGCGATCGCCTAGGACCTGTCAGTGTCCTAGGCCATCGCCTACAGGGAGGGGCTGCAATAAGGCGATTACGCCTAATTGCCTTACCAGCCCCTCGACGGAAGCAGGAAGTGGGACTGGAAGTCCCACTCCTCCTGAAGCCCCCACTCCCCCCCCCCCCCAAAAAAAATGACATGCCAAATGTGGCATGTAAGGGGGTGTGGAGTGGAACAAGCGGAAGTTCCATTTTTGGGTGGAACTCTGCTTTAAGCCTGAAGCTGACAAATGACTTGCTTAACCACTTGAGCCCCAGACCAATATGCTGCTAAATGCCCAAAAGCGTTTTTACAATTCGACACTGCTTCGCTTTAACAGACAATTGCGCGGTCGTGCGATGTGGCTCCCAAACAAAATTTGCGTCCTTTTCTTCCCACAAATAGAGCTTTCTTTTGATGGTATTTGATTGCCTCTGCGATTTTTATTTTTTGCGCTATAAACAAAAATAGAGTGACATTTTTTTAAAAATATCAATATTTTTTACTTTTTTTTATAAGACAAATCGAATAAACTAAATTTTAGTCAAACATTTAGGCCAAAATGTATTCAGCCACATGTCTTTAGTAAAAAAATTTGCAATAAAAAAAAAAATTAGCTACCTAGCTGCAAAAACTGATCGCTTAGTGACACTGGCAATAGGGGGTGAAAGGGTTAACTAGGGCGGTGATCAAGGGGTTAAACCTTTATTGGGGGGGGTACGGGGCTACCCTGGACCTAACACTAACTGCCTGTCACACTGACACTAAATGCAGTGATCAGTAAATATATGGTCACTGCAATCAGTGACACTGTGACAGGGGGCTGGGGTGGGTAAATCAGAAGGGGTTAAATGTGCCTATGTGTGTAGTGTTGGTGCGACTTACTGTGATGTCTTCTCTCCTCTCGTCGGATTGAAAATACCATCGAGAGGAGAGCTGACATCACTTCCTCTGCCAGTGTTTACATTACACAGGCAGAGGAAGTGCAGGGCGGAGGCTCGGCGGATTGGCTGGAAGCGATCACGAGGGGGTGGCAGAAACAAACTGCCGCCCCCTCATCCCGGATCGCTCCCACAGATAAGACGCCCACCGCATGTAGCGGGGGGGGTCCCGATCGGACCCCTCACCCACAAGAAGGCAGGGACGTACAGGTACGCCCATCTGCCTGTATGTGCCATTCTGTGGACATACATATACATGCGGCGGGTGTTAAGTGGTTAAAAAAGGAATGAATAAATAAATGTATTTAGGGATTTGTAATGAAAATGTGAATGCTCTCTGTTTAAACAACACACAACTGTGTATCAATAGAGGACTTGTTCGTCTCCTTTAACACACCCCTGTCTCGCTACATTTTATTTATTTATTTTTTTGAAAAGGAAAGTTATACACCTGCTTTTGGCCTTACAGAGTCCATTTGTTGAGTGAGTGCTAGGGGTGCAACGGTTTAAAAAACTCACGGATCGGCGGATCGATCAGAGTCACGGATCGGATCATTTTTCGGATTGGCAAAAAAAAAAGACTACAGTTATTTTCAACACAAAACTGAGCTTATTTGCGTAAATACAGAATATGTAAATCTGACAGACTGTTTACATGTTAAATTTTAAAAGCTGCAGCAAACCTGCTGACCTTACATGGTTGCTAATGTGAAAGAACACCTCTGATTTTCTCATTTAAAGCGGAGGTTCACCCAAAAATCTGCCATTCAATCCAGCATACTGCTGACATCTGCAGTATGCTGTTTTTTTGTTTTTGTTTGTTTTTTTGTACTTATCGTTTTATCAGGCTTTCTTATCTGCCTCCGAGCGGGGATTCCTGTGGGAAATAGGCGTTCCTAAGGCAAGCCTAGTTGATTGACGGGCTAGTAAAGCACGTCATGCCTTCCGAAAATAGCCAAAGTGACACTCGGCAGTTTACGGCGCCTGCGTCTGCCGTGTAGAGCTGACTGCGCAGGCGCCGTAAATTGCCGAGCGTCACTTCGGCTATTTTCGGAAGGCGTGACGCGCTTTACTAGCCTGTCAATCAACTAGGCTTGCCTTAGGAATGCCTATACCCAGAAGGAATCCCCGCTTGGTGCCGGATAAGAAATCCTGATAAAACGATAAGTACAAAAAAAACAAAAAACAGCATACTGTATGCTGGATCTAATGGTAGATAGTTGATTTAGGGTGAACCTCCGCTTTAACTAAATGTGAAAATCAGAGGTGTTCTTTCACATTAGCAAGCATGTAAGGTTTGCTGTAGGCTCGTCCCGATACCACTTTTTTTAGGACCGAGTACAAGTACCGATAATTTTTCAAGTAGTCGCCGATACCGAATACCGATACTTTTTTTAAATGTGTCCCCAAAGGCAGCCATGTCCCCCACATATGCAGCCATGACATGTCCCTCCAGCCATGTCCCCCATATACAGCCATGTCCCCCACATATTGCAGCCATGTCCCCCACATATTGCAGCCATGCCCCCCACATATTGCAGCCATGCCCCCCCATATACAGACATGTCCCCATTATGCAGCCATGTCCCCCATATACAGACATGTCCCCCATATACAGCCATGTCCCCCACATATTGCAGCCATGTCCCCCATATGCAGCCATGTCCCCCACATATTGCAGCCATGTCCCCCACATATTGCAGCCATGTCCCCCACATATTGCAGCCATGTCCCCCATATGCAGCCATGTCCCTCAAATACAGCCATGTCCCCCACATATTGCAGCCATGTCCCCCATATACAGCCATGTCCCCCATATGCAGCCATGTCCCTCACATACAGCCATGTCCCCCTACCGGATGATGATGATGCCACCGTTAATACAAAGCCGCTGCCGCGAACATTACATGCACCTTTCGTTTTTCAATAGCTGTTTACCGTGTGCCCTGTGTAAAGGACACTCCCTCTTGCTCCCCCCCATTCAGTACAGATCCCCCTTCAGTACAGATCCCCTTTCAGAACAGATCCCCTTTCAGAACAGATCACCCCCCTTCAGTACGGATCCCGCCCTTCAGTACAAATCCCCCCATTCAGTACAGATCCCCATCCCTTCAGTACAGATCACCCACCACAGTACAGATTTCCCCCTCTTCGGTACAGATTCCCCCCCCCCCCCCTTCAGTATAGATCCCCCCCACAGTACAGATTTCCCCCCTCCTTCAGTACAGATCCCCCTCACAGTACAGATTTCCCCCTTCAGTACAGATCCCCCCATTAGGTACAGTCCCCTCCCCCCTATTCAGTATTATAATGTACCTGTACTTTAGATGATCCTGACATGCACAGACATACACAGGGGACGGGTCGGGTCCCCTGTGTAGACATACAGGAGGAGGGGGAGGCGGGCTGCTTTACTCTGCTCATACCTGCGACCACGGAGAGCAGGGCAGGATCTGACGGGTCACGGGTGTCACTCCAGTGCGGCTCGCACCCCCGCAAAGTCACCTTAGGTTCCTCTCTCCATGAGTCTTCTGGAATTGCGCGCCGCTGCCTAATCCTGCCCGCTCAGCTGACTCTTCGGGGGGGGGGGGGTGGACGGACGCCTGCTACTCCGCTGCCTAATCCTGGCCGCTCAGCTGACTCTTCAGTGGGAGGGTGGACGAACGCCTGCTACTCCGCTGCCTAAACCCGCCCGCTGCCTAAACCCCCCCGCTGCCTAAATCTGCCTGCAGTCTCCGCTGAAGTATTCTATTTGGGTATCGGGGGTATTTGCGGGAGTACAAGTACTCCCGCAAATACTCGGAATCGGTCCCGATACCGATACTGGTATCGGTATCGGGACAACCCTAGTTTGCTGCTGATTTTCACATTTAACATGTAAACAGTCCGTTGGGTTTTCCAAATACTGTATTTAAGTACATAAGCTCCGTTTTGTGTTGAAAATAAATGTGAAATCTAAAACTCTGTTGGGTGTAACAAGATGTCCGCTTGCCCCCTAATCACTATCATTACTATCATTACTTTAGTCTAGTATGAACGGTGTCCCCCTCCTCTCCCCTCTGGTGTCACCTGTGTCCCCCCCCCCTCCTCTCTTCTCCACTCTGGTGTCACAGTTGTCCCCCCCTCCACTCTGGTTTCACTGGTGTCCCCCCTCCACTCTGGTTTCACTGGTGTCCCCCCTCCACTCTGGTTTCACTGGTGTCCCCCCTCCACTCTGGTTTCACTGGTGTCCCCCCTCCATTCTGGTGTCACTGGTGTCCCCCTCCTCCGCTCAGTACAGACAGCCATGCTCCCCGTGTGATGGTGCCTCTCCTACCCGCAGGTGCAGATCTCACAGATACACTTTCTCCTCATGTCTGTGGTCCCGGGTCTGTAGTCAGCGAGTTGAGGCGGTGCGGAGTGTCACACTGGGCTCTGGTTACTAGGCAAGCAGACTGTCTCCACTGATGTGGAGCATGATGGCGGCGATGACGAAACGTCACTTCCTGACGAGACAGCCGCCGCCGGGTGTACCAAGATGGCCACCGCTCCGGAGCTAGGCCGTGGACTTTCCTATGGCCGAGGCTGCGGAGTGCTCCACGGATCGCGTGGTGTGCCGATCCGAACTGGGTGACTCGGTGATCGGTGATGATCCGTTTCACCACTAGTGAGTACAAATGGAATGTTCTGAATTTGCATCTACAAGAAAATTGTTATTAGTGGGAATGCTTCAGCAGTCCCACTATCGTTATTCTTTTTTTAAATTTATCTTTAATTTTATTCCATACATTTTTTGGCCCTACGTAACTTCTGCATACTTTAAGCTATTAAAACGATTCAACTGTTAAAATGTTCAGCTCTTTCAGCTAATGGTGGAACTTCTTCAACTTTTTTTTTCTACTATTTATACTTTTTAAAATATTAAGCTTTTTAACACGCTTCAAATCCTAAAAATCTTCTTCCGCTTCCAAAAATTTCAACTCCTCCATACTTTCACATACCTTTCAACTTTGCAATTGCACTGCCCCAGGACTTCCTGCAGGCGTTATTTAGAGGATATTTTTAGCGCTAAAATGCCTGAAAACCACCTCAGTGTAAAAGGGGTCTTACTTTAAGATAGTGATTGAAGCTATGCAAACCATTGCTTTATGCCAATACGCCTTAAACAGCTGTATGACATTTGGAATAAATGGATCTATGTTAGAGTGTATCTGTGCTGCAAACCAGCAGTTCTTGCTGGATAAGGACACAAAGGAACTATTTTCACTGCTCTGCCAACTTTCCCAAATAAATTCACGCATGTTTTATTATGCGTTATTGCAACGCATGACCACAAACCCACCGCCATGCTTTGTGATGCCATTTATTTAGAATTGCACACCAACATACTGCATGGCGTGTCGCCTGCATCTCAACAGCACAACAAAGTACACAATATACAACAGGCTCTGAAAAGATATGAATGAGACCGGATCTAAGTTCTTTGTCCCAATGATGCTGTGTTCCAGGCTGTGTCTCAAGATGACAGTAGTATCCCTATTTTAGTTACTGAGTATGCGTTATAAATAGTAATAGTTATAGTAGTTAAAAAAATGGTGGGCAGTACCCACATAAGAATGGGAGGGCCCAGAAATTGGAAGTGGTCTAGGTAAGACATAGACAGTGAGGAGTAAGAGTAGATTTTGGTTGGGGGTGATAGATAAGTATCTGCCTGTATTTCTGAGCATTGAGGACACAATTGATCCTGACCAAATCTCCAACTCCATTTTCAGAAATGCAGCACCAAACTTGCAAGAAACCTCCCACCATACTTCACTATTGCCTACAGACACTTATTATTGTACCTCTCTCCAGCCCTTCAGCACACAAACCGCACTGACCAAGGACCATGGCTATGGAAAGCTCTACCAACAGACATCCGCATGGAAGAATACCATCGGGCCTTCAGGAAGAAGCTTAAGACCCACCTCTTCTGAAGGATTAGGGCGACGCCGGATGGAAGCGACTTGAGGCGATTTAGTTTGCATGTGCGGCGCTATACAAGTTATTCACTCACTCACTTCAATTGCATGCAATACCGCATGTGACCAGAGGTGGGGGCGCCGGAGAGCCTCAGAAACACACGGAAAGGCCCGAGGACAGCTTGGCTGACCTCGGCAAACCTCAGAAAGGCTCCGGAATGGAGTATTTCTTACTTTTTCCGAGTATTTCTTATAGCATTTATTAAATATATTTAATGATTTTATAGTACCAATTCCTTTCTCCTTGTGTGGCCTGTACAGCCTGAAATCGGTCTTTCCCTTTTTCTCTAAACGTATTAAGAAAAGTATTGGAATTATTAATTGGAAGTACTAATTGATGGTGAGTGATCAGTGGTGCTGGAACCTGGCTGTCAGTGGTGACATTATCTGAACACAGCGCTATTTGACTATTTTATTTTAAAAGGCTTGGTGATTGGTTCCCACACGACTGGAGGTGTTCACTTTGTGGAATGTGTGGATAACACTTTAAAGTGGTCAAACTTGATAATTCACTCTGGAAGAGGGATCATTAGATTTATTGGTTTAAGAACACTGTTTCTCACATATTTTGATATACAGTTCCTCGAAAAAGTATCCATACCCCTCAAAATGTTCCACATTTTGTCATGTTACAACCAAAACCTGAATATATTTTATTGGGATTTTATATGATAGACCAACACAAAGTAGCACATAATTGTGAAGTGGAAGAAAAATGATAAATGATTCTCGATTTTTTTTTAAAAATTTTTACAAATAAATATGTGAAAAGTGTGGCGTGCATTTGTTATCAGCCCCCTTTGATACCCCTAACAAAAGTCTAGTAGAAACAATTGCCTAGTCGCCTAGTTAGTAAATAGAGTCCACCTGTGTGTAATTTAATCTCGGTATTATAAATACAGCTGTTCTGTGAAGTCCTCATAGGTTTGTTAGAGAACCTTAGTGCACAAACAGAATCGTGAAAGCCAAGGAACATACCAGACAGGTCAGGGATAAAGTTGGGGAGAAGTTTAAAGCAGGATTAGGTTATAAAAAAATATCCCAAACTTTGAACATCTCACGGAGCACTGTTCATTCCATCATCCCAAAATGGAAAGAATATGGCACAACTGCAAACCTACCAAGACATGGCCGTCCACCTAAACTGACAGGCCGGGCAAGGAGAGCATTAATCAGAGAAGTAGCCAAGAGGCCCATCATAACCCTGGAGGAGCTGCAGAGATCCGCAGCTCAGGTGAAGGAATTAGTCCTCAGGACAACTATTAGTCGTGCACTCCACAAACCTAACCTTTGTGGAAGAGTGGCAAGAAGAAAGCCATTGTTGAAAGAAAGCCATAAGAAGTCCTGTTTGCTATTTGTGAGAAGCCAAGTGGGGGACACAGCCAGAGCTGTATCATGGCCTAGGCCAACAAGGCCCAGGCCTAGGGCAGCACTTTACAGGGGGGCAGCACGAAAAGAGTCCCTGCCAGCTTGCACTACACTATTAAGAAAATTAGTCTAGCGCCCCATAAAGCGGCTGCGCTGCTTCTGGTAACGCGGCGGCCGGCATTTCGCAACTGTGGGGGGGGGGGGGGGGGCGCTTCCAATTTTGACTGTTTTGTCATCCTGGACCACAAACCTTTCTCACTGTGCTATATGTTTCTGCTGCACCATCTACTTAAAGTAGAACTATAGGCAACACTTTTACCATCCCAGTCCCAGTGCGAAGATTTCCCTTCACTTCCTGCTCTATGGGTAACCAGGAAGTAAGAGAAAATCTAAGTAAATTAAGGGAATCCATTGCCCCCCCCCCTCAGAACTAGTGTCCTCATTCGAAAATTTCAGGGCGGGTCTTAAACAACACAGGGTGTGGCCGTGACAGGAAGGGGTGGGTCATATTTAAATTAGGGGGTGCACAAGTTTTGTCAGGCCTAGGGCAGCACACAACCTAAATACACCTCTGGACACAGCAAGCATGTGGAAGAAGGTGCTCTGGTTAGATGAGACCAAAATTGAACACTTTGGCCTAAAAGCACTGCACATCACCCTGAACACACCATCCCCATTGTGAAACATTGTGGTGGCAGCATTATGTCGTGGGGATGCTTTTCTTCAGCAGGGACAGGGAAGCTGGTCAGAGTTGATGAGAAGATGGATGGAGCCAAATACAGGGCAATCTTAGAAAAAAAACTTTGATGCCACGTACACACGACCGGTTTTCATGCCGGATAAAAAAAAACGATGGTTTTCCCAACGGAATTCCGGCCAAGCTTGTCTTGCGTACTCACGGTCAGACCAAATTCCGCCCCTCCAAAGCACTGATGTCTGGCTGGCACGAGTATTCAGATTTAAGTTTTTCTCTTCTAAAACTTCTACTTCAGCTGATCTGAAAGATCAAAGCTGAAGGAATTATGGTCATTCTGGTGGCTCCATGGCACCTATATTGTCTTCCAGATTTCTGTCTTAACCACTTAAGTCCCGGACCTTTATGCAGGTAAAGGACCTGCGATTTGGCACTGCGTCACTTTACCTGACAATTGCATGGTCATGCGATGTGGCTCCCAAACAAAATTGGCGTTCTTTTTTTCCCACAAATAGAGCTTTCTTTTGGTGGTATTTGATCACCTCTGCGGTTTTTATTTTTTGCGCTATAAACAAAAATAGAGCGACAATTTTGAAAAAATGTATAGCGTTTACAAAATAGGAGATAGTTTTATTAAATTTTTATCTTTTTTTTACTACTAATGGCGGCGATCAGCATTTTTTTTCATGACTGCGACATTATGGTGGACACATCGGACAATTTTGACACATTTTTTGGACCATTGTCATTTTCACAGAAAAAAAATGCTATAAAAATGCATTGTTTACTGTGAAAATGACAATTGCAGTTTGGGAGTTAACCACTAGGGGGCGCTGTATGGGTTATGTGTGACGTCATTGATTGTGTTTCCCTATATTAGGGAACACACGATCAATTAAGCTGCCACTGTGAAGAACGGGGAAGCCGTGTTTACACACAGCTCTCCCCGTTCTTCAGTTCCGGGGACCGATCGTGGGACTCCGGCGACCGGGTCCCGCGGCCCTGGGGTTTCGGACTGGGTCGTGCACCCGCGACCCACGGCTGGGCACTTAAAGAGGACGTACAGGTACGTGCTTGTGCTCAGCCGTGCCATTCTGCCGACGTATATCTGCAGGAGGCGGTCCTTAAGTGGTTAAGGACCCATTTTTTTTATCCCGCCCTTTTCCAGTTCTCCCTGCATAAATCCCCCCTTTTCCCAGTTCTCCAATCTGCATACCCCTCCCCCTTTCCCAGTTCACCTCTCTTCACAAATCTCCCCCTTTCCAAGTTCCTCTCTGCACAAATCTCCCCTTTCACCGGTTCTCCTCTCTGCACACATCTCCCCCTTTCCCAGTTCTCCGCTCTGTACAAATATGCCCTTTCCCAGTTCTCCTCATTGTACAAATCTCCCTTTTCCCATTTCTCCTCTTTATAAAAATCTCCCCATTTCCCAATTCTGCTCTCTGTATAAACCCCCCCCCCCCCTTTCCCAGTTCTCCTCTCTGCATAAATATCACCTTTTTACCTGTAGCGCCCCCTTGCTTCCAGCATGGGCACTACACTAAAAACTAGTTGACTGGGAGAGTTGCATTGCTCCCGGTCGTGATTTGTTTAGGTTAATGACCTGTGCCATTCTGGAAAGGTCCACTGGCTCGGACTGCATTCTGGGGATGTGAGCCAGAGGGATTTCTGGCGGATAGAGTCTTCCCCAGCAGCCAATTGGAAAGGGTTTTTCCCCGCTGGGCATGCTGGGGAGGGGTATATCTGTGATGGAGGTCATGTGTTCTGGGCTCTCTTCCTTCTCCTGCGTGGGGTCCTGGAGTCGGGGAGGGGGGGCACCCACCTTCAGGGTGTGCGCATCCATGGACCCTGCCAGCGTGGCCCACCTGGCCAAGCTTCCAGGCCTTGCTGAGTCTCAATCGGAGACGTAACTAAAGGGACCCCAGTGACTTACTGGGTTCCCGATGCAGTAGAGAGGATCCGGCGCCCGGGCCATGTACAAGTGCGCTCTGCTGTCACCCGGTGATCTGTGCTGAGATAACTGCTGGGAGAAATTGCTCTATTCGGACATGTACAAACTACACTGGCCTGTGGCAGAGGCCTAGAGCCGGGTCAGTGAGAGAGACCTGTTCCTCCCAGCCAACATTTAAGGTGGCGTCCTGGCTGCCGAGTCTGTGAGAGGGATCTGTCCGGGAGACATCCCACCCACTCAGGCATTGAGTGGCGACGTGTGCAAAATTGTATTTTTCAAAGGGCTGATTTTTCTGTACATATATCCAGGCCTGACATCGAGAATCTCTTTTTCCTCATCAACCTATTCTCCTTTCACTGAGTTGATGTTTGGCTATGTTGGCCTGGAATTAATTAAAGCATTGAGAAAATCTTTATTGACTGTGTGGACACTAAATTACTACTTAGTGGCTTCTGGTGCACCCCTAGACCAAGCAAGAGTAACTTAACCTGCCGTTCCCATTATTAATCCAGCGGCCCCTTCGAGGGTGACGCTACATACCCTTTCTCATTTCTGCATAAATCCCCATTTCCAGATCTCCTGCAAGCATAAACTAGTTCTCCTTTCTTTTTTTTTTAAAAAGAAATCTTTTATTGAACAAGAGAAATATATACAGTACAGTCAAAAGGAAATCATGACAACTAAGAAGCGTATCTGACAGTATCTTTAACAGTTAAGTAGGACATCAATCTATCGTGAGAGAAACGTATGTCAAAAACCTCAAAATCTCAAAATCAGTGCCAGTAACATATCACTGTTGCGGGGGGTTAACATCGCGTGCCGTTCGAGTCCCTGTCCCCACCAGTCATACACCTTCCTCCAATGGCCGCAAGACGGAGCAAGTGTATTGGGACGTGTCCCATCTGTTTACACACATGTTTCCACGGCCTTGAGCCATTTGTCCCATATCTTCCCATACTTAGCGGGACAACCCCTATGAGAATATATCAATTTTTTGTAAGGTAGGGTTGCATTAACCTCAATGATCCATTGCAACATGGTGGGGGGATCGGGTCTCATCCATACCCTAGCGATCACCTTTCGGGCAGAGAAGAGCGTTTCATGCAGAAATATTTTAGAGAATTTATTAATGTCAGGGTTAGGGAAGATTCCCAAGAGACATGACTTTGGCTCCAGGGTTATAGGGGACCCCATGTTGTCGTGGAGGAACTTTACAACCTGGGACCAGAAGGCCCGTATCCTAGGGCAACTCCATAAGAGGTGGAAGAAAGTACCTGTCTCACGGCCGCACATCGGGCATGCGTCTGAGGAGTCTCTTCTGTATTTTGACACTCTTAACGGCGTAAGATATGCTCTGTGAGTTATAAAGACCTGAGTCAGCCGGTCAGATAGCTTGGGGGAGGTCAGTTTGCACGTGTCTAGGGCGTCACTCCATTCGTCATCTGCTATAGGGCCCATGTCCCCCTCCCACCTAGTTTTCAGGGCATACGCCCCTACAGTTGCTGTTGGAAGCGTCAGCATAGTGTAAAAGTTTGAGATGAGCTTCTTGGGGTCCGGGTATTTAACAGCTCCCATCAGGGGGTTAGTCCCTATAGAGGGGTTGCCCAGGGGGAATTGTGCACGAAAAGCGTGTTCGAGTTGCAAATACCTGAAGGACATATAGTCTGGGAGTGAGAACTCCACCTGTAGGTGCTCAAAAGTTTTTAACGTTCCATTCAGGGTAATATGGGAAAGATAGAAAATGCCCCTCGCACACCAAAGATCACTATCAGGGAGTGTACTAAATTCGGGAAGGGCCTCATTATGCCATAAAGGGGTGAAGTTGTGGAAGGGCTGAATATGTAGTTTACTAGACGCAAGTGACCAGATTCTCCTATATTGGTACATAAGGGTCTTACGGTCAGTCCGTCCATCCGCCCTCTCCGCCTTTCCAATTATTGCCACCATGGAGTCCATCGTTGGCCTCGTCCACTTTGGGCACAAGAAATTCAAAAATCTGTCCCTGTCAGTCTTGTCAATGTGAAAAATTTGAGAGAGTTGTGCCGCTATGTAATAAAGGCCGAGGTCGGGAAGGGCCATTCCCGCCAGGTCGGTGGGGTTCTTAAGCCTATGCCATGGGAGTTTGTGTCGGTTGCCTCCCCACACGAACGGTTTCAAAAGAGCTTCCATGGATTTGAAAAGCCTTAGCACCAGATACACAGGCGAGTGCCAGATCACGTATAAGATTTTAGGCAACAAAATCATTTTAATGAGACTCACTCGGCCCATGACACCCAGGGGTAAGCGTGCCCACACCTGTATCCTGCTTTTGAGTATGTCAAACAGTGGTGTCACGTTCAGTGATATGTAGTCAGCTGGGTCTCTGGTGGTATGGATTCCAAGATATTTGATACGGTCAACCCGTTGTAAAGGAAGTAATGCTCTGTCTCCTGGTGCTGGGAAACTGTCCAAGAGGAGTATCTGGGATTTATTCCAATTAATTTTAAGGCCAGAGAAAGCGCCAAACCGCTCTATTAGGGCCAGGGCTTGGGGCAGGGAGGTGTCCGAGTCGTCCAAGTAAAGAAGGGTATCATCCGCATACGTGCTGATTTTTTCCACCACCCCCGCCCTGCCTAGTCCTACAATCCCTGGATGGGCCCGGATCGCTATGGCTAAGGGTTCTGCTGCCAGGGCGTACAGCAGTGGTGACAGCGGGCACCCCTGTCTAGTACCTCTAGATAGAGAGAATTGGTCTGAGGGCCACCCATTGGCCAAGACTTTGGCCACTGGATTTTGGTACAGGAGTTGGACCCATTTTATAAATCTAGGCCCGAGGCCAAATTCGCCTAGGCATGTCCACAGATACCTCCACTCAACGGAGTCGAACGCCTTGGCAGTGTCCAAGGCCACAATCATTCTGGATCCCGGGTTGTCATGTGCAGTTTGGAGGTTAATAAACAGTCTACGAAGATTGAAGGAAGTGTTTCTACCTGGCATGAAGCCTGCCTGATCCCCATGAATTAGCGAGAGAATAACCTTGTTCAGCCGGATAGCAAGCACCTTAGCAAGGATTTTGATATCCACCTGAAGCAGTGAGATGGGGCGGTAAGATTCCGGCAGATGCGGATCTTTCCCGGGTTTGGGGATGAGCACTATAGTGGCCTCTCTCATCGTGGGCGGTAGCTCAGAGTGTTCGAATATGGAGTTGTATAGTGCTAATAATCGGGGTGCCAATTGGTCCGAGTATGTAGAATAAAACTCCACAGGGAGACCATCGGAGCCTGGGGCCTTAGATGCGGGGAAGGCTGCCAACGCTATAGATATCTCCTCCTGCGACAGAGGTTCCTCAAGTTCCTGCCTCTGCTCGGGCGAGAGTCTAGGGATCTGCAGCCCAGCCAAGAATGATTCCATAAGAGAGGGGTCATCCGAGACAGCGGTAGTATACAGAGAGGCAAAAAAGTCCCGGAACATCGTCGCGACCTGAACTGGTTCAGACACGAGGACGTCACCCGGGGCGCGGAGAGATATCACCACGGGGGGCCTCTCCTCATTATGGACCATGTATGCGAGCAGTTTTCCCGCCCTTTCGCCGTGTTCAAATGACCTCTGTCTGAGGAAAAAAAGCTTTTGTTTGGATTTTTCATAGATCAGCTGATCTAGGGTTCTCGAGCACATTTTAAGCGTCCCTGCCCTGTCATCAGTGGGGTCGTCAAGGAAAGCCCTCTCTGCTGTCAGGAGGGTTTCTGTCGCTGCGTCAAGAGCCACTGTGGAGGTCCGCTTCAGTCGGTTTATACGGGCAGTGAGGGTCATACGTGCGTGGAGCTTAAATGCCTCCCACACAACGTTAGGCCGTGCCGAGCCTTCGTTGTTCTCAAAAAAAGATTCCCACTCGGCCCCGAGATCATCATCTTCCGGTAACAAAGTTAACCAGAAAGGGTTCAAACGCCAGGTTAGTGGAGGGCGGGAGTGCGGTAGGGAGAACTCAGCCCAGCAGGGGCAGTGATCAGAGAGGGATCTCGGATAGAAGCCCGCGTCTGCGAGCCTAGGGAGGAGGGATCTGGAGACCAGTATAAGGTCTATGCGCGACATGGAGTGGTGGGACGCAGAGAAGCAGGAATAGGCCCGCTCCGTAGGATGTCTGTGCCTCCACGTGTCCGTAAGGTTAAAGTCACTAAGTATGCGGGCAAATCTCGTCACGTGGGCGGGCAGCTGTGACTGTGGGGGTCTAGTCAACCTGTCCAGTGATGTATCTAAGACATTATTGAAGTCCCCTAGCCAAATGGCTGGTACAGCAGGGTGTAGTGACATGAAATTAAATCCCTCATTTAATATATCAAACTGAAACGGTGGAGGTATGTAAAAAGCCAGTATAAGTATCATATCCCCATGTAATTTAGCCCTAAGAAACACATATCGGCCCAGCGGGTCCATCACCGAGTCCTGGAGTTCAAAGTGGGTATGTTTAGCTATAAACAGGGACACTCCACGAGAGTGGGTGGTATGTACGGCATGGTATGACCAACCTATCCATGGACGTTTAAGGGAACCTAGCACAGGACCTTCGGCGTGCGTCTCTACCAGGGCCACCACGTCCGCTCTGTGTTTCTTAAGGTGTCCGAATACGGCTGCCCTTTTAATGTGGTCTCTCAGCCCCCTCACATTCCATGTGAGAAACTTTAGCGTGGCCATGGGTTGTAGTACCACCAATACGAGACTCCAGGACCCGGGGTGTCCCGGCAGGCAACTTCCCCGCATGACCTCCCCCAGCCGGGGGCAGGCATCAGCAACAGAAATACAAAAGTATGGCACCAGTCAAGATCTTCTCTCATGTACTGTATAGCATTAATAACAAACATTGTAAACCCAACCACCCCCCACCCCGCCCTGCACTGACCCCAACTGGTGCGGGCATTTATCCCTAACTGCCAACGGGGCAAAAAAAACGCCCAACCCGGAAAGGAGAGAGTAAGAAGAAGGGCAGTGCATACGAAGGCCATGAAGGCCAGAGACACAGCAGCCCAACTCACCTCCCCACCCAGGCCGCGCATTTCAGCACACGGGGCGAAACTTTACTGTGCTAGAGGACACAGTGTAGACACTGCCCACTAACCTGTGTGTGCTTATAGACGAGGTAGTGCACCCCGCCGGCTAAAAAAAAAGGGTGATGAGTAAGTGGTACAGGATTAATACAAAATACAGTGTTTGCGACCCTGAACCAGGTATACATAACATGAGGAAAAAAAAAAAAAAAAGAAAAGGGCGTTGCATCCATGCGCTTGCAAGACCGCACGGCGTGCTGGAAACTCCCCCTGATAGAATTAAACTGCTCTCCTGTTAGGACATTAGAAAACAAATTGCAGACATCATTGCTTGCCCTCCAGCCCCCCCACCCCCCTCCCGGGGGGGACAGAGCAGGGAGGCTCCATTCTCTGACTCACCCCCACCAACCATGGTGACCCTCGCGTCCTAAAGGAGGGAAGTGTACCAGTTCGCAGGGCAGGGGGGGCAGTGGAAGCAGAGAGTAATGTCAGAATACAGTCAGACGTGCCCCCCCTTGGTACAACGGGTCCGATAAAAGGGATCCATTAAAGACCATATGGTCCGGCACCGATGGGATGACTCCAAGGCGTTATGCTGCACGGGGGGGTATTAGGATGATGGGCAGTGTCGGTATGCAGTCACAGCGTATTCCCCTTGCCCAAGAGTCACTGATGCCATCAGTAGCAGGAAAAGCCGGGAACGGAGAAACATGGGGGATGAGGGGGGGGAACCCAGAGGGAGATCAACTCAGGATAGGGGCGGGGGATGGGCAGCACACACGCGTCTTTGACAGTGCAGACCTAGGGGTGTATAGGTACTTAGCTTAATGGCGTGCTTCGCGTTGTTCCAACCACGCCGTGGCCGCTTCCGGATCTTCGAAAAAGTAAACTCGATCATCTCCTTCCACACGCAGGCGAGCAGGAAACAGCATGGCATATTTCATGTTCTTGATCCGCAGACGGCGTTTCACTTCCGTGAACGTTTTGCGCTTCTTCTGTACCTCCGCCGAAAAGTCTGGGAATACGGCGACCATTTTATTTCCAAAGGGGATGTTGCCCTTTACTCTGCTGAGGCGGAGGATCGCATCCCGGTCTCTAAAATGTAAGAATTTGGCAATGAAGGTGCGTTGGGGGGCCCCGGGCGGCGGTGGCTTGCCCGACATACGATGGGCCCTCTCCACAACAAATGTAGGGGAGAAAGACTCTCTGCCATAGGTATCAGCCAGCAGTTCCTCAAGAAACGTCGGTGGGTCTCTCCCCTCCACCCCCTCCGGCAGGCCTATGAAGCGCAAGTTACACCTGCGAATTCTGTTCTCAATGTCGTCCTGCTTCTGGAGGAGCTGAGCGATTTGAAGCTGCATGGCATCCGCTGACACCTGCAGGGGGGGGGTGGAGTCCTCCACCATGCCCAGGCGCGTCTCCGCATCTGTGACCCGTTCCCGCAGTTTCTGAAAATCCTGTCGGACCAGGGAGATGTCCACCTTGACTTCCTCGATGCGGGCAGTGAGATTGGTCTGGCAGGAGGTAACTGCCTCGCGGCATGCTGTAATAGCCTCGAGAAGCTTGGACGTGTCCTCCCCCAGCACCGCGCCGCCATCTTGCTCTGGGGAGTCCGCGCCGTCATGGCGAAATTGAGCCAGTTTAGCCGCCGCAGACGTGTTTTTTTTAGATGGGGACATCACGGGTGTTGCCCTGGTCGAGGGGAGTCTGTACCCGGTTTGAGGTTTTGTCCAGGGTCCCAGGATATCGAGGTAGGATAGTCGGCCGGCGGAGCTCAGGTCACTGGCGTCCTATCTCATGCCGCTCCAGGCCACGCCCCCCACTAGTTCTCCTTTCTGCACAAATCTCCACCCACCTGCTCTCCTTTCTGCTAAATTTGCCACCAGCTCCCCTATCTGCATAATCCCCCCCCCCCACACAAATACACACACACACTTTCCGAATCCTCTGCAAAATCCCCCCCAGCTTCCCTCTATGCACCCCCCAGCTCTCCTCTCTGATACCCCCCCAGCTCTCCTCCATACTAACCCCCTAGATTCCCTCTCTGCTAACATCCCCCCCAGCTCTCCTCTCTGCACAAATTACCCCCTCTCCTCTCTGCTGAAATCTCCCCCACCTCTCCTCTCTGCTAAACTCCACCCCCCACCTCTCATCTCTGCTAACCCCCCCCCCCCCCATCCCCAGCTGTCCTCTCTGCACAAAATTCCTCCCCAGCTCTTTCCATTGCACAGACCCCACCTTTCCCAGTTCTCCTATGTACAAATTACCCAAAAACCCACCATTCTCTCTGTACATGTTCACTCCCCCAAATGCTCTTCCCCTCCCCCCGTTTCACAGCTTCCTTACCTCTTCTGGAAAGCCGCCACTGCTTTATATGGTATGCGTGGGCTCTTTTCTTTTAAAGTCGTCACAGAAAAAGTGACGATTTGAGAGCTCCGCCCATTAGTACTGTCAAAGTAACGGCGGCATGAGGGATGTAAGTTGCCTCTTGGATCACCACAAGCTGATGCAGTGCTGGGACCCGACCTGACCTGATCAAGGGCAGGACTTACCAGAGCTAGTACATAGAAGCTGGTAGAGGAAGTAAGTGGTGCAGAAAACTTCCTTTACTGGCTAATGTATTACACCACATGTCAGAGCAGAGAGGGCTGCCATATGTGCCGGAACGGCGCTCCGAGGCATTCCAGCAGAAAAAAAGCCCTGTAGTTGTTCGTTCTTGACCTAATTTTGGGATCCATCATGTCCACATTGGATGTGAACCACTTGGCCTTCAGAAGAAAGATCAAAACCTATCTCTTCTGAGGTCAAAAAAAGTTTCACTCAGGGAATGGATACTAAGCGCCCAGAGCGATTCAGTTTGCATGTGTTGCGCTATATACGTTTTTCACTCACTCACTCCACAGGAGAAAAAATAAACTCATATTGCTTAATAACCACATGGTGGCGGTAGAAATTAACATCAAGCAAAGAAATTGTGTAGAAATTCAATGCTATAACAGGATAATCAAACCAGGAGAATCATTTATTCCTTACTTTTTTTTTTACACTTATCTTAAAGTTCAACTCCAGACAAAATGTGTTTTTTGGTTTAGAATGCTTGTCATTGTGCTATTGTTCTCAATGGGAAAGGAAGTGAGGGGAAAATTCCCTAATAACAAGACAGACAACAATAACATCTTTCAAGAAGTCCTAATCCTGCCCAAAAAATAAAAATAAAAAAGTTGGCTGAAGTAGGGCTTTAGTCCTTCCAAATATATAATTGTTAAAAATGTATGGAGATTCAACATATACATTGCCGTGAAAAAGTATTTGCTCCATTGCTTATTTTTTATTTATTTTTTGCATATTTGTCATACTTAACCACTAGCCGACCAGCCGCCGTCGTTCTACGGCGGCAGGTCGGCTCTCCTGGGCAAGAGCCCGTCATTCTATGTCAGGACTAATGCGGCCACTAGGGGGCGCGTGTGCGACGCCGGCGGCCCGTGCGCGAGCCCCCGCCTGCCCCCGAGTCCCGCGCGCGTGCCCGGCGGGTACGATCGCCGCCGGGCACCCGCGATTACTCGTTACAGAGCGGGGAACGAGAGCTGTGTGTGTAAACACACAGCTCTCGTTCCTGTCAGCGGGGGAAAACGCTGATTTCTGTTCATACAATGTATGAACAGAAGATCAGTGATTTCCCCTAGTGAGGCCACCCCCCATACAGTTAGAACACAAATAGGAACACACTTTACCCCTTCCCTGCCCCCCTAGTGTTAACCCCTTCACTGCCAATGGCATTTTTATAGTAATACAATGCATTTTTATAGCATTGATCGCTAAAAAAATGCCAATGGTCCCAAAAATGTGTCAAAAATGGCCGAAGTGTCCGCCATAAGGTCGCAGTACTGAAAAAAAACGCTAATCGCCGCCATTACTAGTAAAAAAAATAAAAATAATAAAAATGCCATAAAACTACCCCCTATTTTGTAAACGCTATAACTTTTGCGCAAACCAATCAATAAATGCTAATTGCGATTTTTTTTACGAAAAATATGTAGAAGAATACGTATCGGCCTAAACTGAGGAAAAAAACTTTTTTTTATATATTTTTGGGGGATATTTATGACAGAAAAAAGTAAAAAATATTGAATTTTTTTCAAAATAGTCGCTCTATTTTTGTTTATAGCGCAAAAAATAAAAACCGCAGAGATGATCAAATACCACCAAAAGAAAGCTCTATTTGTGGGAAAAAAAGGACGCCAATTTTGTTTGGGAGCCACGTCACACGACCGCGCAATTGTCAGTTAAACCGACGCAGTGGCAAATCACAAAAAGTGCTCTGGTCTTTGGACAGCAATATGGTCCGGGGCTAAAGTGGTTAAAGGGGTTGTAAACCTGGTGTTTTTTCATCTTAATGCATCCTATGCATTAAGGTGAAAAAACACCTTGCTGTGTCCGGACCCCAGGCCCCCCCCCCCCCCCTCGTTTTACTTACCAGAGCCCTGAATTTCAGTGGGAACGATTCCGCGTCGCTTTTCCAACAGCTTCTTGGCTCTTCATTGGATAGATTGATAGCAGCGCAGCCATTGGCTCCCGCTGCTGTCAATCAAATTCAATGATGTGGCCGCCGGGGCCGAGTCACACACTCGGCGGCTATGGACGCCAGGCCTGATTTACACACTCGGTGGGTATATGGACACCGGGGCCGAGTCACACACTCAGCGGGTATATGGACGCCAGGGCCGAGTCACACACTCAGCGGCTATGAACGCCGAGTGTATGACACGGGAGCGCGCCCGCCAGGCAACCCCCTATGGAGATAGCTTCCTAGAGGGGGTTATCTATTGCGGGATGAAGCCACGAGAGCCGTCACCACAGAAGAGGACAATCAGGGCCACTCTGTGCAAAATTAACTGCACAGTGGAGGTAAGTATGACATTTTTGTTATTTAAAAAAAAATAATTAACATTTACTATCACTTTAAAGCGGAGTTCCATCCAAATTGAGAACTTTCTGTTTTCACGTTCATTATAGCATTAAAAAATCTGCAGTGGCCTTTTTTTCTTTTCTCTATATACCTTATTTCTGCAGGCTAATGGCTTCTGTTCCGATGTACCTTGCCCCCGCGAGGTACCTCATTTCTGGCTGCATGGCTCCTTGGATATGAGTTTCCTCAATCCCAGGCGTCAATAGGTATCCTCAGCGGTAGCTTTGCATTATTTCCACACAGTAAAGGAACAGCAAGGTTAGTTCATAAATAAAAAAGGATTGATACAACCGACATTACATATTAATACTGTTATTACTTTAGGTACAAACATTATGGAGGTGTTTAAAAAAATAAAATAAAGCTGAAACTCTGCTTCAAATGATTCAGATCATCAAACAAATTGTGTAAACAAAATGCATTTTTTAAATGATGATTTCATTAAATTTTTAAAGAAAAAAAAGCTGTCCAAACCTGTCTGGCTTTATGTGAAAAAGTAATTGCCCCCTAAACCTAATTCAAGTGTTTGCAATAACTGGCAATGAGTCTTTCATATCGCTGTGGAGGAGTTTTGGCTCACTCTTCTTTGCAGAATTGTTTTAAGGTCACAGCATCTCAATTGTTCCCTGTTGCCTTGGAAATGGCTCGGGGCTAATAAGTTAGGACGATCAAGACCCGGGGCTTTTTAGGGGCACACTTGGAGGTCTAGCCTTCCCTCCCGACACCATTTCACCGTGGTTTGCTGGAGTCCCAGAACCTTAGAAATTTATTTCTAACCCTTTCCAGATTGATGCATGTCAATTACGTTATTTCTCATCCATGTTTGGAGGAAGAAAAATGCTGACCAGGACCCTAATGCCGGGTACACATGATCATTTTTCGGCTTTTCCTACTTTATCAATAAAACTACGTTGCCCACACACGATCGTTAAAAATGCTCTAGAAAAGCGCGGTGACGTACAACATGAACCACGGCACTATAAAGGGGAAGTTCCATGCGGATAACGCCACCCTTGGGGCTGCTTTTGTGTTTGTAAAAGACGATTCACGCTTTTCTGTCTGTTACAGCGTGATGAATGTGCTTACTCCATTACGAACGGTAGTTTTACCAGAACAAACGCTCCCGTCTCATAACTTGCTTCTGAGCATGCGTGGATTTTTCACGTTGTTAAAGCCCACACAAGACCATTTTCTACAACCCGAAAAACTACATTGTTTAAAACGTCGTTAAAAAATAGAACATGTTCGAATTTTTTTTTTTACGTTTTTCAGAACCCGAAAAATGCTGTGAAGCCCACACACGATCGTTTTAAATGACATTTTTAAAAAATTATTGTGTGTACGCGGCATAAAGAATACCACCCCTATAGCAAGCACATTATGCTTTGGGGCTGTTTTTCTGTTAAAGGTACAGACCGAATTTGCTGCATTAAGGGGCCAATGGATGGGGCAATGTATTGTGAAATCTTGGATGAGAACCTTTTTCCCTCAGCCAGAACACTAAAGATGGGTCATGGATGGGTCTTCCAGCATGAGAATGACCCAAAACATACCACCAAGGCAACAAAGGAGTGGCTCAAGAAGAAGCACATTAAGGTCATGGAGTGGCCTAGCCAGTTTCCAGACCTCAATCCCATAGAAAATGTATGAGGGAGCTGAAACTTTCGAGTTGTCAAGAGACAGCCAAGAAACCATAAGGATTTAGTGAACATCTGTAAAGAAGAGTGGACCAAAATCCCTCCTGAGATGTGTGCAAACCTGGTCACCAACTACAGGAAACGTCTTACCTCTGTGCTTGCCAGCAATGGGTTTCTCCACTAAGTACTAAATCATGTTTTGCTTGGGGTTCAAATACTTATTTTACTGACTGAACTGCAACTCAATTTATAACATTTGTGTCATGTATTTTAACTGGATTACTTGTTTGATATTCTGTCTCTATCATTTAAAATACACCTATGATAACAATTCTGGACCCTTCATTTCTTTGTAAGTGGGAAAACTTACAAAATCTGTAGGGGATCAAATAATTATTTTCCCCACTGTGTGTCATGTGTGTTGCAAGATACAATATTTACTAGCCAATCATGGTATGTTTATTACTTGAAATTGTGATTCATCATGCTCAAAGGAAAATAAATAAATGCATATTACTTAATGCCCACATGGTGGCAGCACAACTTAATGTCGAGAAAATAAATTCTAGAGAAATGCAATGCCGTAACAGAGTAAACAAATTAGGAGAATTACATTTTCCTTACTTTTTAGATTCTCCTGAATATTAGCATATATGTTTGTCTGATCTACAGATAATCATGCAATTCAGGCACCTGGACCATTAAGATTCACAAATTATATATACAAAAATGTTTTGAAGTAACGCACTACTATTACAACAAATGGAATAAAAAACTAAAAAAATAAATCAGTGTTCAGCAATATGAAACAGTGCTTTTAAAAGTCCTCCAATTACTGTGTTTGAGAGTTTATACTTAAAGTGACTTCTTAAAGTGTATAAAAACCCTCACTTACACCCAGTGAAGTGAACAACCTCAGATGATACACAGAGATGAAACAAATCTCCCTACATAAGTTTTACATGTATATCTGCTGTCATCATATTTATGTACTGTTTAGAAAGTGTACACCCCGCTGGAATTTTCTCTTCCTGTTTTGTAATATTTAGATTTGTTTTTATGATTTAATTTGTTGTAATAGTAGCGCCTTACTTTTAATCTTCTGTTTGTTTAAAGTGGCACGTTTCACCTAAGGTTGGGTTCACACTATTGCGAACTTGATGTGGTATTGGATGCGAATTGGATGTGCATCCAATTTGCATGTCAGGAGATTGTGACCAAATCTCCGGAGCATCTCCAAAGCGAATTGCCCAGGAGTCCTCAGACTGAAATCAGACCTGAAATGGTGAACAGGGATGGACTGGAACCCTGCTGTGAGACGCTCTATACGGCAGTGTGAACCCAGCCTCAAGGAGCAGCTGCACACACATTTTCTGTCACTAGTTCACACTGTTGGTGCCAAGTTTATCACATTGTTTCATCACAGATGATATAGTTATATGCAGATTGGACAAATCTGTATGCATATGGTTTTGAAGTCGTAAGGTCTGGTTTGGGGCAGCCAATCAGTAAAAATAACCTAAAGTGGTTAATGCAGTATTAACCACTTCCCACCCGGCCACATTGTGGCTCTGAATTGCCAGGAGGCCGTCTATATACGGCCTCCGGCCTCCAGGCCGCTGGGGGCGCGCGCACGCCTGCGGCGTCAGTCATGTGACTGGCGGCCGCGATGCCTGCCAGGCACCCGCGATCAGTGGTCATGGAGACAGAGACGTGGAGCTCTGTGTGTAAACACAGAGCTCCACGTCCTGTCAGGGAGAGGAGACTGATGGTGTGTCCCTTGTACATAGGGACAACCATCGGTCACCTCCCCTAGTCACCCCCCACAGTAAGAATCACTAATTAGGGAATACAATAACCCCTTCCTCGCCCCCCAGTGTTAACCCCTTCCCTGCCAGTCACATTTATACAGTAATCAGTGCATATTTATATCATTGTTCGCTGTATAAATGTGAATGGTCCTAAAAATTTGTCAAAAGTGTCCAATATGTCTGCTGCAATATTGCAGTCCTGACAAAAATTGCAGATGACCGCTATTATTAGTAAAAATAATAATAATAATAAAAAAAATAATAATTCTATCCCCTATTTTGTAGACGCTATAACGTTTGTGCAAACCAATCACTATACGCTTATTGCAATTTTTATTTTTTACCAAAAATACGTAGAAGAATATGTATCGGACTAAACTGAGAAAAATTATTATTATTATTTTTTATTGGATATTTATTATAAGCAAAAAGTAAAAAATATTGAATTTTAGCTTTATTTTTGTTTATAGCGCAAAAAAATAAAAACCGCAGAGGTGATCAAATACCACCAAAATAAATCTCTATTTGTGGGAAAAAAAGGACCCCAATTTTGTTTGGGAGCCACGTCGCACGACCGCGCAATTGTCATTCAAAGCGTGACAGTGCTGAAAGCTGAAATTTCAGCTATGTCCAGTATGCAAGTGGTTAAAGTGATATTAAAGTCTTGTTTTTTTTTTTGTTTAAAAATAATAAACATGTTATACGTACGTACCTGCTCTATGCAGTGGTTTTGCACAGAGCCAGCGCTCCTGCCCCCCTCCTTGCTATGGGTGCCCCCTCTCTATCCTAATTGGCTCACTGACTTTGATTGACAGCAGTGGGAGCCAATGGCGCCCACTTTCATAAACGGAGTACTAAACACTCCTTCTTCAGAACTTTCCCTGAGGACAGAAAAGACCTGGGAAACATCATGAGAACGCTTCTGAACAGTAATTATTAAATAAGATGCTTAGATGATTTTTTTTAAATATTAAATGAAATACAGTGGCATGGTCTTTATATATAAATAGAAGGAATAATGGCAATTAAATATTGTTTAATATCACTTTAATGCTGTTGCAATGGGGTCAATTTTGTAAAAGAGTAGGCGCAGACCTTAGCTAAGTATTCACTTTGCAAAGTGTATGTTCACGTAACTTAGTAAAAAAGGTAACACTCTGTTCATGTTGAATGCCAATTCATATGCAAGGGAAATAAAAAATAAAAAAATAAAAAAGCTAAAGGGAAATAAACAAATGTATTAAAAAAACGAAGCTAAAGCCTGGTACACATTATTAGAAAATTGGACAAACAATCGATTTTTTTCTGATTGTCCCTACCAAAAAACAAAAATGCCATTAATAAGACAACAAATCTTGAATGACAAAGGAAAACTTCCTACGTACATATCTACATTCCAGCATAGAATCAGAAGTAATGCACTGTGCGTGTGACCCTTTTAATCATAGTAATAAAAATATTGAGTAATATTAAAATAGTATTATTATTAATAATAAAAACAACAACAATAATAATAGCTATTAATCATAACCCTTAATTTGTAGTCCAAAAGATAATCTGTATACAGTACTGGTAAACTGTACTGTATACTGTTATTCACTTATCACTATCACAAAACTCTCATTTTTTATTTGCTAAAAAAAATATTTTATTATCCTGCATACCATATTTTTTTGGTGTTATGGAAAAAAAAAATTATTGGCATCTTCTACCAGGTCGTACTTTGATTCCGATCATGCACAGTCTTGCTCATTTGATTTTTTTAAAGACAAATACTGTACTAATAAAATGGAAATCACTCTGGTAACTAATGAGAAATATTTTCCAACATGTCCCTTTTAGAATTTTTTATCTGAACAGTCAACATCAGCTCTCTGTATACTAATGGACAGAAAATTGAACGATTGATCCAAATACGGATATTTTCATTCGATTTTTGATAATGTGTACTAGTCCTTAATAAACATTCCCTTTTCAAAGTAGTGTTTATTCCTTTAGTAAATCAATACCAATCACCCATTTAGCTTAGTAAAATGACCTCATGCTAGCATTGTGGATCATAAAAAAAAACTAAAATATACTAAATATTAAATAGTCCAGACATGTAAATCCTTCACCACTAATCTATTTAGAATTAAACTAAAATGTTATCCTCCTGCCGCCTAACATGTGTGCAGCTACTTAGGATAATAGGCATTTATGTATGTGTGTGGGTCCTATGTGTGTTTTATGTATGCATGGATTATTTCTTTTACATATATTTTAAGTCCCTAGCCTGCAGGCTCAGCTCCAAAGGGAGGCAGTGACCTTGTAAACCTGAATGTACTTAGGACTCAGCATTTTTTAATTCAAACTGTGCACAGGAAATCAGTTATTGGTAATTCACAAATCTCTCTTCGTTTGTGACCCTGACATTACCTATGGTGGATCCTGGTGAAAATGATGAGTCCCTTGACTGGATGCAGAAGTGGGAGAGTTACAGACTGAAAAGGGATTGGGTGGCTTTTAGGATCACTTCTAGATTAAAATGAAATACCACCAAGTAATATATAAAATAAACTCACAAGCTATTGTTTCAAGCTTTTTTATTGTCATGATAAATGAGTTACCTAATTGGCAAGCAAAGGGTTAATAAAGCTGTTTTCAGGTACGCATTGCATGACTCCAGATCAACTTTCTTTGCAAACATTCTGAAAGTCTGCTGCAAGTTCTGGTTCAGTTATGTTGTGCAATAGTCATCCCACCACAGGGGCCACTGTGACTTGCAGAGCTCTTGTTGTAGACTCGCCACTGCAACTTTACTCTTGCTAGAGACTTGCCATGCAAATTTGCTACAAATTGGAAAAGTGTTAACTAGAACGTGGGTTTCAAGTGCTCTGCAAGTGTACAACTTGCCAGTGAAAATGTGCAGCAAGTTAGGACTTATGCCGCGTACACACAGTCGTTTTTTGCGATGAAAAAAAACGAAGTTTTCTGTGAAGTAAACACAACGTTTTTAAAACTTCACTTTTCAAAGACAATTTTGCATACACACCATAGTTTTTTCACAAAAAGCGAGGTTACGTTCACCACTCTTTTCCATTGAAGCTCGCTTCATAACTAGCTTCTGGGCATGCGCGGGTTGAAAAACGTCGTTTGGAACAACGTTTTTGCTACACACGGTGACTTTTTGTGAAACAAAAAACGACGTTTTGAAAAACGACACAAAAAATTCAAACATGTTGGAATTTTTTTTTGGTCGTTTTTTTTAAGACAAAAAACGACGTTTTGCCCACACACGATCAATTTAAATGACGTTTTAAAAAACGTCGTTTTTTTTCATCGCAAAAAACGACCGTGTGTACGCGGCATTACAATTCAACACTGCCACAAATTTGTGTCAAGTTATCCTTGCTGAGCTAGAGCAACCTCCCTCATTCTTCGTAAAAATAACAAGATAAAAAAGGGAGGGCTTGTATGCTGCCATGGATTGGCGTTAGGAAAGGAAAATTATGGTAAATATTTGATACAATTTTCTGTTTTCCTGATGCCAACATGGCAGCATACATGTGATAAATAACAAGCTAAACAGTGTGGGCTAAAATGTATTATCAAACTTTATTACAATGGACATGGAAGCCTGGACCACCATTGCATCAAAGTCCATTCCCTGAGGCAGTTGCACTGCGCTAACCAGCCTGCTGATTTCCACTAGGGATGATCCGAACACCCCCCCCCCATTCGGTTCGCATCAGAACCTTCGAACGGACCGATCGTTTGCACGAACTTTAGAACCCTATTGAAGTCTATGGGACTCAAATGTTCAAAATCAAAAGTGCTAATTTTAAAGGCTAATATGCAAGGTATTGTCGTAAAACGGTTTTGGGAACCCGGGTCTTGCCCCAGGGAACCCGGGAGCAGTGATTTTAACGATGCTTAAAGTGGGAAAAAATTGAAATATTCCTTTAAATATCGTACCTGCTGAGTGTCTATAGCATGCCTGTGAAGTGGCACATGTTTAGAACTGTCCCTGCACAAAATGACACTTACTATAAGGAAAAAGTCATTTAAAACTGCTTGCATCTTTAATGTAATGTCTGGTCCCTGCAATATGGATGAAAATCATTGAGAAAAATAGCATGGGTTTCCCCAGCCCCCCTCCCCCAGGTCATTACCAGCCCCTTTGACCCTATATACTTTGAACAGCAGTATACAGGCGGTGCAAACAAGACAGGGACTGTAGGTTTGTTGTTAAGCAGAATCTGTTTGTAATTTTGAGCTCCTGCCAAAAAATCTATTTTTAAGCTTTTTATCACCCCTGTAAAAAAAAAAATTGCTGTATGGCGTAGGAATGGGCCCTGCTTTTAAATATTAGATCAAGAATTGTAATTACATGCCCCTCACAGTTACTCTTGGTGGGCGCAGGAATGTGGCACAGTGAAAATACTTGATGATCGGCCACCAGCTGTGGTATTAATATGAGAACAATAGCAATTGTATTTACGTAGCTTTAGGTGCACACTGTGCAGAGGACACAGTACACCACGTGAAAATATGTGCAGATCCCCTGCCTGTGGTATTAATATGAGCATATTCCTGCCTGTAGGAATTAATATGAGAACACCAGCAAATCTATTGACATAGCTTTTGGTGCACACTGTGCAGAGGACATAGCACACCACGTGAAAATACTTGCAGAATCATCCCCTACCTGTGGTATTAATATGAGCAGATCCCTGCCTGTAGGAATTAATATGGGAACACCAGCAAATCTATTGACGTAGCTTTAGGTGCACACTGTGCAGAGGACACAGCACACCACATGAACATACGTGCAGAATGATCCCCTGCCTGTGGTATTAATATGAGCAGATCCCTGCCTGTAGGAATTAAAAGTCAAAAGTCTCGGTGTCATCTTTGACTCCTACATGACAATGGAAGCACAAATAGGGTCAGTAGTCAGCGGATCTCACCATCTGCTGCGCCTACTACGCAGACTTACTCCTTTCATCCCCAAAGAAGACATAGCAGTCGTGGTGGGAACAATTGTGAACTCCAGATTTGACTATGCAAATGCCCTGTACCTCGGACTCCCCAAGTACCAAATCACTCGTCTACAAGTCGTTCAGAATACGGCCGCTAGACTTGTGACTGGGAAAAAACCCTGGGAATCAATCTCACCTTCACTGAGATCCCTTCATTGGTTACCAGTAAAAGACAGAATCACCTTTAAAGCACTCTGTCTAACGCATAGATGTATCCATGGGAATGCTCCCCATTATCTATGCGAAAAAAAAAAAGCTCATAACCCCAATCGCGTTCTGCGATCCACCAATCAAAATCTACTCCAGATACCAAAAGCCAAAGGAGATAGAAGATTCGCTGTCCAAGGTCCCAGACTATGGAACGCTTTACCAACCAGCCTTCGGTTGGAGGAGAACCACTTAGCATTCAGGAGAAAGATCAAGACTCATCTCTTTTGATTTCAAAGGAGACAGGAACAACAAGCGCCCAGAGGCGATTTACTTCGCATGTGCTGCGCTATATAAGTTTTCATTCATTCAATATCAGAACACCAGCAAATCTATTGACGTAGCTTTAGGTGCACTGCACAATGTGCAGAGGACACAGTACACCATGTGAAAATACTTGCAGAATGATCCCATGCATGTGGTATTAATATGAGAAGGAGGAGTATTTAAACTAGACTTGAGGGGGAGGGTGAACTAGAATTACATCGGGCACACAGGTCAGTTAGGGGTCATACATTAATGGAGCTTGGAATGGGGATAGATGGAGGTGGGGTTACGGCAGGTGACAAGAAATTTCCCATGTTGCAAACAGCCATTAGAAATTATAGTGCCATATGCACTACTAAAAATTATATGAAATATATGAAAAACACCAGCGTAAAATGTAACAATACATTTAAGTGTTTGTTCACCAATGCCAGAAGCCTGCCAAGCAAAACAGGTGAGTTGGAAGCTCTTGTGCAGGAGGAGAGCTATGATGTGATCGGTATTGCTGAAACTTGGCTTCAATCCTCACATGACTGGGCTATTAATATTCCTGGCTATGCTCTCTTTCGAAAAGACAGGGTAAGGTGGAGGGGTCTGTCTCTATGTGAGAAGTGACCTCAAAGCAAGCGTGAAAGAGGACCTGGTTGATGGAGAGTGTGATGAAGTTGAAGCATTATGGGTGGAACTGCATACAGATGTGAGTAGTTCAAAGTTAATCATTGGCGTTTGTTATAGACCACCCAATGTTAATGAGGAGGTGGAGACTCGGCTCATTGCGCAGATGGAAAGGGCTGCAAGGGCTGGGACGGTGATAATAATGGGGAATTTTAACTACTTAGAAATTGACTGGAATATGAATGGAATGAAGTTGAATGGAATTTCTGGGACAGTTAAAGGACAAAAATTTAAAAACCTATTGCAGGACAATTTTATGGTCCAGTTTATTGAGGCCCCAACTAGGAATAATGCTCTGTTGGACCTGGTAATCTCAAACCATGCAGAACTTATTACTAATGTTCAGATAAAGGAACACCTGGGTAGCAGTGATCATAACATGATTTCATTTAATGTTAACTATAAGCAAGAAATGCATACAGGAAAGATAAAAACACTTTGGGCCAGATTCACAGAGCCATTACGCCTGTCTAACTGGTGTTAGACTGGAGTAATTTCAAATTACACGCGTTTTTTAGCTAGTCGAAAACCTCAAACCATGAATAGACGGCTGCGGGCTTCAATTCGACTGGATTACGTGTTCGTACGCCTTCGGATCTACGCTGCAATAAAATTGCGGCCACTGGGTGGACTTCCCGTCGTTTTCCGCGTCGGGGTATGCTAATGAGCTTTTGCCGGCGATCCCAGAAATTACGATCTTCAATCGCAATCTCTTACGGCACCTTTAGTCATCTTTTTTTTACGTAACACTATACCAGCTTTTTGCTGGTCTAATATTAGACAGCCCATGTTAAGTATGGCCGTCGTTCCCGCGTCGAATTTCTACGTTTTCCGACGTCTTTTATTATTTTTTACGTAAGTCGTCCGGGAATAGGAATGTTCGTAAACGACGCTACTCAAACAACGAATGACGTAATGACGTGATTTCGCGCAATGCACTGCGGGAAATTTCTGAACGGAGCATGCGCAGTTCGATCGCCGCGGGGACGCGCTTAATTTAAATGCTTCATGCCCCCCAATCGCGTATTTCGATTACGTGGCGAGAAATAGACTACGTCGCCGTAGCGTACGGGCAAAAATGTACCAGGATTCGGTGTAGAGCCTGGTGAAATACGGCAGCGTAGAGTATTTCGATTACGCAGTGCAATATTAAGTGTATCTGAATCTGGTTCTTCATTTCAAGAGAGCGAATTTTCAAAGGATGAGGACTGCTCTCCAGGACTTGGACTGGGAGGGAAAATTGGCACCGATGAACACAGAACAGAAATGGGAATTCTTCAAAAAGACTCTTTGGGACCTCACTGCAAAGTATATTCCCATGGGCAATAAGTTTAAAAGGCTAAAGATAAAACCTATGTGGCTCACGGTCAAAGTTAAAAAAGCTATAAACAATAAGAAAATAGCTTTTAAAAAATATAAAAATGACGGAACACTAGTGTCGTTTAAATGTTACAAAGAATATAATAGAATATGTAAAAAGGAAATCAGGGATGCAAAAATTCTAAATGAACGACAGATTGCAAAAGATAGTAGGACAAACCCCAAAAAAATCTTTAAATATATAAATAGTAAAAAGGTCAAGTCTGAGCATGTAGGCCCTTTACAAAATAATCTAGAGTGGGTGACTGAGGACAAAGAGAAGGCAAATTTATTAAATGCTTTCTTCAGCTCTGTGTATACAATGGAGCATGGGGGAGCTCATGTCCATAATGGGGGTGGGAGTGACACAGCCCCAAATCCACAATGGCTCAAAAGTGATATGGTCCAGAAATATTTAGACAGAATAAAGGTGAATAAAGCACCTGGACCAGATGGCATCCACCCACGGATCCTAAAAGAATTAAGCTCTGAAATTTCAAAGCCACTCTATCTAATATTTAGGAACTCATTAATGATGGGAATAGTACTACTGGATTGGCGTAGAGCCAATGTGGTGCCTATATTTAAAAAGGGAACAAAGTCTTTACCAAGTAACTATAGACCTGTTAGTTTAACTTCTATAGTAGGGAAGATACTGGAACGTTTAATAAAAGACCACATAGATGAGTTCTTGCTGGAAACAAACTATTTAAGCAGCAGACAGCATGGATTCATGAAAAACAGAAGTTGTCAGACTAACCTGATTTCCTTTTATGAAGAGGTAAGTAAAAGCCTGGACAGAGGCGTGGCAGTGGACGTAGTATACTTGGATTTTGCAAAAGCGTTTGATACAGTTCCCCACACACGGCTCATGTGTAAGGTAAGGTCTACAGGATTGGATATATCGGTTTGTAAATGGATAGAAAACTGGCTGAAAGACAGGATTCAGAGAGTTGTGGTTAATGATTCTTATTCTGAATGGTCCAAGGTTATCAGCGGTGTACCCCAAGGTTCGGTGCTGGGTCCCTTACTTTTCAATATATTTATAAATGAAATTGGGTCTGAGATCAAAAGTAACATTTCTGTTTTTGCAGATGACATCAAGCTATGCAGTGGAATAACGTCCTTGCAGGATGTCTCCAATTTACAAGCTGACCTCAATGCTCTGTCTAAGTGGACGACTAAGTGGCAGATGAGGTTTAATGTTGATAAATGTAAAGTTATGCACTTAGGGGCTAAGAATATGCATGCATCATACATGCTAGGGGGAGTACAACTGGGGGGATCTGTAGTGGAGAAGGATCTGGGGGTTTTAGTTGATCATAAGCTCAATAATGGCATGCAATGCCAAGCTGCGGTTTCCAAAGCAAGCAAAGTCCTTTCTTGTATCAAGAGAGGTATGGACACCAGAGATAGAGATATCATTTTGCCCCTGTACAAATCATTAGTAAGACCTCATCTGGAATATGCAGTCCAGTTTTGGACACCAGTTCTCAAAAAGGATATCAGAGAACTGGAGAAAAGTGCAGAGAAGGGCAACCAAACTGATAAGAGGCATGGAGGAGCTCAGCTATGAGGAAGGATTAGAAGAACTGAATTTATTCACTCTTGAGAAGAGAAGAATAAGAGGGGATATGATCAACATGTACAAATATATAAGAGGTCCATATAGTGAACTTGGTGTTGAGTTATTCACTTTAAGGTCAACACTGAGGACAAGGGGGCACTCTGGAGGAAAAGAGATTTCACCTCCAAATACGGAAAGGTTTCTTCACAGTAAGAGCTGTGAAAATGTGCAACAGACTTCCTCCAGAGGTGGTTCTGGCCAGCTCAGTAGATTGTTTTAAGAGAGGCCTTATTTCCTAAATGCACGTAATATAACTGAGTACTAAGATTTGTAGGTAAAGTTGATCCAGGGTAAATCCGATTTCCTCTCGGGGGATCAGGAAGGAATTTTTTCCCCTCCTGTAGCAAATTGGATCATCGCTCTGCTGTTTTTTTTTGCCTTCCTCTGGATCAACTGTGGGTATGGAGTTGGGTGTATGGGATTGTACTGTGTTTTATTTTGTTTGTTTATTTATTTATTTATTTTGGTTGAACTGGATGGACTTGTGTCTTTTTTCAACCTAGCTAACTATGTAACTATGAGAAGATCCCTGCCTGTAGGAATTAATATGAGAATACCAGCAGATCTATTGATGTAGCTTTAGGTGCACACTGTGCAGAGGACACAGACAGTACACAAAGTGAAAATACTGCAGCTAGCACAATCACCTGCCTGCCTGTCAGTATATTAGGAAGAGCGGATCTAGCTAAACTCAATACAGTGTATAAATATATATACAACACCTAGGATGCATATATATCCTCTACACACTTTAACTCTAACTGACTAGCCTGCCTGCCTGCCTGCTCTAACTGATCTGCCTGATCTAACTAAAAAAAATGACACTCTCTGTCTGTCTCTGTAAACCACCACAACACACTACACAAGGCCAATTTCCAGGCGGCCTTATATAGTGTGGGGCGTGTACTAAACCCCCTGAGCCATAATTGGCCAAAGCCACCCTGGCTTTGGCCAATTATGGTTCTCTGTTTTTTGCAAGCTGTGATTTGCCAAGCATGCGGGTCATAGTGCATGCTTGGGCAATCATCAGCCAGCAATGCACTGCAATGGCATTCGAAATTGGCGCAAACTACCCATAACGTTCGTAATTCGATGAACGATCGAACATACGATGTTCAAGTCGAACGTGAGTTCGACTCGAACACGAAGCTCATCCCTACTTACCACAGGCATTTTGCATTTGCTGCCCAAACTGCCCGAAATACGTAGAAATGGACCTAGCTGAATGAGCGTCTATCACTTCGGAAGGCTCTTGCATGGCCGCACTGTAAGTTTTCTGGATTACCCTGACTTTCCAACATGACAAGTTTTTGCTGTAGGTTCCTCCTCTTCCGAATTTGCCTTATGGAAACACAAACAGTCTTTCAGAATATTTTAACTAAGGAGCTTCTTGAAGGTAGGCATTTTAGAAACTTGGTACATCTAGTGTAGGTTAGCTACTGTCTCTGCCGGAAAGGATGGAACTGCCACTTTTGTAAGATAAAAACAGAAGCCACCTTGGAACAAAGGAGCTCGAGGGGCATATACCCCAACTTGACCGGAAGGAATAAGATGTAGGACTCTGTAGCTCCAAATGCTTGCAGATCCGATACGCTGTCTCTTGAAGTCATTGCCTAAAGTTATTAAGGGACACTGCCTCTTGAGTGATTTCTCTGGGGACTGCTTTCTGATAATGCAAACAGAGTCCTGGGAAGAAAATAGAAATCCAGGACCAGAAGAAAAACCCACTGGGGAACGTTATTCCTCCTTTAGGGCAAAGTCTCAGGACCGACCTCCTGAAGCGTTCCCCTGGCAGCTCACACACCCATTTTCCCTGGTGAAACCTGAAATGGCTGAAATTTGAGTCCTTACGGAACTTGGCTGAGACCCAAATCAATAACCTCTGTGTTATAAGGATCAATATTCTGCTCAGCTGTGAACCTGTTCCAGACTTCAGAGTAAATAGCATTTGTTGATGTCCGTTCTAGAACCGTGCCAGAATTGAACCACTTTCAGAGGACGGCCAAAGTCCTTCAATCCTTCCCAGGACAGGTGTTGTGGAAAATCTGGTAGCTGAAGTGCTTGGTCCTGACAAGTTCCATGGCTAGGTTAAACCCAAAGCCGGCAGGCCAATTGACCTGCTTGCTATCACAGTGAGACCCTCAGACAACAGTTTCCCCTGAAACTTCATGACCAAAGGCAGTAAGGGAAAGGCATCTGCTAGGTGTCTATTCATTGGGTGAGTGAGAGCGTCCACTTCCTCCACCAATGGATGAATGTAGGAAAGAAGGCACCTTGTAAATGGATAGTGATGTAAAAAGACTCAGCTGAGGGTGGCCCCATTCTTACTTAATATGGGCAAGATTATCCAATTAAAGAACCATTCATTGGGAACAAAGTACTGGCATCAGTGGTGATAATGATCCAGGATAATGAACCTACCAGATGGTATCAAGTGAGGGTCCCCTGACATACCCATCACAAGAGGCTCCTGTGCATCTGAGGAGAAACACTTTGAATTGGCTCAAGTGCTGCCTTCTGCTTTGCAAAAAGCAAATTATTTGAAACCTCCAGAGAATCCAGTGTGCCCAGGGTAGCATAGGGATTCATGACATCATCGTTTCTAGGAGACACCTGCATTTGGAAGCTGAAAACTGCTTGGCCCATTCAAAGATGGAGGAGAAAAGTACTCACTTAAAGGGGAGGTTCACTCTCCAAACAAATTTCAGGCATGCCATGGAGCCCACCCACCCGACCAGCAGTATGCCGGTGTTTTTTTTTTTTTCTATACATACCTTTTTCCGTTTACAATCACTGGCTGTGATTGACGTCCCTCAGCCCGGCGCATACTGCGTGCCACGAGATGCCGAAGGAACCCGAACGTCGGTGCGCAGGCGCCGTATAGGGCCGCACCGACGTTCAGGTTCCTTCGGCATCTCGTGACGAGCTGTATGCGCTGGGCTGAGGGACGTCAATCACAGCCTGTGATTGTAAACGCCCAGTTACGCGGGATCGCCGGAGGGGAAGAGAGCCCGTAAAAAGGTATGTATATAAAAATTAAAAAAAACACCGGTGTACTGCCGGTCGGGTAGGTGGGCTCCATGGCATGCCTGAAATTTGTTTGGAGGGTGAACCTCCCCTTTAAGCATTGAACTGGGCCTCCGTTATGGATGACTAGTCAGGTCTGCTCCAACTATCTTTATACCTCCTATCGAGCCAAAACTTCTCGGCCTGGCCAGAAGAATCCCCTTTTGAAATAGTAGGTCATCTGGACTGAAAGGAAGACACACCCATTAGATATAATCTGCAACTGCATAGTGGACCTCTGCAGCATTTTTGTTATAATTAAAATGAAATGTAATTTAAAACACATTGGGGTCCATTTACTAAAACCCAGAGAGTTCAAAACCTGGTGCAGCAGTGCATGGTAGCCAATCAGCTTTTAACTTCAGTGTCATATTCCATTTTTCATATTCCTGTACATTACATTCACTAAGAAACCCATTCAAACGTTTTTTTTAAACGTCTCTGCTGACACCACCAACTGTGGAAGAGAGTTTCACATCCTTACTAACCCCTTATGCAGTGTAAAGGAGTTGTAAATAAAAAAATTTTTTTTGCTGAAATGACTGTTTACAGGGTATAGAGACATAATAGTTAACTGATTCCTTTAAAAAAAAACAATTAAAAATAGATAAAAATCAATCATATAATGTACCTGTACTTTCTAGTTTTGTTTTTGCATCTTGTTTCCTGCCGCTCTGCCTTACTGTCAGAAAGTTCACTTACCAAAGCCGAGATGCTGAGGGTGGCTCACCTTTGCGACCTGATGCGATCTGCCCCCTGGAATGGGAACAGAGGGACAGACGCACCGGGAGGCACCGGTACCAGCGGGAAGATGAAGGTCAGGTGCGTGGAGCAGGTACCGGCAGGTCACCGGCTGGAAGGCTGCAGCAGATGAAGCAGAAGATAGTCCATGCACAAAGGTATATCACAGGAATCAGGTACTTCGTAGGTCAGGGCAGGGCTGGAAAGAGGTGTGGAAAACAAGCCGTGGTCAGGGGTTATAGAGACAGTGATAATCCAAGTTCAGGCCGGGGGTCAAGGGCAGGAGAAGATCGGGTATCCAAAGTCCAAGCCGGGGTCAAGGGTTCAAGAAAGCAGCAGTCCAAAAACAAAGCCAAGGGTCAAGTATCACAGGAATCCAAACAGGTAGTTTTAGCAGACAACACGGAAGCTGTTTACAAACCAGCAACCAGAGAGGAGGAAGGGGCTGGTTCAAATAAGCCGCTCAGGCCACTGATTGGCCGAGAGCAGAACGAGCCTGTGCGTGCACGTGCGCGCGCCCGATCACGTGCGCGCGCTCGTGTGAACGCCTCTTGAGCCTTCTAGGGCCAATGAAAGCGACATCCCTGACAAGTCAACACGGTGATAGGAGCTACTATAGAGGAGAAGCCAACAATAAATCTCTGGTAATAATTGGCGAAGCCAATGAATCGTTGTATGCCTTTTTTATCAACCGGGGCTGGCCAGTCTTGGACAGCCTTAACTTTTTGCGCATCCATGGCAATCCCGTTGGTAGAGATGATGAACCCCAGGAATTGGATAGTTGTTTTCTCAAACTCGCATTTTTCGGCTTTGAGGTACAATTTGTGTTCTCTGAGGATGGCCAGAACTTTCTTGACATGGGTCTGGTGTAGCTTAAGGGAAACTGAAAAAATAAGGATGTCGTCTAAATAAACAACCAAAAAGTCATCCAAATATTGGCGGAAAATATCGTTGACCAGATGCTGGAACGTGGCGGGAGCATTACAGAGGCCGAAAGGCATTACTAGGTACTCGAAATGCCTGAACCTGGATCTGAAGGCGGTCTTCCACTCATCCCCGGCCCTGATCCAGGTGAGGTTGTAGGCCCCTCGGAGATCTAGTTTGGAGAAGACTTGGGCCGCACGGAAACGTTGGAACAGTTCCGAGATGAGGGGTAGCGGGTATCGATTCTTGATGGTAATTTTATTTAAATCACGGTACTTGATACAAGGCCTGAGGGAGCCATCCTTCTTCTCGACGAAGAAGATCCCAGCTCCGGCTGGAGAAGAAGAAGGGTGAATTAATTTCTTTGTCAAGTTTTCATCTATATAAGCCTTGAGGGCAACTAACTCCGTTTCAGATAAGGGGAAGATACGACCGAAAGGGATCTTGGAGCCAGGCAGAAGGTCAATAGGGCAATCGTATGGCCTGTGTGGAGGAAGGAGATCAGCCTGTTGCTTGTCAAAAACGTCCTTAAACTCGGTGTAAGCAGAAGGAATAAGAAGGGGATTGTCCGGTGTGGTAGACAGGATGGAACAAGAGGTCTTGGGAGGTAGGAGGCAGTGCTGAGAGCAGTAAGAGGATGAAAATTTGATCTCTTTCTTGCACCAATCTATGCACGGTTGGTGAACCTGCAGCCATGGAAGTCCCAGGATGATGGGAAACATTGGGGACGGTATAAGGTCCAAGTAAAGAAATTCTTGATGTCCAGTGTCAGAGATACCTTTTACTTTTTTAAGTAGAACACTTTTACGGGCAGCAGAGAATGGAGGTTTTTTCATTTTTGGCCAATTGCAGGCTGGATTTGGGGGGAACCTCTTTTTTGAAAATTTTGATAACACCACAGCAGTGAACTTAGAACAAGGGTTTAAGAACCAAAAAAATGCTATGGATAAATAAGAGTGTGGTGAGACATTATGACAATGTTTTAATAGATTTCTGGGTCCATGTGAATGAGATTACAGCCAAAGCACTGGGAGTGATTGCTGACACACCTGAGAGAGGGAGTGGTTATGCAAAGATTTTGAATACCTTAGGGCCAAACTTGCATGTTTTACAATGTTTTTAATATTGTTTTTAAATATACTTTTAACAAGCAATTGTGAGAGTAATCCAGCTGTACAAAGGGGGAACTCGGTACACGTTTAAGGATAACTGAGGGGATTGTGGTAAGTCTCCATAACGAGAAAGGGAGGTTGCCAGCAGGTTTGCACTTGGGGCAATACACACCCACCAGTTGTTAAAATAGAGGTTGCATTACTTCCAGGAATGGGGAGTGCAGCCATCTAAGTATAATGAGAATAAAAAATGAATGGAATTAAAGCGGGGGAGGGGGAACTATGTAAAATGGAATAAATAAATAAATAAACAAATAAAATGCTGCCAGCAGGTTTGCACCAGCTGCAGTGAATAATAGACAGTAACAAAAATGGTGGCTAGTCCACTTCCTGTAAAATGGAGTTTGGACTTCCTGCCGGAAGTTGCAGTAGTCAGGGAATTACCAGTAGTCAAAATGGCGGATGTGGTGCTTCCTGTTGTATGAAGCAGATGATAGGATAACAAGTAGCACGTGGGGGTATAAAAAGACTGACGGGCAACAATGAGGCAGCTTCCTGATGACGCATTAAGTTGCGAAATGCATAGAGGCTGCGGGACCATTGCCAGCTCGTCATGTCCAGCCTGAGTATAAGGAGGCTGGGAACGCAAGCGACAAAGTGAGGCATCACACGTGCGGACCAGGACACACTCGTACATTTGTATACTCCTATTTACGGCTGGATTAGCTCAGTGCCGGCTCCTAGGCACTTTTATATGTGAGTGGAATAACTATATGTTTTAATCATAATAAATGATTTGATTTACTACACCATGATAGTCTTTTATATGTTACATGAGCGGATATAATACGAGACTACAGCCAAAGCATTGGGAGTGACTGCTGATAAACCTGAGAGAGGGAGTGGTTATCCATATGAACCAAAGGCAGATTTCTGGGTCCATCTGGTGAGTGGCCATTTTATCCGGTGACGGTGTAGACACTATTTGCGGTGAAGGTGGAAACTCAGCTGGGCATCATTGGAAGAAATATCTATTAAGGACTTTCTTAGCACATATATATATTTTTTTACTTTTTATATCTTTTTTTCGTATATAATATATTTTCTTGCTTTCTTGGAGCACATTCAATCTGTGGATTGTAATAGCAGTATATTTTAAAAAATTGGGGATTTATTTCACAGTTTTTTGATGGATTGAGAAATCCATACGTTATAGTTTGGCACAGGGCACTGTATTAGTATTTATTGCACATTATTTGTTGATTGTTTGTTTGCACATTAACTAACAACCATAGACACATGTACATACTTTTTTGTTTTTTTGAGTAACAAGTTCACAGGACCAGTTGTGGTAAAATGTTTATAACAATATAAGTTAGCGCAATTCACTTCACAAATACACAGTGTCAGAGATAGCAAGGATAGGCTGGGTTTCCTGGGTGACAAGGCCGGAACGGGGGAGAGAGCCGTCCACCAGATGGATTTGCAGATGGAAGTCTTTTTTTTTTTTAATTCATTTATTTTTATTGTTTTTTTTTTTATGAAAGGTAACACAAACCAGTAGTAAATTGTACAGTAAATTCACATGCGGAATACACAGATGGTAGTCAAGATAGTACAACTTCCTATTGAGCCAAACTATAGGATGCTAAGACCTATTGACTGTCGTGTTGACTGTGTACATCATTCTCCCCCCCCCCCCCCTTCTCCTTCCCATGAGAGCATACATTCATGGTATCGGCTTGTCAAGTTTGTCACAAGTCGCGTTAATTGGTATCAGAAGGCATTAGGAGCAGAGAGATTAGCTATCAAATAAAAAAGGCTTCCATTGGACCATCGTCACGGGCTAGACTTTGTTAGTCAGGTTCTCAGTAATCCTGGAGTAGTGGCATCAGATGCCCCTACCTGGGGTTCCTGGCCTCCTGCTGCCATGGCCCCCATAGTTTGGAAAATTTGCCATAGTTCCCTTGCGTGGTGTAATACACCTTTTCATTTGAAATTGTTTGTTTCATAGCTACTGGCCAGTTATCTATAGTCAGGCGTACACACGATCGAGGTTCTCGCTGGAAACCAGCGAGAACCTCGCTGGAAGCTGCATTCCAGCGAGGACCTCGGCCGTGTGTACACAGAGCGCTCGCCCCGCCCGTCGGGAATCCCGTCGAGCGAAAAGAGAGCACGCTCTCTTTTTGCTCGACGGACCGCCTGGATGAATGGCTGGTTGCCATTCCCGACGGGCGGGTCGCCGATTTCGACGGCCGGCAGAGAACCTCGAAGGGCGGAACGATGTGTTCTGCCCGTCGAGGTTCTCTGCCGTGTGTACGCGGCCTCAGAGGGGCCTGTGCTTGCCATTTTTGAGCAATTGTTTTATGAGCCTGAAATAGGCATCTTAGAATGGCTTCAAAGGTGCCTTGTGGTACCCTGGTGTCATCCATACATCCCAAGAGACAGATCCTAGCTTCTGGATCTAGCAAGGATCCAAATATTTCATTAATCCGATCTATTACTCCCACCCAGAAGCTATATAGTTTAGGGCACTTCCAGACCATATGCATAAGATCTCCCTTATCTTTGCATCTTGGGCACAGGGCCAGCGCAACCACCAGGCGGACCAAGCGGCCGCTTGGGGCGGGCAGGTCCGCAGCCTGGGATGGGGCGAAAAAATGACCTTAGAATCGCGGCTGTACGATTTTTCAAAAGCCGCGCCTCCGACGTCTTCTGTTCCGTGATAGGCGGAACATTCAGCTTCCCAGGAGGCACTGTGTTCAGTGTCCGCCTATCACGGAGGTCCTCTCGTCCTGTGTTTGGTGTCCGCCCATCACGGAGGCCCTCGGACGAGAGGGCCTCCGTGATAGGCGAACACTGAACACAGTGCCGTATGGGAAGCTGAATGTTCCGCCTATCACGGAACAGAAGACGTCGGAGGCGCGGCTTTTGAAAAATCATACAGCCGCGATTCTGGTAAGGTCAGCTGTTACTGTTAGGTTACACAGCCGCGATTCGCATGGGATAAGGTAAGGGCACGGTCTGGTCATGTAATGGGGCACGGTCTGGTCATGTAATGGGGCAGGTCTGGTATGTAATGGGGCAGGTCTGGCATGTAATGGGGCAGGTTTGGCATGTAATGGGGCACAGTCTGGTCATGTAATGGGGCAGGTCTGGTATGTAATGGGGCAGGTTTGGCATGTAATGGGGCACAGTCTGGTCAGGTCTGGCATGTAATGGGGCAGGTTTGGCATGTAATGGGGCACAGTCTGGTCATGTAATGGGGCAGGTCTGGTCATGTAATGGGGCAGGTCTGGCATGTAATGGGGCACAGTCTGGTCATGTAATGGGGCAGGTCTGGCATGTAATGGGGCACAGTCTGGTCATGTAATGGGGCAGGTCTGGCATGTAATGGGGCACAGTCTGGTCATGTAATGGGGCACAGTCTGGTCATGTAATGGGGCAGGTCTTGTCATGTAATAGGGCAGGTCTGGCATGTAATGGGGCACAGTCTGGTCATGTAATGGGGCAGGTCTGGCATGTTAGTGTGTTTTTTTATATAAAAAAATTATTGAAAGAAACATTTTTGCAAGGGAGGTGGGTGGCCGTTGGGGGGCACCAAAATGGAGCTTCGCTTGTGTAGGCAGAAATCCTTGCACCGGCCCTGCTTGGGCATTCATTATTTTGCCTCCATCCTAGCTTAAACATTTTAAGGGGGGTGTAGTAGACCCTGTGTAGTAAAAATAAGTCGGAAAGCCTTTGGGCCGGGGCAATGGACACTAGTGTGCCCTGTTGAAGAATCTTAGTTCACTGTTGGGGAGAGATTGTTCCCAAGTCGCTCTCCCACGCCTCTCTGCTCTTTCGAGGGCCTTCTTTACTTAGTGCCCTAGTACCCAGGCAGTTATACATCTCTGATATTAGGCCCTTGGCTGCTGTTGCCTTAATTACAGTAATCAGAGCAGGGATCTGTGCCCATGTGACTGTCTGGGGGCCAAATTGGGCTTGTATGGCATGGCGGATCTGGAGATATTTAAAAAAGTTTTTATTGGAAATTTTGAACTCGTTTGCTAGTTCTTGAAATGACTTCATAGTATCACCCTCGTACAGGTGTTTTAGCCGGCGTATACCTTTACTCGTCCACTCACTCGGTGTCTCAATACTTATTACCTCCTGCAGTTTGTTATTATTCCAGAGGGGGGAAAATTCTGTCGGGCCAGCGTACCCCAATATTGCTTTTGATGTATGCCATGTTTTAGTAACTAATTTTATGATCGGATGTTTGTGGCAGAAGAAATCTGCTTCTAAAGCTTTAACTAGTAATTTATGAGGATTATCTGTTAGCAAGAGTCGGTTGTTAGAGCCATCTCCTTTGGCGGTTCCACATCCTGCCAAGTGTTGCAGTTGTGCTGCTAAAAAGTATATCTTAGGGTGTGGAACCGCCATCCCCCCCTCTTTTACAGGAAGTTGTAATGTTTGTAGGCTTATCCTGGGTTGACCTCCCCTCCATATAAGTTCTCTAAATAGTGAGTCTATCTTCCTATACCACTTATGTCCTATCCATACTGGAGAGTTGTGGAGCAGGTATAGTAATTGCGGCTAAAAGCAAAAAAGACCGCGCTATAGAACCCCTCCCCCCCAAAAACAACAGGCTGCAGCAAGCGTGTGATAAACAAAATAGACAATGGAATATAAAAAGCCGCGCCACATAAATGATCATCAGTAATTATTACACCAGTATCAGTGATAGTATAACATTTAGCCACTAGAGTCCATTGAAGTCCACAGTGATTATAGGAATTAATTCCCAAAGGAGATCCTCTGTTTCGTGTCACCAAATGAACAAACTCCAAGGGTGCACCCACCACCAAGTGAATGAGCAGCTTACCAGAGGTCAAACGTAAACCAGCATCTGACTATAACCCAGTCACGGCCTTTGATATCCCTGTGGTTCCTAGGATCTCCAGAGTTGGTTTGAACGGGACGGAACACCTCTTAAACTCAAAGTAAAGAAAAGGCGCACATAGCATAATTCCGTTGGCGAAATTTTAATAAGATAATAAAAATGTACTTACACAGCACACGATATAAACGGGCATAAAAACAAATGTTGCCGGCCGGCATGTAGGAGCCCTCCTCCTCAACGTGGTGACGTCACTGCGTCGCCACCCATACGCGTTTCGTCACTAGAAGGACGTTCTCAATGGGGGTAGGGCTTCACAGTGATTCACCAATTAATAAGGACCAGCCGCCCATTGTGAGAAGCAGCACGCTGAGTCCAGACGCGCCATCTTTAGTATGGTAAACAAGCCCTTAGTAGAACGATGCTCAAACAGGCATCGAGGGCGCAAAATAACGCTCAACTACAGGAGGGGAAAGAAAACCAAAAGTCCCTACCCCAAAGGTAATGGGAAAACAATAAGCTAAATAAATTGCTGGATTTAGTGTAGACAGAATGGCATAGGGACAAAAGGGGAAAACCGCTGGCACTAGGCTCTCTCTCCCTCCAACCCTACGAACACCTGAACTACAGTGCCATCTAGAGGACAAGTCTGGTAAGGGCATCTAGACCTACCAGAACGATACAAAAAAAGGAATACAAAACAAAATTTATAATGTGTGCATTCCACCTGAATCCCTAAGACAACTTAATCTTATATTCAGAGTGATAGTGTGAATACCATACATAGTGCATACGCTAAAGTGATATAATTAGAAAGGGGAAAAACGCCTAAATAGACCAGGTGAAGACGACTAGAAGGGCAGAAAAAATCATAAAAAATTATTTAAAAAAATTATTATTCCATAAGAAATACCTGCCCCCAGGTGTGCTTCTCACAAAGGTTGTTTCAAGCATTGCTAATGGACGCATTTACATCAGTCTCACCCAATAAGACTCATACAGTAAGAGTACATGATACCCACAGTGATGGAAAAGTGAATTAATAAAAACAATTGATAAACGTTAAACTATATGATCTGTATCAAAAGTTATATGTGACCAATGAGTTAATTTACTTTCTCTTTTACAATAAAAAGAAAGGAAAAAACGTCTAAATAGACCAGGTGAAGACGACTAGAAGGGCAGAAAAAATCATCATAAGAAATTATAAAAATTCTTATTCCATTTATTTTTTATGATTTTTTCTGCCCTTCTAGTCTTCACCTGGTCTATTTAGGCGTTTCCCCCCCCCCCCCTTTTTTATTTTTTCCTTCTTTTTATTGCAAAAAAGAAAGTAAATTAACTTATTGTTTACACATATTTTTTCACTCCACTTTTGATACTGATCATATAGTTCAATGTTTTATCAAATGTTCAGAGTAAATCACTTTCCCATCACTGTGGGAATCATGTATTCCTACTGTATGAATTATTGGGTGAAGCAATTCCCCCCATCTTTGTTATATTATTAATATTTTTGAAGTTTTTTCTGATGTCACCATTGCTCACAACTGTTGGGCATTGTAAATAATTAATTGAATATAAAAATTCTTTTTTAATTCAATAAATCACTATTATTTGAGTGAAGATTAACTAATTATATCACTTTAGCGTATGCACTATGTATGGTATTCACACTATCACTGTGAATATAAGATTAAGTTGTCTTAGGGATTCAGGTGGAATGCACACATTATAATTTTTGTTTTGTATTCCTTTTTTTGTATCGTTCTGGTAGGTCTAGATGCCCTTACCAGACTTGTCCTCTAGATGGCACTGTAGTTCAGGTGTTCGTAGGGTTGGAGGGAGAGAGAACCTAGTGCCAGCGGTTTTCCCCTTTTGTCCCTATGCCATTCTGTCTACACTAAATCCAGCAATTTATTTAGCTTATTGTTTTCCCATTACCTTTGGGGTAGGGACTTTTGGTTTTCTTTCCCCTCCTGTAGTTGAGCGTTATTTTGCGCCCTCGATGCCTGTTTGAGCGTCGTTCTACTAAGGGCTTGTTTACCATACTAAAGATGGCGCGTCTGGACTCAGCGTGCTGCTTCTCACAATGGGCGGCTGGTCCTTATTAATTGGTGAATCACTGTGAAGCCCTACCCCCATTGAGAACGTCCTTCTAGTGACGAAACGCGTATGGGAGGCGACGTAGTGACGTCACCACGTTGAGGAGGAGGGCTCCTACATGCCGGCCGGCAACATTTGTTTTTATGCCCGTTTATATCGTGTGCTGTGTAAGTACATTTTTATTATCTTATTAAAATTTCGCCAACGGAATTATGCTATGTGCGCCTTTTCTTTACTTTGAGTTTAAGAGGTGTTCCGTCCCGTTCAAACCAACTCTGGAGATCCTAGGAACCACAGGGATATCAAAGGCCGTGACTGGGTTATAGTCAGACGCTGGTTTACGTTTGACCTCTGGTAAGCTGCTCATTCACTTGGTGGTGGATGCACCCTTGGAGTTTGTTCATTTGGTGACACGAAACAGAGGATCTCCTTTGGGAATTAATTTCTATAATCACTATGGACTTCAATGGACTCTAGTGGCTAAATGTTATACTATCACTGATACTGGTGTAATAATTACTGATGATCATTTATGTGGCGCGGCTTTTTATATTCCACAGTAATTGCGGCTGCCAGATCATTTTTATTAAGTTACAGCAGATGGAAGTCTTCAAGACGGCAGGGAACACGCAGCTTCTGGGCCAGGGCAGAATCCAGAAAGCAACTGCATGCTCCGGAGTCAATTATGGCTGGCAGCCGGGTTTCCCCCTCCGGGAGCTGCAAGGAAAGAAAGAGGACAACATGAGTCTGTGAATTAGCAATGTGGCAACTGGAAGCGGGTGGTAACTTCAACTTACAAGGTCTTATTGGACAGAAACGGAGGAAGTGGCCAGCTCCTCCACAGTACAGGCACAAGTTGGACTGTCATCTACGCTGTCTCTCTTCAGGAGTGAGGGGACCCCGGACAAGACCAAGTTGCATGGGTTCAGGATCTGGAAGAGTAGAAACCGGTGGGACCGGGAGAGGTGGAGGAGCAGGAGAGAACCTTGGTGGAGTCCAGTTGGGACGGTTCGCTTGGAAGCGTTCCGCCCGTCGTTCCCGGAGGCGTCGGTCAAGCTGAATCAGGTCCTCAAGTAAAGTAGGAGGATCGAGCCTAGCCAATTCGTCCTTGAGGGACTCGGATAGTCCTTGACGAAATTGGTACTTGAGGGCAGGCTCGTTCCACCCAGTGTCGGCAGACCATTTTCTGAACTCTGCGATGAAATCCTCCACAGGACTCCTGCCCTGGTTCAAATTGTGAAGAGTGGCCTCAGCCGTGGCTGAGCGCAGAGGATCGGCATATAATTTGGACATGTGTTCAAAAAAAGAGTCCATAGTGTCCAGAATCGGGCTTCTTTGCTCCATAAGACTGTGTGCCCAGGACTGTGGTTCATCAGAAAGAAGCGACATCACGAAGCCCACCTTCACAGCTTCGGAGCAGAAAGGCTAAGTACAGGGAACAAGCGTTTTTAAAGGCCCGAAACTTCTTGCGGTCGCCTGCAAACCGCTCAGGGGTAGGTACCCAGGGCTCCGGGTGAGTCACGACCATTGCTGGTGCTGGAGCAGACTGGGAGGTAGATGCCCCCGCTCCAGGAGTTGCGGGGGGGGGACTGATGATCCAGGTGCGGTGGTCAACTGTTGGAGGCGGCCATCCATCTGAAGATAGCCCTCCTGTAACTTTTGAACAGCGTCCGTTAAGGTTGAGACTTGTTGACAAAGAGTCTCAAAAGGTGAGCGCACCCTGTCGGCCTCAGACATCTGGCTGGTTTGTACTGTCAGAAAGTTCACTTACCAAGGCCGAGATGCTGAGGGTGGCTCACCTTTGCGACCTGATGCGATCTGCCCCCTGGAATGGGAACAGAGGGACCGGCGCACCGGGAGGCACCGGTACCAGCGGGAAGATGAAGGTCAGGTAGGTGGAGCAGGTACCGGCAGGTCACCGGCTGGAAGGCTGCAGCAGATGAAGCAGAAGATAGTCCATGCACAAAGGTATATCACAGGAATCAGGTACTTCGTAGGTCAGGGCAGGGCTGGAAACAGGTCCGGAAAACAAGCCGTGGTCAGGGGTTATAGAGACAGCAATAATCCAAGTTCAGGCCGGAGGTCAAGGGCAAGAGAAGATCGGGTATCCAAAGTCCAAGCCGGGGTCAAGGGTTCAAGAAAGCAGCAGTCCAAAAACGAAGCCAAGGGTCAAGTATCACAGGAATCCAAACAGGTAGTTTTAGCAGACAACACGGAAGCTGTTTACAAACCAGCAACCAGAGAGGAGGAAGGGGCTGGTTCAAATAAGCCGCTCAGGCCACTGATTGGCCGAGAGCGGAACGAGCCTGTGCGTGCACGTGCGCGCGCCCGATCACGGGCGCGCGCTTGTGCACGCGCACGCGGCGTGCAGACGCACCACTTGCGCACGCGGCGTGCAGACGCACCACGCGTGCACATGGCCTGCAGACGCACCACGCACGCGCGCCGCCCAGGGGAGCGCGACAGGGCTGGGCTGTCACGCAGCTGAGGAATCAGAAGGTGAGCGGAGCTGATACCCTGACACTTACAGAGCATACAGAGCCATAGAGCAGTGATGGTTTGGAAATGAAACTAGAAACTAGACACACAGTAATCACACCTCCTTGAAGTTAGTGACCACAGAGCGAAAGCTCCCAGCACTGTGGTCATCAGTAAACAGACAAACCAGGAAGTGTGGAGATCAGAGAAAAATTACAGCAACTTGAGAGCAAAAACGAACAATGAGGACATGAAAACAGCACTACATTAGGGGAAAGGAAGCTATTAAGATAAAAAAAAAATCCTTTACAAACCCTTTAACATTTAACCACTTCTAATTTAAATGTGTGGCCACGTGTGTCTCCTTTAGAGACCTTAAGTTAAATTGTTTTGTCCCAATGCTAGAGTCCACATTTAAAGATTTGTATATCACGATCAAATCACCTCTTAAAGGGGTTGTAAACCCTCCTGTTTTTCACTTTAATGCATCTCATGCATTAAGGTGAAAAAACTTCCCGCAGTCACCGGCCTCTCAGGCCCCCCCCCCCCCCGTTTTACTCACCAGAGCCCTGGAATGTGCCATGGCGAGGATGCGCTGTCTCTCTGCCCGGGGTTCTCGGCTCCTGATTAGATAGATTGATAGCAGTGCAGCCATTGGCTCCCGCTGCTGTCAATCAAAACCAATGATGCAGGGTATGGATGCCGAATGATGGACTCAGGAGCGCGCCCACAAAGGTAACCCCCTGGGGAAGAGTGCTTCTCCTAGGGGGACCACCTAATGCGGAGAGGACCCACGAGAGCCACCGGGGGGCCACAGAAGTCGAGGATCAAAACAAGCTGCACAGTGGAGCTGTATGATATGTTTGTTATTATTATTTTTTTAATCGAACCTTTACAATTACTTTAACCACTTCACACCCGGTCAATGGCAAATTTACGTCCGGGAAGTGGTTACAAATATGTGACTGGCCGTTTGTAAACGTCTTTTGGCAGAATGGCTAGTGCGTGTCCGCAGGTGCGCGCAGCGCGGCGATCAGGGGCGGCGTGTGTCCCTCAGACACAGCGCTTCCCCGATCAAGGTAAACAGCCAATTTCATTGGCTGTTTACCACGTGATCGACTGTGTCAAAGACACTTCCGATCACATGTCCAAACAAATTCGGCGGCGGGCTCCGTGCGCGCCGCCAGAGGCTTGCAGAGCGGGGATCGGGTAAGGTGCGTGTCCCTTGGACACAGTGCTTCCCCGATCACGGTAAACAGCCAATTTCATTGGCTGTTTACCACATGATCGACTTTTTTTTAAAGACACATTCGATCACATGTCCAAACAAATTCGGCGGCGCGCTCCGTGCGCGCCGCCAGAGGCTTGCAGAGCGGGGATTGGGTAAGGCGCATGTCCTTTGGACACAGCGCTTCCCCGATCAGGGTAAACAGACAATGAAATTGGCTGTTTTCCCACGTGACCGGCTGTGTCCAATCACAGCCAGTCACAAGTCTAAACAAACCAGGCAGTTACTATCTGATCCCTGCTCTCTCCTCACACACCGATTTGTGAGGAGAGAGCAGGGATCAGTAAGTGAGATCAGTGTAGTTTGTCTGTATACTAGTAGTACAACACAGCCCCCCATCCCCCCCCCCCCACCAATAAAGAGAACCTGTCACCCAGCCCAGTCCATCTATAAATCAGCCCATCTATAAATCAGCCCATCTGTAAATCAGCCCATCTCTAAATCAACCCACCCGTACCGCCATTACAATTACTTTAACCACTTCCCGCCCGGTCAATGGCAAATTTACGTCCGGGAAGTGGTTACAAATATGTGACTGGCCGTTTGTAAACGTCTTTTGGCAGAATGGCTAGCGCGTGTCCGCAGGTGCGCGCTTCCCCGATCACGGTAAACAGCCAATTTCATTGGCTGTTTACCACGTGATCGACTGTGTCAAAGACACATTCGATCACATGTCCAAACAAATTCGGCGGCGCGCTCCGTGCGCGCCGCCAGAGGCTTGCAGAGCGGGGATTGGGTAAGGCGGGTGTCCCTTGGACACAGCACTTCCCCGATCAGGGTAAACAGCCAATGAAATTGTCTGTTTTCCCACGTGACCGGCTGTGTCCAATCACAGCCGGTCACAAGTGTAAACAAACCAGGCAGTTACTATCTGATCCCTGCTCTCTCCTCACACACCGATTTGTGAGGAGAGAGCAGGGATCAGTAAGTGAGATCAGTGTAGTTTGTCTGTATACTAGTAGTACAACACAGCCCCCCACCCCCCCCCCACCAATAAAGAGAACCTGTCACCCAGCCCAGTCCATCTATAAATCAGCCCATCTATAAATCAGCCCATCTGTAAATCAGCCCATCTGTAAATCAACCCACCCGTACCGCCATCGGTACCGCCGCCACCTGTACCGCCATCGGTACCACCGCCACCCGTACCGCCACCACCCATACCACCATCAGTACCGCCACCACCTGTACCGCCATCGGTATCGCTACCACCCGTACCGCCATCGGTACCACTGCCACCACCCATACCGCAAGCGGTACCACCACCACCTGTACCGCCATCGGTACCACCATCACCCATACCACCATCGGTACCACCACCACCACCGCCATCGGTACCACCACATAGGCCGTCACCACTACCACCAGCAGTACTATTACTCAGGCCCACCAATAAGTACTGACATACTGCCATAATGTCCCAAAAGCTTTTCACACTCGAGGAGGCATATGTCATTATGTCCACCATGTCGGATAATGAGCACAGCGAGGAGCCCCCATTATCCGATTCTGATTCGGAATATGAGCCAGTGGAGAATAGTGGCTCAGAGTCCCCGGAGGAAACCGTCCCATCCCAAAAGAATGCGTTTGGGACCAAGATCAGGACCAAGATCAGGAGATCTGCCCAGCACCAACAGCGCCATACCCCAGGAAGAGGAGCCCAGTACTAGTAATGGAAATCCACGCCCAACCCGAAGAATCCTGCCCCAGTCCTACCTTCCCGATGCCCTGGCAAACCCCTTATGGTTGCCTGCTAACTCAGGATCCGCTATCATCCCCCCTTTCACCGCACAGCCAGGTGTGCAGCCCGACACTACGAATTTTTCTCAATTTGATTATTTTTGTTTATTTTTCCCAGAAGATTTTATGCAGAATATAGTGGATCAAACCAATATATATGCATCCCAATATATTGGCGCCAACCCCAATTCTTCCTACGCCCGCATGTTCCACTGGCGGCGTCTAACATTGGAAGAATTTAAGTTTTTTTTGGGCCTTATGTTCAATATGGGGCTTACAAAGAAGAACGAAAGCCATTCATATTGGTCTACACGCCCCATCCAACACATGCCTATATTTTCCGCTATCATGTCTAGGACAAGATACGACATGATAATGCGTTTTATCCACTTTAATGACAATTCACAGTGCCCTCCCCAAAATCATCCCCACTACGACAAATTATACAAAATACGCCCCCTAATCGATGCCTTTTCCCAGCGATTTGCAGAAGTTTTCATCCCAGACCAAAACATTTGTGTTGACGAGTCCCTTTTGTGTTGACGAGTCCACATTTCACTGGCCGACTGCACTTCAAGCAGTACATCCCAAACAAGAGAGCCAGGTATGGGTTAAAATTAAATAAATTATGCGATCGAGCCACTGGATATGTGTTCACATTCAGGATCTATGAAGGCAAAGACTCCCAGCTCCAGCCCCGTGATTGCCCAACATATATTGGAACCAGTGGGAAAATTGTCTGGGAGTTGGCATACCCCCTGTTCGGAAAAGGCTACCATTTATATGTTGAGAATTATTATACCAGCCTGCCCCTTTTTCGTCACCTTTACAGCAAGCAAACCCTGGCCTGCGGTACCTTCAAAAAAAAAAACGGAAGGGATTCCCACAAAATTTGTTGACCAAAAACTTGAAATCTGGAGAATCGTCATTCATGAGGAACGAGGAGTTGGCCATGAAGTGGAGGGACAAGAAAGATGTCCACATCCTCTCTACCATCCACAATGACACCATGGTGGAGATCCAAAAAAGAGGCAGACATATTGCCAAGCCTGAATGTGTTCACGATTACAATTTGTACATGGGGGGGGGGGGGGGTGGATTTAAATGACCAGATGCTACAGCCCTACTTATCAACAAGAAAGTCCTATTTTTGGCACAAGAAGGTTGCGTTTCACCTGTTTCACATGGCCCTTTTTAATTAGTTTGTCTGCTACCAAAAAGACAATCCGCCAACTGAAAACCCACAAATCTCCTACCTCAAGTATATCGAAGATATCATTGAAGCCCTCATTTATCAACAAGATCCCGTCCCAGGAAGCATTCGCTCTGATTGTGTGAGTCGTCTTCACGAGCGACACTTTCCCTTTAGCATTGTCCCTCCCAACCTGGCCTGTGCCTGGGACAGTGCTTCAAAAAGTATCATACATCCATCCAATATTAGTTCCCCTTATTAACAGACTGCCATTTCCCCATTTGCCTGCTACCATGTTAATTAACTGACCCTGGCCTGTTTACCGACGATGTCTTTGCTTGCCGATTTAAACTACGTTTCTGACCTCCATGTGTACCAACCTCAGCCTGTTTACTGACGATGTCTTTGCTTTGCCGATTCAAACTACGTTTCTGACCTCCATGTGTACCAACCTCAGCCTGTTTACCGACGATGCCTCTGCCTGCCGATTTAAACCACATTTCTGACTTCCACGTGCACCGACCTTGGCCTGTTAATCTACAATGTTTTTGTCTGCCACTTGGACTGATCTTTTGGCCATTTACTTTTAGTACACAGGGGTCTCACATATGTGAGGGGCTTCAGAAAAGCGTTCTGAGTAGAGAAAATCAGTTTTACGTTTTCTGTTCTCCCAGAACAGGGTCTGGTTGCCCAGAGGCTTCAAAGCGATTTGGGTGGGAGAAGCCTCTACCCCTGTCCCCCTGGCCCTAAGCTTGATGGTTCTTCCTGCTGCCTGGACCAATACTTTGGCTGTGCTGACCATATTACTGCCTGTAATGACCCATGACATTATGGACCATGTTTCCTCCTGCTGCTTGGACCAATACTTTGGCTGTGTTGATCATATATCTGCCTGCTACCTCTACTGACTTTTCCCAATATTTCTGCTAAGACACCTCTGCCTGCTACCTGTACCTGTGCTTTGCCTGTGCTTTGGCTGTGCTCTGGCTGTGCTGACAGTATCTCTGCCTGTACGAACTATGGACAGTATTCCTGCCTGCTGCCTAAATGATTACTTTTGTTGTCGCTGACCTCATCCCTGCCTGCTGCCTGGACCGATGCTCTCATCTGTGGACCACTGCACTACTAAATAAAAAGGTAATCTTTTGTTATTTGGTATGTGTATGCTATGTGTTAGATATATGAAGGGTCCTTTAAAAATGTGATCAGTAGTCAGAAAATGATATGTGCAATTTTTGCTTGTAGAACGCCTGAAAGTGCTACTTCAATGTTGGGCCTCTGTATGTGGCCAGGCTGTGTAAAAGTCCCACACATTTGGTATTGCCATACTCAGGAGGAGTAGCAGAATGCATTTTGGGGTGTCATGTTTGCTATGTATATGCTATGTGTTAGAAATATCTTATAAATGGACAACTTTGTGTAAAAAAAAAGCATTTTCATTTTTTTTCCACATTTTCCAAAACCTTCTGGAAAAAAATTAACCGTTCAAAAGACTCATAATGCTTTATAGATTATACGTTGGGGTGTTAGCTTTCCAAAATGGGGTCATTTTGTGGACAATTCCATTGTCCTGGTGCTCCAGGGCCTTCAAAAGTGTAATAGGTGGTTGAGAAAGGATATGTGCAATTTATGCTTGTAGAATGCCTGAAAGTGCTACTTGGGCCTCTGTATGTGGCCAGGCTGTGTAAAAGTCCCACACATTTGGTATTGCCATACTCAGGAGGAGTAGCGGAATGCATTTTGGGGTGTAGTTGCAATTATGCATATGCTGTGTGAGAGAAATAACCTGTTAATATGACCAGTTTATGTAAAAATAAAAATAAAAAAATAAAATCTTAATTTTCCTAAGAATTGTGGGAAAAAAATACAACTTCAAAAAACTCACTATGCCTCTTAATAAATACCTTGGACTGTCTACTTTCCAAAAAAGGGGTAATATGGGGGGTATTTGTACTTTCCTGGCTTGTTATTGTCTCAAGAAATGAGATTGGCCTTCAGTACATTAGGTGTGATCAGATGTGATCAATTTTCAGTGATTGGCACCATAGTTTGTAGACTCTATAACTTTCACAAAGACCAAATAATATACACTAATTTGGGTTATTTTTACCAAAGATATGTAGCAGTATTAATTTTGGCACAAATTTATGAAGAAAAATCACTTATTTCCAAAATTTCACAATATAAACTAAAAAAAAGTGTGTTTTTTTTCAAATTTTCGCAGTTTTTTTGCTTATAGCGCAAAAAATAAAAAACCCAGTGGCGATTAAATACCACCAAAAGAAAGCTCTATTTGTGAGAATAAAATGATACAAATTTGGTTTGGATACAGTGTAGCATGACTGAATAATTGTGATTCAAAATGTGAGAGCTCTGAAAGTTGAAAATTGGTCTGGGCGGGAAGGTGCATAAGTGCATAGTATGGAAGTGGTTAAAGTAGTTCTAATCTAAATTCAAACTGTTTTTTCCCTAATGCATTCCTGCGAAAAACAGTCCACTAACTAGTTTTGTTGCCCTTCTCTGGTCTCTCTCCAGTGCACATTTTTCCCCAGGCACATGATTAGAGCCTGAAGCTTGAAAGAACCCAAAAACTTGTGACAATAACGAATCAATATTCGCTATTGTCTTCCGGACAATCAGGACAGGAGGCAGAAAGGGTTGCCACCTGTCCAGGATTCACCCAGACAGTTCGGGTTTGGAATCATGCGTCCGGGTTTCAGACAGCCTGAAACCCAGACACATTATTTAGACTGGACTATGACTTCCCAGCAGGGTTGCTGGCTGCAGTTGTCCAAGCTGAGAGTGTCTGTTACACTCTTTCACACTGCCCAAAGCCAGCACTAACAGTCCCACCCCCAAACACACACAGACAGGAGAGGAGCGAGGGCTCGATCTGTACCTCTTCCTCCCTCCCCTACCGCTCTGTGTCTGCCCACACTCTAATCCCTGGCGCTCTGCCTCAGAAAAGGAAAGTTGGGGCCAGAAATTTGAAGTCCAGCAGCCTCAGATTAATCTGGATGAGAGGTGCCAAGGGGTGAGCTCACCATCCATCCCTGTCTGTGACTGAAGTCTCCCCACTAGTGATGTCGCGAACCTAAAATTTTGCGTTCGCGAACGACGAATGCGAACTTCCGCTAATGTTCGCGAACGGGCGAACCGGGCGAATCGCCATAGACTTCAATGGGCAGGCGAATTTTAAAACCCACAGGGACTCTTTCTGGCAACAATAGTGATGGAAAAGTTGTTTCAAGGGGACTAACACCTGGACTGAGTCCGTTTTTAATCCATAAAGGGCATAAATCACCTAACATCACCTAACATTCCTAAAATGTTTGGAACAACGTGCCCTATCAGGTATGATGTTGTATCGATCAGGTAGTGTAAGGGTTAGGGTTAGGGTTAGGGTTACAGATAGGGTTAGGGTTACAGCTAGGGTTAGGGTTACAGACTGTAACCCTAACCCTAGCTGTAACCCTAACCCTGTCTGTAACCCTAACCCTAATTGTAACCCTAACCCCGGCTGTAACCCTAACCCTATCTGTAACCCTAACTCTGTAACCCTAACCGTAATTGTAACCCTAACCCTGGCTGTAACCCTAACCCTATCTGTAACCCTAACCCTATCTGTAACCATAACCCTGTCTGTAACCCTAACCCTTTTTGTAACCCTATCCCTAACTGTAACCCTAACCCTGTCTGTAACTTACAGAAAGGGTTAGGGTTACAGATAGGGTTAGGGTTAGGGTTACCGAAAGGGTTAGGGTTACAGATAGGGTTAGGGTTACAGACAGGGTTAGGGTTAGAGTTACAGACAGGGTTAGGGTTAGGGTTACAGACAGGGTTAGGGTTAGAGATAGGGTTAGGGTTACAGATAGGGTTAGGCTTAGGGTTACAGACAAGGTTAGGGTTAGGGTTCACAGTGACAGACCAAACTCTGACAGACCAAACTCCCCGTTTAACGCAGCGCAAACAACCGCAAACTCCCCATTTACACAAGGTTGGATACCAAGCTAGCCATGTCCCGTTCTTTGTCCTCACTGACGTCATTGAATGTCTCTTCCTCCACCCAGCCACGTACAACACCAAGGGTCCCTGAAAGGTGACAACAAGCCCCCTGGGACACCTGCTGTGTTTGTTCTTCCACCTACTCTAAGCCACCTTCCTCCTCTGACTCCTCTTCTTCAGACTCCTCTTTCTGCATTGCCGCAGGTCCAGCAATCGATGACGACAAGGCTGCTTCTGGTGGTGATGGTGACCACAACTCTTCCTCTTCATGCTCATCTACTGCCTGATCCAGCACTCTTCGTAAGGCACTAGGGATGAGCTCTGCATTCGATACGAGCGTATGTTCGACTCGAACATTGTCTGTTCGTGCATTCGACGAAATTCGAACAAAACGGGTCGTTCGTGCCAAAATCGAGTGACGCGCAACGGCCCGTAATTCACTGCGGCATTGCGCGCTGATGATTGGCCAAACATGCACTATGACCCTGCATGCTTGGCCAATCACAGCGCGCAAAAAACAGAGAGACATAATTTGCCAAAGCCAGGGTGGCTTTGGCTAATTATGGCTCAGGGCTTTAGCACACGCCCCACACTATATAGGGCCGCCTGCTGGGTGGCCTTGTGTAGTGTGTTGTGGTTGTTAATGAGAGCAGTCAGAGAGACAGAGAGATAGTCTTTTTATATAGCTAGATAGAGCAGGCAGGCAGGCTAGTCAGTTTAGCTTAATTTACAGTGTGTAGAGGATATATATACATCCCTAGGAGTTGTACATATATTTATACACTGTATAGCTTTGCTAGATCAGCTATTCCTAATTTACTGGCAGGCAGGTGATTGTGCTATTTAAAGACGTTATCACAGGTGTAGACACCCAGCAGGTACAATATTTAAAGGAATTTTTCATTTTTTTATTTTTTATTTAAGCATCATTAAAATCACTGCTCCTGGAGCAGTTTTTTTAATAATGTTTAAATTAAAAAAAAAATATTGTACCTGCTGGGTGTCTATAGTTTGCCTGTGAAAATGTCTTTGAGAACCCGGGTCTTGCCCGACGGAACATGTATCAATGGAAAAAAGTTTTAAAAAAGGTATTTTTTAAGGAGTCCTGCTCCTGAAAAAACTACCGTTTTTTAAAAACTTTTTTCCATTGATACATGTTCCCTGGGGCAAGACCCGGGTTCTCAAAGACGTTTTCCAACAATAACTTGAATATTGGTCTTTAAAATGATCGTTTTTGAATTTGAACGTTCGAGTACCATAGACTTCAATGGGGTTCTAAATGTTCGCGCGAATGGTCGGGCTGTTCGACGGTTCTGGTGCGAACCGAACGGGGGGTGTTCGGCTCATCCCTGTAGGGCACGCTCCAGGAAGAAAACAAATAGGATGATGTCGCTGATGGTGCCTTCAGTGTGACTGACTAGGTTTGTCACCTCCTCAAAAGGATGCATGTGTCTAGAGGCATTGCGCATGAGCAACCAGTAACGTGGCAAAAAAATTCCCAGCTGCGCAGAGGCTGTCCTAGCACCCCGGTCATACAAATACTCGTTGATGACTTTTTCTTGTTGGAGCAGGTGGTCAAACATTAGGAGTGTTGAATTCCAACGTGTCGGGCTGTCGCAAATCAAGCGCCTCACTGGGATGTTGTTTTGCCGCTGGATATCTGAAAAGTGGGCCATGGCCGTGTAGGAACGCCTGAAATGGCCACACATCTTCCTGGCCTGCTTGAGGACGTCCTGTAAGTCTGGGTACTTATGCACAAAGCGTTGTACAATCAGATTCAACACATGTGCCATGCACGGCACATGTGTCAACTTGCCCAAATTCAGTGCCGCCAACAAATTGCTTCCGTTGTCACACACCGCTTTGCTGATGGTTGGTGCGGAGTCAGCCACTGATCAACCTGTACGTTCAGGGCGGACAGGAGTGCTGGTCCGGTGTGACTCTCTGCTTTCAGGCAAGTCAACCCCAAGACAGCGTGACACTGTCATACCTGGGATGTGGAATAGCCCCTGGGGAGCTGGGGGGGTTGCAGGTGATGTGGAGCAAGACGCAGGTGGCGGTGTCACCAACTCCTCTGCAGAGCCATGCATTACATGCTTGGCATCCGTCAGCAGGTTTACCCAATGCGCAGTGTAGGTGATATACCTGCCCTGACCGTGCTTTGGAGACCAGGTCAGGTGGACCCTTGCCCCAACACTGTGTGCCAGACAAGCCATGACTTCCATTTGCACAATAGAGTACAGGTTGGGGATTGCCTTTTGTGAAAAGAAATTTCGGCCGGGTACTTTCCACTGCGGTGTCCCAATAGCTACAAATTTTTTGAAGGCCACAGACTACACCAGCTTGTATGGTAAAAGCTGGCAGGCTAAGAGTTCCGACAAGCCAGCTGTCAGACGCCGGGCAAGGGGGTGACTCTGTGACATTGGCTTCTTACACTCAAACATGTCCTTGACAGACACCTGAATGTGGGCAGATGAGCAGCAACTGCTCAAGGTGAGAGACGGAGTGGCGGATGGTTGAGAGGGAGCAAGGAGGACAGCAGTGGTTGACATGGCTGAAGATGCTGGACCAGGAGGGGGATGGTGGCTTTGAGCTTGTGTGCTGCTTGTACTTGTCATCATGTGTTGATCCCATAGGCGTTTGTGCTGTGAGATCATGTGCCTTCGCAAAGCAGTTGTACCTAGGTGGGTGTTGAATTTCCCACGACTCAGTTTCTTTTGGCACAGGTTGCAAATGACATCGCTGTTATCAGAGGCAGACACACCAAAAAAATGCCACACTGCTGAGCTTTGCAATGACGGCATTCTGGTGGTGGCAACAGCATGCATTGATTGGCATGCTGTCTGGCTGACCCTGGGTGCCGATACATGCTGTCTGACTGTGCCACTAGCTCCTTGCGATGACCTCCCCCTGCTTCCAACTCGTCTCCTCCTCCTCTCTGTCTCCCCATCTGAACTTTCCCCTGTTCTTCTTCTCTTGGAGCGGGCACCCACGTGACATCCACGGACACATCGTCATCACCCGCTTCACCTGTACCTGACAACTCAGCAAAGGAAGCAGCAGCGGGTATATCATCATCATCACACCATACGTCCATGTGTATAATGCTGCCTGACTGAGACAAATCCCTTTTATCTACATCCTCTGGCAATAATGGTTGCGCATCACTCATTTCTTCCAACTCATATGTAAATAACTCCTCTGACAGATCAAGTGAAGCAGCTGTGATGCTAGTGTTGGTGGTGGCGGCAGGCGGGCGAGTGGTAACATGAGAGGTGCCCGAAGCTGAGCTGGCGGAGGATGGTGCATCAAGGTTCCGAGGGGAAGCTGTAGAAGATTGGGTGTCCTGTGTTAGCCAGTCAACTATGTCCTCAGAACTTTTCGAGTTCAGGGTACGTGGCCTCTGAACACTGGGCATTATTCTAGGGCCAAAGGGAATCACAGCACCACGACCACGACGGCCCCTGTGGGGTGGCCTGCCTCTACCTGTCATTTTATTTAGATTAGTTTAGTTGTACTATGCGTGCAAGCTACTGTGCCACCAGATATGAGATGTGGCACTGGATAAGTGGGCACAGTTTACGCTGTGAGCCTAAGACACCCTGGCAGACAACTGACTACTATTCTGTATTGCAGCAAATTTTTATTTTAAATGTTATCTACTGTGCCAACAAAATATATATGAGATGTGGCACTGGACAGGTGGGCACAGTTTACGCTGTGAGCCTGGGCCCCTTACATTACACAGCACCCCACAGCTCTGAGCCCCTTTACATAGCACCCTGCACCACTGGACCCCTTTATATTACACAGCACCCTGCACCACTGGACCCCTTTATATTACACAGCAGCTTGCACCACTGGGCCCCTTACATTACACAGCACCCCACAGCTCTGGACCCCTTTGCATAGCACCCTGCACCACTGAACCCCTTTATATTACACAGCACCACCCTGCACCTCTGGACCCCTTTATATTACACAGCAGCTTGCACCACTGGGCCCCTTATATTACATAGCTCCCTGCACCACTGGACCCCTTTATATTACACAGCAGCTTTCACCACTGGGCCCCTTACATTACACAGCACCCTACAGCTCTGGGCCCCTTTACATAGCACCCTGCACCACTGGACCCCTTTATATTACATAGCACCCTGCACCACTGGACCCCTTTATATTAGACAGCACCTTGCACCACTGGGCCCCTTACATTACACAGCACCCACAGCTCTGGGCCCCTTTACATAGCACCCTGCACCACTGGACCCCTTTATATTACACAGCAGCTTGCACTACTGGGCCCCTTACATTACACAGCACCCCACAGCTCTGGACCCCTTTACATAGCACCCTGCACCTCTGGACCCCTTTATATTACACAGCAGCTTGCACCACTGGGCCCCTTACATTACACAGCACCCCACAGCTCTGGGCCCCTCTACATAGCACCCTGCACCACTGGACCCCTTTATATTACACAGCAGCTTGCACCACTGGGCCCCTTACATTACACAGCACCCCACAGCTCTGGACCCCTTTACATAGCACCCTGCACCTCTGGACCCCTTTATATTACACAGCAGCTTGCACCACTGGGCCCCTTACATTACACAGCACTCCACAGCTCTGGGCCCCTCTACATAGCACCCTGCACCTCTGGACCCCTTTATATTACACAGCAGCTTGCACCACTGGGCCCCTTACATTACACAGCACCCCACAGCTCTGGGCCCCTCTACATAGCACCCTGCACCTCTGGACCCCTTTATATTACACAGCTTGCACCACTGGGCCCCTTACATTACACAGCACCTCACAGCTCTGGGCCCCTCTCGTAAGATTCTCGTAAGAGATACGACGGCGTAGCTCCATATACGCTGTCATATCTCTGTTTTTTCAGCTCGGTATCTATGCGACTGATTCTTCAAATCAGTTACGCATAGATTTTGCTTAGATCCGACTTGCGGAAGTCACTTACACTGTCGGATCTAAGTTGCAATATTACGCTGGCCGCTAGGTGGCGTTCCCATCGATTTCTGCGTTGAATATGCAAATGAGCCTGATACGCCGATTCCCGAACGTATTTGCGCCCCGTCGTCGTAGTTAACGTCGTTTGCGTAAGTGTAAGGTTACCCCTGCTATATGAGGGGTAACCTTGCGTAGGTCTGGCGTACGCCATGTTAAGTATGGATGTCAGGACAGCGTCGTGTTTTTCCGTCGTTTACGTAACTTGTCACGAATAGGGCTGTGCGTAAATTACGTTCACGTCGAAATCAATGTATTTGCGGCGTATTATGGAGCATGCGCACTGAGCTACGTTTACGGCCGGCGCGTGCGCAGTTCTTTCGGCGGCGGGGGCGCGCTTAATTTAAATACAAGCCGCCCACTTTGAATTACGCAGGAATACGCCGGGCCATTTACACTACGCCGCCGCAAATTACGGAACAAGTGCTTGGAGAATACGGCACTTGCTCCTGTAAGTTGCGGCGGCATAGTGTTAATAGCATACGCTACGCTACGCTGCTAGGTATAAGAATCTGGCCCTCTCTCTCTCTCTCTCTGTAAACCACGCAGCACAGAGTAGAGAGAAAAAAAAAAAAGACTGATTGATTAGCCCTAAAAAGGGCTGTTTGTGGTGCTGTCAGGACGACCCTGTTCTAACAGCAGAGATCAGATGAGTCTTTCAGGACTGGAGTACACTGGCCTAGCTATCGCTTTCCCTATAAAATCAGCAGCAGCAATACTGTCCTTCCTCTCACTAAGACTGCAGGTTCAGAATGAATCTAAAATGGATGCTGCCAGGGGTGGACTGACCATTGAGGAATTTGGGCACTGCCCGCGGGCCCCATGCCACTAGGGGGCACCATCAGGGTTGCCAGGCTCATTAAAACCAGGGACAGTATGTAAAAATCTGTGTTTTTTTTTTACATCTGTCCCTCATATGTCCGAAACCGACATGCTTTTGATGTGAAAATCCCGAGATTTTAGCTGCCCTGCCTGTGTACTACCACCTGGCATGGTGGCCATCTGTAAGCCCGGGGGCCCCATAATCTTCTATTGCCCGGGGGCCCCATGAGCTGTCAGTCCGCCCCTGGATGCTGCCCTAGGGGTGGGAGGGTCAGGGAGGGAGGGTATGATGCTGATTGGCTGGAATGTGTCTGCTGACTGTGAGGTACAGGGTCAAAGTTTGCTCAATAATGACGAATAGGGGGCAGGTCGAACATCGCATAGGTTCACCGGCGGCAGTGAACGCGAACAAGCGATGTTCGCCGGGAACTGTTCGCCGGTGAACCGTTCTATACATCTCTACTCCCCACTTCCCTTCCCTGCCTCTGAGTAAGTACACTAAGGCAAATCAGGGTTCTCAGAGCACTCCTTATATCAGAGTTCCTCTTTACACCAGAGGCCACAGTGTTCCTGCTTACATCAGAATCCTCTCCGTACATCAGAGTTCTCAGTGTTCCCCCTTAAATCAGGGTTCCCAGAGCATCCCTTATGTTAGAGGCCCCAGAGTTCTCTCTTACATCACAGCCTGCAGAGTCCCCCCTTACAGTGAAAAGGAACTCTGCAAGTTCAGATGTAAAAGGGGAACTCTGTGGACTCTGATGTAAAGGGGGACTCCTGTTATTAACTTCATATGATTAGAAATGTTATTTATTAGCAAAATATATGTATACAGGTTGGGCCATTTATATGAATACACCTTAATAAAATGGGAACAGTTGGTGATATTAACTTCCTGTTTGTAGCACATTAGTATATGTGAGGGGGGAAACTTTTCAAGATGGGTGGTGACCATGGCGGCCATTTTGAAGTCGGCCATTTTGAATCCAACTTTTGTTTTTTCAATACTGCGTTCACCAGACATCAACACATTTTCCATCCGCTCCGCACGTGTTAACCTCCGCGACATGTCAATGGCTGTAAACAAAGAGAACGCAGTAAAGGGGTCAATGCAGCAGATTTCAATGCGGTGTTGCTATCAGTGTGTGAAGAGTGGGAGAAGAGGGTTGCATTGACAATCCAACATAATGGGCAGCACATTGAACTCATTTTATAAGTGGTCAGAAACTTGTAAATAACTCATGAAAGAATAAAGTTACGTTAAAACCAAGCACATCATTGTTCTTCTTGTAAAATTCCCAATAAGTTTGATGTGTCACATGACCCTCTTCCTATTGAAAAAACAAAAGTTGGATTCAAAATGGCCAACTTCAAAATGGCCGCCATGGTCACCACCCATCTTGAAAAGTTTCCCCCCTTACATATACTAATGTGCCACAAACAGGAAGTTAATATCACCAACCATTCCCATTTTATTAAGGTGCGTCCATATAAATGGCCCACCCTGTAGTTTATACTATAAAAAAAAAAAAATGAGCTGTGCGCCGCTAAAGTGTTCGGGTTTGACTTGAAGAAAAGGTGCCAACCCTAGAGGCAGATAGTGTTGGCCGGGAGGAGAAGCTGAGGGAGCTGTGGAGGGACTGTGCCATGGATTGATTTGTGTGCCGCCCCACCCCACCCCAAAAAGTTTAGCAACACTGTTTCTTAGTATGGGTGTTTTTAAAAAAAAAGTGAAATATGCCATTAACTAGTAACACCTCCTTCATTACTTTGCAGAGATTTTGTTTCCTATCCTTTTATGTCTACAGGCCAGGCCTACGCCTACTTCATCAATTTACGATCGCTTGCAGACTAATTTACTTAACGTTTGTAAAAACAAAACAACAAAAAAAAACCCACATACACATGCTTTGGGTGTACCAAGATGGCCGTCCGGCTCCGCACGCGTGACGCTTCCCATAGTACGTAATACCGCGAGAAAGGTCGTGCGGCGTGACGTCACGCGAATAGCTTCGTTCGCTGTATCGGGAGGGGCCTAGCCGTGCCTGCAGGCTGTGGTGAGACGGAAACGGAGGGGGAGTTCGGGGCGGGCGGCGGAGTGGTTACAGGAGAGAGCGGCCTGCAGGCAGACGGAATGGTGGAGAAGGCCGGCCTCGGGAGAGAGTCCATGGTGAGGACAGAGACGGGTCTCGTGGGCGCTTGAGGCAGAGGGCGAGGGTCGGTGTCGAGGTGGGGGACGAGGGAGGGGGTCACTCACTGACTGACTAAAAACACACCGCACCTTTATCAACCTTCCCCGGCTGTCTGCCGTCCATTGCGGACTGGTGACCGGACACTCCGCCCCTCACACTGCTCTGTACCCGGAGGAGAGCCTTCCATGACCGGCCCGGAGCATCCTCTCACTATCGGTCACTCCCTCCTCTGGGTACATTATACGTGTATGAGGACCTTCGTGTATGTCTTCCCTACACAGATCCGGGACCTTCCCTATCACTACATAGGAGGACTGTGTCCTGTATTAGTCAAGCCAACTCCTCTTACTACCAACATTATGGCTGTGACCCCCTTGGTGTGCTCCCTAAGCTGGTGGGGGGTGGAGGCGTGACCCTATGCTATAGGGGGGCTCCCTACACTGTGGGGGGGGGTGCAACACTACGCTATGGGGGCTCCCTAAGCTGGGGGGAGGCCCTATGCTATTTTGGGCTCTGTATGCTATTGGGGTGCTCTCTAAGCTGGGGGGAGGGAGTGCAACCCTACGCTATTGGGTGCTCTCTGAAATGGGGGGAGGGCGCGACCCTACACTATTGGGAGCTCCGTATGCTATTGGGTGCTCTCTAAGCTGGGGGAGGGGAGCGCAACCATACGCTATTGGGGGCTCCGTATGCTATTGGGTGCTCTCTAAGCTGGGGGGAGGGGCATGACCCTACGCTATTGGGGGCTCCGTATGCTATTGGGTGCTCTCTAAGCTGGGGAAGGGGGCGCAACCCTATGCTATTGGGGTGCTCTCTAAGCTAGGGGGAGGAGGTGCAACCCTAAGCTATTGGGGTGCTCCGTATGTTATTGGGGACTCCCTAAGCTGGGGCAGGGGGCGTGACCCTACACTATTGGGGTGCTCCCTAAGCTGGGGGTGCGACCCTATGCTATTTGGTGCTCTGTACGCTATTGGGGACTCCCTAAGCTGGGGGGAGGAGGTGTGACCCTACGCTATTGGGGTGATCCCTAAAATGGGAGCGTGACTCTACGCTATTAGGGGGCTCCGCACGCTATTGGGGCTCCCTAAGCTGGGGGGAGGGGGGCGCGACCCTACGCTATTGGGGCTCCCTGCACTATTGGGGTGCTCCCTAAGCTGGGGGCGCAACCCTACGGTATTGGGCTCCCTAATCTGGGGGAAGGGGGCGCGACCCTATGCTATTTGGGGCTCTCTACACTGGGGGGAGTGGGCACGACCCTACGCTATTGGGGGGTTTGCCTCTCTTCGCTATTGGGAGCCCCCTGTTCTTATGTGTGCTTGGTTGTTATGGCCACTCGGTTGTTATCCCGGAGGAGTGGGAGGGGTCACCTTTCGCCGCTCTTACCCGGGCCTCCCGTTCGACCGCGAGACACGATCTGAGAGCCGCCACTTTCAGGATCTAGAGACAGACTGGCACAAAGCCGGAAATTGCTTTGTTCCAGTCCTCTCTCTGTAAACACGGAAGCGACGTCACAAAGTCACTTCCGGTTTACTCGGCTGCCAATGGCGCTGTTTAAAAAAAAAAAAAAGCCGTTTCGGTGATCTGAATACTTTGAAATGCAAAGAAGGGATTTGGTGTCTTTTAGACCCCCGATATCGCAATAAAGAGTACCTGTCACCACCTATTACTGTCACAAGAGATGTTTACATTCCTTGTGACAGCAATAAGTGTTCAAACATTTTTTTTAAAACGCATGTAAAAAAAATATATAAGATAAAAAAAAATTAAAACTCTCGCGCAGCAAAGAAAACGTATACGAAAGTCGTGCCCACATGTGTAACTGTGTTCAAATCACACGTGTGAGGTATCGCTGCGATCATCTGAGCGAGAGCAATAATTCTAGCACTAGAGCTCCTCTGCAACTCTAACCTGGTAACCGTTATTTTTTTTTTTAAAGCGTCACCTATGGAGCTTTTTGGGTACTGTAGTTTGTCACCATTCCACAAGTGTGTGCCATTTTAAAACGTGACATGTTAGCCATTTACTCGGCGTAACATGATCTTTCACATTACACAAAAAAATTGGGCTAACTTGACTGTTTCTTTCTTTTTTTTTTTTTTTTACGTCATGAAAGTGTCTTTCCCCCCAAAAAGTTGCGTTTAAAAGACCACTGCACAAATACCGCATAACAAAAAATATTGCAACTATCTGCATTTTATTCTCTAGATACTCTATCTATCTCTCTATCTATCTATTTATTCTCTAGATACTCTATCTATCTATCTATCTATCTATCTATCTATCTATCTATCTATATATATATAAAATAATGTATGTGTTTGGAGGTTCTCTGTAATTTTCTAACAAAAATACTTATTTTTAACTTGTTAACACCAAATGTTAGTAATGGGCTTAGGCATGAAAGGGGATAAACAAGAAACTAATATACAAATTCCATACCACGCTCAGGAATGTGTATCAAATAATAATAAGTCCATAAAACCACCACCAAATTCTTCAATCCAAGTGAAAGTGGAATATTCTTAGTTGCTGTGAGGAATAGGTGCCATCTTCCACCGGTAATTTAAGCGAATATCCTACTCGCCAGACCACCGTGACGCCCATTACAGGTAGTCCAATGAGCATGGGAAATGTGAAGATGTGCCCCCCAGTAAAATATGGCCCCCAAACCAGGTCCGCCAACGATAGCGTTGCCATAACTCAAAGGAAGAGAAGACTCGTTTCATCTGACGTCATACGATCGGTCAGATGTTACCGACGAAACGCATCGAGTCGATTATTGCGTGACACGTCACTTCTGCCATCTATCTGTAGCACAGGTGGAATGCAATCAGTGTGCCTGCTTGTTTTTATGGTGTGACCTGAGTTTACTGAACTGTAAGTGCTACATGGTTTTTATGGAATCGATTTGTTACATATTACACAATGAGTCTTCTCTTCTCAATTTATGTTAACACTATCATTGGCGGACTCACTATTTGGGGGCCATATTTTACTGGGGGGCACATCTTCACATTAGCCATGCTTATTGGACTACCTGTAATGGTGGTCTGGCGAGTAGGATATTTGCCTAAATTACCGATGGATGATGGCACCTATTCCTCACAGCAATTTAAGAATATTCCACTTGGATTGAAGAATTTGGTGGTGGTTTTATGGACTTTATTTGATACACATAGTTGTGATTCATAAGCGCGGTATGGAATTTATATATTTCTTGTTTCATTACTAGACCTTTTGGTCTCGCTACAGGTTGTTTTTTTTTTTTTATCTCTCTCATACATTGTATTTATTGGCGTATAACACCCACTTTTTTTACCATAAAAATAGAGGGTAAACTGTGCCTGTGTGTTATATGCAGGGGGCTGTGGGACGTTTTTTTCCTGAAACTTCCCCCTAAAGTTAGGGTGCGTGTTATACGCCGATAAATACAGTATTTATTCATTTGGTATTTTTTGATCCGCGGGTTTATTTTCTTCAAAAACCTAGTTTTTAATACTGATATATATATTTTACACACACACATGTTTGTTTTGTAAGATAGTAGCTGGATTCTATAAATTCTGTAGTAAGAAATGCTTCTTCGGTGTCTAATATAGTCCGAATCTGATTTTGTGTGTGTGTGTGTTTTTTTTTTTTTTTTTGCTTTTCAGTGTAGGTGTCTGTGGTTTTCATGCATCCATCACAGCTTCCCATCTTTCCTCCAGCAAGCATGACCCATCCATCCATACACACACACACACACACACACACACACACACACACACACACACACACACACACACACACACACACCCTCCCAATATACCACTTAATAAAGGATGCATAATAATGCTGTACGGGGGCGGTGTTTGTTTCTATACCAGGTATTGCCACCTGTTTGACCACAGTAACAAATGTAAATGAAAGTTACAATCTACTACTAATCTAATGGTGACCATACACAATATGCGATAGAAGTGTCCATTAATTTTCTGCCCAGGAAAATGTGTTCAAGATCATTCTATGCATATATACCTAAATGGGTTAAAAAATAAAATCTATATGCAATATCAGCTTTGATTGCTTTCAAAAGTGAGGCTCATTGTTAAAAATGGAGGACAGCATTTTAATGTAAGTCAAGTCTGTCATGCATGTAAAATTAGGTGAACGAACCCTTAACGGTCATATTGATCTATCTACTTTCCTACAATTGGATTTTCCATCCAGACCAATCTGAATAATTTCAATGAAATTGATCAGCTCTGTCCAGTCAATTGATTGATATGGAATGTTTTTTAAAAACTTGATCTAGTTTCAATCATATTGCCCAATTCTATGAAGAATGGATCGGTAAGACTGTTGTGTGTATTGTCAACATTAGATTCCAGTTATGAACACACAAGTATGATGTAAAACAATACATTGCTTTTTAGTATCTTAAACGTGAACTACTGAAAATGAAATGGCAACGGTGAACTTTTCGTCTGCTCATCTTTTTGAAACCTTTTCAGTTTTTTTTTTGTTATGCAAATTTGCCTTAATTTTATAACATTTTTAATTCATAATTTTTTTTTTCTTTTGCTATTAGCCCTCTCTTATCCCTAGTGGATTAAACCCAGCTCTTGCGGGCAGTGCCCAAATGCACAAGCAGGGCATGAAATTGGAAGCTGTGATGGAACAACTACAAAAGCAGCAGCAGCAAGCCGCTCGAAGCATGGAAGACCGGGAGAGACAAATTAGAGAAGCTCAAAGACTGTACGCCCAACAGATGGCTTCACAACATTTCTTAAAATCCATGGCAGGCTCTGCCACAGTGTCATCTGTGAAAGCCCGCCCGCCCATGGCCTCTCCACAGAGTGCCAGTGAACCCGATGAAGATGAAGAGATGGAGGATGAAGACAGCGATGGAGATTCGTTTAGTGTAGAAGATGATATCAGAGCAGGGCAGCCATCCACGCTTGCACAGAAGTACCTTCAGGCTCAGCGAGAGCAACAGGGAATAGTTGTTCCCAATCCACAAGGGAACGCCAGTCAGAGACACCTGACTGTGAAGGAGGAGCCAAAGGAAGAAAATTTTAACCCTTCTACATCTAAACACCCCAAGCAAAGTTTGGAAGACCATGTTAAGCCGGTAAGAGGAACTGCAGCTTTGAATAAATAGTTTAAAGTTCAACAGAGTCCGTTAAAAATTGTGCACAGGTCCCTTTTGCTTATGGCTGCAGTTTTCGTTTTCTTCCTCTACCCCTGGAGCCGTAACCCTTTAAATTTAGTTAAATGTGATCTGTCATGTTTATATATTTTTGCCTGCCAATGTACCAATTTACCTATTGGGTCCGGCCTGTGCTGCTGCTCCTACAAGTAAACTGACCACATTAGCATGGCATTCCCTTAATGCTAGCATGGTCAGTTCGTTTTGCTGTTGTCCCATACAGGCACGCTGTGCAAGAGCACAGCACTGTTGTATCTTCCATGTTCCGTACACAGCCAAGCCCCCTCCTGCCTTGACTGACTGTCAAGGCAGGGGAAGTAAAACATTTCTGCCAGAACTGATTGAGTTCTATTGTCATGAAAATGCAGAAGCTTGGTGGCAATTTTATTTCCTATGACGTACATGCCCCAACACTGGACACTCCCACCAGCAGGTCTGTGCATCGCTGTGAAGGCAATATCAAACATTTGACCTGCACTTGTGAAGCTGGACAAACTGTAAGGCTGCATTCACACCTGAGCGGCAAGTAACGCCGCATACGCGGCTTTACTTGCCGCGCTTCGATTTATTTATTTTTTTTTACAAATCTTCCCATTCATGTCTATGGGCGAACGCCAATGTCGCTTGAAAAAAAGGGTCCGGGACTTTTTTTCAGGCGACAGGCGTTCGGCGTCTCAGAGATGTGAACCATCTCTATAGACATGAATGGGAAATTTCCCCTCCAGCGGCACGAGCGTCGCGCGACAGGCGTTTTGCCGCTCAGGTGTGAATGCAGCCTAAAGGCAGGTTTAAGGGGGGGGGGGGGGGGGAGCACATAATCAATATAGACTTAAAATCATTTTTCAATAGATAAATGTATAATTCGCAAGGTTTACATTAATATACCAAAGGGACCTGTGACAGGCACTCCTCAATAGTGTTGACCATGTCTGCCTTTCTCCTGTCCTATAGCTTTCCTGAATGAAAAATGATCTGTGAATAGTGGAGGTGGACCTCCCATCCTCCATATTTTTTTTATAGCTCATTTTTCATTCCGTCTTTCAGAGGGTGGAAGATTTCTACTAAATCCGTGGCCATCAGCACCAGGGACAGTGCACACTGTAAGAACTGTCTTTTGCAGATTTTTATCTTTTTGTCTTGGCTTTAAAACACCCAAAAGCCCCCCCAGAGATGTATTTTTTTTCCAACCATTTTGAACTTAGATTTCAGCTATCCTAAAGCTGATCTTCAGTCTTGCGCAATGTATAGTATTTTCTCCTGTACTGAAATTGCTTACTCTAATTTCCCTGCACACTGCAGCAAGTCAGCGCACATCATTTCCTGGCCAGAAGATGCCTGGTATTTTGTAGCCCTTTCCTCTCCAGCCGTTTTTGTCCCTGACCCACCCTTTTAATTCCTTCCTTGGATTCCATTTCTTTGAGGTTCAGTTTTACATGTGAGTGTTCTAGCCTTTTTTTTTTATGTTGTTTTAAGTCAGCAGCTACAAAAAGCATAGCTGCTGGCTTTTAATAAACAAACATACACTTGGCTCCTCTCCCTCCCTCTCCACCGGTGCCTTCATTCTAACTGTGGGCGCCTGGCCGTGACAGCTTTTGGCTTCACGGCTGGGCACTCACTGCGCATATGTGAGTGGAGCTGCGATTTGAGTGGTTAGGTGATCGCCTGGGCCCTGTCATGTGTCCCAGGCGATCGCCTACAGGGAGGGGTCGCCGTAGGCGATATGATGCATCACCTAATCGGTCCCTGGGCAGAAGGAGGAAGTGGGACAGGAAGCTGAGTCGGAGACGCAGGCTGATGTCACGAAATCGACCAATCGGAGGAATATTTGTATTCATTGATTGAATACACAGCTGCCTAAGATTGGCTGATCACCACTCGGCTCAACACTATTTGGTTGGTGTGAGACTAGAAGGTCTTAATTCAAGTGAAAGTAAACCCGGACATCGGCTTTTAGGGAGCCTTTCAGATGCTTTTTTTGGGCACTCCTTTCCTTATCCCTGGTCTTTCTTCTTATGTAGCGGTTGCCCCTAAAATCACCATCTTGGCTGCACTACTGCTTACATAAATCCTGTGCATGCACATGGGCTTTGTGCCTCCTTCTTTCTGGGTGGAAATTCTTTCTCAGGTATTGCAAGTTTGATCATTTTCTGCAGTTGATACCAGCAGTCCTGGGGGGAGGTGATTTTTTTTTTTTGTGTGCACATGCTCTCTGAGGGTAATTGGCTAGAGCAGGGGTCTCAAACTCAAGTTACCTGAGGCCCACAAGACAAGTTTTCATATCCCATGGGGGGGGCCGCATGCAAACTTTCAAGCTTCAAAAACCATACTGGTGTCAGCGAACGCATTATTAACCCCTAGTATTGGCATATGCAAACACATTATTAACCCTGACCACTGCACACTGACCACTCGCCATCAGGGCACATCGCCAAGGCACAGTTGCTGACCTCTGCTAGTGAAAATGTTTTGCTTGAAATAATGTAAAGGGGAAAATTTGAATATACAATATTTGTGAATTTTTAGTTTCTTGGGTCTTTTTTGACTACATTGCAGCTTGTTATATTGTGCGAGAGAGAGAGTTTGCCAGGGAGGGGGATGAGTCATAAGAGAGCCAATGAAAGCTGCAGAGTTAGTAGTGTCTAGTGTGCATCTGCATATATTCAGGAAGTGAACAGATAGCTTCAGCTGCCCATAGTTAAAATGGATACAGCCAGACTTGGTAGAGGGAGATTTCTGCAGCATATTTGGCAAGTACAGAATCACAGTATATATAAAATAATATGCAAAGTGGTTGAAGGGAAGCTTCAGAATGGCAAAAATGTTTTTATTACAAATTATGTGAGCAGAATGCAGTCCTCTTTTTTAATAGGAGATGCTGCTTCGAGAAACACGGCAGAGCAGGTCAAATGATGCCTCTGGACTGCCATGTCTACTGCTGGAGTAAAGTCTGTGGGACTTGCTGATCTGTGTTTTTTTAAAGGCTGCACTCCCCCATCTCCCTTTGTGACAGTGGTTGGAAGATCTTCTCCTGCCCCCATAGCCAGGTCATTCATTCACACAAATCTGTGAATGAATGAACGAACTAGGGTGGCAGACAGCTTGTAGTTTTCACTGAACTGTGAGGACTCTGCTGTGCGTCCTCGTAGTTCATTACTTATCCTGCACTTCGCTGTCTGGGAGGTGTGGGCAGGCAGTGTCTGCAGTATTCTCACATTGCACCCACAATCTGCTTATTGCGGGTGCAATGCTCTGCAGGGTTCTAAGAAGAAAAGTGTATTTTTACTGGCAATAAAAATGTGCATTTTACTTTTTTTTTTTTTTTTTAAGTGCCTTATCCTTTAAGCCCTTAAAACGTTTTTAGTGTTGTAAATAAACTACCAGGTTTTAATCTTTTTTTCATTCTTGCGTGTATCCTGTGCCTTGGTCATATTAGTCATGTGGAGTTACTACTAAACCTTTTTTTGTTGTACCTTGATGAATTTTCCTGTAATTTATTCTACATTTAAGATAAGGATATTATGCTATCTCTTAGAATGTGAATCATTGGTTCCTTGTTTTGATAAGGTGCAGTCTGAAGAGTTAAATCTTGCACTTAAGTATTTGCTCCTCCTCATTTTACATGCTACCACATGTTGTGTATGCAACCCCCAGACTCATTAAATGGATCACAAGACCAGTTTAGCCTGACCAACTGGCCACCAAAGCACATACTGTTCTTCATATTTTAATAGAATCTGGTTTTACTTCTTTATGAATCAGATGACCTTCTTGCATGTTAAAGGTTAGCTATACACGTACACAGAGTTTTTTATATATATATATATATATATATATATATGTGTTAAAAAAAAAAAATATTTATATACAATAGTGTTTGTGTGTGTTAAAATTTTTTTTTTTTTTATATATAATAGAGTGTGTGTTAAAAAAAAAATATATATATATTTTTTTTTATATATGTGTGTGTGTATAATTTCACACACTGTTTTTTAATTTATTTTTTTAAACATATGTTTTTAAGGTTGGTTTTGTACTTGTGATGCACGTAAAAGTAAGCATTTTGATAAACCATTGTTCAAATAACATACTACGTAAAAAAAAAAAGTGCAGCTGCCACCATATTTTTGTGAAGGGCCTCTGCTTTCAGAAAATGTTTTAAAAAAAATTCAAGCAAATAAATGCAGGTTTTTAACGTGTGCAAAAAAACAGAAAAATACCTTTTGGTGAAAGTGGTTAAACAGCTGGCTTTTTTTTTCCAGGGCTATTTGTATTTAAAATCCAGTGTCAGTTCTGTGATATTAAAAGTGGCAATTATATAGGTTCCTGTTTTTTACCTATTGGTTTATTGTTTTGAGTGAGCGGTTCTTCCTTCCTTACAATTTGTTAGCAAAACATTTTAACACTTTTTCATGAAATGGTGGCACCTTGTTAAGAGCATTTTATCCTTTTGACTTTGTGATAAAGTCATGAAGATGTCAGTAAATTATGTTTTGGTGTCTGGGGGGAGGGGGTATGAATGTAGGACAAATGAAGAGCCAACAGAGAGCGTGACCTCTGATCCTAAAAAAGGCATTTCTCAAAAGACTGATTAACTGCAGTGAGTCTGTATTGAGTGACTGGTGTGCCCATTGTGTTTCAGTCCATGTACCATGACACTACATTAGGTGCTTGTTGACGTGTTCATTTACATGTTGGTGTCCATGCTCTTACCAAGTTTTGCAGCTATTACATTTTAATAGGTATCCATGTTACATGTCTGCCATTTGCATGGCATTTTACTATTGTGTTAACACTCCAGTAATGTTATATGTGAATGCTTTGGAAGGAGGGGAGGTTAGTGTTAGTTGGTGTACATTTTAACTTTTGGAAGCTTTGATAGATATGTAAGGAAAAAAAAAAAGCTGTAGCAAATCAAAGTTTTTAGATCGAGTAAAGTTTAGGACCCCTAATGGGTGTATATTGATTGCCTGTGTCCCCACTGTTTCGATTTACTTTGTCTGTCCTGATGACCATTGTTACTGCAACAGAAAGTAAAACAAATCAAATATTTTATGGAAAGTGCGCTGGATCTGTGAGTTTATTTTACTGGTATTGTTATCTTAGGGCACTTTCACACGGTAGCAGGCGGTAGCAGAAAAGAGCCGCTATCGGTGTGCTTTTAACAAACCCCCCCCCCCCAATGGGGTTAAAGAGGTATTCAAAGCGCCGCTGCTGAAGCGATGTCGATTGATTTCAATGGGCAGGGCGTTTTAGGAGCGGTGTATACACCGCTCCTAAACCGCCCCAAAGATGCCGTTTGCAGGACTTTTTTTGACGCTCCACAAGTAAACTGCCCCAGTGTGACAGCACTCGGGCTTTTACACTGGAGTGACAGGAGCGACGCTTTTTGTTTAGCGCTAAAGTGTGAAGGTGGCCTGTCTGGTTCCTGGACAGGTGGCTTCTACACCACAGAGGATCTTCGGTCTCCTTGGCTTGAGGTGTAATGTAAGAAGGGTTGGCATTCCAGATACAACTGTATTCCATTGAAGTTCAGAGGTACAAAAAATAGCCAACACATTTTGGGCGTCTAAGTGCCCCCTTGATCAGAGCTTGACTGGCAACAAAGTAAACCAGTAGTGAACTGTACTCACAATGGTATTCACTCCAGTGTGAGTTGAATGCACAGGCCTAATCGGCAGCTTCTTTGACAGCCCCTCGGGCCCCCAATGTGCATTGATTATTTCTTGAGTTGTTTCCCTGACCTTTAATAGAATAAAGTTGTATCTGGCCCTCATAGCAGTTGTGTGGCGTTTACATTTCAATCCATCTAATATTTTATCGTTGTCACCACAACAGGATTGGAGGGGTAATCTTCCAGTGGGTACTTGTGTTGGTGATAACGGTCAGTGGCTCATCTTTTTAAAAGGAAATAACGATAGATTCACCAAATGAACAGACAGCCAAAATAATTGAAACTGGCAGTTTTAACCATTTCCTACTCTATTCAAATGACAGGATTTGTCTAGAAATACACTGTGCATGGGCGAGCCGCGCTGCGCACTGTGATTGGCCGAGCAACCATCTGTGACGTGTCTCAGATTATTGCTGAAGGGGGAAGTGACTCAAAAAAAATATGTCAAATGTGGAATGTCGGGTCCATTTCACTTAAAGCGGTTGTATTCCCGCTGTTTTTTTTTTTTTTTTAAACCTGAAAAGCAAAAGCCATAATTGGCTAGTATGCACCGCATATTAGCTGATTATGAAATACCTTGGAACGAGGTAAGAGGAACTTACCTGGTCCACACCGAGGGAGATGTCATCTTTCCTCGGTGTCTTCCCGGTATCGCCGCTTCAGCGCTGTGATTGGCTGGAGCGGCAATGTCATCACTCCCGCGCATGCGCACGGAAGACTTCTCTCCGGCAAGGTCCGGCGGCTGCTGACCCTTTAGCCATGGATTTCTGCTGCGCATGCGCCGCTGCAGTCAGTGGCGCATTGTGGGAGAAATATCTCCTAAACCTTACAGGTTTAGGAGATATTCTTTATACCTACAGGTAAGCATTATTATAGACTTACCTGTAGGCTAAAGTGGTAGTACAGAGTATACTACCACTTTAAAGCGGAAGTTCCATTTTTGGGTGGAATTTTGCTTTAAATTGTATCTAAAACCAAGCGTGCTTAAAAGTTCTGGCTTTATTTAAATCATTGCAGCAAGTTTTATCTATACTTCCTGTAGTAGGGTGACAACTCTTGGGTAAGTACATTTGCAGCATAGTTGCCTTTACCTGTGTGCCTTGAATTGGACTACAAGTATGTACGCCAATGCTTTATATTGGCACATTTTGCCATAGTGTCTGCAGTAAAAATGTTCATCTTCTGGAGCGTGTACATCTCTGCAGGAAGCTCATACAGAGAATTTACAGGATGTGCACATCCCTGGGAGAGAAAGCATGTACAATGTAAGGGGAGAGCTATCTTTTTGTTCCCGGGAAGGGAAAATAATATAAAGTGTGACGCTGTTGTTTTAATTTACAGAGCTCTGCAACACAGTCTTGCACAGAGCATTTCCTCTCACATTGTCCAGTGTTCTTTGAAACAATTGCAAGAGACATGTTTTGTTTAGTTGTGGGTACCCAAACTTTGAAGTTAAGGATTTTATTAGCTAGGGTAGGTGCAAAAGAATACATTTACATGGCTTTAAATAGTAGACCCCTTAGCAGTCACATGACCTGAAGCCATGGCAGCAGTGCATCAGCTTTATACCCTGGTCACATCGATTGCAACATTAAAATCGTGCTACTTCACTTAAGGTAGCATTTCAGTGCTACTTTAGGTGCGACCTGGAAGACATCTGCCCATCTTCATGCAAGTCACACCTGATCCGTCGGAGTCGCACCAGTTTGACCACTTCCAATGCGCACAGTAGGGTGCGACTTGTCGTGCAATTTGAAACTCAAATCGCATGACAAGTATCACCAATGTGACCAGGAGCTTAAACAGATTTTGACATTGCTGTTATGTGACATGGAACTGGATGTCCCTGAAATCTACTGCTCATGCTGCCCTTACCCTAATGGGGAGATTAGTTGTTTTTTTCTACTTTAATAGAGCCAAGTTTTATGATACTGAAATTTATACAAACATAAGTGACCTTCCTTCCCGGGCACAGGATTGAAGGTGATTTAGGGATCGGGGGCTTGGAAATTTCCAGACATCTGAGATAAGTACACAGGCCAGGTGGTATGGTTGTAATCCCATCTGTGTCTTCATCGCTCTTAATTACTATTAACATCTCCATCTTCTCTTGATGTGCAGTTTCTCTGCAAACATGCAAAAAGTGAGCTTGAATATCAGAAACTGTAAATGCACGCTGTACATATGTGCTTGACCATAAGTCCTGGTTGGAATGATTTCTCAGGTCATGCAAAGTTGCTTGAGCAACCCATATTGGTTGAGTTAAACCGGACGACATGTTATTTCAGAAGGTATGCAACCAATTTGCCATCATTGTATTAAAAAATAATTTAAATATTTAAAAGAAAAATGCAATTTTAATTTGCCTTTCCCAGCTTTTGGTTTTCTTACCAAGTGGAATATTCACACATTTCATAAATACAGAGAACAAATGAGAACCACGATCTTACACTGTAATACAAAAAGTGGTTTTGTAAGTAACATTTATTAATTTGCTCACTGAATATGGGTTTGAAATGATGAATATCGTTCGCTTTGCTGGTTGAAATTAGTCAGCTGGGGGTTCACTCAACAGAAATTGTGTTTAGTCCTCTTGTGCCATTGTCTGTAGGTTCCTGCAGTTATGTCTTCACACCTCTTTTTGACATGGTCGTAATGAAGGCCTATCTGTCTCACAGCTTGACTCCTCAGTTACTTGTTTATTCTTCGTTATCACACATTCATTGTGTCAAACACCATCATTTAGCTTAGTAAATGGCTGCACAGTGCTGGGAATTTGGCACCATCTGAGTCTCCAAGATGAAAGGCATGATTTGTAAGGTAACTGGTGCTACAGAAAAGAAGGATCTGACCCTAAAGATAAATACAATATATTGATACACCACCAAATGAACCAAAAAATTATTTGTAGAGAGACTTTGACGGGAGTAGTCCTGCTTTTTTTTTTTTTTTTTTTTTTTTTTCCTGTCCCATCTTTGTGTTTTTGATATTTGTGCTATTTACCACCTGTGCTTGCGTGTTTTTTTAAAGCGGGGTTCCAGTCACTTTAGCGTTTTATTAAAGTGGAGTTCCACCCAGGAAAACAACATTTGCCCATTTTGTTTAAAAAAATTAAATAAAAAAAAAACCTGAAAAAATAAATAAAAATACTCACCCGAAATACCTGTTGCTATGCGGAAGTCCGTAATCTGCCTCTTCCACACCGCGGTGTCCTTTCTTCTGCTTGTGAATGGGGCGCGCTGCTTTCTGGGAACTGTGTGTGTTCTCAGAGAGCAGCGCGCCCATTCACAAGCCAGCGTGAGACTCACGCAGGCGCAGTAGGAAATGGGCAGTGAAGCCGTACGGCTTCACTGCCTGTTTCCCATAGTGTGAATGGCGGCGCGGGACCCGGATCGATCGTGGGACCAGCATCGGGGGGGCCATCAGCGCGGGCAAGTAGGACAAGGTAAGTGTCCTTATTTAAAGTCAGCAGCTACACTGTTAGTTAGGCTGGAACACCCCTTTAAGTCAGCAGCTACACTTCTCCTTTTTAAATGACATTGCAGGATAAATGTAATTTTTGCATCTGTTTTGTACTGTTTGGTCTTATCGCAGCACCATCTTGCATGTAAATGCATTTTAGCCCTGGTTCACACTGGTGCGTTTTAACGTGATTTGACATTTCAAATCTGCGGCGCTGCACCAATTTCAAAAAGTAGTTTCTGTACTACATTTTGCGATTTTTGGGCCGTGATTTACATTGATATCTATGCAGAAACCTGCACAGATGTCTCTGTAATCGCAACCCAAATCAGGAGTGAAATCCTGCGAATTCAGTTGAACTCACGGCTTCATTCCCGCAGCCCAGTGTGAACCTGGGCTTAGGGTGTGCCCCTCAAGTACCGGTATGTCTTTTGTACTCCGCATTCGTGAGTCTCCTGAATGGTCGAGCAAGCTTCTGGAACCTGTAACGTATCCCAGAAGATTGCAGGAAGGGGGAGAGAACTTTCTCTCAAATCGCCTAGTTCGGTCTGAGCAGGTACCTGTCAAAACGTAGGTAGGTACCTGCTCTTTCCCCAGAAAGTTATATGCCAAATGTGGCATATGAAGGGGCAGTGCTTAAAGCGGAATGTCCTCTTTTTGGGGGAGCTGTGCTTTAAACTATTTTGTAGGTGAAACCATTACCATGTACTTTGAGAGTAGTGTCTGGTAAGGTTGCTTTTTAAAGAGAAATTGTCACCTTACCAATGCAGGGTACAGTATAAGTGACTTTGTAAAGGGAACCCCTTTTATACTTTGCCAGCACTCTTTTGCAGCTCCTGCCCTCCAGTACAGCTGTCCCAAAAATGAAGTGTCCATGACTGCGGAGAGGTGATGTCACTACCTCAGTAAGCGGTTGGTTGCTAGACCCAAAGACTGTCATGGGGAGTAGGTCAAATGCTTCCCCATACCTAAAAGCTCCAGTGATGAAGGCTGCAAGTTAGTGTAAGTGCTTTGGGGATCTGCATGGGTGACGTGACCGCATAGATAGGTGATGGCGCTTTTAAGAATTGAGACTTTTTATAATTTTTAAGCATATTAAAGGCCTACCTGCTTCAGCAGCTACTGACTTTAACCACTTAAGCCCCAGGCCAATATGCAGCTAAAGGACCTGGCCCCTTTTTGCGATTCGGCTCTGCTTTAACTGACAATTGAGCGGTCATGTGACGTTGCTCCCAAACAGAATCAATGTCCTTTTTTTCCCCCACAAATAGAGCTTTCTTTTGGTGGTATTTGATCACCTCTGCGGTTCTTATTTTTTGCGCTATAAACAAAAATAGAGACAATTTTTTAAAAAAATGCATTTTTTTTTTACTTTTTGTTATAATATCCCCAAAAAATATATAACATTTTTTTTTTCCTTCAGTTTAGGCTGATACGTATTCTACATATTTTTGGTAAATCGCAATAAGCGTTTGATTGGTTTGTGCAAAAATTATAGCGTTTACAAAATGGATAGTTTTATGGCATTTTTATAAAAAAACATTTTTACTGTGTGGGGGCGTGGCTTTGCGTGTGACGGCAAAAATCGCCAGACTTCCTCTAACTCTAAACTGGTAACCTGCAAAGACTTTCTTTCAAGTACTGTAGTTTGGTGCTATTCTACTGGCTTACAACATTTTAAACGGAAATGTTAGGGATATATATTCGGCACATCATCGTTGTTTTTATATTTAAAAATAAAAGATGTTTGTGTGCACTAGAATTCATTAAAGCGATTGTAAACCTGCGCATATATATTAGCTCATTATGAAATACTTACCTCGGAACTAGAAGTAAACTTACCTGGTCCATGCCGGCGTGTCTTCTGGGTATCGCCCCTCCAGCGCTGTGATTGGCTGGAGCGGCGATGAAGTCACTCCCGCGCATGCGCGCGGGACATTTCATTCCGGCAATGGTCGGCGGCCGGCCCTTTAGCCGAGGATCCCCCCCCCTGCGCATGTGCCGCTGCAATCAGCGGCGCATTGCGAGGGGAATATCTCTTGAACCATACAGGTTTAAGAGATATTCTTTATACCTACAGGTAAACCTTATTATAGGCTTACCTGTAGGTAAAAGTCAAAAAGTGGGGTTTACAACCACTTTAAAATTTTATTTTTTCCCAAACATTTTGAGTTTTATAAATAGCTGTGCAAATATTAAGAGGCCTAAAAAAAATTGCAGGTACCACCATTTTATTCTCAACAGTCTGTTTTTGAGGGTTACATTTTTTTTATTTTTTACATGTATGACAAAAATGTTAGAATTAGCCTGGGGGTAAAACTGTTAAATTTTTGTTTGTTAAACCAGACTTTAATGTCACTTTATGCTCAAATTAAGTTGTTAAAAAATAAACTTGAGTGTGTCTATTGACAGTGCAACATGTGTTCATGCATATGTGCTGGTGTGAGAAATCCCTGATGAGTGTAGCAAATGGTTTCAGAAGTGGATGCCTATTGCATATTTACTCATTATTCACTTCTTATACTTGTTTCATCCAGACACTGACTGCTTTTTGAATTTGACTAAAACTAGAACCCATGTTCGTTCTCTGTAGTGTAAAAGAATTACATTTTTTTTTTTCCCCTTCAGTCAAGTCAATGGGTTAGCAGGTCAGCATTTTCACACATGTATACAAGTGTACAGTTTACAGGCAGCCACATACATAGTAAACACGCTGAGGTAATACAAGATCTGCAGCCAGGCAGTGTTCAGTCTTTGTTCCACACTGGAATTTAGAGTTATCGAGGGGATGTAAGAATGGATTTTCCATCTCCCCTAGGCAATAAACAAGCACCAAAAGCTGGTATGGCCGTCCCATCCCCCATCTCTTTCAGCAGGCTAATAAAATTATTTGTTAATGGCTGGAGGGAAGTGCCTCTCTTGTGAATGCCGAACAAAATGTTTAGTAAAGACTGCAGTCCATTGACTGCCACTAGAGCTAAAAGGGGATTAGAAGCTGTAATTTAAAGCTGATCCCTTCTCAAGTCTGGCAGCAACTCAATGATATAATGGGAATGCTAATTTAACAGCTTCTGTCATCTTTAGATTGGATACCAATCAGTTTTATGCAATGTCCATAATTTGTTTCCAGTGTAAGATTCAGTTGGATGTTAAGCTATCATGATAGCTTAACAAACTTGTGTCCAAAAAATTGTTTTCCATTAACTAAAAGTAGAATCCAATCCAGCCCTGTATCATTCAATCCAGGAACACTCGCTTGTTTGTAGGACACCTTCACAATGCTGGCCGACACTTTCTGGCCCAACTTGCTGAGCAGGAAAATTGAATTGACAAAGATGAGTTTTCACAGCCAATCCCTATTAATTCCCCAACATAGCTAGTAGTAGTCCCCTTAAATTGGTTGTAAACCTCCAGGCATGCAATATGAACAGAGCAAATCTCTATAGTGTGTACTTATTGAACTCCAGAGCACTAAGTTTAATTTCTGTCTGCTGTCCCATTTCTCTGCTATATTATATATGAGTCATTTGACAGGTTTTTCTGACGCAAGGAGAAAAAATGGTAATGGGGATGGCACAGCCTGTAATTGACAGCCTCGGCTCTATTCCTGTGTGTGTGTGTGTGTGTGTGTGTGTGTCTCTCCTCCAATCCGCTCTCAGAGCTCTCCTCACTGATGTAACATCAGCTCTCCACCCCTTGCTATTAAGAGCCAAGGGTTCCTGTGTAAATTCTGCATTTTTGATGTAGGGGAAAGATTGCTGTAGATAATGGGTACAACTTATTTAGGAGGATTTGTGTCATCTTTGCATCACCTGAGGCCAGTCACTTAACAGAGTATATGTAAGGGTTTACAACTACTTTAAAGCGGATGTCCCCCTGAAAAAAAATATTAAAAGCCAGCAGCTACAAATACTGCAGCTGCTGATTTTTAATATTAGGACACTTACCTGTCCTGGAGGCCGAGTGTTCCCAGCACACAACGGGGGACGGATGGGATGTGAAAAAAACGTCTTTTACCAGAGACTGTGTGGCCGGAAGTGGGTGCAAATACCTGTCTTTAGACAGGTATCTGCACCCCCCCTCCCCCTGAAAGGTGTCAAATGTGACACCGGAGGGGGGGGAGGGTTCTGATCAGCGGAAGTTCACTTTAGGGTGGAGCTCCGCTTTAACCACTTGCTGACCTAGGACGCAGATGTACATCGAACAGAATGGCACTGATCAATAAACACTTATTGCGTATATAGATAGATTTTATAGATAGATTTTTTTTTTTTTTAATATGTAGAATAATGCCATATCGGCCTATTTCTGATCCTATGTACCAGGTATAAATTTTGCTTTTGAAGCATAGCGCCACTTCATATTTGAACAAATTTGATGGAGGCATTGTACTCCTCGCCTACGGCCTCTATGCCAAGGTCTGACTAACCCCAGGCGCTTTTCGACCTGATGCCAGGGCTGCTCCCTGAATGCTCCCCACGCATGCTCCCCTCAGTTATGTATCCTGGGCTCTGCTTGCCTATCTTTGGCCCGGGGCTGGCACCCCCCCTTTTAGTTGTTGACCCTCATGCGATAAGGGGGGAAAAAAAGTTGAGTGTAAAAAAAGAAAAAGTTGCACATAACCCCCACATATTCCCACGTAAAGGGGCGGGGCACATGAAAACTTAAACGGGGGGGGAACGTTGTATATCGCTGCACATGCCGAAATGAGAACAATCATTCTAGCACCAGACCACCTCTTAACGCTAAATTGATTACTTCTAGGGGGCTTTGATAATGTTCCCTATGGAAAATATTGGGGACTGACATGTTTTTAAGGTTTTACATGTTGGTATCTATTTACTGGGTACAACCTTGGCTTTTATATTTTACCAAAATATTTGGTAATTGTGTTTTTTGTGCCTTTTTTAAAATTAACTTTTAATGTGTTTTTTATTAAAAAAAAATTGCGGTAATATTGCATGACACAAATTGGAATTACTGTGATTTTATTCTCTAGGGTGTCTGCTTTCAGAAAATACAAAGTGTGTGGGGTTTTTATGTAAACTTCAGGCCTTACATTTTCTAAATATATAAACAAAGTCTCTGGCCATGAATGTGTTAAAGGATAAGTTTACCTTTTGTGAACATTTTATGTGCCACCCTTAAGGCTGGGTTCACACTATGCGAATTGGATATGGTTTTTCCCGCATCCAATTCGCATGACAGGAGATAGTTACCGGCTCTCAATGTGGTCTTTTTTTTTTTTTTTTTTTTTTACATTTATGCTGCGGACAAGGGTCATGTGTGTCTTTGGCTCTGTTTCAGGCAAAAATGTTGGGCCTGAAACTGAGAACAGGGAAGCACCGGACCCCTGCTATGAGCCGCATGCGAATACAGTGTGAACACAGCCTAATGGTAATTCTGGCTCCTACATTCAAAGAAAATTTGTCAAGCCCTGCTCTGTACGGTACTGTGGATTTCAGTTCCCTCCACTTCCAATTTGTAGGAATACACAGCAAGGTTGCCCTTATCCCCCCTCCTGTTTATACTTTCGGCCTTCCTTGGCGTTTCACTACTCCTGGCTTGCTCACAGAGATGGGGAATATTGAGTTAATACGTGAAGATTAAAATGATATAGCTTGATTTAAGGCTAAACAATGCCATGATTTGTGCAAGTGGGGTTCTCACTCAACCGCTTCCTCAGGAGGCCTTCAAGGTATCATAGTCTAAAAAAAATTGGTTAATGCATGGTAAAACAATTGAAGGATAAGTTCACCTTTGATAACATGTTACACGGTCCACCCATTTTTAGGGTGTAACGTGTTCCCACTTCAGTCTCTTTGTCGATCAACTGCCTCCTTGCAGGCCGAGGGTTTTGGCATATGAATACTGGCAGTGGCTACAGTCACTAGCTGTAATAGTATGCTGCTGGCTGGCAAAGCTCCCAGGACCCCCCAATAGCGCTGTGGGATTGATTCCCCCCGTCACTAATTGGTTGCTGGAAATTTAAATCGTCTATGGCCTGCCTTAGGCTGCATTCACACCTGAGCGTATAGTTTTGCAGCGGTTTTTACCGCGATTTTGGACAGGTCTAGTGTCGCCAATGTTAAAAACAGAAAAACGCCCAAATACACAATTCAAAGGGACAAAAAAGGGTCCAGAACTTGAGTTTTGGAGTGGAGATGTGAACCATCTCCATTGAGAATAATGTATTTTTTCCTCTCCAGCGTTTTGGAGCTTCAGGCTCAGGTGTGAATGCTGCCTTACAGTGATCAGGGACTATCATTCACACAAGACATTTTAAGGGAAAACGTATTAATCACGTTTTTGTTTTTTTAATTTACCATCATCATGGACTGTTCTTTTAACATAGGTGATGGTCCTGGAGCAGATTGCCATTGGAATAATTTAGTTTTTCTATTAAGTTAGAAGTGGCTTTTGAAGTGAGTGGTGATAACAAGCCAGAAGGTCCCTCGCCTCTATAGTCCAGGGTACGTGCCTAAAAGAATGTAGAATTTTGATTTAATCTGACCACAGAACAGATATTCACTTTGCAACAGACCATTTTAAATGAGCTTTGGCCCTCGAGAAGACGGCGGCCATTTTGGATGATAATCTGATATATCTTCCTCTGTGCGTGATAAGAGCTTTTCCTTGCATTTTTGGATGGCACAGCAAGTACCTATGTTTTTAGATTGATTCCTAAGCCCATACAGTGGTGATCATCACAGAATCGTGCCTGGTTTTTAACCACTTCACCCCCAGACCATTTGGCTGGCCAAAGACCAGAGCACTTTTTGCGATTTAGCACTGCTTCGATTTAACTGACAATTGCATGGTCGTGCAACGTGGCTCCCAAACAAAATTGATGTCCTTTTTCCCCACAAATAGTTTTCTTTTGGTGGTATTGGATTACCCCCAAAAAAATGCAATAAAAAAAAAAAGCTATATTTTTTACTTTTTGCTATAATAAATATCCCCAAAAAAGGCCGATACGTATTCTTCATATTTTCGGTTAAATTTTTTTTATTGATTTGCGCAAAAATTATAGTGTCTACAAAATAGGGCATAGTTTTATGCCATTTTTATTTTATTTTTTTTACCAATTATGGCGGCGATCAGGGATTTTTTTTATATTTTTTTTATCGTGACTGCGACATGGTGGACACGTCGGGCACTTTTGGCGCTATTTTGGGACCATTTACACAGTGATCAGTGCTATAAATATGCACTTATTACTGTGTAAATGTGACTGGTGGTGAAGTGGTTAAGTGTGTTCTAGGTATGTGTTCTAACTGTAGGGGGATGGGTTATGCGTGACACGACACTGATCACCGATCCCGCTTACAGGGAGCGGTGGTCAGTAGGGTTGTCCCGATACCAGTATCGGGACCGATACCGAGTATTTGCGGGAGTACTTGTACTCCCGCAAATACCCCCGATGCCTAAATAGAATACCCCCCCCCCCCTGCCACCGCATCAAAAGCCGCCGCATGGGTTAAACCGCGTGCGGGAACATCACAGCTTTCATTTGAATAGCTGTAGTCTTCCCGCGCGTATAGACACTCCCCCTTGCTCGGGATTGGATGGGTGATCGTGATCTGTCCAATCCCGAGCAAGGGGGAGTGTCTATACGCGCGGGCAAAACAGCTATTCAAATGAATGCTGTGATGTTCCCCGTGCGGCGGCTAGGTATGGGGGACATGGCTGCATATGTGGGGGACATGGCTGCATATGGGGACACTTTTTTTTAAATGTATCGGCGACTACTTGAAAAAAAGTATCGGTACTTGTACTCGGTCCTAAAAAAGTGGTATCGGGACACCCCTAGTGATCAGTGTCCTGTTACTAGGAAGAATGGGGAAATGCTTGTTTAACATTTCCCTGTTCTTCCTCTCCGTGAGACGATCGCAGGTATCAGAGTTCGCTGCGGGCGTGCGCCCACAATGCTGCATCTTAAAGGTGACGCACAGGAATGTTAATCTGCCTGTACGTGCCATTCTGTCGACGTATATCGGCGTGAGCCGGTCGGCAAGCGGTTAATGCAGTGCCATCTGAAACGAACACCATAACATCCTTGGAATTCATAAAGACTGGCATAGACAGATTTTTCAGAAGTGTCTCGTGTTCTAAAAGTGGCGCAGAATGCTCCAAATTCATGTACCTGTCAAGAACGTGAGTTTGGCACATACTGTCACTTTTAAAATGCATGTGAAATACTTTTGCAAAATCTGTCTGCACCATTTTCCTCTCTACACCAAAAGACTTAATTCTTAATTGGCCTTCCTTTTGGAAGATACAAACTGCATTTTATTTAGAATTTGGTGCAGCCGCATGAGTTGCTGTCAGAACCAGAAGTGTTGCAAATGCTTCATGAATTTGGCAGAGCACAATGAGGGGGATTAACGCCAGAAGAGTGGCACGGCAGCTTTATTGAATTATCTGTATTTTGTTGAATAGACCTTTGTACCAGTTCATTGTGGGATGAAACGAAAATCTGTTTTGTTTTTACACTCAAGAATACCTATTTAGATCCGGTGTGTGGGAAGGCTGTGCAAGGTTCTCTTCAGTTTGTCTGTTAAGCCCCGGACGACAGATCGCGTGTTTTTTTTGCATATCGAACATGAAGAGTTTACTAAAGTAAAAAAAATCTGTAGGTGATGTCATGTTGTATTGTATTTTCAAACAACTGTACTGATTAAACGAAAAACATGCTCGTCTGGCCTGATATCGGATAACGGTCGCGATTGGCTCTTGAAACCTCTGTCTGATCTGAATATCGTGCGATTCCCTTCAAAAGCTGTATATATATATTTTTTTTAATCGGATGTACAGGCCTTTAGTGTCTGTACATCCTACGTTTGCACCTGTTCCCCTAAAATGATCTACCATTATCTGATCTTTCAGAGCATTTTTCTGACTCTGAGAAGGCTGTATTCTCAAGAGCAGTTGTCTGTGTACACTCTGCATTGAAGGTATTGCTCTTCTCCAAACGTGAACCTGTCCAGATGGAACTTCTTCTGGGATAAAAGCATACCTATACACTATTTGGCTTTGTAATTGCCTTGTGTTGCTTTGAAAATTCACGATTCAAGTGCTAAACGACACCCTTTTTACCGCTGACACGTGCTAATGGTAATCCAGTACGACTGTACTCTTTGCAGCTGTGTTTATTTGGTTGCTTCATAATTTAATTATTTTTCCGTGTGTGTAAACACATTCACAGAATAGTGTAGTTCATAAGATAGATATGTATATGCGTGAATGTTGGGGTTGCACCGATACCATATTTTTTTTTCTTTAACTACGAGTAGCGATACTTTTGGTCAAGTGCTCACTCGCCAGTACTGACTGAGTATAGCTTTTTGTGGTGCAATTTAAACCCATGCAAATTGTATGGACTCAAATTGCACTGTAAAACATTTTAGGTTTTAGGTACAGCTTTGCACGATCGTGCAATTGTCAGTTAAAGTAATGCAGTGCCATATGGCAAAAAATGGCCTGGTTCTTTGGAGCCGAGGTGGGTAATATAATTTTTTTTATTTGAAGGGTCACTAAAGGAAAAATTACTTTCCCTTTAAAATAACAAACAGGTTATACTTGCCTTCACTGTGCAGTTCGTTTTGCACAGGGCTCACATGGTGGTCAGTAATTGCAGACGCGCGCCCGTGATACAGCGAGCGGCCATAGCCGCTCACTATCACTCGGCCTTGGCGCGCCGCGTCACTGGATGTGATTGACAGCAGTGGCAGCCAATGGCTGCGCTGCACTCAATCCATCCGCTCTAGCCAATCAGCGCGCAGGCTGACTGCGTGGGACTTTCGACGGGTCACGTTAGTAAAACGGTGGCTGGGGGGGGGGGGGTTCGGCGCCAACACCAGATGTTTTTTCACCTTTAATGCATAGATTGCATTAAGGTGAAAAAAAACAATTTACAACTCCTTTAACTGTAATGCCTGGGCACACGTGGGACAAAGTTGCCCGGTTCCTGGCGAACTGCTGTTTTTGGCCCGTGTGTTCAGCTCTCTGACCGGCTTCTGCCAGCGCTGATCAGTGTGTCCTGGCTATTATGCCCCTGTCAGAGCATAATAGCGCAGCGTGGGATATTGCTGTAGTTTGCTTGTGTTAGTACAGAGATCTGTCAGTTTGCTTTTTTTTTTTTTTTCATTCAGCCTGCTGGGTTGAAGGGGGAAATTTAAAAATAAAACCTATAGATTTTGTACCAGGCTTAAACCTCGTCCCATGGCTATTTGTACATTTCTGATCAAATGTTTTCAGTCCATAGACTTTGGTTTTCTAATTTATTGTTGCCTTGTCTTGGCAAAGTGTGCAATGGTTTCAATTAGTGGAGATAAACTGTCTGTAAACTGTTAATTTTTGCCTTTTCAGCAAAGCATTTTTTATGCCCCCCTAAAAAAAAAATACAATTTAGGCCTCTTTCACACGGAGCGGTCCGTTTTTCGGTCTGCTCCGTGTGTGTCCGTCGGCTCAGTGGGGGGTCCCACTGAGCTGTCGGCGGACAGGGCGGTCCCCGCACACTGTGCAGGGACCGCCCTGTCTCTCCTCCGCTATCCCCTATGGGGCATTGGATTAAAACGGACCGTCTGTCCGTTTTCATCCGATCCACCGGACGGAAGAAAAATAGGGTTTTCTTCCGTCCGAATAACCGGACCTTAACGGACGCGGATCGTTGCGGACGTTAGCGGATGCATCATCCGCTAACGGACGCGATCCCATAGGGGCCCATTACAAGTCCGTAAATGGACTTGTAATAAGCGGACGAACAGTCCGCTCATGTGAAAGGGGCCTTAGAGTATGCAATTTACCTTGTGTCTTTTGAGTTGCTAATTTTAGTTGAGAATAATGTAATTTTTTCTTTCTTTGGCTGTTTGAGGCCTTTTGGAAGACTTGGCTTTTTAGGTAATACAATTGTATTTATTCCAAATAAATCTGGTCATTCATATCAGGTATGCTAAAACTAACCTTAATCTATCTTTCCACCTTAGCTTCTTTTTGTACTTTTACCACTTGCTGTTGTTTCACCTTTTTTTTTTTTTTTTTTTTTCTAAAGGAGAACACTTCCTGGGGTGAAGATGCGGATGGCCGTTCCAGGGAAACCTCAAGGGATTTTGCAAAGGTATTCATTTTTTTTCTCAGTCAAAATTGGTAGCAAGATCTATAGCCTACATTGATTTACATTGGGCTTCTACTGTAACCATTTGTACTTTAAAGTTATGCCATTGTAGTGCTTGCAGAGCACTACACTGACCAAATATCCTAAACAGAATAATAACTTTTAAATACCTTTCTTATTGCTTGTTCTTAAGAGATTGTGTGAACACTGGCATAGTTTTTATAGAAAAGCGGAAGCTAGGCCCAGCTCTGTCAGCTAACATATTCAACAAATCTCTGCAATCTGCTGTAGCATGAAGAAAGGGTTACAACTCTACTCTGCAATTGTCTGCCCTCTCATAGAAATTAAGTAATTTGGATGTAGACCAGCAGGATCAACAGGTACAAAGGATCATCTTTGTGTGTAATTTTTGTTATGCGTGTTTCCTTATGGAGCGATGTCAGTTCTATTATAGGCCATTTTGTTTTATCCTGTAGATGCACTTCAAATTCATAAATAGTGAAAGGACAAGTATTGCTTTACAATGAACTTGCTTTCTTTCCATGCTGTGTAACATTTTGTGGATTCAAAGAAAGCAAAGGGTCTTGGCTAGGGATCAACCAATTATTGGCAAGGCCGATATTAGTTTTTTTTTTTTTCTTTCACGTATCGGGCACAGACGTATCCAAAAATTACTGATTCTGCCTCAAGGTTTTACCGGGTGGATGCCTGCAGGGATCACCTTGGTACTGTTCTTTTTGAGTGGGCGGTCGGCTTTATTGTAATAACAACCGATGCCACTCGGCTGTTATTACAAGCAGCGGGTGTGGACGCCCCTTCTGCCGTTTGCCCCCGGCTCTTCCGTCCCACCAGGAGGCCCGAGGAACCAAACCGACGTGTCATGACATCACTTCCCGGATTACTGGTATCTTAAAGGCGCCAGTTTTAAAAAATATAAAGTATTCGAAAACTTTATTCTTGAAGTTTTGTATACTTTCAAGTGCATAGGAGGGGTTTTGGGTCTTGTAGAACCAACCCCCACCCCGATCCCTCCATAAAGAGTACCTTTCACTGCCTATTACTGTCACAAGGGATGTTTACATTCCTTGTGACAGCAATAGCAGTGCTAAAATAAATAAATAAATGTACAGAATATCGCCACACTATCTGCTGGAGAGGTGGCTGAAATATCTCTAGTCTTGGCGGCAGCATAGCAGTCACCCCTTGGTGCCACATGATGGCTTCATTATTTTGAGCTTGCCAGTCCAGTTGTGTAAACGCCAGTTTTTGAGATGCATTGCTTTCGCGTGAAGGGGCAAATATGTAGAAATAAGCATGCAATTAGTGTTTCATTTGAGGGACATTGGCATTCAGATACAGTCGTGTTATACTGCTGACTAAAAGAGAATTGCACACTGAAGAACAAACGTTTTTGGGCAATCCCGGTTTTTCTGCAAAATAGACTTCCTTTGTAAGTCTTCCGCGCAGAGCAAGCAACAGGGGCTTCCTTGTTGTGTCACTGTTTTTTTTATATATATATATTTCTGCATCTGTCTGTTCCATCATTGGAGTTAACACTGAGGTATTGCATTCTTACGACATCCGCTAGGTGTAGTGTTGCACTCTCATGTTCTCTTTCCTGCTGACACTGAGGAAGCACTTTCCTGCTGCTGCTCCGGACTGCAGGTGACACGACATCTCTTCAGTTCATTTCTGCTGCCCGTAATTAAAGAGCAACACCGCTCCTGGTGATCTAATTCCCTCTCTACATGGCAAGGTGCGGGTCCAGTCTGTGAGCTGAGCATTACAGGCAAGATAACCAAGGAAGGGCAACCACACTACAAACTTCGGCGAATGATTAACTTTATTACATAAAACCCAAACAGGACATCAAAAACTCATCATACAGGAGGACAGAAGCATGGGTGACGTGTCGACCGCCTGACTCCCTCACACTAGTAGCAACCTGGTTCATGAGTACTCCAGACCTGTCCTTTTACTCTGTTGTGTGCTTTCTGGCGCTTGCAGTCTCAACATTTTAGATTCTAGTCGCAATCACAGGAGGACAGAAGCATGGGTGACGTGTCGACCGCCTGACTCCCTCACACTAGTAGCAACCTGGTTCATGAGTACTCCAGACCTGTCCTTTTACTCTGTTGTGTGCTTTCTGGCGCTTGCAGTCTCAACATTTTAGATTCTAGTCGCAATCAAAAACGGGCCCACTTTGCAGGTGCCTACAGCTCACGATCCAATTACTGGTTTTGTTTTTGCCTGCACTGTCACCCTGGGGTACCTGACACTAATGGGTTCAGGATTTGCCCTTTTCTTCAGTTCACACCATCTTCAGAGACTTAATTTAAGGCATGACCCACTCCTTAACTTTATCTGCACTCTGGTTTTATGTGGTGAATAGCACAAAGGATTGCAGATGTTGACTGCATAGATCATAAGGTATGCTTCCAGACATTCACCCTGCAGAATCCTTTTCTTCCTTTAACATTAGAAGACTTTGAGCATTCAGCCACTTAGACTTTGTCTGAAATGGACTCCTTAAAGTGGAGTTCCACCCATTTTTTTTTATGTTTGTCTGTGCTGCATGCCCTAATCTCATAGTGTTCAGAATGGACAATTTTTATTTTGTTGCTTGTAAACACCTTTTATTTTGTAGTCCTTCATTACTTCCTCCTCCTTATTAGCCTAGGCTATTAAGTCACAAGGCTCTTTGCAAGGTTTTCTGGGATAGGCATCATGTTTCCCAGTAGTCCTTGCAAACCTGACTGAAACCTATTACATTGCTTGTGCAGCACTGAGCATGTGCAAGATATGCAAAGCTAAAATCCAGGAAGTCGTACAGTCTGGCTTTATGATGCCCACGGTCTATTTCTAGATTATAAACTCTTATAATCTAAATGCTGAAAAAAACAAAAAAAACAAAACGGACCTTAGTTTACAGACTAACTTTACTAGAATACATTAAGCTTGTGTATTACAGAGGTATTCATATTTAAAAAGTGAAATTGTGGGTGGAACTCCCCTTTAACTAGCAACCTTTATACCAGAGGCGTTGCATGCCCTTTCCAAAACACGCCAAATTTAGAGACTGTCTGAGCTCTTGTTGGCATGGTACATACCACCTTAAGGCTCAAACATCTGCTTGTATCTTCCACCAGTGCAGTCCACGGTCTAGGCTACTTGGGTTTTCAAGACCTTTTTGGATACACCCGTTTGCATTTCTACTTTATGGAGGCTGGATAAATCCTGGCAAGCTTTTCACTCCTAAATGGCTGTACCTATTTAAAAAGGTCTTTGTAATAATAAAAACAAGTGGCGTTCCCCCTCTGTGGATCCAGCAGTAATCTGTTTTAACATTTAACCATCCCATGGAAGATGCACCTGTCTTTAGGTATTTTTATCAACAAGAGATTGAAATCTTTCTAGAACTTTTTCTGGCAACCTGGCTTGACCATGACCTTAGTCTGCCAGAGTTTGGTGATCATGCCTTTAGCATTGAAACATAATGTAGACGGGTTGCTGCCTGGTTTCCCATATGAATCCCTTATCGGTGAGCATGAAGCACACTCTTCAGTTAAGGTAGTGGTCTGTATAACCATTGAAAAGGGTTTGCTTTGCATGCCCTTTTGAGGCAACATCTCTTGGGAGCTGCCCTGGACACCCTAGATTTAAATTTTCTTGACTACAAGCTATAATTTCTCTCCCATCCACCTTGCTGGGTTCCTTGCGTTCAACTTGCCTGTGTCATAGATTAATACATTTCCATGCAGACCTGGTGGATTTTCTGGAGCAACGTGTCATTGTCCTAGTTTGTGGCATAATGGTTACAGTGGCTGTACTCCAAACTTTTAATTGTTTCCAAACCAAAAGGGGTGTTCAGTCTTATCTCAATGCTTTAAATGTCTTCATTGAGGACCAGAAAAATAATCATGGAGTTCATCAGACCTGTCTTCCTTCATCAGGAAGAATATTATATCTCTGTGAATATTAAGGATGCATACTTCCATGTCCCCGTTTTTCCAGCACAACAGTGAGTCCCTTTACTTTTATCCCCAGCACTTTGTTTGTGACCCTGCCATCTTGCCTCTTTCACCTGTTGTTCACCAGTGTTTTGACTTCTGGGTTAGCCTTTCAGTGTTCTCCCACTGCATTCCTGTTGTGGATTATCTGGACAACAGTGGCAGGTTGTGATGTATGAACAAGTGGAGCCATTTACCACATGTCAGAAACCAGCATAGCTGGATATAGGGAGAGCAGTATTCCGTCTGAGTTACTATCAGAGAAATTGGTATGGAAATCCTTCCCTCTAATATCTTGGAAGATTGGATATGAGGAGTCTTACTCCCAATCAACATTTTGCAACTTAAAGCTGTCCCTGCAATGCTGGACATCTCAATGGGTGCATCCTTTGATCTGAATTCAGTCGAGCAACACCAATGCCATGGGGTAATCGGTCAGAAGGTAACTAGAGGTCTTGCCACGGAAAGGGAGGTAGAATGGATCTTGTGCTGGGCAAGAACTTCATATTGCAGCATTGTCTGCTTATATCTCGGGTGCGGAGTACTAGAAAGCAGACTTCCTAGACCTAGCAAAGTGTTCCCTACACTCAGCGGTGATCTAGGACCTTTGTTGCAGGTGGTGGATGCTGGATGTGTATCTCCTGGCTTCCGGGTTCAACAAGAAACTCGGCAAGTTTGTCTACAGCTACAGGAGTTCTCTGTCTGTGGGATCGGTGCAACCTGATCTTCACCTTTCCTCCCTTTTTTAAAACTATTTTCCCAACTGCATTGCAGGGTCAAGATGATAGGCATTCTGAAGATCTTTCATTTTGGACTGACCCAGGTGGATATGATATTCTTACCTGATTAGACTCCTGACAGAAACTTTCAGATCACATCTTCTGTCCCAAGGACCAGCCTACTAAGCTGTTTAGTGGTTACTAGCTTTAATGGCTTTTCTGTTGAAGCAGTTTTCTGAGGGACCGCAGCAAAGATGTGAATTCTATTTCCCGCACGGTCCCTCACTGCACATTTTTAAAAACATTCTCTGCTAGACTAGGTGCAAGTCATGCAAGTTTCAAAAAAATCCTCCATTGCATGAATCTTGGCTTTTTTTTTTGCAGATGGGCCTAGATGAGCATTTGGCCCTTAGCACCATAACCATTAAAGGGTCACTAAAGTCAGGGATTTTTTTTTTTAAAAATAACAAACATGTGATACTTACCTCCACTGTGCAGTTCGTTTTGCACAGAGTGGCCCGGAAAGCTGTCTTCTGGGGTCCCTCGGCGGCTGTCTGGGCTCCTCCTCGCAAAAGCTTTCCTTCTTCATGCAAGGGCGCTCGCATGGAGGAAAGCTTTTGCGAGCGCGCTCCCGTGATACAGCGGCGGCCATAGCCGCCGACTGTATCACTCGGCTCCGCCCCCCAGCGCGCCGCGTCATCCGCCCTGATTGACAGCAGCGCTAGCCAATGGCTGCGCTGCTATCAATCCGCCCAGCCTAGCCAATCAACGGCCAGGCTGGGAACCGAAGAGGACGACGTGGACGCGCCCGGGAGATTCAAACGGTCAGGTAAGTACAACGGGGGCTCGGGGGGGGCCGGTGCTGCTAGATGTTTTTTTACCTTCATGCATAGGATGCATGAAGGTAAAAAAACTTGTACCTTTAGAACCCCTTTAAGTACAATGCTTCCCATTCCTTAATGGTCGTCATACCAGAACCAGCTTCTTGTTTCGCCATCTCTGTCGTTCATAAAAAAAAAAAACATTAATCAACCTTATGCTCTTAAGGATCAGGTTCCAACTTTTTGTGTCAAGGCACACTCTACTGAACCAGTAGATTGATGTCAAAAAGCCAAAGAAGCAGTTTTCTCTATTTCTATTTGCAAAGCTGCCACTTGGTTGCTTTTTCAAATGTTATTCTAAGTTTTGCTAGGTCCCCTTTAATGCCAGCTTAAAAAAATTAAGTTCTTTAGACAGGTTTGTGTGTGTGTTTGTTTGTGTGTGTGTTTGTTTGTGTGTGTGTTTGTTTGTGTGTGTGTTTGTTTGTGTGTGTGTTTGTTTGTGTGTGTGTTTGTTTGTGTGTGTGTCCCTGTTAATGTTTTGTTGCTGTTCCCCATTGCTCATTCGGACTGCTGCGGTTTATAGCGCAAAAAATAAAAACCGCAGAGGTGATCAAATACCACAAAAAGAAAGCTCTATTTGTGGGGAGAAAAAGGACGCACGTCGCAAGACCACGCAATTGTCAAAGCGACACAGTGCCGAATCGCAAAAAGTGCTCTGGTCATTGTGCAGCAATATGGTCCGGGGGTTAAGTGGTTAATGAACTCTTAAGAAATGGATTTAGTGCCAAGAACACAAATCACATTTTATTTCTTGTTCACTGAGAGACTAGAATTCAGACAAACAAAGTCAGAACATCCAAAAGCAGTCCAAATAAGCGACTATTTGGAGAAAAATTCAATATTTTTTACTTTTTGCTATAATATCGCCCAAAAATATATATATAAAAAAACATTTTTTTTCCTCAGTTTAGGCCGATACGTATTCATATTTTTCGTAAAAAAAAAAAAAAAAATTGCAATAAGCGTTTGGTTTGCGCAAAAGTTATAGCGTTTACAAAATAGGGGGTAGTTTTATGGCATTTTTATTTTATTTTTTACTAGTAATGGCAGCGATCGGCGATATTTTTTTTTTTTTTAGTACTGCGACATTATGGCGGCTACTTTTGACACATTTTTGGGACCATTGGCATTTTTATAGCGATCAGTGCTATAAAAATGCATTGGATTACTATAAAAATGCCACTGGCAGTGAAGGGGTTAAGTATGTTCCTGGGTGTGTTCTAACTGTATTGGGGGGTGGACTCACTAGGGGAAATCGCTGATCTGTTCATACATTGTATGAACAGAAGATCAGCATTTCTCCCCTGACATTGTACCGAGCAATCGCGAGTGCCCGGGGCTTAGAGAGCCGACGTAGAGCTACGGGCTCTCGCACAGGGGAGCCGACCAGCCGCCGTAGAACTGCGGCGGCTGGTCGGCAACCAGTTAACTTGGCTTGCTTGAAGCAGGATGTTATACCGGGGCTGGCTCGCAGATTTTCTCTTTGACAGTGTCCATTTATCATGTAGGCTGCAGTATAACCCAACTGGATCTAGATTGCTATGTCCCTCAATGAACTCCAAGAAATTGTTTATTTTAAGTACAAATATGGCCCCTTTCACATGTCCGCTCCGTTCGTCCGCTCATTACAAGTCCATTTACGGGCATCCGCTAACGTCCGCAAGATGCGCATCCGTTTTTTCGGATGGAAGAATGTCCTCTTTTTCTTCCGTCCATCGGATCGGATGCAAACGGACAGACGGTCCGTTTCCATCCGATTCCCCATAGGGGATAGCAGAGGAGAGACAGGGCGGTCCCTGCATAGTGTGCGGGGACCGCCCTGTCTGCCCGACAGCTCCGCGGAGTTGGAAAATAGGGGTAATACTGCGCTGTCTAAATGAAATACAAAAGAAATTGCAAGCAGCTTACAATAGTGAGATACTCACAACCAAAAACAGTAAAAATAAAAAAACAAGCTGCGCAACAATGAGAAACTCTAAGGTGATAAAGAGCAATACCAAACAGTCAATGCATCTATAAAGTCCATCAAGCTAATAATACAAGTGGAAAAGCATCTGATGGCACACGGAGCGGACCGAAAAAACGGACCGCTCCGTGTGAAAGAGGTCTATCACATTTTTATGTTGCCCAGACATAAACTTAATATTTTCTAAAATGGTCTAAAATAAGAACACAAAAATTTCATGTCCGATTTTTCTAATGAGCGAGTCAAACACATCAGATCACATGGTCACACAGCTAAATAGGTAAGAAAGGAACCCTGTTTTTTGAAGTTTAAGTATTGGGTATCTGATTTAGTTGTGCTAATGTGCATATTAACAGTCCTCCCTTCTTCAGAAATTAAGGCAAAGTTGTTTGTTTATATACCTTTTGTTCAAGTATTTAGACGATTTGTTTTCACAGCGTCTGTTTTTAAGGCTCAGTGGACACAAGTATTTGCCATACTGTCCCATTGATTTGAAGGGAGGATTAAAAGTGGAGTCACAGATTTTATTCTGACCTAAGTGATTTAAGAATTTCACGTACACTAGCCCTTAAAAGTAAATTTTTGTGTCTGGCGCCTTCAGAAGCTTTTTGTCATGATGTCCAAATATGCACAACAGGATGTTATGCACACCTACCTTGCAAAGTTCCTCCCCAGGAATGTAATTGCTGCATTTTCCCCTGGTTGGCAGCAATTCCATCCTCTCCTGGTATTCTTTAACCACTTCAGACCCGCCCCATAGTCAAAATACGTCATTTTTTTAAAGATGGATATCTCGGTAACGGCAGCAGCTGCTGCCACATCCGAGATAGCCATCTCTTCATGGGGCGGATCTGTACACGATAATGGCGGTCTACGCGGCGGATTTGCCGCGAGATCGCCGTTATCGGTGGCGGCAGAGGGTGCCGCTCTCCCGCGCCCTCCGCCGCTTCCGTTGTCGTCGGTAGCGGCGGAGGCGATCGGGTCTGCTCGTCTGTCCGGGGGATGCGACTGAGGGAAAAATGTCCCTCACCCGTCCCCATACCTCTGCTGGGCGGAAGTGACGTCAAAACGTCAGTCCCGCCCAGCGTCTTGAAGAGACATATTTTTTTTTTTTTTTTTGCAAGTCTAAATATGAGATCCGAGGTCTTTTTGACCCCAGATCTCATATTTAAGAGGACCTGTCATGCTTTTTTCTATTACAAGGGATGTTTACATTCCTTGTAATAGGAATAAAAGTGATACATTTTTTTATTTTTTTATTTCAGTGTAAAAAATTAAAACAAATAAGAAAACAAAATTTTTTTTAAAACACCCCGTCCCGGCGAGCTCGCACGCAGAAGCGAACGCATATGCGAGTATCGCCCGCATATGAAAACGGTGTTCAAACCGCACAAGTGAGGTATAGCCGCGATCGTTAGAGCGAGAGCAATAATTCTAGCCCTAGATCTCCTCTGTATCACAAAAAATGCAACCTGTAGAATTTTTTAAACGTCGCCTATCGAGATTTTTAAGGGTAAAAGTTTGACGCCATGCCACGAGCGGGTGCAATTTTTAAGCGTGACATGTTGGGTATCATTTTACTCGGCGTAACATTATCTTTCACAATACATAAAAAAATTGGGCCAAATTTATTGTTTTATTTTTTAATTCAAGAAAGTGAATTTTTTCCAAAAAAAGTGCGCTTGTAAGACCGCTGCGCAAATACGGTGTGAGAAAAAGTATTGCAATGACTGCCATTTTATTCTCTAGGGTGTTAGAAAAAATATATATAATGTTTGGGGGTTTTAAGTAATTTTCTAGCAAAAAAAACTGTTTTAGTCTCGTAAACACCGAATCTGAAAAACAGGCTCGGGGCTCAAGTGGTTAAACTGGGCTATGCATGCACATCTATGAAGTATACGTAAAGAAATGGCAGCCCACAGAGGAAGAGCTTTTGGCATTGGATGTATAGTCTCTCGTCATACATCTTGGCTGTAAAAAAAACTTTAGTCATGTTGAACATTGGTCAATTTATTTGCTCTTTATATTTAGTCATAATGTTTGAGTTCACTTTTTACCAAAAAACTGCTTGGGTGACTATATAGATAAAAATCAAACCATGCAGTTTTGACTAAAGTTGATTAAAGTGGTTGTAAACCACTTTTTTTTTTAACTTGAACCTACAGGTAAGTCTATAATAAGGCTTACCTGTAGGTATAAACAATATCTCCTAAACCTGTACGGTTTAGGAGATATTCCCCTCGCAATGCGCCGCTGATTGCAGCGGCGCAGGGGGAATCCTAGGCGAAAGGACCGCGTTCCGCCGAACCCTCGCCGGATTTAAATCTCCCGCGTGCGTGCGCGGGAATGACGTCTTTGCCGCTCCAGCCAATCACAGCACTGGAGCGGCGATACCCGGAAGACACGCTGAGTCAAGATGAGATCTCGCTCGGCGTGCACCAGGTAAGTTCCCTACACCTCGTTCCGAGGTAAGTATTTCATAATGAGCTAATATGCGGTGCATATTGGCTCATTATGGCTTTTCCCTTGCAGGTCTAAAAAAAAAAACGCTTTAAAGACCGCTTGTCACTGCAGTTTGGCCACATCGTGGGTGCAATGCAGTTTACCTGCGGCTTTGCGGGTTACCTGGGGTCTCCCATAGACTTCTGTTATGTCACTTGTTTTTGGCATGTTTTCTGAAAGCCCAAATTTTTTTTTTTTTTTTTTTTTTATGAAAGTCTATGGGAAACGGTGGGTGACTCTTGCAAAAAGCACAGTGCACTTCACCCGCGTTGCAGCCTAACTGCTGAATGGCAGTGGGAAAGCACCCTAATGCCCTTGCCACATAGGTGTAGGCAAATTGCGTACGTCATGAAGCCTGACTGGGAAAAATCCAAGGAGGTTGCTAAGGGGCCCAACTTTTAGTGTTTACCTCCCCTATCGCTGGGATGAACCATCAAATGCTGAGCTCAGACCAAGAGAGTGTGTTCATGTGAGGGGTTTGAGTCAGAGGTAAAGCTCTTCAATTAACAGGGAGCATGACTTATCTGATTGCAGAGCTTTAGGTCCAACTCTGCAAGGGTTGTGTTGGTCACTTGCGGAGAAACTAACTTCCACTCAGGAAGCACAGGTACTTTACAGCATGCTGGCAGGGGACAGACTTTTCTACTCTGTGGCTGTTTTAAAAAAAAATATTTGTTTGTACACCTTTTTTCTGTTTTGATGCACCTGCAATGTATTTAATGAATTGGGCTGATCAGATATTGTTTGCATGTTCGTTTTCAGTGTGTATCACATTTGATCTAATTTTTTTTATTTTTTATATTGCAGCTTTATGAACTCGACAGTGACCCAAAGAGGAAAGAATTCCTCGATGACCTGTTTGTTTTTATGCAAAAGAAAGGTGAGGTAGTGATTTATGACACTGCACCTTTACTTTCTACCATTTCTTTTCAATCTGTTGACTGTCTTAGCTTATCTTTCGTCTTTCCAAAATGCTTCTTTAAGATATAGGGCTATTTTTTCCTACTTTAAATTCCTTCCATGTCTGCTAACCTGCCCTCTCTGGGTCATTTTCTACTATATTTTCCATTGATGCCCACTCTTCTCTCCTCCGGATCATTAGCCTCCATTTCCATCCATGTCCTCGCTCCTCTGTTATCTTCCTTTAATTTTTATCCACACGCATTCTCATTCTTCTATGTGAACATTCTCCACTTCCATCCATGCCCCTGATTTCTCTGGTTATTTTCCTCCCTTTTTCTGTCTGTTTTCACTGTCCCTGCTGGTCATTCTCTAGTATTTGCTAGCAAAAAATATTCCATATAATCTCGAATTAAAAAAAAAAAAAAAATCTGTATTTTTGTGCATGCATTTATAAGTGTGACATGCAAAATACCCTTAACTGTTGCATGCTAAATTCTCTTGTTTCTTTCTAGCTCCCCCTAACAAGTGGATAATTAAAGCATTTTGCATATTGTCAGAGGTGTGAACAGGGATAGTTAATGTGTTGGCATAAATGCTAATATATATTTTTTGTAATCCATTTAGATTGCATCTATTTTCTAGTACGAATGGCATGTTGAAGCATATAAATATCTTAAGGCCTCATTCACACTTACGGACAGTTCAGGTCCGCCTGTCAGTTTTGATGGCGGACCTGAACGGCAGCTCCATGCATCCCTATGGAGCGTCGGATGTTAGCGGAGACATGTCCGCTGACATCCGACCCGCTAAAAAAACAGACGTATAGGGGCCACGTCCCTATCCGTCATATCGGATAGGGTGAGATCTGACGAAAACGGACATGCTGTTCGTTTTCATCAGATCGCTCCATTGGATTCAGCGGCGCTGCACAAGCCCCTCCCCGCTCAGTGAGCAAAGAGGAGCTTGTCATCCGTCGGCTCAGCGGAGATCTGCGGACTGATCTCGCGGACACAGGCGGACTCCGTCGCGACGCACTGCGACGGAGTCCGCCATGTGTGAATGAGGCCTAAAGGAAAAGTCCAGCCTGGGCTCATTCAGCTGGGCTTCTCGGGTCTTGCACTCCTGTAATCTGTTTTCAGCAGAGAGCAGTTGAAGTCTGCTCTCTGCTGACGTCACCAGAATCAGTCTAGGCACCTTGGCAGATCCAGACCTCCGAAGTCAGGATAACAGGTGCCTGGACTGATGGCAGTCTCAGCCTCTCAGCCTGGGCTCTGAGATGGGTAACTACAATATGCCTGCAACTTAATTACTGTCACTTTAGAAACATTTTAGGCCATTTTTGGTTTAGTTTAACAGTGACTGTGCTACTTCATTCTTTTTGGCTAATTACACGAGAAGCAGCAGTAGGTCGCACAGCTATAGGGAATGGGCAGGTGTCATTCCTTCATTTTTTTGGTAATAAAAAGTTTTGCAGTTAACAGGTTTTTGTTCAGTTTGCTTTCAAAATATACAGCAAAACCTTGATTTGAGAGCGTTTTGCAAGACAAGCAAAATGTTTTCATAAATTTTGACTTGCTATACATGCGATGTCTTGATATATAAGTAGCATCATGTCACGAGTATAGAAGAGAAGTGTCTCTAAGTGTAGATAGCCAGTTACATTTAATGAAGGTACAACATTTAGAAACTCGCATGGTTGATGATTATAATTGGCACATCTAAGTATGCAAGACTGTAACCGTATTGCTAGACTTAGAGGTGCCTCTCTTCTCTTTTTATACTCTAACTCCTGCTGAATTTTTCTTCTAATCCATTTGTGGATGGACATTTTATGGTTACACAACCTATGGCATTGCTATAATCTTTTTATATGTATACAAGCAGTGTAGCGCTGGAAATAAATCAAAGTGAATAGTCATACATTATGACATTCAAAAGCAATAATGTAAGGATCATAAGATATATGCTGAGGGTATATATTAAATATAATGGTGAATGTTTAGTGAAAAAACTGTGCATCCAGTGTGTTAAATGATTCTAAACAAAACGTAAATTGTCTGCCCATCACCTAGTAGTAAAATTTAAAGGCTTACCAAAAAGCCTGTGACCACCCTTCTCAGGAGGGTCAACCAGGCTTGTAAAATGAGGTTATCCTGCAGGTCAGCTGAAAGGATCCTCCGTCTCCTTTTGAATGGGCTACTGTGCCACCTGAAATGCAGGGAAAATGTCCCTGCACCATCTCTGGAATCGCAGCCTACACATTCCTGGGTTTTGGTTTGACAGTTTGGTTGAGAGCACAACCAATGTGATTGTTACATTTCTGTCAGGTGCCGGAAACATTTTTTTTATGGATGGGTTTACTTTAGGGATCGACCGATTATTGGTGCGGCCGATATTCACTTTTTTCAAAGTTTCGGTGAAAATACTGACCGATTTTATTACTGATATTGCTTGAAGGCAGGCATGCAGCTGCGTGCATCACCCCGGTACCGTTGTTTAGAGCGGATGGTTGGCATTATTTTAATAACAACCGATGAGGCTCAGCAGCTGCTCGGCTGTTACAAGCAGCGGGAGGGGATGTCCCACCGGCGGCATGGCCCAAAACCCAAGCAAAACGATGCCTCGTCTCGGATCTAGTTAACCAGGAAGCAATGTCATGACATCACTTCCTGGATTACTGGCCTCTCAAAGGAGCCAGTTTTAAAAAAGAAAGTTTAAAAATGCCAATCTTTATGTTTCAAGTGCAGAGGAGGGGTTTGGAGTCTTTTAGACCCACAGTCTCTCCATAAAGAATACCTGTAAATGCCTATTACTGTCACAAGGTATGTTTACATTCATTGTGACAGCAATAACAAAATATCATCTATCGGCATAAGAGTTTTGCCTTCCAGACCTCCTTCATTTTGTAGATTTTAGTTTTTTGAATCGGTTTGTGCCTTTGGTTGTGCTTATCTGCTGCACAGCTAGAAGAAAAAAACGGAGGGCTTGGTGTTCCCTTAGGTTGTCAGTCGATGGCTCACCCTTCTCTAAACACATGGCATATGTCCCAGGGATCCTAATGAATTCAGATTATTTGGAGTTCAAGCCTCCTCCTGTAGTTGATTTGCAGTCTCTATGGGAAGTTTTTTTCAAAATATCTTCCCTGCTCTTTCTCTAATTAGCCAGAAAGCCAAGACTTATCACTTAATGTCCCATGTTCTTGATCAGGTAAAAAGGCCCTGCATTGTTTTCCTTCATCAGGTTCTAGTGACACTGCCAAGTGCCAACTGTCATTGCTGCTGTAGCCACTAGCAATCATTGTCTTCTGACGGGTTCCGCCGGGAGAATACAGTGTCTACACAGGGGGAATTTCCCTGTGTGCACATTTTGTTGATGGGGGAAGCGTTCAAATTTCTTGCCTGCAATCGCAGTCTATGGCCTGGCTTGTGCTGTTCGCTATAATGTTTGAGTAGCTATTTGTTGCTTTTAATAAACTGGCGACTTTAAGGGCTCATTTCCACTGGCGTTTTTACAGCCACTTTTCTGAGCGTTTTTTGCAGCTTAAAAACAGCTCTCCATGTTAGTCTATGGCCTCATGCCCACCATGACGTTTTTGAGCTGTAGATGGCTAAAATTTTTAAGCTGCAAAAAAAAACAAAACAGGACCAGTGTGTTCTGAAGCTCCAGCAATAGAGCTGTAAAAACGGCAGACATTAACCACTTTCCGACCAGCCGCCGCAGTTATACGGCGGCAGGTCGGCACGGGTGCGCGAGAGCCCGTAGCTCTACGTCGCGCCTTTCGCGGCCACTAGGGGGCGCGTGCGCGCCGCCGGCGGCCCGCGCGCGCGCCCCCCGCTCGCCCCCGAGTCCCGTGCGTGTGCCCGGCGGGCGCGATCGCCGCCGGGCACACGCGATCGCTCGTTACAGAGCGGGGAACGGGAGCTGTGTGTGAAAACACACAGCGCTCGTTCCTGTCAGCGGGGAAAACGCTGATTTTCTGTTCATACAATGTATGAACAGAAGATCAGTGATTCCCCCTAGTAAGTCCCCCCCCCCCCCCATACAGTTAGAACACAAATAGGAACACACTTAACCCCTTCCCCGCCCCCTAGTGTTAACCCCTTCACTGCCAATGGCATTTTTATAGTAATCCAATGCATTTTTATAGCATTGATCGCTAAAAAAATGCCAATGGTCCCAAAAATGTGTCAAAAGTGTCCGAAGTGTCCGCCATAACATCGCAGTACCGAAAAAAAACGCTGATCGCCGCCATTACTAGTAAAAAAAAAATAATAATAAAAATGCCATAAAACTACCCCCTATTTTGTAAACGCTATAACTTTTGCACAAACCAATCAATAAACGCTAATTGCGATTTTTTTTTTACGAAAAATATGTAGAAGAATACGTATCGGCCTAAACTGAGGAAAAAAAATTTTTTTTTTATATATTTTTGGGGATATTTATTATAGAAAAAAGTAAAAAATATTGCATTTTTTTCAAAATAGACGCTCTGTTTTTGTTTATAGCGCAAAAAATAAAAACCGCAGAGATGATCAAATACCACCAAAAGAAAGCTCTATTTGTGGGAAAAAAAGGACGCCAATTTTGTTTGGGAGCCACGTCGCACGACCGCGCAATTGTCAGTTAAAGCGACGCAGTGCCGAATCTCAAAAAGTGCTCTGGTCTTTGGACAGCAATATGGTCCGGGGCTGAAGTGGTTAAACGCTCAATCGCTGCCGTGGCGTTTTTGAGCTCCATCTCAAAAAAATAAATAAAAAATGTATTTCTAAATTAAACACGAGTTACCGACCGCCCACCACCGTTATACGTCGGCATTTTAAAGATGGATATCTCGGTAACGGCAGCAGCTGCTGCCAACAACCGAGCTATCCATCTCTTCAGTGGGCAGTCCTGCACACGATAACGGCGGTCTCTGTGGCGGATGTGCCGCGAGACCGCCGTTATCGGTGGCGGGAGAGGGGCCCGCCGCTCTCCCGCGCCCTCCGCCGCTCTCCCGCGCCCTCCGCCGCTTTCCGTAGCCGTCGGAATGAGGGAAAAATGTCCCTCACCCATCCCCATAGCTCTGCTGGGCGGAAGTGACGTCAAAACGTCAGTCCCGCCCAGCGTCTTAAAGAAACTGTCATTTTTTCCAAATGACAGAAAAAAAATTCAATTTTTTTTTTTTTGCATTTAAGCCTAAATATGAGATCTGAGGTCTTTTTGACCCCAGATCTCATATGTAAGAGGACCTGCCATGCTTTTTTCTATTACAAGGGATGTTTACATTCCTTGTAATAGGAATAAAAGTGATAACATTTTTAACACTGAATTTTTTATTTATTTTTTAAATACGACAAGCTTGTGCGCAGGAGCGAACGCATACGCGAGTAGCACCCGCATATGAAAACTGTGTTCAAACCACACAAGTGAGGTATCGCCACAATCGTTAGAGCGAGAGCAATAATTCTAGCCCTAGACCACCTCTGTAACTCAAAAAATGCAACCTGTAAAAAAAATTAAACGTCGCCTATCGAGATTTTTAAGGGTAAAAGTTTGACGCCATGCCACGAGCGGGCGCAATTTTTAAGCGTGACATGTTGGCTATCATTTTACTCGGCGTAACATTATCTTTCACAATATGTAAAAAAATTGGGCCAAATTTATTTTTTCATTTAAAAAAGTGATTTTTTTAAAAAAAAAGTGCGCTTGCAAGACTGCTGCGCAAATATGGTGTGACAAAAAGTATTGCAATGACTGACATTTTATTCTCTAGGGTGTTAGAAAAAATATATATAATGTTTGGGGGTTTTAAGTACTTTTATAGCAAAAATAAGTTTTAGTCTCGTAAACACCGAATCTGAAAAACAGGCTCGGGACTAAAGTGGTTAAGCTGTAAAAAAGGCTAAAAAAAGTGGCTGTAAAAATGTCCATGGAAATGAAGCCTAATGGTATCACATTATCCAATTTGTTTCCGCCTATGTGCCTTAGATTGTCCATGCGATATTTAAATTTGGTCTGCATCTCTGAAGGTACTTTTAAGGGCCAGGGGACATAATCCTTGAGGCATAGTTTATTTATTTATTTTGTCTATCAAACGCTTAGGACCTCCATGTTTTGGAGGTCATTTGAATCTGGGAAGGAGCTGGTGGTACATTTGTGGAGTGTTCTCACAGCTTATTTGCATGATATGTGGACTTTTTTTTTTTTTTATTGCACTTTATATAATTTGCACGATTGTATTCATTACAAAAGTATACCCATGCATGAACCCTTTGATACATCTAAGGTGATTGTGCGTCTGATGTATTTATTACATTTTGTATATGATTTTGCAGTTATTTTAACATACACTTTGCATATTTAGATGCAAATTTGCTGTGGTTTCTCATGAATTTGTTTGTCACTTGATATATTTTTAAAGGGATAGCTCAACCAATTTTTTATTCAATTTGTATTTGTTGTATTCTGGTAAATACTGAGCACAACTGCCCAGTTTTTTTAATGCAGAGTTTTCTTTGGTTATAGTCATTATGCAGAGTCTGTTTATCCCGATGTTGCTTTGTCATTATAGGGTGGTTGTCTTCCCACTGCTGTCTATTTTGGCAGGGGTTACTTCTTGCAGGTTGATCCTCTGTGACGACCTCTGTGGGGACGGGGGAGCCCACTCCAATATTTTTTGCCTTTTTTTTTTTTTCATTTGGCAAGATCCCCAAGCTGCATCATCATGAATCCAACTTGTGGTGCGACTTCTATTCAAATCAATGGGTCCGACTCGGCTCTGCAATCGAATCGGAGAACGGATCCGCTGGCACTGGATGTTGACCATAGAGATTCCCGGTGGACCAGATGGTCTCCAGAGTCTCTATGATCGTCGGAGGCCAGGTGCTGTTATGTCATGCCCGGCCTCTGCATTCAAACGGTGCCGCCTCGGGTGGGAAGACGAGATTGTTTTTATTTTTTACACTTATTTCAGGCTTCCTAGCCTAGAGGTGAGATGTGGGATCTTATTGACCCCATATCTTACTGTAAAGAGGACCAGGTATCTATTTACTCGGTGTAACATAATCTTTCACATTATGCAAAAATACTAAGATAACTTTAATGTTTTTTTTGCAAAAAGTGTTTGAAAAATTGCTGCGCAAATACTGTGTGAGATAAAGTTGCAACGGCCACCATTGTATTCTCTAGGGCCTTTGTTGAAAACATACATAATAAGGGGTTCTATGTAATTTCCTAGCAAAACAAATATATTTACATGTAGGAGCGTAGTGCCAGAATTGGCTCGGATGGGAAGTGGTTAAGCTGCAAAAAAATAAGTACTGCTAAAAACACCCTGTGTGCATGAGGCCTCAATGGACAAGAAAGAAAGATTTTTGCTCCAATGGTCTCGAAGACTGCAAGAGCAAAACATTTATTTTAACCCTCCAACATAATACTATCTCGACTTGTACAAGCTGATTTAGGCTCTATTCGTTTTTTGATGCATTTTTTTAACATGGTTTCCTATGGAACATTTTCACCCACATCCAAAACGCAAGTACCGCGACTTGCAGTTTGCGTTTTTTTTAAGCCTGTTTATAGCTGATTGTTAAAGGGAAATGTAAAAAAATATATAAATTGCCGGCTAAAATAAAAAATTATAAAACCGCAAATCGCAGTAAAATCGCGTGTCAATGCAAAAAGCACTGCAAAAAACACTTAAAAGCAACATGCATAGGTATGAATGGAGCCTTACTCACGGAGTTGAGAATCATCGCATCATAAATATTCATGTAATCATGTGAACAGCATCTGCATATGATTGGGTATTTAAAGTGATTAGGAATTTGTTTTTCACATGTTTGCATAAATGAAGTGAATATCAACACAATTTTTGTATGAATGTTCGCAAACCCTTTTGGTAAATGGGGCACCTTCTGCAGGTCTAGCTTTCTGTCCCACAGCGGAATGTGTAGTTTGGCGCAGCCTATGGAATGCATAATAGATGTGGGTTTTTATGGCAGGATATGCCATGCAGACGTAGCCTAAGTGTTTTCCTTTCATTAAAACATCTTGTTTTTTACACCATTGTTACCTACTTGTTTTCATACTTGATTTATTCAGTGAAATTTTTAGATGCAAATACATTGACTGTTACTAATGATAAGGGTGTCTGTAGTATTCCGTAACCACTTCCCAACGGCCGTATGACTTTGTACGGCCCTAGGGATGTCCTGAATGTCTAACAGGCCGTGTTTTTACGGCCTGCGCTCCGTCTGGCCACTGGGGGCGCGCGAGAGCGTCGGCGGCGCGCCCGCCGCATCGCTGACATGCTGATGCGCATGCCTGGCGGCCGTGATGTCCGCCAGGCACTCGGGATCGGCGGCTGCAGGGACAAGACGTGGATCTCTGTGTGTAAACACAGAGATCCATGTCCTGTCGGGAGAGAGGAGACCGATCTGTGTCTCTTGTACATAGGGACAGGGCATCGGTCACCTCCCCCAGTCACCCCCCCCCTCCCCACACAGTTAGAACACAATTTAGGGTACACATTAACCCCTTCCTCACCCCCCTAGTGTTAACCCCTTCAATGCCAGTCACATTTATACAGTAATTAGTGCATATTTATAGCTGTATAAATGTGAATGGCGTCAAGTGTCCGATGTCTCCACCATAATGTCGCAGTCCCGAAAAAAATGTCGCCACCATTAGTAGTAAAAAAATAAAATAATAAAAAATAATAATTCTGTCCCCTATTTTGTAAGCGCAATAACTTTTGCGCAAACCAGACGCTTATTGCGATTTTTTTATTTTTTTTTATTTATTTTTTTACCAAAAATTATGTAGAATACGTATCGCCTAGACTGAGAATTTTTTTTATTTTTTAAAAAAAATTGGGCTATTACAGCAACAAGTAAAAAATATAGTTTTTTTTTTTTTTCAAAATTGTCGCTCCTATTTTTGTTAGCGCAAAAAATAAAAACCGCAGAGGCGATCAAATACCACCAAAATAAAGCTCTATTAGTGGGGAAAAAAGGACGGCAATTTTGTTTGGAAGCCACGTCGCACGACCCCGCAATTGTCAGTTAAAGTGATGCAGTGCCACAAGCTGAAATTTCACCTGGTCAGGAAGGGGTATATGTGCCCAGTAAGGAAGTGGTTAATGTAGTGTGTGTGTACATTTTTCTTGGTGATCTCTCATTTTGGTATAACTGTTCTAAGGATAAAGTATATCGCACCCACAGCAACTTTTCTCAATTTGTGGTTGCTTTTGTAGCTTTTAGGACATGGGTGTTAATTTTTAAGAGGGGGGGGGGGTGCCACGTTTTACCCTTTTTTGTAAGCTGTAGCTGTACTCTTATTTATTAACTCCTCATTGCTGTAGCTGTGGATCCTTATTTAACAAGGCAGCAGTACAGTATGTTTGGAATAAGCAACCAGTGAGTGATTTTCTACAGGTTTGGCTATGATCAATTAAAATCTAATGGCTATGATGCACTGATGATTGCTTCTTGCATGGCACAACTTTTTAGTCACAAAGTAAGTGTCTGGCTCTTATTGAACTCTAAAATCTGTTTTGCTTGCTGGACACTGCTGCCAGGACGCCTCCCTGTTTTACAGATCTTGAAATCTGATAAGCTTTGGAGAACCTGTCACTATCGTTTATTGAGGAAGCTGTTTGTGCTGGGGGAGGGGAGAAATACCAGTGGGAAGCAGACAGGAGTGGGTGAATTGTTGGTAGGGGGTGGAATCTGTTGTTTGAATGTGATTAATGAAGCCATTAGCTCCTGTTTGGTGTGATATGCATCTGAAGTCTGATTTCCTTCCTGGGAATTGAAAGGAGTCCATCATGAAACACCGGTGGTGGAGTAGTAGCAGGCATGCTTCCTTTATGTAGATTACATTTATTTGGAGGAAATTTGAAACTTGAATGTGTGGATTCAGGTCCTTATGACCACCACTTATCCTGAAGCTATGGGTGTATCGGAGACAAAGAAATGTCACATCCCCATGATCTTGGAGCAGTCTTCAACAGATTCATCTGTTTTTATGTGTTTTGTTTCCAAGGCTCCTCATAAATGTGCAGCTTATATAAACAAAAAAGTTGGCCTAAAGTGTGTGTGTGTGTGTGTGTGTGTGTGTTACTTTTCATTCTGTAAATGAGTTTCCTGGTTGTCAGATTTATCTTCTTTCTTCATTACATTGTGTCCCTTATGCAAATATGTTGGACTACAGGTTTGTGTATTTGTTACAGATCCAAACAAGCAGATAATTACACAGTTGAGATGCATATAAGCTTTATCTGCTAAAATAATTGTAACTTTGCCCAGCTAGTCCTGGAATTTGCTCAACCCTTCCAGACAGCTTAGTTGGTCACTCTGTTGCTGTTCTGCTTTATTGCTTGGGCACCTCCTGCTGCCAGACAGTTGGTGAGGAAGGGGGCCAGCAGCAGACTGATGGCATCATTTTTGTTTCTGTTTGGGAGAGGGAGGTGCAGGCCTAGGAATCAGTCTGAAGTCTGCAATACGAGGGATGCCCATATGAATATTAATTTAACTACTTATACTAGTTGCATATGAAACCATTTTTTAATTGGCAATCGCGTGCATGAAGGTAAAAAACACCCGTGTGCTGCTCCCTTCACAGCCACCCCCTTATACCTCCCCAGAGCCCCCTCTCGATCCATCAATGTGCATGAGAGCCTCGGCTGTCCCAGGACTCCCTCATACTCCCTCTCTCATTGGCTGAGCCAGCAGCAGAAGCCATTCTCTCCCATGGCTGTCAATCATAGCCAGTGAGCCAATGAGTAGAGAGCAGGGACACGCAGGGCTGAGGAGCATACTCCAGTTCCCCATAGCAAGTGGCTTGCTATTGGGGGCACTGGTCAAGGGGGAGGAGTCGGAAGTGTCAGCGGGGGAGCAGAGAAGATTATTAGGGCTGTTTTGTGCAAAACCACTGCACGGAGCAGGTAAGTAACGACCTGTGCGTGAAGAAAAAAAATCCAAGCCTTTAATACCACTTTAAAGTATCTCTTGGCAAAATATTTTTTGTTTTGGGTAGATTAGGGTAGGAAGTTAGACCGGAGATTTTATTGCTGTCTGCATCCCCATTGGGGGTAATCCACCCTACTATATGTACTATACGTTTTTTGTCCCCAGAACATGGAGTAATGGGTGATCTTTCAAGGAGAACAGCTGTCTAAAAGGGAAATTAACCTCACTTTTCTCCAATATCCTTTTGTATCTCTGGGACAGGAAGTGAAGGGAAATGTCCCCAGTTGTGCACAACAAGTTTCTGTACTCTGTAAAAATAAAAAGGGGGCGGGGGGATTGGCTTTTAATACACTTTAAATTCGTATATACTGTCCTGCACCAAGCAGTCAGAAAACCCGATCTGCAATTGTTCCAAACCAGTAACTCAATGAATTGAAACCATAGGATTGTCTTGAGAAATTTTATATGGAATTGTGCCAAAGGATAATCCACTGATTATACCAAAATGTATGTATATAGGGAAGAAGCTGCTATTCTTCTTTTTTTTTTTTTTTAAGTAAAAAATACAGCGCTACTTTGATTCATATTGATTGAGGATCACGTTGGGGATTAGTGCTGTACTTTTTATTTCTACAAGCCCTAGTATTGGCATGACATCCTGGCACTAAGGGATAAGTTGGCAACCCAAAACAGGTCTCCATTGAACCCTGACTCTCCACTCCTCCTGTTACCTCCTAGTCTCTAAATCCATAGCCCCCTCTTCCCATGCTAGCCTTCAGGAATTCTCCACAGCTTCTTCAATCCTCGAACTCCCTACCTCAAGCTGTTCAGCTATCTCCTACTATGTCGACTTTTAGGCAATCCCTGAAAACTCATCTCTTCATGAAGCCTATCCTGCCTTCAGCTAACAACTTAATCTTTTATTTGGAGGTAAGATAGTAGGTGATGGCGCCTCTCAATTGATATGACAAAGTATGAATAGAAAAATTAAAATATATTAAATATAAAGTGCTTATCCTGTATGTCCTTATAGTGAAGTGCACATATACCTTGATTATGGTGTGCAGATCAAACCATGTATTAAACCATAAAGCTTGTAGACAAAGTAAAAATGTAAAAAATACTGTGGTGATTCAAGAAAAAATAATAAAACAAAGTGCTCTGTGCCGTGAAAATCAACTAATGCTATTTTTACTGTCCATGCAAAAAAAGTGCTATGTGCTTCATATGGTATATTGCAGATGACAGTGTTCACTCTGTGATCCCTCTTTTCATGCTCTGGTGGGTCCCTCACTCACCAGATCCAGGTACCCAATTAAGGGTAAGAAGCCTTTACAGTATTAGCCCTGTGTCGCTCTCTGGCAAGTATCCACTTGTTTGGACCCCTTCAGTTTAACATATAGCTCAAAAGAGAGAGAATGCCCACGTGGTGTAGTATCGTTGGTAAAAAGTTTATTTACATAAAAGGTCAGGTACTCGCATTTAAAAAGTTAAAATCGGGCGTATCATGTACGATATCTCACGAGTGTTTGCGTCTTGATGCTATCCCACTCGTGAGATATCTTACATAATACACCTGATTTTAACTTTTTAAATGTGAGTACCTGACCTTTTATGTAAATAAACTTTTTACCAACGATGCTACACCATGTGGGCATTCTCTCTTTTGAGCTATATGTTAAACTGAAGGGGTCCAAACAAGTGGATACTTGCCAGAGAGCGACACAGGGCTAATACTGTGAAGGCTTCTTACCCTTAATTGGGTACCTGGATCTGATGAGTGAGGGACCCACCAGAGCATGAAAAGAGGGATCACAGAGTGAGTGAAAATAGCATTAGTTGATTTTCACGGCACAGAGCACTTTAATTGTTTTTTAATTTTTCTTGAATCACCACAGTATTTTTTAAATGTTTACTTTGTCTACAAGCTTTATGGTTTAATACATGGTTTGATCTGCACACCATAATCAAGGTATATGTGCACTTCACTATAAGGACATACAGGATAAGCACTTTATATTTAATATATTTTAATTTTTCTATTCATACTTTTTCATATCAATTGAGAGGCGCCATCACCTACTATCTTACCTCCATTCACCTTCCACTTCGGTGGAAATACACGTAGGGGCAGCCACTTAATTAACATATATATACATATATATATATATATATATATATATATATACATATATATATACATATATATATATATATATATATATATATATATATATATATATATATATATATATATATATATATATATATATATATATATATATATATATATATATATATATATATATATATATATTTTTATTCGTACCACCGTTACGCTTAAAAACACCAGGTCCGTAGCGCGGGTTCTACCTACCCCCGTCTTTAATCTTTTATTTGTCCCATCAGTTCATCCCTCGGTTATTACCTTTTTTGTTCCACTAGCTCCTACCGATTAGATTGTAAGCTCTCGGGGGCAGGGCCCTCAACACTCTTGTTTTGAATTGTGCTGTCTTTTATATTGTAAAAAGTGGTGCAAATTGTTGGCACTATATGAATCCTATTGAATTATATCTAGAAGTGATTGTGTCTTTTGCATAATTTTGCATCACTAGATACGAGCAAGTAGGTACCTATAAATAGTTGCAATTGTTGGCATTAAGGTCAGGTTACACTGGATCTAAGGGTCCATTGTGGCGCAAATAACACACTCTTGTTAATACAATACAGGTCTGTACTATTTGTATTCATTGCACCACAACAGACTGTAGTGTACTGTGATACCCTTCAGCACATGTACATTGTTTTAGTGCAAACCTGTGGTGGAAAAAAACGTTTTGCTTAAAGTAACATTAAACCTTTTGTTGTTTCAATAATAAAAAAAAATGGTATACTTGCCTGCTCTGTGCAATAGTTTTGCACAGAGCAGCCTTGATCCTCCTCTTCTCGGGTCCCTCTTTGGCTCTACTGGCCCCTACCTCCTGTTGAGTGCCCCCACAGCAATCAGCTTGCTATGGGGGCACCCAAGCTCAGCCACATCTCCATTCAGACACGGAGCTATGGTTCTGCCCCACCCCCTCCATCTGCTGTTTGGCCAACTGACTTTGATTGATGACAGCGAGAGCCAATGGTGCAGCTGCTGTGTTCCAGCCAATCGGGAGGGAGAGATGGTCGAGCCACTCGTGGACATCGCTGGATAGAGAAGGGGGCTTAGGTAGGCTTTTATCCTAATGCATTAGGGAAAAAAAACTGACTTTACAACCATTTTAAACTATCTGCAAAACTAAATAGACACGATTAGCTGGCCATACACTTGATTTTGTTCAGCCTGCAGTGCAAACAAGAGAAGTCTATCAGATTCCTCCATCCACACAAATGTCAGATGGACAAATCCCCCCTGCTGGGCCTGTATTATATTATACTCTGAAAACCACTTGCAGCAGCTGTCAGAACATCCAAACAGGGCCTGCAGCTGATTATCTGCAGATGTTTTGGCAATTTTCCGATCGCCTCCTTTGTCAAGCCAGCAGGGCCACTTTTAAAATGCCTTAAATAATTAATATACAATTAGCGCAACCTTTTTATCAGACTATTAAGCCATCTAATATCTTCAGTTGCCGTCGACACAAAGAAAAGGAAAAAAAAAAACACTGCACAGGCAAGCATGACGTGTTCATTTTTATAAAAAAATAAAAACTTGAGCCTTTACAGTCACTTTAATCAGTGACTCAGAGCAGGTATTCCGATCAGTGGCTCTGACTTCCTGCATATTTGCTAGCTGTTTCTGGTCATTGATACCAAAGGCTGCGTAATATATAACATTTTCAGAAGGATGGCAGCCTCTGTATTCCCCACAACATAGATTTCCTTTAAATGTTTCATGGGTGCTTGTCGTCGTTTTTGATTTTATTTCCTTTGTCATGCAGTATAATGCTTTGGGCAAGACTTTCAGACAACAGATGACAGTAATTTGTTCAGCGCATAGGTTGCAGATTGCCTAATTAAACGACTTGTGCATTAAGGAAGTTGCTTATTTTGCTCTTTGATGTTTTTCTGTCTTAGACTGATGCTTTTATCCACTGATCAAATCTTATGGTTGGAGCAGTATGCTTTCATGTTTACAGTGCAGGGCAAATGTAACCGTATTCACAGCAACATATCCATTTAATTCAGTGTTTTGCCATCTGAAACTATCAATAAATTCCCTTACAGTTTTTAGTGAAATGGTATGCCGCTATTTATTATGCAGGTATGCTGGTATTGTAATAAATCTGACCTATTTCCTGTCTGATATTATTGTAAGAGCACACAATGCTTTAAGTATGCTGAGCCTTGACATTCCATCAGCAACGCTTACATAAGTTATGGTGTCCAAAGGAGAGGGGTATGTGTGCGTGTTTAATATAACAGTTGAACCTTGTTTACTACCTTAATTAATACCCTCAGTGCTTGTCATATATGAGTGTACAGTACAAAGTACACAGACAGCAGCAAGCTGAATATACATAGTGACGCCAAGCCACAGCTGTGATTGTCACACACCCTCCCTTCCCCCACCAGCCCCATGTCTGAAAATGAGGGACAGAGAAGACAGAAGGCAGTCCATGAAACTCTGTTAGCCCTCCCATATTGGCTACAGGAATTAGATGCTGTCACCTTTGTGATGGATGACTGTCATAGGACACTCCCCATGATTAGTGCCATTGGGGTCATATGGCTTCCTTACACAAGGGACTTCTGGGGTTCATATAATGTGATGGCTGCAGATACCAATAAAATGAATGGGAATTTGCAAGTGTCTTCTTTGTGACAGATGTCAGTATATACGTTTAAGGCTAAGCAATAAGCAAACGTATTTTTAGATGGCTACATTGAGCAGGCAAGAATTTGCAGGGTGATTCTGTGCTTGGCTGACATTATGTTTGGTTAGGTCGATTCATTGTATGGAATGTCTCTGGATATAGTTGGTAATTTATAGACCCAAGGATATGTCCTTATTCAGTGCAGCAGATCTGAAGTTTTCCTTTTACAAGTCCATACACCCATTTGTCCAGCCTTTGGTCAGTGGTGGAGGGAAATGGTATTATACAAGATTACAAAGCATTTTACAGTGATCACATAATCCTTAAAGTGAATATATAGTGGTTTTATAAAAAAAATTCAGAACTAAAAGTAAACTTTTTTTCCCCTTTAATTCAATTAAATATTTAAATATTTTAAAGTCTTAAAATCAGCAGGACATTTCTTGCTATTCATGTGATGTGTGCCATGTGCTGCTGTCTCCTGGTTTAGTTAAAATCTTTTTCCTCCGATTCTAGTCCCTCACCGCTTTAACCACTTAGGCCTCGGACCATTTTGCTGGTCAACGACCGGGCCACTTTTTGCGATTCAGCACTGCGTCGATTTAACTGACAATTGCGCGGTCGTGCGACGTGGCTCCCAAACAAAATTGGCTTTTTTTTTTTTTTTTTCACAAATAGAGCGTTCTTTTGGTGGTATTTGATCACCTCTGTGGTTTTAATTTTTTGGACTATAAACAAAAATAGAGCGACAATTTAGAAAAAAATGAATATTTTTTTTGCTGTAATAAATATCCCCCAAAAATATATAACATTTTTTTCCTCTGTTTAGGCCGATATGTATTCTACATATTTTTCGTTAAAAAAAAAAAAAAAATCGAAATAAGCGTTTGGTTTGTGCAAAAATTATAGTGTCTGCAAAATAGGGGATAGTTTAATGGCATTTTTATTAATTTATTTTTACTACTAATGGCAGCGATCTGCGATTGTAATCGGTACTCCGACCTTATGGCGGACACTTGACACATTTTTGGCATTTTTATAGCGATCAGTGCTATAAAAATGCATTACTGTAAAAATGCCACTGGCAATGAAGGTTAACACTAGGGGGCGAGGAAGGGGTTAATTATGTTCCCTAGGTGTGTTCTAACTGAAGGGGGGGTGGGACTGACTAGGGGAAATGCAGATCGCTGTTCATACATTGTATGAACAGACAAAACAGTCATTTCTCCCCCTGACAGGACCGGGAGCTGTATGTTTACACACACTGCTCCCGGTTCTCGCTCTGTACTGAGCGATCGCGGGTGCCCGGCAGTGATCAGTTTCAGGTCACTATTAGTGTGCCGAGCAATGTTGTTGGGGTGGCATACATAAGCCCGTGCAATATGCACTTGATGAATGTTATTTTGCAAGGAAATTCTGCACCCCTTGCTAGTCTGATGAGTTAATTATCAAGCTAAAGGTAAGGTCTGTCACAATTTTCTTATACAGCGTTATTACACTCCTGTGTGTGTGTGTTACATTTAACACTAGAGCCAATCTACTGTCCTGAATTTTTTTATGGCATAAGCTTCCTAGAGTTTGCATTTTCAGTGAGGGGTTCTGAACTGACCCATGCACTTACAGGGAGATGAGTGGTAAATTGCTACTACTGTGTTTAACCTATATGTGGAAAACACAGGAATAAAATGCTTTAAAGTGAACCTGTGCATTGATGCAGGTCAGTGTTACAGCTTCATGGTAATTCTGGCCATTGCAGCTGCGCATGTTCCCATCTTACTGCTGACCCTTTTGCCCAAAGGCGTGAGGAGCAGAAGCCCTGTTAAAGCTCCAATTAACATTTGTACATGCAAGCTTTTCAGCCCCTCGTGTGCCTGAAATGTCGGTACCTAAGCACCCACTCATGGATGGAAGGAGAGTCGCATTCTCCCTCATACTCAACAGTACAGTGTCTTTCTTTGCTATTGGCATCTGAACAGTGGTGAATGTATGTACTACAGGAGGGGCTGTCAAAGCGGAGGTCCACACAAAAAGTGAACCTCTGCTTTTTGGGAAACCCCCCTCCGGTGTCACATTTGGCACCTTTTTTAGGCTTTGTAGCTGCTGACTTTTAAAAAAAATAAAAATTGGGTGGATTTCCGCTTTAATTTGATATTAAAGCTTTGGTTGTGTTTTTTTTTTTTTTTTTTTTGTATTAAAATGGAAAACATCCCTTAACCACTTCCAGCCCAAGAACGTCATATGACGTCCTGGACTTTCAGTGGGGATATCTGAAAGATGCCTGCAGCCACAAGCATCATTCAGATATCCATCTCTTCAGCCGGCGATTCTGTGCACCATAAGAAAGATCATAGCGGCGGTTCCGCCGCTTGATCGTTCTTATAGGCGGCGGGAGGGGGGTGTCCCCTCCCGCCGTCACCAGTTGCTTCTCCAGGCTCTCCTTTGCCATCGGAGACCTGGAGAAACGATCCGCTGGTGTCTGATGGAAACCATAGAGTAGACTGGTGACCAGATGGTCACCAGTCATCTCTATGATCGCCGGAGGCCCGGGCGCGATGTTATGACGTCACACCCGGGTCCTGGAATGTAAACACGGCCGCAATCGCGGCTGAAAGCATTAGATCTGCGTTTTTTTTTTTTTTTTTTACAATCTAATGCTTTCCATCCTGGAGGAAAGATGTGGGGTCTTATTGACCCTGCATCTATCTCTACATAAAGAGTACCTGTCACGAACCATTCTATTACAAGGGATGTTTACATTCCTTGTAATTTGGAATAAAAGTGATCAAAAAAACAAGTGTAAAAATAAAAGAAATTGAGTAAAATAAAAAGCTCAGAAGTGAACACACATGCAAGTCCCGCCCACATATGTAAACGCTGTTCAAACCACACATGTGAGGTATCGCCGCGTGCGTTAGAGCGCCAGCAACAATTCTAGCACTAGACCCTCTGTAACTCTAAATTTGTAACTTGTAAAAAAAAATAAGCGACGCCTATGGAGATTTTTAAGTACTGACGTTTGGCGCCATTCCATGAGTGTGCGCAATTTTAAAGCATGACATGTTAGGTATCTATTTACTCGGCGTAACTTCATCTTTCACATTATACAAAAAAATTGTGCTAACTTTACTGTTTTTTTTTTTTTTTTTCTTTCCCCAAAAAAAGGCGTTTGAAAAATTATTGCGCAAATACTGTGCGAGATAAAAAGTTGCAATGGCCGGCATTTTGTTCCCTAGGGTGTCTGCTAAAAAAACATATATAATGGTGTTTGGGGGTTCTGAGTAATTTTCTAACAAAAAAAATATGATTTATGCATGTAGGAGAGAAGTGCCAAAATAGGCCCGGTATGGAAGTGGTTAATGATTTTGCACAGAGCAGCCCTAAGCCTCCTTTTCAGGGGGGGTCCCCTGATGGCGATCCTGGCTGCTCCTCTTCAGTGAGTGGCCCCGTACAAAAAGCAGTCTTTTATTGGGGCACTTGTGTGGGCTGGCGCTTGAACCATGTTGTCCAGGTCTAGACAGTGGGGCTTGAGACTGCCACCCCCCTCACCCCACAGATTTTGTTTGACAGCAGCAAGAGCCAATGGATGCTGCAGAAGATTTTTTTACGCTAATGACGATTAATACATTAAAGCGGTATTTCACCCTAAACATAAGATCTCCCATGCGATCCAGCATACTGGCGTCAGCGCCAGTATGCTGGGGTTTTTTTTTTTTAATAGCACACTTACTGTATTATTGTAGAATTCCTTTTCTGTACCCCGTGGTGGACGGCGCCAGTATAGCGCGTCACATCTTCCTAAAATACCCGATATGGACTCGGGTAATCTCGGCGAAAATGCGGCGCCTGCGCACAGACCTAGGAGCTGACTGCGCAGGTGCCGTATTTCTCCGAGTCCTACGGCTATGGCGCGTCACGCCCTCCGAAATAAAACTCGGAGAAATACGGCGCCTGCGCAGTCAGCTCCTAGGTCTGTGCGCAGGCGCCGCATTTTCGCCGAGATTACCCGAGTCCATATCGGGTATTTTAGGAAGATGTGACGCGCTATACTACAGCCGTCCACCGCGGGGGACAAAAAAGGAATTCCACAATAATACAGTAAGTGTGCTATTAAAAAAAAAAAAACCCAGCATACTGGCGCTGACGCCAGTATGCTGGATCGCATGGGAGATCTTATATTTAGGGTGAACCTCCGCTTTAAAGCGGATGGTTCACCAGAAAAAAATATTAAAAGCCAGCAGCAACAAATACTGCAGCTGCTGACTTTTAATATTGGGACACTTACCTGTCCTGGAGTCCAGCGGCGTCCGCAGCAGAGGATGAGCGATCGCTCGTCACCCTGCTGCTCCCCCCTCCATCCACGGTGAGGGAACCAGGAAGTGAAGCGCTGCGGCTTCACTGCCCGGTTCCCTACGGCGCATGCGCGAGTCGCGCTGCGCCCGCCGATTGGCTCCCGCTGTGTGCTGGGAGCTGAGAGTTCCCAGCACACAACGGGGGGCGACGGAATGTTGCCAAAAAACCCCACTTTTGCCCGAGACAGGTATCTGCACCCCCCTCTCCCCTGAAAGGTGTCAATTGTGACACCGGAGGGGGGAGGGTTCCGATCAGCGGATCTTCACTTTAGGGTGGAGATCCGCTTTAAGGACAATAAAATGTAAGGCTTTAGAACCACTTTGAGTACAAAAAAAAATAAAAAAATTTCCCAGTAAACTATTTTGCTAAAATTCTTACCCCAGTGTTTGAAGTTTACAATCTCAATGGATTTTGCTCTGTGCTGCTTCTCTGAACTTCTGGTCTTTACGGCAAGATTTAACAGTTGACAGTGCCGTCTCTAACCAGTCTGGAGAATGCAGGGAAGTGTCTTGCCTTCCTAGACTAAGGCCGTGCTCTCTGCTGCACTCTGGTGGGGACAGAGCTCTAACGGCGCTCGTGTCCTAGCAGTAGGACGTGCGGCTCATAGCTCCAGGCAGGCGACGCACCTTGGATGATTGTCACCCCTTTCCACCATTGGCTTTTTCCTCTGTCGTTGCCACCTCCTTCCGCAGGCCTCCCCGCCTGACAGCCCCAAGGTGAGGCTGCTCTCCCCCACCTCCACCTGCCTCCTTTGAAAAAGTCCGCCGCCGTCCTTTTCAGGATAAGCTGCGGCTGTTGCCTAAATGCGATCGGGATGCCCGCTGCAGCCCCACACCTCCCCCAAGCAATTCCCTCGTACCCCCAAAAAAACCTCAGCCTCTGGCCCAGGCCTAGTTCCCGGCCCAGGCCATCTTGCTACTCCCAAATAATAAGCATTCCAAGTAGCACACTGACCCTGCTCAGCCTTATTGCTGCCCCCCCCCCCCATTCTTGCCCATCAATCGAGGGACGCAACCACCCACTTACTTGATCCAGGCTGGCTCGATCGCCCTTGAGGGATCAGGAAGGAATTTTTCCCCTCACCATAGCAGATTGGCCAGCACGGTCAGGGAGCCCAGATAAATATTATTGTTCCCGAGTATGGCTAATCTGACATACACCGCAGAAACCATCCGGGTTCTAAAACCATTGGCCTTTATACTATCAGAGACCACCAAAAAAGCTCTAAGGAGTCTGCAACTGTTAAGAATCGATCGACGATCGCCAGTCAAGCATAATAGCCATTTACCCCAGCCAAAGCGCATATCATGCGCTTTTGATTGACACAAGATCGGCAGTTAAAGCACCAACAAAAAATCCATGATTTCATCCTACAATACGACTTGGACTGCCTTTTCATTACAGAAAGCTGGCTCACAGCCGACTGTAACACCATTCTAGAAGAATTGGTGCCAGCAAATTGCCGTATTCAAACGCAAAGAGGGGGAAGCCTGGCAGTGATCCACAAGATTCACCTCTCGATCACCAAACCAGTCCTTCAAATCTCCCTTCCATTCATGGAAACCCTCACTCTGCAACTGCAAACAAATCCCCAAGATACTGTCCATATTCTACTCTGCTATAGACCACCAGGTCCGAAAACGCAGCTTCTCATGTCATTGACGAAGTTCATTGCCACCTATACCCTAAACATCAAACACCTCTCGATGCTTGGGGATTTTAACCTGTGGGCAAACTCCACAGTGGACCCCGTCGCCAACGCCTGCATCAACCTTTTGGAAGGATTAGGTCTGCATCAAACTAATACATGGGCCCACTCATATCTCAGGTCATAAGCTCGATCTCATTTTCAAACACGATGTCGAAATAGACGTCGTGGAAAATGAGCCACAACCATAGACAGATCACCATGCGATCAAATTCACTATCACCAAAAACGCCCCCCCCCCCAAAAAAAAAACGGTAATACCGGTGACAACTTACTGGACTAGATCTCAGAAGAAGCTCCAGTCGGAACGCTTCAAAACACTAGGGGAAAAAAATAAAAATAAAAACTACCAGGAAACAGCCACAGAAACTCTCTACGCCATTAACAAAGCTCTACTACAGTCAGCAGACTTGGTAGCACCAAAAATGCAAAACTTGCATCCGGAAAAACAACGCCGGCTGGTTTAATGACCAGTTGTCCTTGTTGAAGCAAGAGCGCAGAAGAGCCGAAGCTGCTTGGAAAAGAAGCCCTTCGGAGGTAAACCATACCATTTATGAGATAATTACTAAGAAATACCACAAAAATCTTCATGGCCAAAAAAAAAAAAATCATATCTCGAATATCATCACAAATGCCCAAAACCGCCCCCGCGAACTCTTAAAGCTGGTCACTCAGACCATGAACCCAGCTTGTCTAGAGGCCCCCAATTCCAACTCACAAGAATTCTGTAATGAATTATCTGATTATTCCATTAATAAAATTGAAAGAATACGTGAAAGTATTCAGCAAAATATGGAATGACGCCCTCGAGGCAGCAGGCGAAGGAGAACCTTGTCTCCTGGTACTGTTGGACTTAAGCGCTACGTTCGACACTGTAGACCACGGATTACTTCTGACTCGGCTAACTGAGGTAGCCAGAGTCGCGTTCACTTCTGAAAAATGCACAGTGGCATGTGGAGTCCCTCAAGCGTCCCCTTTGTCGCCGGTTCTGTTCAACATCTATCTCCTTCCTCTTTTTGAAATCATCAGTAACCAGGAGTTACTTTACCATTCATATGCAGATGATACACAGCTGTATTTTTGCATTTGCAACAAAAAGGATCACTCTCTTGGACTAGAGAAATGCTTGTCCTTAATAGAAAACTGGATGTCGAAGAGTTATCTCAAACTCAATGGCTCTAAAACAGAACTTCTCCTGTTCAACGCCAACTGGAAAATTCAGCCTGCAATAAGATGGACACCCCCGCCCATTCTGGGAAAAACTATCACCCCTAGCACCAAAGTCAAAAGTCTCAGTCATTTTTGATACCAACATGACAATGGATGCACAAATAGGGTCAGTAGTCAGCGGATTGCATCATCTGCTGCGCCTACTACGCTCACTCCCTTTTAATCCGAAAGAGGACATTGCAGTCGTGGTCGGAACAGTTATTAATTCCAGACTGGACTATGCAAATGCTCTCTATCTCGGACTCCCCAAATACCAATTTGCTCGTCTGCAAATCGTTCAAAACACGGCTGCTCGATTAGTGACTGGAGAAAACATGGGAATCGATCTCACCTTCACTGAGATCCCTTCATTGGCTGCCAGTAAAGGACAGAATCACCTTCAAGACACTGTCTAATGCATAATTGCATCCACGGAAACGCCCCCCAATATCTATGTGAAAAAATAAAAGCACACAACCCCAAACGTATTCTGCGATCCACCAATCAAAATCTTGTCCAGATACCCAAAGCCAGATACAAATCCAAAGGAGATCGAAGGTTTGCTGTCCAGGAACCTTGACTATGGAACGGGCTGCCAACCACCACTCGACTGGAGCCACCTGGCCTACAGGAGGGGGATTAAAACCTATCTTTTGAGGTCACTTGGTCTCACTCACAGTATGGATACAGCGCCCAGAGGCGATTCAGTTCGCATGTGTTGTGCATATATAAGTTTCTCACTCACACTCACTAAGGGGCTGTGTGTTTCTGTTGATGCACACGGTGTAGGGTAAGACAACTCTAATCCCTGCATGCAACAGTGACTCCATAGGATTCTGCAATAGAGGAGCCACTCTGAAACAGGAAACATGGGGCAGCAGTCACGGGAACCAGGTTAAACTGTAACAAAGGCAATAATAAAAAATAAACTGCCTTTCCAATAATGAATCCATTTGTAAAGTCTTGTGTGGTGTTTTTAAAGCAAAAAAATAAATAAATGTTATACTTGCCTGCAGTGGATTTGCACAGAGCAGCCCGAATCCTCTTCTTGAGCTCCTGGCCACTCCTTCCTGCCGAGTGCCCCCACAGCAAGCAGCTTGACATGTGGGGCACCCAAGCCGAGTCACCACTCTGTGGATCCATTCAGACACGGAGCCCCGGCCCCCTCTCTTCCCTGATTGGCTGACTGATTTTGATTGACAGCAGTGGAAGCCAATGGCGATGCCCTGCTGTCTCAGCCAATGAGGGCCCCTCATTGGCAAAGACAGCAGCGCATCGGCATTGGTGCGATGAGTGTCCCAGCCAGACGAGACACTTGTGAAGCATGACAGGGGGGGGGGGGGGGTGTGGACAGACTGCTGCACACAAGTTTTTTTTATTTTATCTAAATACATAGAATGCATTAGGATAAAAAAAAAAACTGCCTTTGCAACCCCTTTTTAAAGTGGTTGTAAACCCTCTGGGACAATTTGCATCTACAGGTAAGCCTAGATTATGGCTTACCTGTAGGTGCTGGCAATATCTTCGAGACCTACATGGTCTCAGATTTATGCAATTTCCCAGAGCGACTACTTCAACAGCGTTTCAACCCGGGGTCGTGCTGTGAAAAGCGGCTCCCGCGCGCATGTGCAGCAGGAGTGACGTCAAGCGACTCCGGCCAGTCAGAGCCGGAGTTCACGGTCCCCGGAAGAAGAGTGGTGAAGAATGGATGCTCGCTGCCAGCGTGAAAAACTGACATCGCGGGCTTCTACTGCAGGTAAGTGTCACATAATGGGCTACTATGCTATGCACCTTTGCAGGGAAAGATGGTGGCAGTAAACACCAACAGGGTTTACTTCCTGTTCAATAACATCGTCACAAAGCTATTGCTTTAGCCAGCATGGGCAAAGCACAGATTCACATTAAAAGATTAGATTGCATTTTATATAAAGGTATCGTATGACTGACCCTTTTCTCTGCATATAACCAAGACTTTTCTCTTGATGCCTAAACGTTTATTTTTATTTTTTTGCTAAAAATAGTAGGAAAGTCCAACATTCTGCTTGCAAAGCAGCAAACCTATAACTTTTATGTTTGTCACTTTTTATTTTTTTGTACTCAAGATGCTCCTTTCAAAAACTTCTCGGAAAATTAAAATGAAATTTTTTGTTGTTTCATCCAGGCACACCGATCAGCCGCATTCCCATCATGGCCAAACAGTTACTGGACCTCTATATGCTCTACAAGCTTGTAACTGAGAAAGGGGGGCTTGTAGAGGTAATCAATAAGAAAATCTGGAGGGAGATCACAAAGGGCCTGAACCTACCAACCTCCATTACAAGCGCTGCCTTCACTTTGCGCACACAGTGAGTACTTGTTACCAGTATAATGTTCGTATGAAGATTACCTTTTGATATGTTCGTTATTTGTTTTGGTTTTATAGTTTTTCTTTTCTTTTTTTGTTTCCTACTATTGTATAAAATGACTCGTATTGCATATTGGAACCAAGGTTATGTTTTCTCAGTTTTAACCACTTAACGACCGCCCACTGTATATATACGTCCTGTTTTTAAAGATGGATATCTCGGTAACGGCAGCAGCTGCTGCCACAACCGAGATATCCATCTCTTCAGTGGGCGGTCCTGTCAACGATAACGGCGGTCTCCGCAGCGAATTCGCCGCGAGATCGCCATTATCGGTAGCGGCGGAGGGCGATCGGGTCCGCTTGGCTGCTGTGTGGGGATGTGAGTGAGGCCAACATGGCACCCACCTGTCCCCATAGCTCTTGCTGGGTGAAAGTGACGTCAAAACGTCAGTCCCGCCGAGCATCTTAAAGAGACAATTTTTTTGTTTACCTTTACTTTTTTTTATTTTTATTTTTTTATTTAAGCCTAAATATGAGATCTGAGGTCTTTTTGACCCCAGATCTCATATTTAAGATGACCCGTCATGCTTTTTTCTATTACAAGGGATGTTTACACTTCTTGTAATATGAATAAAAGTGATAATTTTTTATTTTTTATTTCAGTGTTAAAAATTGTAATTTATTTATAAGTGCCCCGTCCCGACGAGCTTGCGCGCAGAAGCGAATGCATACGCAAGTAGCGCCCGCATATGAAAAGGTGTTCAAACCACACAAGTGAGGTATCGCTGCGATCATTAGAGCAAGAGCAATAATTCTAGCCCTAGACCTCCTCTGTAACTCAAAAAATGCAACCTATAGAATTTTTTAAACGTCACCTATCGAGATTTTTAAGGGTAAAAGTTTGACGCCATGCCACGAGAGGGCGCAATTTTTAAGCATGACATGTTGGGTATCATTTTACTCTGCGTAAAATTATCTTTCGCAATATGTAAATTTATTTATTGTCTTATTTTTTTTTATTTAAAAAGTGATTTTTTTCCAAAAAAAAGTGCGCTTGTAAGACCGCTGCGCAAATACGGCGTGACAAAAAGTATTGCAATGACTGCCATTTTATTCTCTAGGGCGTTAGAAAAAAAAATATATAATGTTTGGGGGTTTTAAGTAATTTTATAGCAAAAAAAATGTTTTAGTCTCGTAAACACCGAATCTGAAAAACAGGCTCGGGGCTTAAGTGGTTAAAGGTGTTGTAAACCCTCGTGATTTTTCACCTTGGTGCATTCTATCCATTAAAGGGTTACTAAATACTAGTTTTTTTTTAACCACTTCAGCCCCAGAAGAATTTACCCCCTTCCTGCCCAGAGTACTTTTTGCGATATGGCCAGTGCCGATCCTGACCTCCCTGGGGCCCTAAGCAAAATGACATGTCACGTTAAAGTTGGAAGGGGTGTTCTGCTGTTGGAAATGAAATTACATCTTACATTAAAGTGAGAAGCGGGTGTGCTGACTTCTTGCCTCTTCTCCCATGCATCCAGCGAGTTGAGAAGCGTGGTGAGGGTCCGAAAACTACTTATCACCAGGCAGGGCCTGTAGTAATTTGAGGGGCGCTCCGCAGCTTTGCGGGGCCCTAAGCGGCTTGCATAGTGAGCCTATAGGGCGGATCGGCCCTGGATATGGCATTGTCGTTTTAACTGACAATTGCGCGGTCGTGTGATGTTGCACTCAAACAAAATTGACGTCCCATTTTCCCCCAAAAATAGAGCTTACTTTTGGTGGCATTTGATCACCTCCTGCGGTTTTTATTTTTTGCATTATAAACAATAAAAGCAAACATTTTGAGAAAAAAAATCCATTTTGCCTTTTTTTTCCTATAATAAATATCCCCCAAAAAATATTAAAAAAATGTTTTCCCCCAGTTTAGGCCGATATGTATTCTACATATTTTTGGTAAAATAAACGTATATTGATTGGTTTGCGCAAAAGTTATAGCGTCTACAAAATAGGGGATAGATTTTATGGCATTTTTATTAGTAATAATTATGTTACTAGTAATGGCGGCAATCTTTGTTTTTTTTTTTTGTTTGTTTTTTATCGTGATATTAGACCACAGACATGACAGCGATCACTGCTCCCAATGACAGGCAGTAGTTCCCTGTCATGTCACTAGGCAGAACTGGGAAATGCCTTGCTTACATGGGCATCTCCTCGTTCTGACTCTGTGTCATGATCGCGGGCCGCCAGCGAACATGGTGCACAGCGAATAAGAGGGAATGTACCTGTACGCCCATTTGCCCACTGCTGCCATTGTGCTGACGTATATCGGCGTTCAGCGGTCAGCAAGTGGTTAACTAACAAACATGTCATACTTGCCTCCTCTGTGCGGTTATTTTTGCAGGGTGGCCTTGATCCTCCTCTTCTGGTGTCCCTGAGCGGAGGTCGTGGCTCCTTCTCCAGTGCCCCATCGGAGAAGCGCTCTTCTACGGGGCATCCATGTGGGCGCTCTCGTGTCCTGCTGCTGGTTCTATTAATTCAGACAGCAGGACTCAGCACTGCCCCTAGCGGCGTGTCATTGGATTTGATTGACAGTGGCGGGAGCCAATGGCTGTGCTGCCATCAATCTATCCAATCGGGACACGAGACACTGGCTAGAGCTGGTGTGCTCACCCCCGGGCTAAAATACCAGGTTTGGGTAAGTGAAATGGGGTGGAGGAGGTTTCACCTTCATGAATAGGATACAGGAAGGTGAAAAAACACAGGTTTAAAACCCCTTTTAAGGTGAAAAACCTTTCTAGTGCAGCAGCCCCCCTTTTACTTGCCTGAATCCAATCGTTCTATCGATGGGGACAGGCCCAGCAGCTTCTGTCTCGGATCCTCATTGGATAGATCGATAGCAGCACAGCCATTGGCTCCCACTGCTGTCAATCAAATCAGTAATGCAGGGGCGAGTCCTGCTGTCTGTCAATGGACACAGCCGCAGGACTCCGAGTGCACCCACTCAGGTGTCCCATTGAAATGCTGGTCCCTGGGGGGCACTCAATGCGGGGGAGGAGCCAAGAGCGCTGCTGGGGAACCCCAGAAGACGATCAGGGCCACTCTGTGCAAAACCCTTGCACAGAGGGGGTAAGTATAATAAAAAAAATGAACCTCTACAACCCCTTTAACCTGTCTTTCTGTCGCTGTTTGCTTGCACAATCATTTATCCCTCTGTCTGCCCTGTATGGGAAATTAGTTCTGATCTGGATGTGTGAGATGTTTGTGCTCACAGGTGAAGGGGAGGTGATTTTTCATTTGGTGCATCCTGCTTGCATCTTACAGATATATGAAGTACCTTTATCTCTACGAGTGTGAGAAGAAGTCTCTCAGCTCTCCGGCTGAGTTGCAAGCTGCTATTGATGGAAATAGACGCGAAGGAAGGCGCCCAAGTTATGGCACTTCTTCCTTTAACTATTCTCCCACTCCAGGAGGGCCCAACACACTTTTGGGAGCTCCAAAACTTCCTGTGCCCATGCTTGGAGTGCACCCAACATCTCGTATGACGCCAACAACGCCGCTGAAGAAAGGTCAGATGTCTGCTGTGGAAAACGGAAAAAAAAATCTTGCTTTCTGTTATTGCATATAGACCTGCTTGCATGTTTTGTGAAATCTGTTTCCCCAGTATCCTGATGCCTTGTCCTGCAGCTCCCCCTGGTGTCTAGAATAATAGCACATGTATATACATTTTTAACATACAAGATTTTTTTTTTCTCTTAACCAATAAGGATAACCCCCCCCCCCCCCCTTTTTTAGGACCAGGTGTATACGGCACTACTTTTAATGACAATTGCACGACCGGGCAATACTGTACCCAAATTTATGTTTATTTTTTTCCCACAAATATTTTTATTTTATTTTTTTAGCGCTATAAACAAAGGGCCAATTTTGGAAAAAATATTTTTTACTTTCTGCTATAAAACGCACCCAATAAAAAAATTGCAATTTTGGAGTTTGAGCCAATTTGTATTTTGCTACATGTTTTTGGTAAAAAATCCCAAATAAGTTTAATTGATTTGCGAAAAACTTATAGCATCTACAAATGATATTTTTAATGGCATATTTTTTACTAGTAATGGCGATGATCAGCGACTTGTAGTGGGACAGCGACAATGTGGCGGACAAATCGGACACTAAGTGACACTTTTTGGGGACCAGTGACACAAATACAGTGATCAGTGCTAAAAATATGCACTGTCACTGTACTAATGACACTGGCAGGTAAGGGGTTAACATCAGGGGCAATCCTAAGGGCTGCTTTCTGTGAGGGGGGTTGTTTAACTGTGAGGAGACAGATTCCTGTTCCTGCTTTACAGAAACAGCAGGATCTCAGTCTCCCTTACTAGCAGACTACTGTTCTGCCTCTCTCGTAAATGATCGGCAGATCCTGGTGGACATCGGGTCTGCCCAGACACGCTGATTGGCTCCCGCAATGTCCAATCACAGCGGGAGCTGGTCGCTGGAGGCGCGTGTGTGCACCAGACTCGGAAGAGAAAATCATGTACAAGCACGTGATTTTGCCTGTAGGAGCTGCCGCCTTGCACACTCTCACACTCTGTAGTTGTAGATCAGCTAGTTGTATACTGAGGAGTTTAAATGGAAGTACAGCTCTCCCTTAAAGAAAAAATAAACTCAAACAATGAACTTTGAGAGATCCCCACCCTTTATGTCCTGGTAACCATCGTCACTGGAAAATGAGGGAAATTCCCTTTCTCCTCTGTGTAATAACAGAAGAGAAGCAGAGACTACAAAAAAATCACTTTATTTAAAAAAACATCTACTTTAATCAGGGTTAGAATGAATGGGTAGTTGGCAGGGGCAACAGCCTCTCCTGTGTTACCTTCAAAAAATTGTACTCCCCTCCCCCATTTTTTAAATTCCCAGACTAAATTTTTATGGTTTCTTCAATCTTGGTTTTATTGAAAATGTATTAGACAAGTAACAAATATACATACATTCATGGTTTTATCATACCTTCAAAACATCTTACAAATACATTATACAAACTAACATAAACAAAACATCCAACACCCAACCACCAAAGAAAAAAAAAGGGGAGGGGGGTGGCAAAAAAAATCTAGCCTTAACTGACAGTTCAGATCATTCCTTTTGCTTACATTGCTTTTTTCCTTTTTTTTTACTATTATAGGGAAATATAGATGTAGATTTGAGGTTGTGGGATTTTAGAACTTTAAAGGGGTTGTAAAAGGGGGGAAAAAAAAATGTTTTGCTTTACCTTAGTGCAGTCCTCCACTTACCTCATCCTTCGATTTTGCTTTTAAATGTCCCGAGAAGTCCTCACTTCCTGTTCTTCTGTCTGTAACTACACACCATAATACTAGGCTTTCTTCCTGGTGTGGAGAAAGCCTCTTGAGGGGGGAGGGGGCAAGCAGGAGTGTCAGGACGCCCACTAACCCACAGCTCCTTTCTCTATCTGCAAAGTAGAGTGTCCTGACTTGCCTGCTTGCCCCCTCCCCCCTCAAGAGGCTTTCTCCACACCAGGGAGAAGGCCTCGCATTACTGTGTGGAGTTAGACAGAAGAACAGGAAGTGAGGATTTCTCAGAAGAAATAAGGACATTTAAAAGCAAAATTGAAGAATGAGGTAAATGAAACAGGACTGCACTAAGGTAAAGAAAGCTATTTCGGGGGGGGGATCCTTTACGACCCCTTTAAGCTTTACACGGCCAACTGTGCTGAACTTTTTATACGTTTTTCTTTTATAGGCGACAGTCCTGCAGGCATGTTACCTAATCGAATGGCAATAGCTGCTGGGCCCATAAGTGCACAACACAACCCTTTAGGGCTGCGATCAATTTCAATAGAGCAGCTGAAGGAAAGGCTGGAAACCGGCGAACCCCTTGAGAAGCGAATAGCATGTACACCAATGGAGGAGCAGCAAAGGCTCATGCAGCAAGCCTTCCAACACAATCTTTTAAACATGGCACGACAGATACCTATGAAATTAAAGATTAACGGAAAGGGTAAGTAATTCATTATTTTATGCATTGTAACTCCTTGCCTGATTTTTTTTTTTTTTTTTTATATTTGATATGAGCTTGGAATAAAAGGTTATTTTATGGCTGATCTTAATAAATGTGTGGCTGACATTGACGCCAACGTATGTTGGTAGTATGTGAAGTTGGTTTGTGGTCAGCTTTTGTTCACAGTGCTTTTATCTTGCCTAGCTCCTTATGGAGTAAATATTATGTGCAAGTATTGAAAAGATTTTTCTCTCAAAGTATAGCCAAAGCTTTTTTTGGCTTAATTTCTCCTATGGATCACAGGAGTGCGCTGTTTGTTCTGCACTCCCGTGACCCATTTTCAGCCAACAATGGGCTAAAGCCTGCAGTCGGCTGTCATCAGAGCCAGTCCAGGCTGTGAAAGGATTCTGATCATATGGTAAAGATCCACCAGGTTCCTCGACTGGCAGTTGTGTCAGGCTTTTACAGTGCTGCCAAGAGCCTGAGCCAGCTGCTTCTGCCCCCTCCACATCTCGGTGCTCCAGTAAGTGCTGGAGGGGGCAGAGCAAGAGAGTCTGTGATTTATGGTCACCATCTCTTTGCAAGCTGAAGACCGGGATCTATGCAATCAGCTGTGATTGATCGCTCTGTTCTTGGTCTTCGAGCCAGCATGGCATGGTGCAGCATCGGACCAATGCTGAAATCCACCTAGGTGAGTATAATATAAAGTTCCCCACGTTTTCCAATGATAGCCATTCATATATGTAAGACTTAAAGTTGCAGCGACTTCAAAGTATTTCATGCACTACTTTGGTTCGACTTTCATGCAACTTGAGAGCCAGTGTTAACCCTGAGAAGTAGAATGAAAGTCATACCTGAATTTTATACAATGCACCAGTTGTCCATTACCGCTGGTCAAAGCCAAAGTTGTATCCAAGTTGCACCCATCCAAAGTCGGCACAACTTTTGAATCTTACAAGTGTGAATGGAGCCTAAAGTGATACTAAACCGAAGTGTTTATTGCCATAAAGTCCCCTTTCACATGCGGCAGGATCTGTTGCACAGACTCTGCTAGCTCAGTGGAGGCAGATGACAGGTCTCCGCTTTTTGTGCTGAGATGAACTTGTCAAAGCCCCGCTGTTTTCTATGGGGAGATCGGACGAAAATGGACGTTTTCATCCAATCCGACCCGAAGGATGGCTAACGTATCGCTATCAGTCTGTTTTAAGCAGATCTTGTCAGATTGGAAAGGAAGGCGGGTGTAAGCGGACACATAGCCCTTAACTAATAAGTCAATGGGTGACCTACTTAGATCTGCCTGAAAAACGGACCTGCGGATCCACTTAGGCCGATCTCATGAAAGGGGCCTAATTCATTGGCCTAAATTATATAATGCCGCTTTATTTTTATTTTTTTAACCCTCTTAAGTACCTTATTCCTGCAGAACTGTTGTGTGGTCACATGACCTTTCCCTGTTCTTTGGTATCTGCAGGTAAAGATCCTTGATGGGGGGCTTCTATTACTCTGATGTATGCTCTCTATAGTACAAGTGTAGGCAACCTGGGGCCCTGCAGCTGTTGCAGAACTATAAGTCCCATCATGCCTCTGCGAGTAATTGTAACTGCCAGCGTTGCAATGCCTAATGGGAAATGTAGTTCCACGGCAGCTGGAGAGCACCAGGTTGCCTACCCCTGCTAAAGTAGGAATCTGTCTGGCCAGCCCTGATGTGTGCTGTACCAGTCCCATGACTATAAAAGTGTTTCAGAGCCATTTAAATTGGATTATAAATATCAACTGTTTTACAGCTCCCAATAAATCTTTATTGAACATAAAATGTGTATATTTTGTGTATTAATATGGTGTAGGCGGAGTCAAAGATGACCGACACTAGCTTTCATTTTGTTCAGGCGTCATCTGCATTCAAGGTTTTTTTTTTTTTCTTCGTCATCTTCTTTACAATTGTTGCCAATTGCATTGGATGTTTTAATATTGATCTATATTAAAGCTAAGCATTTTGAGTGTTAGTGAATGTAATCATTCAACATACTATATTCCACCCCTATAGCATTTAGCAATAGAAGGACATGGAGGAGGAGGGGAGTGTCATATAATAATGCGTATACAACATGTATGACTATATAGTCATGTGGGCTGTACAGATTAATAAAATGGGAACAAATGAAGAGGTTATAAGGAAATACAAACTGGATCATACTCAATAGAGAACACCAGCTGGTCTACACAATCTAAGGCACCAGTTGAGCACATAAAGATGCAAGGGACAGCTGAAGGCAGGATCAACCAGGTATATTTCACTCTACACAAAACGCTTTAGTGGCTTTGTGAATGTGCACACACTGTTATATAGCATGCAATGAGTTTTTCATAGTCTGGGTTTAATGACACTTTAAGCTTGCAGCAAGTTTTGTCTGCCTTCCGCTTCCTGGTTCGTGTCTGAACATATTGAAGCAAGAGTATGTGTAGCTAAGATTTTCAGACAGAAGGAGTTAGTGGGGGCATCTCCCATGGCAGGTAACCTTAATGCAAGTTTGTGAAAGTTATCAAGAATATATAAATATGTTGTACAAGCCTGCCTTTCACATCACACCATTGATTTATGTATTAATGCCTCATGTTTTTCAGCAGCTCAGGATCGGCAGGACATGACTCTCAATCTGGGCTCTGGCAGTATCAACATGTCCATTGAAATTAATGGCACTATGTATACAGGTAATATGCAGCCTATTGTGGGGTGGGGGGGGCAGTATAAAAATGGGATACTTATTATGTTTTTTTTGTACTTAAAACCTGCCTAAAAACCTGCTAGGAGGAATTGAAATGTATAGCATAGCAGTAAAATATAACATTGGTTGTAACTCCACTTTATGTGCCTAGCATAAAGAAAAGCTATCACAGAAGAAATATTCTGCAATTGCTGACCCCTAATTTGGTGCTAGGTGCTTTCAGTGTACAGATTCAGAACAATTAAGCAGAATAAGGCAAGTCGGCCTACATGCTCGATGATTCAAAGTGTTAAAGCATGAGGGCCTTGCTAGGGCTTCCATTCTACCCCCTTTTCAAAAATGTATTAAAGCAAAACTCCAGATGGCAAAAAAAAAAATACAGGGCTGCATGGGGCATATATAGTAAAACTTGTATTTATTTTCCTTTTGTCAAGAAAAAAAGTGTGTATGTGAACCTAAATCTGCTGATAGTCCTCAACGTTACTGTGAAGATAACTTGTCACTGCCGCATCCTGTCTCAATGTGTCTGGTCACCTGGTTAATCTTCCCAGGCAACACAAGTATAATCATAGTGGGTGGTGCATTAGCATTGACCCCACCCCCCCTACCCAGCCATGCCCTTTCACTTGAGTGGCAGCACATGCAAATCAGTATCTGGATGCTTCCCATCCCCACCAATGCTACCCTGTTTCTAAAGGCAGTAGAGTTCAATCTTACTGAATGGGAAATTAATTTGATTTAGAAAACCACTAAATGAGGGAAATGTTTCCTTCTTTTTTTTTTTTGGTACATAATAAAATAACAAAAGTAGATGGCTCCTTATGTAGAAACACGTTTTCATCCAGTACAGGATTGCTCCCAGTGCAGCAATGCACATAACCTTGTCTATGCACGACATACGATTGTCTAAAATTGCCCACTGTCTCTGCACCCTTAATACATGCAGTCAGAGCACAGATTGCCAACTACACAGGACTCCTTCTTTAGGCATGCAGAAATTGTATTATGGAAGATGTAGACTTTCCAGTGTTCCAGGGTCCCGTCCACAACCCAGTGCTATTTATAAGCTTTGGGACAGTTTTTGATGACATTGCTGTTTTTAAGAGGTGATTAAAATCCTTAGCCATTTGGGATTCTTATGGCATAGAACTGTACTCTTATAGAACTGTAACCTTAGCTGATACTAGAACACATTGTAGTGTGCAAGAGATGGCACATAATTATAGGACAGCTACTATTCTGTAACAAAATAATTATATACCTCAACTACTAGTATACCGTTTTGTAACTGCATTATTCGACTGCATTGGGTGTTTAAGTGCATCTGCAGAGATGCATGTATGTCTTGGTTCATACCAATGCAAGAGCGGTGGAGCGTGCTCCTTCATGTTCTGTGCAGGTCACGCAAAAGAAGTGCCTGATCGACGTGCTGCACGACTGTGCATTTATGTGCAACACACCATGATGAATTTAGCCATATTGGACCACTTAAAAAAAGCAGGTTTTACTTATGACGGATACCATATGTTGATTTAGCAAAACTGTTGTGCTCGTATAGCTTGAGTTTTAGACCCCTTTCACACTGAAGCGGTTTTTAATCAGTTTAGCGTTAAAAATAGCACTATTAAAACGCTTTCCATGCATCACAATGGACCCTTTCACACAGTCCTGCAAGCGGCATCTTTGGAGCAGCTTTCGGGCGCTGAAATAACGCTCCAAAAACGCCCTCTCCATTGAAACGAATTAAAAGCGCTGTAAAAACATCTTACCCTTTTACACTGAGCCACTGTAAAAACACCCTAAAACTTTGGGGTCTTAGCGGTGCTTTACCAGCACATTAAGATTGCAGATGAGGCTTCGCTCGAAAAAAGCCCTAGTGTGAAAGGGCTGTGTTCGATTAATCTTTTTTTTTAATCGACTCATTTTGATTAATTATAATGCACATACAGATCCAACTACTTTTAGCTGATCTCCCTGCAGGCCGATTCCCAGTCCAGCTACCAACCACTGGAAAAATGGATAGCGGGATACAAAAAAACACACAAAGGCAGCGCTGACTGGGAATAGCATTAAAACTTTTATAGTCTCCAAGTAGGTAACCAAATATTGCACTGGAGATAAAATCGATGGAGCTACATAAACTGTAAAAATGGTGCGAGTAATACCAAAGGGTAGCAAAAGCAGTCATAAAAACATGTAGCCAAGTATGATACTGGTATAAAAATGTGTACAACGATACCACTGCTGAATCTAGATGAGGAGGGGTTAACATCAGTCCGTCGGCATGTAGATGTCCCATGAAGGGAACTATCGCAACTCCTATTGGATGGTTGTAGAATCCCAGGTTGATTGAGGGAAGTGCAACAACCCTTGCGTGTGGCAGATAGTAAGGTCCCGCCGGCATGCAGATATGAAGGCACAGCAAAGGAGCCCTTCAGATGGACATGGCAAGCCTCGCCTGTGTCCGTGACGTTACCGGATCTCCGACAGAACCAATCAAAAGGTTTAATCGATCAAAAATATTTTGATCGATCAAAAAAATTAAAGATTAATTAACATTAATTTGCACAGCCCAAGAAAGGGGCCTTCGTGATTTTGTCAAAAATAAACTGTCATAACCTCCATACATGAGACATCTTGTTACACAACACAGGTGCTAGGCAACATGATATACAGTCCCTAACAAAAGTCTTGTCGCTTGTGTACAAATTGACCTGAAGTGCCGCTAAAATATATTTCTAATCAGGATTTTGTTCCAAGAAATGGGTCATTTTAATCCCAACAGCTTTTGTAATGTTTCAGTGCAAAACGAAACTGACAAAGTATTCCAATATTCACAGCTTGGTAAAGCCCATTGAGTCAATTTTTGCCAAGACATAAGTGTTGTCGCCTTGTCATATGAGCTTCACCTGTGACTAATAATGGATCAATTGGGTCTCAGGTGTGTATAAAAAGAACCCCAGTACACTAGACCTTCTCAACTGCAACTAGACCTCTGCAAACATGCCTAAGATTCACCCAGAGACTAAAGTGTTGATTATCAAGAGGCTGGAGACCAGATCCACTGCTGATGTGGCAGACACCTTTAATGTGTCTCAGCAACAAGTTCAGAGGATAAAAAAAAAAGATGTGAAGAGACTGGAGACGTTTTGGACAAGGCCAGGTCAGGCCGACCCAGCAAGACAACTTCTCGAGAGGACCGTTTGTTGGCTCGAAAGTCCAAGGCCAGCTCATTTTCCACTGCAGCAGAGCTCCACGAGACCTGGTCACCTGAAGTCCCTGTGTCAACCAGAACAGTTTGTCGGATTCTGTCTCGAAATGGAATCAGTGCCCATAAGCCAGCACTAAACAAAAGACAATTGAAAAACCGTGTGGCATTTACTAAGGGCCACAGCCTTCTAAAAGTATGGACTCTGGAAAAGCAGTGCTGTGGAGTCGGAGGAAATTTTGGGTACCTGGAGTCGGCAAACAATGCTCCGACTCCTACTAAATTTAGAGTGTCGGAACATTTAGGAGTCGGAACTTTTATTTACCGACTCCACAGCCCTGTGGAAAAGTGGCAGAAGGTGGATTTTTCAGATGAATCTTCTGTTGAATTACACCACAGTCGCCGCAAATATTGCAGGAGACCTACTGGAACCCACATGGAGCCGAGATTTACCCAGAAAACAGTGAAGTTTGGTGGAGGCAAAATCATGGTCTGGGGTTACATCCAGTATGGGGGTGTGCGAGGGATCTGCAGGGTGGAAGGCAACATCAATAATCTTAAATGGCAAAAAATCTTAAATAAAGCTACCTCTTATATTCCCAACCATAAAAAAGGCCAAATTTTGCAGCAGGATGGTGCTCAATCGCATACTTCTCCACATCAAAGTTCCTTAAGGCGAAGAAGATCCAGATGTTCCTGGATTGGCCAGCCCAGTCACCAGACATGAACATCATTGATCATATGTGGTGTAGGATGAAAGAGGAAGCATGGAAGACAAAACCAAAGAATATTGATGAACTCTGGGAGGCATGCAAGACTGTTTTCTTTGCTATTCCTGATGACTTCATCAATAAATTGTATGAATCCTTGCCAAACCGCATGGATGCTGTCCTTCAAGCTCATGGAAGTCCTACAAGATATTACATTTGGATCTCACAGCACCACTACTTAATTTGCTGACATATTTTTTGGATTTTCAGTAAAGTTGTTCAATTTCTGTATAGGCGACAAAACTTTTGTCTTGTCAAAATTTGACCTTTCTGTCTTGATTAAATGATAAATCTTTTGTCAGTGAAACTACAGTAACTTATTTTGGTGCATTAAACATCATTTGGGAGAGCTTTAGTATTTCATATGAGCTTTTCTAACACCAACTGATTAAGTCAGGTTAATGGCAGGAGTTTCTACAAAATAGACAAGCGACGAGACTTTTGTCAGGGACTGTAGTTCAAATATATGCATTATTACCCAGAACCTCAGCTCTTCGAAAATGGCTGGTAGATGACTGACTGAATCCAAGGGCATATTTCAGACCAAATAACAGCATCGCTTCCCAGCACAAATAAAAGTTTGACTAATGACAGAATGTGGGTGGAAAAATAACGTTATTGTATAATTTAGGCTGGCCATACATGATACAATTTTCTGTCCAATTTTCTTTAGATTTACCTTCAACTATGTAGTGCAAGGGCCTGCCTGATTGCATACAATTGAAAGTGTTGTTTAGTTTGATCTCATATTATATGGTTTTTGGTAAACCTAAAAGAAAATTGCACAGAAAATTGTATCATGTATGGCCAGCCTTACTCCTAGAAATGTGATTGTTTAGAAATGCTTTTTTTGTTTTGTTTTATCAACAATTCGCATTAGCTGTGGGCCAATTACAGCATTAGGAAACACAGCTGTTATGAACGCATTCCTTCATTACAGCTTTGTTGACATAGTGATCATGTGACTGCATAGCGATCACATGATCACGAGGAACCGCAATCCACTGTCTGGTGGACACAGCGGTTCCAAATGCGATACACGCCCATAACCTGCAGCAGGCTGGTTGATGTACATATGTACAGTTGATATAAAAAGTCTACACACCCCTATTAAAATGTCAGGTTTCTGTGATGTGAAAAAATGACAAAAATAATTTCAGAACTTTTTCCACCTTTTTTTAATGTGACCTATAAACTGTACAGCTCGATTGAACGACAAACTGAAATCCTTTAGGTGGGGGGAGTAAAAAAACAAACAAAAAAATAAAAACATGTAGTTGCATAAGTGTGCACCGCACACCATAACTAGGGATGTAGCTGTGACCTTGATGGTTGTCTTTATTTAAAAAAGGAAAAATGCACTACAAATCACAGCACAGAGTACAGGGATAAAACAGCTGACGCGTTTCGCACTCAATTAGTGCTTAGCTATGACTAAGCACTAATAGTGCAAAACTCATCAGCTGTTTTATCCCTGTACTCTGTGCTGTGATTTGTAGTGCATTTTTCCTTTTTTAAAAGATAACCATAGAGGTTTTTTGGAGTGCGGCTGTCCATATTTTCTTTTCTACTTGTTGCCTTGTGCATTCCTAGCACCCTTGGTTTCCGGAGGAGACACTGATCACCTTAACACTATCCACCTGGAGCGGTAGCTCCCTTTTTCTAGAGATGTAGCTGTGTTCAGAATTAATCACATTCAAACTCATGTTAAATAGGAGTCAAGTACACACCTGCCATCATTTAAAGTGCCTCTGATCAACCCCAAATAACATGCAGCTTCTAGACATTTTCTTAGTCACATCCTACAGCAAAAGCAATGGTCCCCAGGGAGCTTCAAAAGCTTTAGGATCGCATTGTTAAAAGGTATCTGTCAGGAGAAGGATACAAAAGAATTTCCAAGGCGTTGGATATACCATGGAACACAGCGAAGACGGTCATCAAATGTAGAAAATATGGCACAACCAAGAACTGGACATCCCTCCAAAATTGATGAAAAGACAAAAAAAATGGTCAGGGAGGCTGCCACGAGGCCTGCAGGATAAGCTGACAAGTACTGGCTGTGTGGTACATGTGACAATATCCCGTATTCTTCGCATGTCTGGGGTGGAGTAGCAAGACAGAAGCCTTTTCTTACAAAGAAAAACATCCAAGTCCAGTTAAATTTTGCAAAAACACATCTGAAGTCTCCCAAAAGCATATGGGAAAATGTTATGGTCCGAGGAAACCAAGGTTGAACCTTTTGGCCATAATTACTAAAGTTTTATGTTTGGCGCAAAAACACTCCACATCACCAAATGGCTCCTCAGAACGCTAATGCTCCTTGGAAATGTGTGTCATTATCCACGATGTAGTGCGCTTCCCCTAGGGCTAACGGGACAGGAACACTGTTTGTGTTTTAATCGTTGCCATCACGACGAGGCGGGCATTTCCTACGTCTCCGCCCATTGGCAACCCGAGATGTTTACGGCGCTGCGTTGTGCTTTCAATGCCCATGCGCGAGATTGGGGTGGGACGGGCAGTGCATGATGGTCAGCGGTAATCGGGAAGTAAGTTCTTCTGGGCTTCACATGCCCACAAGCAAACTTACAACTTCAGCAATGATTTTATATAAGTCACTTTACTGAAAAACTCGAGCGACCTGCTGCGATTTTGGACACAGTCTAATTATTTGTAATATAGAATTGACGAAAGATTTTTTTAAATTTGATTGGAACCACACTTTAAGGGTGTGCACACTAATGCAACCATATTACTTTAGTTTTTTTACTCCCCTCCACCTAAAAGATTTGTTTGTTAAACTGAGTTGTACAGTTTAACCACTTAAGCCCCGGACCAATATGCTGCTAAATGTCCAGAGGCGTTTTTACAATTCGGCACTGCGTCGCTTTAACAGACGATTGCGCGGTCGTGCGACATGGCTCCCAAACAAAATTTGCGTTTTTTTTGTTCCCACAAATAGAGCTTTCTTTTGATGGTATTTGATCGCCTCTGCAATTTTTATTTTTTGCGCTAAAAAAAAGAAATAGAGCGACATTTTTGAAAAAAAAAACTATTTTTACTTTTTGTTATAAGAAAAATTGAATAAACTAAATTTTAGTCAAACATTTAGGCCAAAATGTATTCAGCCACATGTCTTTAGTAAAAAAAAAGTCGCAATAAAAAAAAATTAACTACCTAGCAGCAACAGCGACACTAATACAGCGATTAGAAAAATGATCGCTTAGTGACGCTGGCAATAGGGGGTGAAAGGGTTAACTAGGGCGGTGATCAAGGGGTTAAAACTTTATTAGGTTCAGGGTAGCCCCATACCCCCCCCCCCCTAACACTAACTGCCTGTCACACTGACACTAAATGCAGTGATCAGTACATATATGATCACTGCATTCAGTGACAGTGTGACAGGGGGGTGATCGCAAGGGGTTAATGTGCCTATGTGTTCTGGTGTCAGTGTAGTGTTTGTGCGGACTTACTTTGACTCTTCTCTCATCTCGGCGGTTTGAAAATACCGCCGAGATGAGAGCTGCATCACTTCCTCTGCCTATGTTTACATTTTACAGGCAGAGGAAGTGACGCGGCGCACAGGATTGGCTGGGAGCGATCACGAGGGGAGGACAGAAACAAACCACTGCCCCCTCGAGTCGGATCGCTCTCGGAGGTAAGCCGACCGCTGCACGCAGCGGAGGGGGTCCCGATCGGACCCCCGACCCGCTGGAAGGCAGGGACATATATATACGCCCATCTGCCTGTACATGCCCTTCTGTGGATGTTAATAGGCGTGCGGCGGTCGTTAAGTGTTTAAGTCACATTAAAGTGAAACTATTTCTGAAATGTATTTTTCTTTGTCTCCATTTATTTTATTTTTTTATATCACAGAAACCTGACATTTTAACGGGTGTGTGGACTTTTATATCCACTGTAGATGATTCAGCCTGCCTGTGCCAGCCTCCCAGAGTAGGAGTACTGTGGGCGGTCAGCAAGTGTTTAACCACTTGACCACTGGGCACTTAAACCCCCTTCCTAACCAGACCAATTTTCAGCTTTCGGTGCTCTCACAATTTGAATGACAATTACTCAGTCATACAACATTCTACCCATTTGAAATTTGTCCTTTTTTTCACACAAATAGAGCTTTCTTTTGGTGGTATTTGATCACCTCTGGGTTTTTTATTTTTTGCGCTATAAAAGAAAAACGACTGAAAATTCTGTAAAAAAAAAACAAACTTGTTTCTGTCATATTAGCAGGTTATTTCTCACACACAGCATATGCATACCACAAATTACACCCCAAAACACATTCTGCTATTCCTCCCGAGTATGGCGATACCCCATGTGTGGGACTTTTACACAGCGTGGCCACATACAGAGGCCCAACATGCAGGGAGCGCCACCAGGCGTTCTGGAACACCCAGACCAATTCTGACATTTCTCTCCTACATGGAAAAATCATCATTTATTTGCTAGAAAATTACATAGAACCCCAAAACATTATATATGCTTTTTTAGCAAAGACCCTAGAGAATACAATGGCGGCCGTTACAACTTTTTATCTCGCACGGTATTTTCGCAGAAATTTATTGAACGCGTGTTTTTTAAAAAACTGTTTTGTGCTTAAAAGAAAACAGTAAAGTTAGCCCAATTTTTTTTCATAATGTGAAAGATGAAGTTACGCCGAGTAAATAGATACCCAACATGTCACACTTCAAAATTGCGCACACTCGTGGAATGGCGCCAAACTTCGCTACTTAAAAATCCCCATAGGCGGTATTGCAGAGTATTGGGGTATTGCAAAGTATCATGCGGGGTATTGCCGAGTACTGGGGGGTATTGCCGAGTACTGGGGGGTATTGCCGAGTACTGGGGGGTATTGCCGAGTACTGGGGGGTATTGCCGAGTACTGGGGGGGGGGTCTTGCCGGGTACTGGGGGGTCTTGCCGGGTATTGGGGGGACCCAGGGGACGCGCAATCGCGAAAGTGAAGGACGACGTCCCAGGGACGTCGTCCCAAGATAACCGCGCCGTAGCAGTAAAATGCTTATGGCGCGGTGGTTAAGCTGTTTTGTAATATTTGTCTTGCTTATGTTTTTGTGTAATATGAATTTGTGTGTACATTTTGTTGCTGCCATTTCTATTACTTTTATTGTCTCCTAATGTACAGTGCGGAAAATAAGTATTTGAACACCCTGCTATTTTGCAAGTTCTCCCACTTGGAAATCATGGAGGGGTCTGAAATTGTCATCGTAGGTGCATGTCCACTGTGAGAGACATAATCCAAAAAAAAATTCCAGAAATCACAATTTATGAATTTTTAACTATTTATTTGTATGATACAGCTGCAAAGTAGTATTTGAACACCTGTCTATCAGCTAGAATTCTGACCCTCAAAGACCTGTTAGTCTGCTTTTAAAATGTCCACCTCCACTCCATTTATTATCCTAAATTAGATGCACCTGTTTGAGGTCATTAGCTGCATAAAGACACCTGTCCACCCCATACAATCAGTAAGAATCCAACTACTAACATAGCCAAGACCAAAGAGCTGTCCAAAGACACTAGAGACAAAATTGTACACCTCCACAAGGCTGGAAAGGGCTACCGGGAAATTGCCAAGCAGCTTGGTGAAAAAAGGTCCACTGTTGGAGCAATCATTAGAAAATGGAAGAAGCTAAACATGACTGTCAATCTCCCATGGACTGGGGCTCCATGCAAAATATCACCTCGTGGGGTCTCAATGATCCTAAGAAAGGTGAGAAATTAGCCCAGGACTACACAGGAGGAGCTGGTCAATGACCTGAAAAGAGCTGGTACCACCGTTTCCAAGGTTACTGTTGGTAATACACTAAAGCCCCATACACACTATCAGTTTTCCTGACAGTTTTCTCTTCAGGTTTACCAAAACCATCTAATATGAGGTCAAACCTCAAGAGTTTCAATGTGTATGCAATCAAGCAGGCCCTTGCACTACATGGTTTTGGTAAACCTGATGAGAAAACCGTCAGGAAAACTGATAGTGTGTATGGGGCTTAAGACGTCATGGTTTGAAATCATGCATGGCACAGAAGGTTCCCCTGCTTAAACCAGCACATGTCAAGGCCCGTCTTAAGTTTGCCAATGACCATTTGGATGATCCAGAGGAGTCATTGGAGAAAGTCATGTGGTCAGATGAGACCAAAATAGAACTTTTTGGTCATAATTCCACTAACCGTGTTTGGAGGAAATAGAATGATGAGTACCATCCCTACTGTGAAGCATGGGGGTGGTAGCATCATGCTTTGGGGGTGTTTTTCTGCACATGGGACAGGGCGACTTTACTGTATTAAGGAGAGGATGACCGGGGCCATGTATTGCGAGATTTTGGGCAACAACCTCCTTCCCTCAGTTAGAGCTTTGAAGATGGGTCGAGGCTGGGTCTTCCAACATGACAATGACCCGAAGCACACAGCCAGGATAACCAAGGAGTGGCTCTGTAAGAAGCATATCAAGGTTCTGGCGTGGCCTAGCCAGTCTCCAGACCTAAACCCAATAGAGAATCTTTGGAGGGAGCTCAAACTCTGTGTTTATCAGCGACAGCCCAGAAACCTGACTGATCTAGAGAAGATCTGTGTGGAGGAGTGGGCCAAAATCCCTCCTCCAGTGTGTGCAAACCTGGTGAAAAACTACAAGAAACGTTTGACCTCTGTAATTGCAAACAAAGGCTACTGTACCAAATATTAACATTGATTTTCTCAGGTGTTCAAATACTTATTTGCAGCTGTATCATACAAATAAATAGTTAAAAAAATCATACATTGTGATTTCTGGATTTTTTTTTTTGATTGTCTCTCACAGTGGACATGCACCTATGATGACAATTTCAGACTCCTCCATGATTTCCAAGTGGGAGAACTTGCAAAATAGCAGGGTGTTCAAATACTTCTTTTCTGCACTGTACTTTGGATCCTAACCTGCTATTGGTACTACAAAACTTATGCTGCACGTTGTGTTTTTTTTTTTTTATATATATATATATTTATTTTTACATCTAAAAATGCATTGTATGGTGCATCTTATTTGAACAAATATAACATTTCCTAAACTGATCTCTTCTGTGTTTCTTTTGTAGGCATTTTATATGCTCAGAAGCCCGTTCCTTTAATTGCGGGTTATACTGGGCAAAGCGGAGGGAGCAGCAGCAATACTTCGCAAGCATCCCAGAGTCCCACTTCCTCCCGGGGCACCCCAGGAGCAGAACCCTCCACCAGCTGGTCCCTCTGAAGCCTTGTTCTCTACCAAGGGAGAGATTGGGAAAAGGAGGGAACGAGCATGATACTACTTACCTCCTCCGCGAGAAAGCGTTACACAACCTTACCTACCTCAGCTTCAGGAAGACTTCAGCTCCATTTACCTCACCTTTAATAAAAGGTTACACAACCAGTTTACCTCAATGTTTGATAGCATTACACAATATCACTGATGGGCAGGAAGAAGATCTGGGAAAAACCCAGCTGCAAACCTGCCTTTTGGGCTTCAGCTCCTACCTACTGTATGGTGTTCTTGAGCAGACCTTGCTGTCCCATTCTCCTTGTAGTTCTGTGAGGTGCTAATCTCACACCCGCTTCCTCATCTGCATCATTTATGGTGGGTGGCAGGAAGGAGCTTGGAGACCTAAAATGTGCAAGTGGCACATGAAGACGTTTCTACCAAGGCCACCTCATCCCTTCTAGGATCTGTTTCCTTCCTTACAGGCTATCGCACAACCTCAAAATGTGCTTATGACAGTAGATGTTTTATAGGACATTTAGCCAAGATGAGTTGGGTTTTTTCACTTAGTTCTATCTTGTAATCAGGAGTAAGTTTTAAAGAATCATCCTGAATATGTTTTAATACCTGGTATCTTCTGATGTGATGTGGTATTGGTTTGACACTATAGAGTTGCAAATACCTCACGTTCAATATGTTTTTTATATTCGAAGAATTGTTTTATCTACAAAGAAACTTGGATACCTTTTGCAGTTGCCATCCTAATCATTGAATGGTACTGCCCTTACATAAACAAATATGCCTCCTGCTTGTGTGTGTAATATAGAATGAGATTTCTTCTGCTTTCAGAAACATTTTTAATTCAGCCAAGGTAGGTGTTACCTTTTTAAGAGGCTGTGCCTTCTAAATTTTAATAGGCCTAAACACCTAACTTAAGGGTGTCCGTTCACTTAGACTCAACTTCGGATGCAGTCATCAGCTACCATGTTCAGTAACATCTGTTCAGCATCAGAATGTTCTGAAACGCTGTTGTCTGCAAGTGTGGACTATATTCATGAAGAAAATATAAAGGCCAACATTCTATTCTTTAAAAAAATGAAAATTGCTAAACAAAGGATATCCTAAATATTTGATAGGTGTGACTTTTTGATATAAAGCAAAACAGTAATTTTTCACTAGAATCAAATTTGATAGGAAATTAAAAAAACTGTTTTTTTTTTTTTAATTAAATTGCTTAAATTTCATTTAATTTGGCACCTGAGGCTCGTGAGCAGGCGTGGAACTATCTGTGCTTGAGCACAGTATAGGAAGAGCAAGGCAAATGTTTGGGAAAGTTCTATGACTCTTCTCCCACTTTTAGCCAATTGCTGCTGTTGATATTTCTACCTCCTGTTTTGTGCTGATTTCTGTCCATTGTCAGAATATAAACCTCCTGTAATCTGGCAGTCAGGCTGGTTTCAATGACTGCCAGACTACAGGGGATTTGAGGGCTCTGGTTCCAGATTTTAAGGTGTTTTTCTTTGTAAGGTTTATATATTTTTTTATTTTTTTGGTGCGCAGGCGTTATTGAAGTATAAAAAATGAATATTGAGGTCCAGTGACATCTATAAATGGATGCTAACATAATTTACCCATAATGAGCTTACATTTCATATAACCTTCTGTTTGCTAGAATATTGTCCCAAAACTCAGGAATCCAGTATGCAAGTTCTATTTATAGGTTTATTTAACAAATTTAGATGACCATGCAAATACATGCTGGTTTTTCTGATCTAAAAATATACAATTTGAAAATTTACAGTGTAGAGAAGTTAACGTACTAAAATAAGTAAAAAAATACGAAAAATGTAGAATTTAAATTGAAAAAAATGTTTTTCTTTGTGTAAAATATATATTTGCTAGATTTCCAAATCTTGGGCCCTGAATATGTGTATTGGTGGTTTAGGCTGATAGTAATACGTTGGTAAACTACATCTATACACTGCTTTTGTGAGAACACGACATGGTCCAATATCGCACTGTGGGGGGGGGGGAGGTGGGTTAGAAAGCACATTCTCAGACGCCATCTTAATGACAATCCCTGGTGCCTGGACTAGGCACAATGCATTACTCAATCATGTTTGTGATTGTTTTACTTGATTTGTTGTGTGTTTTTTGTTAACCTACTAATTGATGTTGCAAAAAAGAAAAAAAAAAGAGAGAAATGGGCTGGGGGTGTAGGAGATTATTTGGAAACGCTTGTCAAAAGGCGCACATAAAAAAAAACAAATTCTAGGTCAGTCAAGTTAAGATATTCCTCATGCTTTAATTTCACCAATGTGCTTTCATTTTGGGAAGTCTTTGTATTAAGAAAATGTTATCACACAGTCCTTTTTTGAGCTTTCCTGTGTTTTGTTTTGTTTTACGGCATCTGGCTAGTTTTACAGCCTTCTATTCAAACAAATTGCTGATTGTGTATTCCACAATTACAAAACCTGGGTGCCATTTGAGCTATCCATATTACTGCCTGACATTCTACAGGAGCCTATGGATGGATTTTGGCCCCCAGTGCCAAGAATCACTTCTCAAACTGAAATTAAGGTAACAAGTGGGCTTTCCACACCATTCAGTCTCTACCACCTGTAGGCTGTAGAAAGGTGAAATAAAAATTTTGAAGAATAAGAAAACGCCCCTAATTGTATAGTTTGTTTTTCTAGAAACATGAGTTTCTCCTTTTTCATTTGAATTCCTCACTTCTCCATTCTGACATAACTTGAAAAAATATGTTTCTAACTGCAGATTCATTGGTGGCGGATTTATCCCAAAGACTTTACATGAAGGCCTACTGTTCATACTAACCATATTATTGTCACTGTTTGATTCCTTGTTCCAGAGATGAAAATCCATCAGTAACATGTCCACTGTAGGCATGGTATTTGCCCTTTTAGCTTGAAATATTTTTTCTTTTCAAATTCCGGACATTCTCAATGATCCATGACAGGTACAAAATGTCAGTTTTCTGCTGCTAATTGTGGGAATGTAAAATAGTGACAAACACCAGCAGGTTATATTTAGTTGCGTTAAATCTTGTTTCCAGGACTCGTACATTTATTACACGTTTTATTAACCTCAGAAATGTACATTTTGTTTTTGTTTTTTGTTTTTTTTTCTGCTTGATAATACTTGAAGCACCAGTTACAGAAGAGAGAAATCGTCCATCATGCTAACTGAAGAACTTTACATTTTTAATTGGTTACTGGATTTGGAAACCACCTAGAGCAGTGTTTCCCAGGCTTTCCTTCAGGTACTGCATAGCGATCAGTGTATACTTAAAGTGGTTGTAAAGGCAGAAGTTTTTTTTATTTTAATGCATTCTATGCATTATGGTAAAAAGATATTGTCAATCAAAGTCAGTGAGCCAATGAGGGTGGCGCCTGGGCCATGGCTTATTTTCTGAATGGGCACACGTAGCCTCAGCTTGGCTGCCTCCATAACTGCTTGCTGTGTGGACACTCAACAGGAGGGAGGGGCCAGGAGCGCCAAAGAGGGACTCAAGAAGAGACACTGCTCTGTGAAAAATTATAACAGCCATTTTTTTGGTATAAAAAAATATCACTTTACCCACTTCAATTTTCCTGGCCACTAACAGGTAAACAGAGAGGCAGAACTAGAAGTGACTATCCTTGTCTCTTCCTATTTCCATGGTCACAGAGAGCATCGCTACCAGGCTCTGTAATTGGATGGCAGAACATGGTAAAGGTGGCAGGAGGGAGGAGGATGATCGGGGACCCCTTTTTCTACCCGCAGAAGTGATCGAGTAGCTGTTCAGCCACTTGAATAACTTCTGTTGAACAGGAAATTGCCAGCTGTAAGTTTTTATACAGAGATGATGCCTGCAGGTGGTATCCCCGTATAACCACTTCAACCTAAGGACATCCTATAGTATTGAAGTGGTTGTAAAGGCAGAAGTTTTTATTTTTTTCATCTTAATGCATTCTATACATTAAAATAAAAACCACCTGTGTGCAGCAGCGCCCCCTAATACTTACCTGAACCCCATCTCTGTCCAGCGGTGTGCACGAGTGTCTCGGCTGTCCAGGACTCTCCCTCCTGATTGGCTGAGACACAGCAGCGCTGCAGCCATTGGCTCCCACTGCTCTCAATGAGTCAGCCAATCGGGAAAGGGGGGGTGGGGCAGGACCGCAACTCCACATCTGAATGTATACACAGCTGAAGCTCGGCTCTGGTAAACCCATAGAAAGCTGCTTGCTGCGGGGGAACTCAACAGGAGAGAGGGGCTAGGAAAACCGAAGAGGAGGATCCAGACTGCTCTGTGCAAAACTATTTCACAGCGCAGGTAGGTATAACGTTTGTTCTTTAAAAATGAAAAAGAAACGAGACTTTAGTATAGCTTTAAATTATATCTCTCGGCAAAACTTTAAATTGTGGACATAGTGAAGTATAAGACCCCCTGTCAGTTCTTTTTATTTCAGTCTGTGAGCCTGTTGGTGAGATTCACCGCACAAATTGCACTGGTGACCACTAGGTGAGGAGAAATCCAAATTTATAGAGCTGTCCCCAGAAGGTGTAAAGGGAAAGCCCTTCAATGGCAAATTTCCCTCACTTTAGATTTCCTTTAAGCTCCTGTTGTGTCTCAGGGGCCAGAAGTGAGTTTCCCAAGGGTACTCGGACAGCAAATAAAATGACAACATTTTTCACCCTTCCCTCCCTTTTTGAGAACTAGAAAAACATGGTTTTTGGTCATTTTATTAGTTACTTTTTTAATTGCATTATCTTTTTAATATTTTATATTTAAATCCTAGAATTTTTTTTTTTTTCTTTTACAAATATTTAATATATTGCAAAAGATTACTCGAGCACTGTAGGCTAGCTAAAAAGACCGCTCAGTCTGAATGCCTTTTTGAAGTGTTTTTTTTTTTTTTTTCTTTGACTAAAGTCAGCTTAGCCATCTAACAAGGGATGAGTTTTCATCTCTAGGAACCCTTTCACACTGAGCCGCGGGCCACCTTAGCGGTAAAGTGCCGCTAGTTTTAGCTTTTTTGCTTTACCGTCATTTTAGCGATGCTATTCGGCCGCTAGCGGGGTGCTTTTAACCCCTGCTTCCGGCTGAGGAAAGGGTTGAATGCACACAAATTGTGCCGCCAAAGCGGGCGCCCACTCATTTCAGTGGGCAGGGGTGGTTTAGGAGCAGTGCATGCACTGCTTCTCCACTGCTCCAAAGAGGCTGCTTGCAGTTTTTTTTTTTTTAACGTCCTGCCAGCGCAGCACCCCCAGCACTCGGGCTTTCACACTGGGGCTGCAGGGGAGGCATTTTTGGCCCTTTAGCATTTTAAAAATGTCTGCAGTGTGAAATGGAGTTCAGTAAACAAGGGCACAGCTGCAATGGCTAACCATGTAAAAAGAAAAAGCATTCAACGCTCCATCTGCAGAATAGGCTACATAATGGTCAAATGCAATATTTGGAAATACATTATTTAGTTCTATTCATAATATATTCTACATATGCAAAGAGCCACTAAACATTTCTGTTTACACAGAAACCTAGGTGGTTATTTAAAAATCTGGCACTTGATGCCAAGTCTGGGAAACACTGACCTAGATTTTCATTATCAGCATCCATTAAATTTTGATTAGCATGTTCAAGAAAAAAAGACCTGAAGATCTTTATTTGCGGTTTGTGTGAAATCAGAGTTACTAGTGCTTTTTTTGACATACCTCATAAACCATCTTGGCTCTCAATCACAGATGAGACACTGAATTTATACAAGAGAACTGATGCATTGATGCCTACCAGGAGACGATAACAAATGCATTGATTTAAATTGTCCAGAGCAAAGCAAGTAAAGTCCTGGACCAATATATATTTTTTTCCATTAACTGGTAGGTTTGATTTGCAAAACCTTAGATCATTACCTCAATAAAATTCTATTTTTAAAATGTTTTAAATATTTCAATCTTTTAAGTGCCAGAGGTTGAGAAGTGAGACATCACTCTGGTTTTCAAATAGGATTATTATATATATATATTTTTTTTGTAATATTTGTGTGGTCTTGTGTATTTTTTTTTCTGTGTGTATATTTTTTATTGTTGAACCAAAGAACCTCGGGGATGGGGGGGAGATATGTGTTTAATCACTATTTTCAGCCTTAGAAGTAAAGTCTGAATTCCAGGCACGCACTGGGCGGGTAAAGAAAGGTTGGGTGGGAAAAGACTGTTTTAGGAATAAGGGGAGATAAATGTTTCCGCTGGTACAAAGATAACATTTGTTCAGGAAATTTGTAATGATTTTTGCAGTAAAGTCACTATTAAAAGAGACAAAATCTTGAGTCTTTGTTGTGTTCGTTTATTTGCTGTTTGTTAACCAGTTGCGTATAAACTCTACACTGTCGCCTGTATTATATGAGAAATGTGCTAGCAAGGTTTTGAGTGATTGAGGTCTTGTACAGTTTGTGTTCGGATGTCAAATTGGGAGCAGCTGCTGTGTCCCAATAGATGTAAATGGAGCGGTGTATACGGGACACCTGGGCACGCTGTAATATGACCATGTGAATGTGGTCCTAAGGGTGGTCTTTTATGCTTCAGCCATCTTCCCCAGTGCTTTTTTCAGGTCCCATGAAGCTTCTCTTTGGCCATTAGATGGCCACTGATAACTCCTGCACATATGCAAAAAAAGTTACTGTCTTTGACTACCTGTTCCACTCTTGGCATTCAAAACTGGCAGATGCATAGGGCAAAGGTTTTTTGTTTTTCAAAAAGACTGTTTAAATTTCAAAAACTCCCACTAGTGGCATTTTATTGTTGCAGAACTGATTTAACAAGCCAGATCATACCATTGTAAGTGCCTGTGAAAAGGCTTGCTCCCTCATACTTTCTACAAGTTGAGAGTTTTGTCAAATATATCTGACTCAAACATTGCCAATATTTTAGCAACATCTGAAGGCAAGTAATTGCATGTTTCTGAGCCAAGACCTACAAAGGCACTTCCTCAAAGTGTGCTAAACAGGAGTGTCTGTCTACTATAGTCACATGATCGGTTTTGGTATTGCAATAAGAAAACTATACCTTCAGCATAGCTATAGATGTACAAGCCCGCTTGACAGGTGAGTAACTTACTAAATAGAATGGGTTCCCTCCAATAAATGTGAGGACCTTACTGGGAATGCCTAAAACTTCAAGCTCTGCTTAGATAACTTGAAATGGGTAATGTGTTGCTACCATGGTTGCACGGAAGCAAAATGTAATTTCCTATGGTACAGGACACAGGCTTCTTTAAATCATTATGACTGATTTCTATGCAGCTACCTTTTGGTGATTTGGACATGAATGAGAGGCCGCAGGGAAAGCCCCCTCCCCCCTATATAATGCCCCCCATTCCCAGCCATCCTCAGTATGCTAATGTCCTTAGAGAGGAGTAGGGAGGGAGATGGCGTGCGTCTCCCTCCCTTTATTTTACAGATTGAGTCCCACCTCCGTTTTGACAGCACCCCCCCTAGGTCGTCTGTTCCTTTTGTCTAGCTAAAGGACTACCCGCTCATATAGCCCACCACCCCCATTTGGTGGATTTTGTATTGTCCATTTTATGGATTATTTTTTAAGGGCATCCACATTTCTCATGAGTGGTTGAGTGCTGATAGCCTAGCGCCTTTCCTGCATGGCATTGGGGAATAATAATGCTAATGTCCTTGGATGACTTTTTTTCTTCTCATTGGGATAATTGTACCCCCTTCTATGGAAGGTTTCTCACTCTGGGCGGTTGCTCTTTCACTACATAGCCACTGCGGCTGGTTATGCAACTTCTGGAATTGTGGACCCCTCGGCAGATCCTTGGTGTACCATACCCAGATCCTGCCTGTTTGGAAGATCTGGGGCAAACTTGTAGTGTTGCTTTCCTTTAAATCAAGCTGTAGACACTTCCCTTGGCACACATGCAGCATTTAGAATTGGGTACAAGGTGCTCTACAGGTCCTGAACCATGGTCTGCCTAGTGTGGTGCCCTATCTTGAAGTATCCATGTGGTGGATTATGCCCACTTGGATAGTTTTTATACATTCTTCCAGGTTGTCTATTGTATTTCACTTTTCTAAGGCACTAAGGGATTTTTGGGTATGCTGAAATGCCACAAAAAGTTCTTCCAGCTCACCCATCGTTGCACCTGCCATGACCACACGCTTTGCATCTATTCATCCACCCCCCAGGTTCTAATACTCTTATAGTTTTCACTGCATAGGCTCTCTCTGGGTCCAGGGCTGTCAGTGGGTTGATCTTCCCTCAGCTGTTGTTGCACTTATGGGAGCAAAGAAACAATGTACCTTGCAGCATTTCCAATGAGATGGGGAGAGAAACTGGCCGCTGGTCATCTAACCGCACCATAATGAGTGAGACCCAATTCACTCACCACCGTTGTATAAAGAGAACTGACCAAGAAGTATAGAGGGTCGATCAGACTGCCAACATACAGGGGGACTGACTGCTTTTATTATGCTTTGGCACAATGACTGCCAATATACTGGACGACAGAACTCCAGTATACAGCTGAACTGTCTGCTGGTATACCTGGGTACATTGACTGCCAGTATACAGGGGCACACTGACAACCATTGTGCTGATGTAAGGGGGCACACTTGAGTATTGACCACCAGTGTAAGATGGCACACAAAAAAAGCTACTCTTTTGGTGGTATTTGATGTCCTCTGCATTTTTACAAAGGGCGACAATTTTGAATATTTTTTTTAATTTTTTGCTATAATATCAATAAATACATTCATCAGTTTTTAGAATTGTGTGTGTGTGTGTGTGTATATGTGTGTGTGTGTGTGTGTGTGTGTGTATATATTATATATATATATATATATATATATATATACTTCTACTTATTTTTGGTAAGAAAAATCGCAATATGCATATATTGATAGGTTTGCGCAAAAGTTATTTAGTCTACAAACTATGGGATATATTTAAAGGGTCACTAAAGGGGAAAAAAAATTGGGCTGAAATGACTGTTTACAGGGTATAGAGCAGGGGTGGCCAACCAGTGGCCCGCGGAGCCATCTTATGTGGCCCGCGGCTTCCTGCTCTGGAATGGCAGGTTGGCAAGCCCAGATCACAGGTTGCCGACCCGCCATACCGCAGCATCAGTGTTTTGAATGAAGCTGGTGGTAGAGGAAGAAAGAGGCTGCGGAGCAGAGCCCCACTAAATGGGACCCTCAATTCACCTCTATAGAGTGACTGATATCCGTTTAAGCCCGCCTACCTCCAATCCAAAAAACAGAAGGGAATTTGTCTCCTTCCATCTGGGTGGATCGTAGGGCCTATAGAGTAGCCGTGACCTGTCATCCACCCACTTCGCTCATTGTGGCCCGCGACTTGTTACCAAGTAGCTTAAAGGGGTTCTAAAGGTACAAGTTTTTTTACCTTCATGCATCCTATGCATGAAGGTAAAAAAACATCTAGCAGCACCGGCCCCCCCCCGAGCCCCCGTTGTACTTACCTGACCGTTCGAATCTCCCGGGCGCGTCCACGTCGTCCTCTTCGGTTCCCAGCCTGGCCGTTGATTGGCTAGGCTGGGCGGATTGATAGCAGCGCAGCCATTGGCTAGCGCTGCTGTCAATCAGGGTGGATGACGCGGCGCGCTGGGGGGCGGAGCCGAGTGATACAGTCGGCGGCTATGGCCGCCGCTGTATCACGGGAGCGCGCTCGCAAAAGCTTTCCTCCATGCGAGCGCCCTCGCATGAAGAAGGAAAGCTTTTGCGAGGAGGAGCCCAGACAGCCGCCGAGGGACACCAGAAGACAGGTTTCCGGGCCACTCTGTGCAAAAGGAACTGCACAGTGGAGGTAAGTATCACATGTTTGTTATTTTTTTTTTTTTAAATCCCTGACTTTAGTGACCCTTTAAGTGGCCCTCGCTCTTCAAAAGGTTGGGCACCCCTGGTATAGAGACATAAAAGTTAACTGATTCCTTTTTAAAAATAGATAAAAATCAATCAAATAATCAACCTACAGTTCTAGTTTCGTTTTTGCTGTTATTTTCTGTCTCTCTGATGTACATAGCCAGAGAGCCAATAGAGGGCAGTGATGGTTTGTCTAAAAGCCCTCAGCTCCAACCCAGTTTCAGTTTACACACAGTAATCACACCTCCTTGATTAGTGACCACAGTGAGAAAGCTCCCAGCACTGTGGTTATAAGGAAACAGACAACCAGGCAGTGTGGAGTTTAGAGCAGAATTACAGCAACATCAAAGCAAAAACGAACAATGAGGACATGAAAACAGCACTGCAGTAAGGTAAAGGAAGCTAGCTAAAAAATGTTTTTCCTTTTGTGACCCTTTTAAGGACTTTTGTTTAATTTGTTTATGTATTTACTAGTAATGGTGTGGATCTGCTATTTTTAGCAGGACTGTGACGTTGCGGCGGACAAATCTGACCCCAAATGACACTTTTTGGGGACTAGTGACATTACATTGATCAGTGCTCTAAAAATGCACTGATCAATGTAAAAATTACACTGGCAGGGAAGAGGTTAACACTAGGTGTGTTCCCTTGGTGTGTTCTAACTGTAGGGGGGATGGGCTCACGGCACATGAGAGATCACTGGGAATAGAAGATCTCTTGCATGTCCCTTGTCAGAGTCTGCCCAACATGCAGGCACATTCGTGCAGCGGGCACGCGCTGGCCTGCGCGAGCCGCTGTACAGGTAAGGTGATTCACGCAGGAGAGCCGACCTGCCACAGTTTAACGATGGTGGCTGGTCAGCAAGTGGTTAAAGTACCCTTCACCTCCAGTTTGCAAATGTTGAACACAAATCCTAATGGGAGTGCCGATTGTCATTTTAACCACTTCAATACCAGGCACTTCCCCTTCCTGCCAAGCCAATTTTCAGCTTTCTGCGCTGTCTTTTTAAATGACAATAGTGCGGTCTCCTACACTGTACCCAAACAATTTATCATTTTGTTCCCACAATTAGAGCTTTCTTTTGGTGGTATTTGATATTTTTTTTTCCTAATAGGTATAGTAATACAGTGCGGAAAATAAGTATTTGAACACCCTGCTATTTTGCAAGTTCTCCCACTTGGAAATCATGGAGGGGTCTGAAATTGTCATCGTAGGTGCATGTCCACTGTGAGAGACATAATCAAAAAAGAAAATTCCAGAAATCACAATGTATGATTTTTTTAACTATTTATTTGTATGATACAGCTGCAAAGAAGTATTTGAACACCTGAGAAAATCAATGTTAATATTTGGTACAGAAGCCTTTGTTTACAATTACAGAGGTCAAACGTTTCTTGTAGTTTTTAACCAGGTTTGCACACACTGGAGGAGGGATTTTGGCCCACTCCTCCACACAGATCTTCTCTAGATCAGTCAGGTTTCTGGGCTGTCGCTGAGAAACACGGAGTTTGAGCTCCCTCCAAAGATTCTCTATTGGGTTTAGGTCTGGAGACTGGCTAGGCCACGCCAGAACCCTGAACGCCAGAACAGCCTTGGTTATCCTGGCTGTGTGCTTTGGGTCATTGTCATGTTGGAAGACCCAGCCTCGACCCATCTTCAAAGCTCTAACTGAGGGAAGGAGGTTGTTGGCCAAAATCTCGCAATACATGGCCCCGGTCATCCTCTCCTTAATACAGTGCAGTCGCCCTGTCCCATGTGCAGAAAAACACCCCCAAAGCATGATGCTACCACCCCCATGCTCCACAGTAGGGATGGTGTTCTTGGGATGGTACTCATCATTCTTCTTCCTCCAAACACGGTTAGTGGAATTATGACCAAAAAGTTATATTTTGGTCTCATCTGACCACATGACTTTCTCCCATGACTCCTCTGGATTATCTAAATGGTCATTGGCAATCTTAAGACGCGCCTTGACATGTGCTGATTTAAGCAGGGGAACCTTCCATGCCATGCATGATTTCAAACCATGACGTCTTAGTGTATTACCAACAGTAACCTTGGAAACGGTGGTCCCAGCTCTTTTCAGGTCATTGACCAGCTCCTCCCGTGTAGTCCTGGGCTGATTTCTCATCTTTCTTAGGATCATGGAGACCCCACGAGGTGAGATTTTGCATGGAGCCCCAGTCCGAGGGAGATTGACAGTCATGTTTAGCTTCTTCCATTTTCTAATGATTGCTCCAACAGTGGACCTTTTTTCACCAAGCTGCTTGGCAATTTCCCCGTAGCCCTTTCCAGACTTGTGGAGGTGTACAATTTTGTCTCTAGTGTCTTTGGACAGCTCTTTGGTCTTGGCCATGTTAGTAGTTGGATTCTTACTGATTGTATGGGGTGGACAGGTGCCTTTATGCAGCTAATGACCTCAAACAGGTGCATCTAATTTAGGATAATAAATGGAGTGGAGGTGGACATTTTAAAGGCAGACTAACAGGTCTTTGAGGGTCAGAATTCTAGCTGATAGACAGGTGTTCAAATACTTCTTTGCAGCTGTATCATACAAATAAATAGTTAAAAATTTATACATTTTTATTTTTGGATTATTTTTTTTGATTGTCTCTCACAGTGGACATGCACCTACGATGACAATTTCAGACCCCTCCATGATTTCCAAGTGGGAGAACTTGCAAAATAGCAGGGTGTTCAAATACTTATTTTCCGCACTGAATATACTAGGTTGAAATTCTTAGGTTTTGTAAGTTGATTTGGAGATGGAATTTATCTGCATCTACTTTGAAGAAGTCATTTCAGATGTAACCTATAGTACAAAGCTTCCTTTTACATATGTCCAGAGCTCTGGTGTGTTGTGTTTTTTTTTTTTTTTTTTTGCTCTGGGGTTTGACTTCATGCTCTGTTTTTGTTTTATTAACTTAGAAAGTTTTTAAATGTTAAATGAAGAAAATCTTTTTTTAGTGTGTGTAAGTATATGTGTGTGTATATATATATATATATATATATATATATATATGTGTGTGTGTGTGTGTGTGTATATCACACACACTTTCCATTTTTATTTCCTTTTATGTGCTTCTATATACTTGGAGCTTCTCCCAGGGAGATGAGCAGCAGCAGAGCATCCATTTACCTAAGCTGATCCCGGCTTTAAAGGGAACACACATTTATAGACCTTTTATCACTTAAGGTCTGTTATTTTAAGGTGAGTGGCTTTGTTGTACTTAGTGGTGACGGACCTCGTTTACACTTGGAAAGATAGGTAAAATTACATTTGGAAGATTCATTTTTATAATTGCTCTGGAATTTTTGCCATTTTAATGTGTGGAAAGACTAAGGCGGCGTACACCCGAGAAACTTGTCGGGCGAAACTCATCGTTCTGCCCGTCGAGTTCCTAGTTCGGCAGTCAAAAAGCTAGTCGAGGCAAATTCTCCCATTGAACAACGAGGAAATAGAGAACCTGCTCTTTTTGGCTCGACGAGTTCCTCGACTGGTTCCTCGGCAAAAAGTGTACTCACGACCGGTTTCCTCGGCAGAATACGTCTCCCATCGAGGTTCTTGCTGGATTCTGCCGAGAAAATCGGTCGTGTGTATGCGGCCTTAAAGTGCAGAGGAAGGAAGTTGTCCAACCTCCCTTACAAACTCTTCACACACACCTTGGACTCTATCTAAACACCATGGTAATCACCCTGTCACTTCACTCATATTCACTTTTCTTTGCTCTGGCACTTATGAATGAATGAAAACTTGTATAGCGCAGCACATGCGAACTTAATCGCCTCTGTTGTTCCTGTCTCCTTTGATATCAAAAGAGAGGAGTCTTGATCTTTCTCCTGAATGCCAAGTGGTTCTCCTCCAACCGAATGCTGGTTGGTAAAGCGTTCCATAGTCTGGGACCTTGGACCGCGAATCTTCTATCTCCTTTGGACTTATAGTCGGCTTTCGGTATCTGGAGTAGATTTTGGTTGGTTGGATCGCAGAATGCGATTGGGATTATGAGCTTTTATTTTTTCGCATAGATACTGGGGGGCATTTCCATGAATACATCTATGCGTTAGAGTGCTTTAAAAGCAATTCTGTCTTTTACTGGCAACCAATGAAGGTCTCTCAGTGAAGGCGAGATTGATTCCCAGGGTTTTTTCCCAGTCACAAGTCTGGCGGCCGTGTTCTGAACGACTTGCAGACTAGAGATTTGGTACTTGGGTAATTCGAGGTAAAGGGCATTTGCATAGTCCAGTCTGGAGTTTACAATTGTTCCCACCACGACTGCTATGTCTTTTTTGGGAATAAAAGGAGCAAGTCTGCGTAGTAGGCGCAGCAGATGGTGAGATCCGCTGACTACTGACCCTATTTGTGTGTCCATTGTCATGTAGGAGTCAAAGATGACCCCGAGACTTTTGACTTTGGCGCTAGGGGTGATGATTTTGCCCAGAATGGGCGGGGGTGTCCAAGTTGTTGCAGCTTGATTCTTACGCTTAGCGTGAAACAGGAGAAGTTCTGTTTTTGCTCCGTTGAGTTTAAGATAACTTTGTCATCCAGTTCTCTATCGTAGAGAGGCATGTCTCTAGCTTGAGGTGGTGATCCTTTTTATTGCAAATGCAGAAATAGTTGTGTGTCGTCTGCATATGAGTGATAAAGTAGTTTTTGACTTCTAATGATTTCAAAAAGAGGGCGAAGATAGATGTTGAATAACACCGGCGACAGGGGGCATCCTTGCACTCTGCACGATAATGTGCGTTTCTCAGAAGTGAAAGGTCCTAACTTCACTATTTGCGAACGGTTTTCCAAGAAAGAGTAGAACAGAGATAAATCGCCTTCTGCGACTCTGGCTACTTCAGCTAGCCGAGTCAATAACAGCTTGTGGTCTACAGTGTCGAAGGCTGCGCTTAGGTCCAACAGAACCAGAAGACAAGATTCTCCTTCGTCTGCGGCCTCGAGAGCGTCGTTCCATATTTTGAGCAACGCTGTTTCCGTCCCATGTCCGGGGCGGAAGCCTGACTGAAATGGATCAAGTAGGTTGTGGGTATCTAGATGCTGTTGCAGCTGTTTTACCACTACATTCTCCATTATCTTTGAGAGTACATTTAGGCCAGTTATGGGATGGCGATGGAGTGGGTCCTTGGGGTCCAGGGTGGGTTTCTTCAGGATGGGTCGAATTATGCCCTCTTTCAATTGGGAGGGCACTATGCCTTTCTTGAAAGATTGGTTGATAAGCTGTGTTATAGGAGGTGCCAGAATGTCCTTCCTTCATCAGTTTAGTGGGGATGATCTCATTCGGCGCTGTGCTATTACGCAGAGTACCAATGATATTATTTGTGGCCTGGATGGAGATGGGTTCCAATGTGAACTTACCTGATTCTGGTGCATTACTGCAGGTGTTGTATAAATAATTATGAGGGGGGGCTGCAGTGGGTATCGTTTTGCTGAATGCTTTGCCGGATTCTTTCGATTTTATTAATGAAGTAATGGTCATGAGCTCACACCAATATTAATGTTTTTGACTTCTACATCCCAGCTCAATTTCTGTCTGTCTTACCAGACACATCCATAGTCATCACCAGTAGTGTCACCATGGACGTTCTCATCCCTTTGAGAGTTTTATGCCGGCGTCCATCTTCCCCCAAGGGTCCTCGCCCCCTCAGCTCCCGGGAGAGATGCATGATGGTCACCACCAGTTTAGTGCCACTTGCACATGTTGTGTACTAACATGTTAATAGGGGAAGTGAAAAGGAGACTGGGATAAATTACGATGCAAAAAGGGTTATGATACTGATAGAACGGCAAGTTTCTTTTATGAAAATACAAAATATTTTTATTAAATACATATGAACATAAATAGCTTTGTTAAAAGAATTAATTGTGAAGATAGTGGTTGCAGCAACAATGTAGAATAGCGGCATGGAAGTCATATGTTCCCTACATGTTTCGCGATATGTCGCTTCTTCAGGGGAAAATCAGATCCACGCTTAAATACTGGTAACTAAATCAGAATCAAAAGAACATTATACATGCAATTAGCTAAAAAAGCAAAAACTACATGTGGTCTGATACATCAATTTGTATATATGTCAGAACAATGACTAAAAGGTAACAAAATTCCAGAGACAAATAATCATGGCATATGCTTACCAAGTTTTTGCTTTTTTAGCTAATTGCATGTATAAATTCATTTGATTCTGATTTAGCTACCAGTATTTAAGCGTAGATCTGATTTCCCCCTGAAGAAGCGACATCGTGAAACATGTAGGGAACATACTGTACAAACACCCCTAGTGGTTAACCCCTTCTTTTTTTTTTCCTCTTCACATCCGACTCCACCGTGTCCAGAGACTCGCTCGTGTCTACACGGGTAGAGAAAAGCCGTTGTTTCTACTTCGGTTTCGCATCATTTGTGAATATATATTATATCTATTTATTTTTAGCTTTATTTCGATATTTTTTTTTGTAATATATATATATATACACACACACACACACACACACACACACACACACACACACACACACACACACACGTGTTTTCCTCCATAATATTAGTAACCCCTTATGATTCTACTCGTCCTCACTTTACCCTCTATTCTCCCTCTTCCCTACTTATCTTCATCTACTAACCCCCCCCCCCCCCTGGTTTGTTCCTAGATCTCAACTTCTTCAAACATTTTCTTTGCATATTCCTCCTTATCTTCCCATCGTCTCCATTTTCTATTATATTTCTCAAGTTGGCTTTCATCACAGCTGCTTAGATACTCAAATCTATTATAGTTTTCTATCCGTGAGAGCCATTCTTTTATATCTGGTTTGTTTATATTTAACCAGTTTTAAATATAAACCTCTTAGCCGCATTTATTAACTGGGGGAGCAATGTTTCCTTACTTCTATTCTTAAGGCCTTTTACGTCATGGAACAAACAAGCATATATACTGTTGTCTAATTCCTCTCCAGTTATTTCTGTTACGACTTCTTGAATTTCTCGCCAATATTCTTTTATTTTAGGACAGCTCCACCAAATATGCATGGTTGTTCCAATCTGTCCACATTCCCTCCAGCACAATGGAGAATTGTCTTTATTAAACGTATTTATCATTTCAGGTGTCTTATGCCATCTAGTAATACACGTATAATTCATTTCAATTGTGTTAATATCTGTTGCAGTATTGTGAAAGGATGCTATTATTCTTTCAAGTTGTTGGTCTTCAAATTTCTTATTTATTTCTATTTCCCATTTTTTTTATAAAGTCTGGTTTATCTTTTTGTCTCTGCATCTGTCAGTATTTGATACATTTTTGATATCATGTGCTTTATTGGAGTTTGTGTAGCACACAGTTTTTCAAGTGGGGTTAAATTCCTTTCATCTCTTACAGATGCTGTAATTGTAAATATTCCCATTGATGTCCCACCTAAGTTCCTTGTTTATCTTCTGTAGTGTTTTTTATCTTCCCCCGTTCTGTAATATCCTTTATTTGTGCTGATCCCATTTTGTTTCCCAATCGTGTCTCTTTTCCCGGTATAAAGAAATTGGTGCTCGTGAGTGGGATTAAAGGTGAATTGTAGATCCATGTATACTAGGGACACTTTATATAGGAGCAAATTAAACTTTACCATGGTGATGCCCTAATGTTTGTATAACCTCCGATTGCAAGGAAGCACAGGTTCTTTGGAGGATGCAAGAATTGATCCTGCTACTGCTCCCACTCTGCTGCGGTGATGTTCCTCAAAAGTTTTTGGTTCCCCTGTCGTCGGGCCATTCGGAAAGTGCAGTGCTCAATGTGCAGTAGGGAGAGGTAAGCACCGATACAAAGTACTTGTGAAAGGCTCCCAATACTGAAACCAATACTTTGCAATTCCTCTCTGAACTCGCGTGCACCCACCGCTTTGCTGGGATCACGGTGCGCGTGCCCGGCGGCAACGATCGCCGCCGGGCACCTGCGATTGCCCAGTAACTGAACAGGGACGTGGAGCTCTGTGTGTAAACACAGAGCTCCACGTCCTTTAGGGAGAGAGGAGACCGATCTGTGTCCCTTGTACATAGGGACACAATTGGTCACCCCCCCCTACAGTTAGAACACAAACTAGGCTACACATTTAACCCTTTCCCCGTCCCCTAGTGGTTAACCCCTTCCCTGCCAGTCACATACCACCAAAAGAAAGCTCTATTTGTGGGGAAAAAGGGATGCCAATTTTGTTTGGGAGCCACGGCGCACGACCGCGCAATTGTCAGTTAAAGTGACGCAGTGCCGGAAGCTGAAATTTCGCCTGGGCAGAAAGGGGGTAAAACCTTCTGGGGCTGAAGTGGTTAAAGGTCAGTTTCTCTTTCGTTCATGGACGGATACCGCCTTAATCTTGACAAAGTGGGTATTAGCCTTCCTTTAGGAGTGACTAGGCAGAAAGTGTTAACAACTTCAAAGCTGAACAATCCCGCCCAGGGGGTGGTCCTACTGGCTATATTCCCTCCGCCTGCACTAAGCGGCTCAGTTTTTTTTCTGCCTAGCTAAGGAGAAGACATGGAGTTTTTTATTTATTCCAGATTAAAAAATGTATTTTTTATTTCTTTATCGTACATCATGGGAGACCAAGCCGTAAGTATTTACTTAATGGGTAATAGGCCACCTTCAGGTGTTGAAACTGGTAAACCCTAATTAAGGTAGTTTATTCCCTATATAACCCCTCCTCCTTCCAGGAGCACATCAGTTTTTTCGCCAGTGTCTAAAGGTGTTGGTCACGAGTGAAGAAGTGCTCTGAAGAGCTCCAGGAGGGATCCATGCTGGATTTAAATTCCTCCATAAAAAGCCAGATACAACCACATTGCCTCTGAGGCCTAAATGGATGGTACCTGGGACCTCGTATCCGAAGTGCGAGGCTTTGCCTGTAATGCCTCTCTTTGTAGGGCTGGATCCCAGAAATCCAGGGTTTAGGTCTTTGTAAAATTACCTAAAACTCCTGAGGGGGTGCTATACATGGCCCAAGACAGTGGAACCCTGTTTCAGGGAACCCCGTCCTTGAAGATTTGGCTAAACACAGCCCGCGGTGATGGGCGAAAGCTGGAATTTTTTCTGTTAATTCAGTAAAATCCTGCGGCGACGATGAGGTAAGGAAGAGACTTAGATATTTTTAAATGTCTTTGTATATCTTCCCTTAAGGAAAAGATTGTCATGCCTTAAAATCTCCACTAGAGGCAGTCTACGCACTTGCCATACTCTGTCGTCTTCACTAGAGCTCAGTCCTTGTGGAGAGGTAAAAATATTATAAAAAACAAAAAAAAATGTTTCTCTTAGTCTGATGGGACCAGTGGGTCCCTGATTGTTTTTTTTTTTCCTCTGTGCCTCGCTGCAGTCTCTGCTCCCCTCCCCCCCCCCCCCCTCGTGTTCTGGTCCGGAACACTTGATAGAAAAAAAACATTTTTCCAGAGGGGGCAGGGCCTAAACGCAGTGCCGCGAAAACGTCCACGAGACACACGCAGGCTGGAAACAAACAAAAGGAAAGCTGTGTCGGTCTCTCCTCTGCTGCTGAGGAGGAAACAGCTGCCTGCACACAGGGACACACGTATGGGTTGCACTGGCATTCCAGATTCAGGAAATACCCTTTTTTTCCAGCACTAGGCTGAATTGTATAGCGACTTGATATAGGTCATGACTATTTCAGCGATTTAGTGCAAATTGTATAGCGCCTCTGTTTTTGGACTTAGGACTATGCTTGCCAAAAAAGACACCTCAAAATAAGAAAGCAAAAATTTCACCCCCAGGAATTGGGATCTCAAGCTGTATTTCCACGCTGTCATCCTCGCCTGAATCGCCAAGTATGGCAACTCAGGGTGAGCTATTGTAACAAATTGATGGTGCAGCTGCCCCTCACATCTCAGCACCTGTATACGTGACTGAAGATGCCCTTTCCTCCTCCCTCCAGGGTTTGGAAGAAAGATTAGCGGCTTTAATCGCATCCTCTTTTCAGATGGATAAGAAACGTACTAGGTCCCCTTCCCCCACTGCAGCTTTGCTACGGGAACAGTGGACTCACGATGAGGTGTTACCCTCAATCGATCAGGAAGAAAAACAAACCGATTATTTCTCAATAGAGGAGACAACAGTAGATTAACCTTTTTCAGCTTCCCAAACTGAGAAATTGCTGATAAAATCTCTTACAGAAATGGCTTGTTCCAACTTCATGCTGCCTCTAACAGACTCATGAAAACCCAGCCTCCTCCTTAGATTCTTTAAAACCTTCCCATGTGGGACGTGAGCGGGAATAGACGTGCTACAGTGGAGCTCCGTCAGGTCTAACCGTAATCTACAGCCATCCTCGGAACGCACCGGGCTCGTGTGCGGCAGCCGCGGGACAGGCCTCTACCCTTCCTCTGATACTCTCCGGGAATCGGGGCTCCTGGCCGGCCGAACATCCGGTGGTTGGAGCCGGGACGGCTCCGTGCACAGAGGATCCGCCGCCATTTTGAGGCCTGTGAAGCCTCGGGACTCTCCGTGTTGAAGTGCCGTAATCGCGGGATGTACGGCGCCCTACCCCGAACTTTTTCACCCCTGCCTCCCGGTCCGAGGGATCCCCAGAGAGCACTCACATCCAGGCCATCCGGCGGAGGACGATACTATACTGAGGTGAGCGGCAGCCATCTCTGTACACCCACCATTCCACCAGCAGCCCTCCTTCCCAGACTCGGGCTCTACACCTTGAAGGCGAACCCCCTGCCCGCTAGTAGGGAGACCTGGGTGCCAGCCCAGTGAGTCTCCCTGTTCAAAATGATCCCAGTGGCCATCTCGCTACTCCCATCCGGTGGGGGGTGGCCATCTTCCTTCCTCCGCACGCCTCTGAGCCCTCCGAAGTGTTGGACACGCAGCCGGACCACAGCAACGCGGCACTCTCTGACCCCAAGGCCGCCTGACAGACGGGTTGTGGATGCGGTTCCCGTGCGAGGCGCGGCGACCATCTTGCTGCCCCCCGAACTCAGTTGACACCCGCCCCTGGCCTCGTTGCACCCCATTTCTCGGCCGCTGGTCCTGCCCGGTCTGCCACACCACTGCATAAACTGGGTTCACGGGCGGTCCTCTATTCCTAAAGTATCTGGACGGTGCAGCTGCATTACCATGTCACCTATGGGGGCGCGTGGCTGAGGATGGCCGACTGACGACATGCACCGCTGAGCTTTGTGCTTTCCCGACAACCGCAGGCTGTGTTCCTTTTACCTCGCACCCAATCTTCTGATGGCGGCTTCCAGCTCTGCATCCAACGACCATACTGAATTGCAACAAGGCACTATCCAATGTTACCTGCTATGCACGAATTCACAAGACTCTCGTACAGGGAAAGACAAACTTTTGGAAAGCCGAACTCCGGGCAAGACTAAGCCTCCTCCCCGCTTGCAGCGACTTCCTCGGCCGGTGGGGACGGCTCGGGCCCACACCCGACTCTCCCAATGGACCATCCAGATCCACTATCCGGACCCGTAATGCCCCCCTACCACAAGCACAAACACTGTCTCCGAAGGGATGCCTTCTCCGGCCTCGGGGGGGGGGGGGCGATCCGGGCTCCACGACCGCTGCCTTACTCTCTTCCTTCCGGGCTGATTTTGACTCCTGGGCCTCTAAATTGGAGCCTTCTCTCCACGTTGAACTGACTGCCATTAAACAACGGGTCTCGGCATCGGAAGTCGCAGTCTCTGCATTGGCTACTACCCAGGAAGACCACTCAGCCCGTATAACGGCGCTTGAAAATGCTTCTGCAGCCCACCTTTCCCGTTTACGACAACACCAGCTCCGAATAGGAGGCAGTGAAAACTGAAGCCGCAGGAACAACATTCATTTACAGGGTTTCCTGGAAGCAACCTCGAATTGGACAGAGTGCATAGGATGGGGGGCGACCGCAGAGACCGCCCTCGGGACGTCCTCTGCCGGGTACACTATTATACTCTGAAGGAAGAGATCTTACGCAAGACCCGGTGCCTAGGCCCATTGGACTTTCACGGATCCTCTATACACCTATACCTGGAGATTTCCCGTAACACGCTGTACATGCGACAAGTGGTCCGTCCGCTGCTGGAAGCGATTCGCCAGGCTGGTGCATCATACACCTGGGGCCACCCCTTCAGCATCAAAGTGACTCGGGATGATACCCACAAATTTGTCCTGTCAGATCTGGCTCAACTTCCTGCTTTGAAGGAGGATGTGCGGCTGCTTTGAATCCATCTCGAGGCTAGCTCCACCTTTTTTTCACATTTATGCGGTGACTCGGAGCGTCGCCTCATCCCGTGATCAAGTCCCATTAGAGACGAAACGTCGGGAGGTGGCGTTCTGACGTCACCGCTTCACGTGTGAGGACCCGGAAGAGACGGGTACACGCTCCTACAAGCCAGCCGGCTGGCTTTTTATGATGTTTTACTTCATGATTGTTGTAAGTGCGCACAATCTACTCTATTTATTTATTAAACCCATACGTTTTTACACTATGCGAGTTTCCCTGATTCCTTTGCATACCCTGGAACATTGTAAACCTGTGTCCATTTGAGATTTATTGACTGACTGTGCTGGACGGATGGTACTACTACACTCCCATTGCGTATGGTGGATGTCTCCTTGTTCATGCTGTGTTTGATCTCTGTGAGATCTTTGGCTCTGGTAAGGGTCAGTGTTTTTCTGTTGGTGGAGGTCTTTGTTCGTCATCAGTCACACCGTGTGTGGATCTACTTTGCACCTTGGACTTGCTATCATGACCTACATCTACTAATGGACTCTGTTTATTATTTTTCATTTTCCAATTTGCATTTACTTTGTGCATATATCTGATAGTTTTCTATACTGAATAGATATTCACCTGGTATTGTGTCCACGTCATTAGTGGATATTAATCAATTTATTTGTGTGATATATAGCGCAACTTTTTTGTATTTTGTATGTCTGGTGTTGTTTAACACTTTTTGAGACGCAGCTTTTTTTTCTTTTTTCCTTTACACATGGTATGCACGAGTTCATTTTTTTATTCTGTTATTTCCTATACATATTATTGCAGCGACCAAGTAGCACTCTATGAGTGCTGTTTTATAACATTATTTTTCAAGTATATCACTCATATGGATATCTTTGAATTCAGAGCCACACAGGTGGTCAACACGGAAGGTGTGTTTGAGACTTTTAAGGATGGTGACGGTGACCTGGGTGGGTTGTTTATGAGACTGAAAAATCTTACTGTCTCTGAACTACACACACAATGGGATATTGTATTAGATGCATATATCAAACATCAAATGGTACCAAGAAGTCTTAGATGGGAGATTTGTCCACAGAAGGATGATACTGATCTCAAGGGATGGTATAAATACTTTAATGACTCGGGTCTCAGCCTTCTGAAATTTCTGGGAGAACGCAAGGCAACTAAACTTAAAAGGCTCGATGAGATTATACTCATCAAAGACAAGCTCATTCCTCTCATGACTAGCAATGAATACAGTGAAAGATCAAAAAATCTATTGAAAATTCTTGAAAAAGAGGAAAGAGAACAGAAAATAAAGAAAAAGAAAAAAATTCAATAGAGACATGCGGGACTACCAGAATAACATTGTCTTTGATTGGCAGAAAAAAATCGCTGGCGGAGACTCAAGCTGCGGCTAATCCAGCAATGGATGTCGCCCCGCAGACAGTTACCATTCAACCTAGGGGTAGTGCTATCCCCCCTCCCCAGGTATCTGCTACTAAGGGAGCTCAAACCGATCGGCTGCAGGAGGCACCCCGAGAGAACAATATAAAAATATTCATAAAAAATCTTCTGCCCCACATCATCCAATGGGCAGAGGGGGTGCCAGCCATCGAGGCCATTTTGTCCCCCTGTCTGGCTCTTACTCTCAAGGTTGGGGCCAATACCATCTAATGGGCCCCCTAAAACGTGCGTGAGAGGTTCCTCCTCAGGTCCCCCACCAGCCTTTAACCACGGTTTCACCACTGGTCATAATAACCAATACGGTGGCACAGGAGGGTATCATACCAACAGGGGACCCAGAGGTGGTTCATTATACGGGCAATTTTGAGCCTGAGTATAACGTATTGACGCACAACAACAACTTCTTGCCTCTAGGTGATTTCACCAATCAGGAAGAGGGTGCCTATAGCTCAGCACCTGGACCCAGTTCTTATACTAGTGAAATCACAGGGCCTTATGAATTTGGTTATGGTGCTAGCAGTGACCCTAACCAATCTGAGTTTTGGCCAACCACAATGGGGTTTTCCCCGGCAGGCCAAGGCATCAAAAGAGTCGCCGAATTAAAAGAGGAACTAGAGTGGGCCCGTCTGCCACTGGGGGTCTGGGGCCGGGTTAACCTCATCAAAATGGTTCTCCTACCAAAGATACTCTCTATTCTCTGGCACTCCCTGGTGTACTTATACCCTGAAACACTTTAAATCCCTTGAGGCCCTTCTCAAACCATTCGTATGGGGAAACAATAGACACAAGGTAGCTTGGCAGGTGCTCAAAAACCCCACTGATCTGGGGGGCACAGCTCTCCCTGACTTTAATCTCTACTACATGCATCTCAATTATCCCAACTGTACCATATTGACAAGACGGATAGGGAGTGGTTTCTTCAGCTGCTCTGTTCGAGGTGGGCTCGGCACACTGAGGACTCGATCTATGCGCTGGCAATGGGCATTAGTGGTGCAGGACAGGGGGACAGCAGACAGTCCCTGTTGTATCACTACAGACGCATATGGGACCTGGCTTCTGCCAAGCTCGGAATACCAACCTATAATGATTACACCCCATTATGGCATAATAAAATTCTGACAGAATTTATACAACTGCCTGGTGTAGACCTCTGGTCTAACCATGGCATTCTCTACATGCACCAACTGTTTGCGGACGGAACCATCAAAACCTTCCCCACGCTTAGCGAAGAATTCTCGCTCCACGGGTACATGCTCTTTCGATTCTTGCAGGTGGAGCATGCGGCCCGGGCTCAGTTTTTGGGGTCCGTGCCGCGGGCTGCCCCTAATCCACTCATGGCCATAATTAAAAGTAATGACCCCCGCAAACTAACATCAGCCTTTTACAGTATGCTTTCTACCCCTGTCTCCACCAGGTTTGCATATAAGCTTAAACCTAGATGGGAAAGGGTGATAGGCCCCTTGGAGGATGAGGAATGGGAGGAGGCTCTAGAACCCTGCAAGGCCGTCTCACCCAAGCTATCAGACAGTTTGGCTAAAATTTACATTATCCACCAGGCATATCTCACTCCCCTTCGGGTGGGAAGATATAGAGGCACCCAATCTACCCTTTGCAAGATGTGTGGGAAGGAGCTGGGTACATTCTTTCACCTACTGTGGTCATGTCCCAAGATGCAGGGTCTGTGGGCGCAAGTCGTAACCTTCCTTCACGACCACATGGGTTCTCCGGTCACGTTAGACCCGAAACCATGCCTATTTGGGGTGTTTCCAGACACCATAGACAAGTACACAAAGACGTTCTTGCATGAGACATTGTTCTCGGTACGGAAGGTAATTGCCCGACAATGGATCAGACCCGTGCCCCCTGGTTTGGTGGAGTGGAAGATGGAGGTCAATAATAGTTTTCCGTATAAAAAGGTTATATACATTAACAGGGAATGCCCAACCAAATTTGACAAAATATGGAATCGTTGGCTAAAAGACTCTAATTCTTGCATGTAGGGCACTATGGGTCTGTATTGCCCAAGGAATGGCCTGCTCCTGGCCGGGTATACTGTTATGGGTTGGGGACACCTACATGGTTGGCTCCAGGTACTGCCCTTTCCTCCTCTGCTATTTTTTACTCTTGTTTACATGGGTTTCTTATTCAGGTCGTCAGCCTTGAACTGTATCTATTCTGATTGCTGCACGCCCTCATGTTATCAGTTACACTGTGGTTCTATGTAATGACATGTATGCACCTTTTGTTATTAAAAAAAAAAAAATTGCAGCTATAATATAGCGAAGGGCGGGGAGAATGTTGTACATGCTGCTTATTCCAGTAATAATAGTGTGGTTGTATTATGCTCCTTGTTTTTGTACAACTGTCAATGTACTGTACTTGGCCTTTTCTCTGTGCCGCTTCTTTATAATAAAAATGTTTTGATTTAAAAAAAAAAAAGAGGAACTAGAGGGCGGAGGGCTAGGAAGTCCAAAAAGATCGAGAATATAACAGGAGATGGCATCTTTAATTTGAGCTCTCACATTTTGAGCGGACCTGAATTAAGTGTTTTAGACAAGGGACTTAAATATGTTTCCCCTAGAAATATAGATAAATTCAGGACATATATGGATATACATAAGTATGTCCACAAACTTAATATCCAGAAAAACATTGCCTCCAATCCCTTCAATCCTTCTGTAACCTCTTCTTTAAATTATGTGCATTCTGGTTTGGCCAATGCCTCTGTCTATAATCCTCCTGGGCACTTGCCTGCTGCCCTCAGGGTTTTTAGGGATCTAGCCCTAAAGGACCTTGAGGCCATGAATGTGAAACAAGTACATTGACTCTTTATGTAAAAATAAAGATCTAGTGATCCGCCCCGCGTACAAGGGGGGAGGGATTGTTGTTCTCAACAAAGCTGACTATCTACAAGAGATGCAATGCATCCTTGGCGATGGGGTTACATATGTCCCCTTTTTGTTGGATCCCGGGGAGAAATATAAGAAAATCCTGAAAAAAATTGTCAATAAAGATTCTCGTACTAGCATTTTGAATGAGAAAGAATCAACCTTCTTGATCCCCAAGGCCCAAGGACACCTATTATATATTACCTCCCAAAGGTACATAAGAATCCTACTTGCCCCCCGGGTCGTCCCATTGTGAGTGGGATTGACTCGATTACATCCCGGGTGGGCAAGTATATAGATTTTTTCTTACAACCTCTTGTGAGAAAGATGCCTTTGTATATCAAAGATACTAAACATGTCATCAACCTGCTTTCAGACCTCAAACCTTCTTCTGATATGTGGATGGTGACGGCGGACGTCACGTCGCTGTACACCATCATCCCTCACAGTTTAGGCCTAGATGCGGTTTCATACTATCTTAATAGAGACAGCGGCCTAGCAGCAGAACAGATTTCCTCTTATTATGGAATTATTAGTATTTGCCGCCACCCACAATTTTTCTTGGCATGAGGGGCATTTTTACAAACAAGATCGAGGAGTGGCTATGGGAGCTAAATACGCCCCGAGCTTGGCAAATTTATTTATGGCCAAGTGAGAGGAGGATGTCGTCTACGGTCAGTCTAGGCCCCAGATTCTTCTGTGGTCCAGATACATTGACGACATCCTCCTCCTATGGAACGGCACTGATAGTGATCTATCCCTGTTCATTGACTCACTCAATACTAATGAACAAGGGATTGTTTTGAGCTATGAGGCTAGCAAAGAAAGGATTAATTTCCTGGATCTTGCTATTTCTGTTGAGGATGGCAATTTTGTAACATCTACACATTTCAAAACTACCAACAGGAATTCCAACATCTCTAGCGATAGTTGCCATCATGCCTCTTGGCTCAAGTCCATGCCAAAGAGCCAATATTTACGGTTAAAAAGGAACTATACCAAAAATGTTACCTTTTATGAGACAGGCAGAAATTTTAACTGAACGTTTTTTGGCGAAGGGCTATTGCCATAACTTTTTGTCTGACACTTTGGATCAGGTGATTGGTACAGACAGCCGATTTGTTAAAGGATAAGTCACGCTCTGACTCTGCCAGTAAGTTTAAAGTGGAGGTTCACCCTATTTATTCACTTAATATGTATTAAACAGGCTTCTATTCACAAGACAAAATCCGTGCATTTTTTTTTTTTTAGTGAAGGCTTACCCGTTTTCTCCATTCAATTCTGGCCTGTCAATCAAAGTACACCGCGGGGGAATGGGCGTGCCTATCCATTTTCCCCCGACGGCGCTTTGTCTCCTGGGAATCTGTCTTTACGTCCCCAGGAGACGCTGTGTGCTCAAATCCCGCGATATTTCGCGGGTCACGTGACGCGGGAACTGTGCAGTATTGACGGCGCGGCTCGCCGTCAACACTGCACATGCGCGGGATAGAGCGGTGAATGCTGGGACGCCAGCATTCACCGTAACCCGGAAATGCCTAGTGCTAGGCTTCAGCGTGGGACAGTTAAGAACCTGCCACCTACAGATTTTATAAAGTATATTTTTGTTCAAAAAAAAATGCTGGCGGCAAAGAGTGGTACGCACGGGCTCATATCAAGACCAGGTAAGAGCGGGACAGTAATTAAAAAAAAAAAAACGGTCGAAATACCGCTTTAAGACTCCATTCGTTAGACTATTCGTGCCAGCATGGTAATGTTACGCATATTTTTTCTAAGCATTGGCATATTTTGAAAAGTGATAATGTCCTCAATGGTTTGCTACCTGATAGACTACAGGTTGTTTTTAGGGGACTTCCTTCTTTAAAGGACAAGCTGGCACCAAATGTGCTGAACCCCCCAAAACACCATCGATGTTTCTTGCGGGTCTATCAGGATTTTAAAAATGCGGTAGGTGCCAGAGTTGTGCTCTAAATGGTTGCAAATCCAAAAGGAGCACTGAGTTCAGCTCTAGTTGCACCCGAAAGAGCTTTACTATCAAGCCCTTTATTACTTGCTCAACTGTGGGGGTCATATATATGCTTATGTGCCCTTGTGGCCTACAATAAGTTGGCAGGACCAAACGCCCCCTGCATATACGTTTGAACGAGCACATTGCTAACATTTGAAGCGGGTTCACCGAACATTCGGTTTCAAAGCACTATCTGACTGCTCACAACAAAAATCCCAACAATACTGTTTTTTTTTTTTGGGCATAGATAAGTTTAACGCACACTGGAGGGGTAGTGACCTTGTGAGAAGTATTTCTAGATCTGAAATGTCTTGGATACACAAAATAAAATGCTACACTCCTCATGGCCTCAATATGAATTGTTTCATTGATAACTCATGATCCAATTTCACAACAATAATGACTTTTTAGATTAATTATTGTTTATTATATATATAATATATATATTTATACATATAGAATGTTGTTGTTTTCAATGGCTATACATATCATATGTAAGTTGAGGTTTGAGCGGTTCCAATGAAAGGTTGTCCGTTTTATTTTGTCTATGCAAACTTTAGAGGGGTTCCATTCAGTTGCACATCCATCAGTGACAGTTTTAGACACGTTTTGTATGTTGATTAAATTTGTTTCTATCATTTTATTCTGCATGTTTTGGTACACGATTGTGGCTATATATGCCATTTACTAATTCATCCGAGTACCAGTGTGGGCCATTATGCAGACTCATGCGATTTATTATGTGTTGAGTTGTTTTACCTACTTCCCCTTACATTGCTGGTTGTTATCATAGACCCTTTGTACAACCTAAAGATATATCTATAATGATCGATGTCGGTATCAACAGATCGGTGTATCAGTACTAATATATCTCCTTTGCCCTGACTCTTCATAGAGATATCCTATTTGTGTTTGTATTTGAGCTGTCTGGCTTCTCCAGGAGTCAAGATGGTGGATGTGCGGCTGCTTTGAATCCATCTCGGATAACTCCACCTTTTTTTCACATTTATGCGGTGACTCGGAACGTCGCCTCATCCCGTGATCAAGTCCCATTAGAGACGAAACGTCGGGAGGCGGCGTTCTGACGTCACCGCTTCACGTGTGAGGACCCGGAAGAGACGGGTACACGCTCCTTCATGATTGTTGTAAGTGCGCACAATCTATTCTATTCATTAAACCCATACGTTTTTACACTATGTGAGTTTCCCTGATTCCTTTGCATATCCTGGAACATTGTCAACCTGTGCCCACTTGAGATATTTATTGTTTGATGGTACTACTACACTCCCATTGTGGATGGTGGATGTCTCCTTGTTCATGCTGTGTTTTTTCTCTGTGAGATCTTTGGCTCTGGTAAGGATCAGTGTTTTTCTGTTGGTGGAGGTCTTTGTTCGTCATCAGTCACACCGTGTGTGGATCTACTTTGCACCTTGGACTTACTATCATGACCTATATCTACTAATGGACTCTGTTTATTATTTTTCATTTTCCAATTTGCATTTACTTTGTGCATATATCTTTGCAGAGCTTTTTTTCTCAGAAAATAGGTGCAGGAACTCAACCACGACCCGTTCAGATTTCACAAACAGTAGAAGGGTCTTAAAGGGGCATTAAATACCAGAATTGCATTACATAGTGTGCAGAGTTCAGTGGGTTACAAAGCAGTCACTTGTAAACACAGAAACCAGACTTCTGAGCCAAAGGTGGTGGAACTGAGTTCCCCCAAGTTCCCCCAGAAAAAAAGCCCTGTATCTTTGATAGTTTTCTATACTGAATAGATATTCACCTGGTATTGTGTCCACGTCATTAGTGGATAATAATCAATTTATTTGTGTGATATATAGCGCGACTCCCTTTTTTGTATTTTGTATGTCTGGTGTTGTATAACACTTTTGAGACTTTTTTTTATTTTTTCCTTTACACATGGTATGCGTGGTTTCATTTTTTTATTTAGGTGTGATGATGTCCCTGCTAAGCTCTGCTAGCCAGAAAAAGTCTTCTATGCCCCTCTGATTTGGTTTCACTATAGTACAACAGATTCCCTCTAAAGATGGCCATACACTAGGTGTAGCTCATTGTACAAATTAGGCAATGCTGAAGCTGATGGATCTTCTGTGCATGCACAGGAGTGATTTCATGTTTGCCCGACCAATGACAGCGGTCAGTGATGTAGACCCAGAAAGCATGGGGAGCTCCGGGAAGTCACATCGCTGACCTGAAGGTAAGTATAGTTCCACTTTAAACAACTTCACTGGACCTCTTTTTAACTTTGAAGATTAATTACTTTACAGTGCCTGTAGCGTTTGTTTTAAAAGCTGAGGTTAAGGGTTTTCTTTTGGGCATTGGTGTGTATCTACCTCCAAATGGCTGCTTCTGATAAAAAAAACTTCCTGTAGTTGCTCTTCCACAGCTGCTGGATGCTGCCCTGAGCAGTTATCTTCTGGTACTGTAGAGGTTAACAGAAGCTGCTACTCACAAAAGTTGTGCCACCCACTTTCTCCATTCATTGTCTTACTACTATCACAGGGTGCATCATGTTCATTCAATGTACAGAAATTGATGTATTGTTTGATGTAGTTACACTAATTTGATAAATGAAGAAGTCTTTAACCTTGGTTATACTGCCACCTACAGAAGGATTGAACACTGGGAAACGAAAAAAATGTATGCCTACCCAGGGTGACTCCTCCTATTACCAGCATGCCTAGGCCTCCAGCCATCCTTTTCTCACCTGTTACCAACAGTCTGGGTCTCATGAGTATCTGAGACTTACCCTGAGCCTATATGCTTTTTTAGCACCACACAGTTGCAGCATATCTGATTCTAGACAGGAGGGCCAGATTCTCAAAGAACTTACGGCGGCGTATATGGAGATGCGCGGCGTAAGTGCAAATATGCGCCGTCGTATCTATGCGCCATAGCCACAGAACCAGATACGCCTAAAACTAGGCTTCTTCCGACCGACATAACTTTTCTAAGTCCGCGTAGCGTGGGCGCATCTGGCTCTCATTGATTTAGTATGCAAATGAGGGATATACGGTGATTCCCGAACGTACGGATGCCGGATATATGCGCCGTGTATATTACGTACGTCCGGCGTCTTATTTACCCCTCATAAAGCAGGGGGAACTTTGCACCAGATGTGTGGAAGTCAGCAGGAGAGCAAATACAGCAGCACCATTACAGACGAGCTGAGCAAACACACTTGCAGGACAACACATCTGTATGCCAACATGCCAGAGGCAGGCATGGTCATAGCACTACTAGTGTCTTTAGAGGCGCGTAGAAGGAGGGCGGCACGGGAGAGGATATACCGAACACGCTGAGCCTCTTTGGCATGGGGGATTCGGAGGTGTATTGCATCTTCAGATTCAGCCCTGCTGCCATCCTGGAAATAACCACAGCTCTAAAAGATATCACCAGCAAGACACACCGCTCACATGCAGTGCAGCCACTGGTCAAGGTACTGGCAACACTCCTTTTCCTTGCCAGTGGATCTTTTCAGTGTACAAGTGGAGTTGTAGCTGGGCTGTCGCAAACCAGCATGAGCAGATGTGTGCACCAGGTTGTCCCCGCAATCCTCAGACGCATGTCCCACCACATCATCAGACCCAGCAATGAGCATCTGCGGCAGAAGGCAATGCAGGATTTCTACAGGATTGCTGTATTTCCACGCACCATCTGGGCCATTGATTGCACACATGTGGCACTACAGCCCCCCCCCCCCCCCGTGCCACAGAGCACATGTAACGCAATCGTAAGCATTGGCATTCCATCAACGTACAGGTGATAGTCAATGCCAAATACCTCATATGGCACGTCCGTGCCAAACACCCCGGGTCCAGCCACGACAGCTACATATACCATCAAAGCCACATCCCAACATAATTCGAACAGAGCGTGTACAGGGACAGCTGGCTGGTTGGTGAGTGACATGGGTGTCAGGCATGACTGTCCGCCACCATGATGCAGACATCACGAGGGGCACATGCACATGCACGGCTAACATCCTCCTGTCTTTTCCCTTCCAGGTGATTTGGCATATGTACTTGGGCCCCATCTCATGACTCCATTCCGGAATCCCCAAACCAGAGGAGAGAAAAAATACAATGAAGCACACATACGTACCCGTGGAGTGGTGGAACAAACATTTGGCCTCCCTGAAGTCCCGTTTCCGATGCTTGGATAAGTCTGGGGGTACCCTGTTGTATTCACGTATGAATACAACATACGTGAATACCCTGAAAGGGCCTGGAGATTGACATACGTGATGACTTGACCCCCGAACCACACTGCCCCCCGGTGCCAGAGGAGACCCGGTTCGCTGAAGAAACAGCAGTCAGGAGTTGCCTCGTCGAACGTATCTTTGAACGCTAAACACGCACATTCATCATGGCACAAGGAGAATGCACACATGCACACCACTGTGGTCCCTAGCTCACACACACCACATCCACATCACATTGGAGCAGTAAATAAATAACTCTTCACCAGAGCAGTAAATAAACAAATAAATAACTTCACCAGAGCAGTAAAAAAAAAAATATTCACCAGAGCAGTAAAAAAAAAAGGGAATCGCTTGCCCTGGCGTGGGCTCCGCCTGGTGCCCAGGCTCCTGGCCCTCAGTTGCCGGGGGGGAACCTCGGGTGGGGGGGGTGGGGCATCAGGTGGAGGAGCATCCCCGGGTCTCCCCGGGTCCCCCCCTGGCTGCCTGCCTGCCTGCCCGCCCTCCAAAGCCACCGCTATGTGGGTGAGGACCGCCTCAATGGCAACTGTCTGGGCCTGTACGGCCACTCTCAAGGCCTTCACCTCGCCCACAAGTTCCGCCGTTGTGTACTGGAGCTCCCCCAGGCAGGTACCTGTTGCAGAAGTGTTGGCAGAAACATCCTGGAGAGTGTCTGTTAAAGGGCCCGAGGAGGCCAGGCTGTCTGCCAGGCGCCTCATCTCCACCACTAAACTCATATACTGGGTCTGCCGGTCCTGCTCCCTTGACAGATGTTCCGGAAGGAACTCAGGGACACCCCTTGTCTTCCTGGCCACCTTCCTGGGGCGAGGAGTGGATGGGGTCCTTCCATAGGTGGAGGACCTTGAGGGGCTGGATATGACGGGGAAGGACCAGGAGGGACTGGAGATGACGGGGGCAGACACTGAGGGGCTGGAAATGAGTGGGGTGGATGTGTGCGATTGGTCCTGCCAACACACTTGGATCCTCAAAATAGAGGCAAACCTCCTGGTCCATAGAGACCACCTCCTCCTCAACCACCTCTTCAGTTGTGGTCTGGGCACTCCCTTCCACCAATGGCTCTTGGCTTCCCAGGGGGTCAGCCAGAGGGACAGGATGTTCGGGGGATGGCGTTGGACGGCCACAGGCAGCAGATGGTCCAGCTCCCTCCTGCACATCTGTGGATGACACAAAACATTCACATGTTGGTGGACCCACACACTTGTCACATGTTCCCTTCCACCCCCCCCCCCTGCCCCCCACATGCTACACACCAGATAGTAGATAAGACACACTTACCTGTCCTCAAGGCCAGATCCACGGAGTCATAGCCCGGAACTCCCCCCACCTGCTCCCTCTGAAGACAGCGGGCAACCACTCTCTCCTCAGCAGTCAGCCGGATTGCACTGGCTGGTCCACCTCCAGTGCCCCTGGCATGCCTGCTCATCTCACCCAGCTTGCCTCTGACCAGACGCCGCAGGTCATTCATCTTCTTGGCTATATCATAGGGTGTCCTGACCTCATGTGCCAGGGAATTGACCTGTGTGGTTATCCGCATTAATATCTCCTCCTTTTTGGCCCTGCTGGTGATGCCACTCTGTGGCCCATGGAGGCGAACATCATACTTCTCCATGGCAGAGATAATAATGGCCCTCTCCTCTAGGGAGAAGTTTTTCTTGAGTTTTTCTCTCCTGGGAGCAGACATGGCACAACGCAAGCCGCAAAAGTACCTACACCACAGGGAAAAAAATGGTGTACTTTTGCGCTCGATGGGCGCATGTCTGGCCGCATTTATACACATTGCAGTGGGCCTGTGCGTAGTTGTGCACATGCGCAGAGGGGCGGGCCATACGTCAACGTCATGGCGCATGCTCCGTCCGTTCGGGCGTTCATTTGCATGGGGTTACGGTTCATTTAAATGGATCACGTCCACTTCCCTCCTACTTTGAATTACGCCGGCTTACGCCAAGGAATTTACGTTGGGCGCAATTGCACTGAGAATATGGTGCTTGCCTCTCGAAGTTATGTCGGCTTAGCGCATCTGATATGCGCTACTCTTGCATAAATATGCGCCGATCTACGAGAATCTGGCCCAAGGTCTATCATTGGACACAGAAGGCATATCACACCGAATCCTAGGTTTCCTCTCTTTTATGCAGTTCGATCTGGACTAGTATGTTCTATTCTGTTTTAAAGGCTACTGGCTACCTTTGAATAGGGGATCGCCCATGTAGCTCCTCCTGTTTGTTCCCCAGTGAATCTGAATCTGGTTCTCTCTAAGCTTTAGAAATCATCATTTGAACCCATTAAATCCATTAGAAACATTTCCCTTTACTCACACACAAGGTTGGTACCCTTATAGCTAATACCCCTGCACAACGAGTGTCTAAACTGGGCACCTGCATAGAATGCTTTCTGGTTTTGCATAGGGGCAAGGTGGTGTTAAAAGCGTTGCATTCTATGGTTTAAGGTGAAAAACCTTCTGTGCCAAAGCTGCCCCCCCTTTTTCTTACCTGAACCTGATTGTTTCAGCATCAAGAACGAGCCCAGCAGCTTTAGCCGCTGTCTCAGGTCATCATTGGACAGATTGATAGCAGCAGCCGCCATTGGCTGCTGTCAATCAAATCCAGTGACACAGGGAGCAGGGCCGAGTCCTGCTGTCTGTGTCAAAGAACGCAGCAGCGGGACTCGGGCTTGATGAGGAAGGAGCCGCAACGGGGGAACCCCAGAAAAGGAGGATCGGGGCTACTCTGTGCAAAACCCGGTCCACGTCTTTTGGGGTCCCTCGGCGGCTGTCTCGGCCCCCCCCCCCTGCAAGAGCTTTCCACCTTTATGCAAGCGAGCTTGCATGGTGAAAAGCTCTTGCAGGGGCGCTCCTGTAATACAGCAGCGGCCATAATCGCCGACTGTATCACTTGGCCCCGCCCCTCGGCACACCGCATCATTGGATGTGATTGACAGCAGTGCCAGCCAATGGCTGCGCTGCTTTCAATCCATCCAGTGTAGCCAATCAAGGGCCAGGCTGGGAGCCAAGGAGGATGACGGGGACAAGCGTGGGACTTTCTACTGGTCGGGTAAGTAAAACGGGGGTACGGTACTGTCGGATGTTTTTTCACCTTGATGCATTAAGGTGAAAAAACATTTACATTTACAACACCTTTAATATAATTTTAAGGACCAGGACTTCCGTTACTGGCCAGATCACCAGGTGAAAACAGAGGGAAGAACCCTAAAAATAGAACTCCAATGTAGCCACCATGATGTGTGTATTTTTGCAGAAGTAACATAGCTTGTAAATAATAATTCCTGTTTGCAGTCCGTTTGCAAATTCGGTTTACTTCTTCTTTAAGGTATCTATCTATGGAGGTGGGGGGTAGGGTTTTTCAAGGAAGCCTTCAAAAAAATTATAGCTGTTCTTTGTTAAAAATATCCTTATTCTGTAAATGGCCCTGAATCTACGCCTCTGGTTTGCCAGGTTTAAAGCCCTGATCTCTATAGCTCTTAGGATCATGTGGTTTCCAAGACAAGCAGAAACACTGTGAAAATATTTCTTAATCTGGCTGGCATGTATTATAAAAAAAACTATGGTTAAAGCTGAACTCCAGGTAATATCTTATTGACATACTTTTTTTGGTCCAGCTTAAACCAATATACATACAATATACATATCTCATACATCCACTGGGGAAGTTGATACTCAGTTTGTTGCAGGCTGGCTGGTAAATGGGAATTTATTTTTTACATGCGTTGCCCTTCCATATGCTCCTTGCTGCATAGGCCAGTTATAGGTTGGGGTGGTTGCCATTTGTTTGTACATTTCTTAATTGGTGAGGGGACGCACTGGATACCTTTGCGTTTTTTCTGGGTGTCCAATGCGTTCCTTTACCTTTGGAGGTGTGGGCTCCCTCCAGGCCTACCTGCCCTTAATCTATACTTTATTATATTTGTGCTCCAACTTGGGGGACTCTTACTTGATTTTAACTTGAATTGTTATGTCCTATACGCATGACCGGTTTTCCTGACATGTAAATTATGGTAACAAAGATGAATCCGCCCTTTCTGTGTTCCCACCACTGCGCTTATGAACATATAGTGTTAATCAAATTGGCAAAAGAGTGTAGCAGCTACTTTAAAAAAATCAAACTGTGAAAAACATATTCTAAAACCCAAAAGCATCAATCCCATGACCTAAGTCTTTTATGACGAAACATGTCGGGGGTGGCTGTGCGGCAACCAAGGAAGCAGAGATCCAGGAAAGGGGAGGGGAGGTGGTGAGCGATCAGTTGACACCTTGGGTCTGCTGTGACCAATATACTCGGTTTTGGGTTCATCTCTGAACGAGTGTTTGCTGTGTAGTGTATTTTTTGAGATTCATGCGAGTGCTATATTTGAAGAATTAAGTGTGTTGTTAAACTGTTACGGTATCACGCTATTTTGAGCACTTCTTTTATTTACATGCGGAGCTTTCTGGCAGTGAATTGGTTGGAACTGGGATTATCTGCTATACCTACCAGTGAGGTCTTTTTGTACACGTTTTCACGCCAAACACGAGAGTGCAATTTGAGTTGGTGAGTTTTGCATCTGAGGGGAGAGGATTCACTGACACCGGGTGTGGTGGAAGATTGGAAGCTATTATTATTTTTTCACAAACCTACTTGGTGTGTTATATGGATTTATATTTAATTAATATTTAAAGACATTTATATATTTTTTGACATTTGTGCACATATTCACTTTTGTGACATGGTGATGTTTATAGACATTAGCATTATTTTTGAACACCTGTGAAAACGGGTATTTCATCTTACATTGTTTACAGCGCTGCTTAAATTTTATTACACTAATTTTATGGGTTTTACTGTAGAATATGTTTTTCACGTTTTTCCTGACATGTCAAAACCCAACGTTTTTCCCGACATGATTCCTCTCAAGCCTGCCTTGCATACACAAGTTCAGTCAAAACAACGCTCGACCAAAGCGCGGTGATGTCCAACACGCACGACGGCAGTATAAAGGGGACGTTCCAAACAAAAGGCGCTTTTGGGCTGCTTTTGCTGATCTTCATGTTAGTAAAAGTTTGGTGAGAGACGATTCGCGCTTTTCAGTCTTCATGCTTTTCAGTCTGTTACAGCGTGACGAATGTGCTATCTCCATTACGAATGCTAGTTTTACCAGAAAATGCGCTCCCGTCTCATACTTGATTCTGAGAATGCACGTTGTTTTTCCCCTCGGCAATGAGAAAAAGACTGACGGGAAACACGACGGGAAAAAATTGAGTAGGTTCGAATTTTTTTGCGGACAGTTTTCTCGTCGGAAAAACTGGAGCATACACACAACCGATTTTCTCGACCAATCTAAAAAATTTCAGTTTTCTCGCGAAAAAAAAAACAGTCGTGGCATTAGACAGGGTTAATTTGGTTTGTCGCAGACTGGCTGGTAAGTGAGCTGGGAATTTAGTTTTTTGACATGCACCTCCCTTTTAAGTGCTCCTTGCTGAAAAGGCCAGTTATAGGTTGAGGTGGTTGCCATTTGTTTAGAAGCTCACTCTCACTGTAGTGGTCAGCGCTAGTAAAGTGACAGCCCCAGTCTTCCTGGTCCTGTGTGAGTGGCTTCACCTCTGCAGCCTGACAACAGGGGGTCATTTGCATTTTTTCAATGAATACAAGCCATACTCTAACTCAGTGGTTCTCAACCCTGTCCTCGGTACCCCCAACAGGCTATGTTTTGGAAATTTCTCTCACATAAAATAGCTGTTCAAAATACCAAGCCATTGACTCTCTAATTTAACCATGACCCGGTCTGAAGCTCCGGGACTGCGGGATTCGTCGATCGGTCCCCGGAGCTGAAGAACAGGGAGAGCCGTGTGTAAACACGGCTTCCCCGTTGTTCACTGTGGCGGCGTCATCGACACAATCGATGATGTCACACCTACAGCCACACCCCCTACAGTTGTAAACACACATTACACACATACATAACCCCTACAGAGCCCCCTTGTGGTTAACTCCCAAACTGCAAATGTAATTTCCACAATAAACAATGCATTGTAAATGCATTTTTTGCTGTGAAAATGACAATTGTCCCAAAAATTGTCCAAAGTGTCCGCCATAATGTCGCAGTCACAAAAAAAATTGCTGGTCGCCGCCATTAGTAGTAAAAAAAATGCATTTTTTCAAAATTGGCGCTCTATTTTTGTTTATAGGACAAAAAATTTAAACCTCAGAGATGATCAAATACCACCAAAAGAAAGCTCTATTTGTGGGAAAAAGACGCCAATTTTGTTTGGGAGCCACATCGCACGACCGCGCAATTGTCTGGTAAAGCAACGCAGTGCCGAATCGCAAAACCTGGCCGGGTCCTTTAGCTGACTAAAGGTCCGGGTCTTGAGTGGTTAAAGCACCTGTGAAAGATAAAGGAAAATCTGCAAACATGGCCTGTTGGGGGTACTTGAGGACAAGGTTGAGAACCACTGCTCTAACTGCTATGATTAAGCGCTGATACTCCAGTGCGAAACGTGTCAGCTATCCACCCCACTGTCTGCTGTGACCTGTAGTGCTGTTTCCATTTTTTACCATTAAAGGCAACTTTTTTAAGAATTTGGTGGAAGTGCGGCTGTCCAGTTTTTTATCCAGTCTTCGCTTTATGCATTGCCTGCACCCATGCTTCTGAGAGGACACTGATCGCTGAGTGCACTCACCTGGAGTGGCAGTTTCTCTTTTCTCCACTGCTCTAACTGAATAGAATAGAATGGAGAGGAGGGGCACTGCTGTCACAAACTCTACCTTATTCAATTAGAGAATGCCTTGTATTCACTGAACAAAAATACAAGGTGTTCTGTGAATGGCAGCGCAGGACCCGAAAGGTCTCAGCTATCGCTGTAGAAGCACCAACTACCACAGTGATTTTCGACTTCCCCAGTGGCCCCTCAGGTATGATATATGAAAACTACATTGTGCTAAGCTGGACCAATGTAAAGCCTCATACACACAATCGGATTTTCCACAGACCAAGCCTCTGACTTTTGTCTGAAGGATGTTGGCTGTGAACTTGTATTGCATACAAACAGCAAATAATTGTCAGCCAACAAACACACAACAATGTGGTTTTTCAGCTCTTTAGCACCACCCTTTGGGCAACTTCTGTTAATGTTGTGTTATGGTGAGTATTGCTTCTGAGCATGCGTTCATACTTTGTATTTTTTTCCGACGGACTTGTGTACACACGATCGGAAAATCTGACAACACACATTTGTTGTCGGAAAATTTTAAAGCATGCTATCCAACATTTGTAGGCGGAAAATCCAACAACAATTGTCCGATGCAGCATACAAACAGTCGGATTTTCCGACAGCAGCCTGTCATCACACTTTTCCCGTCGTAAAATCTGATAATGTGAACAGGCCTTAAGTATGCAGTACATAACATACCTGGAGTTCAGATTTAAAGATAAAGTGATGCCTTGTACACACAATCGGGATTCCCAATGGAAAAGATCAGACAGATTTTTTTTATCGGATATTCCGAACGTGTGTGTGCCCCATCAAAGTTTTTCAATTGGAAATTCCGAAGGAATTAAAAAGAGAACATTTTCTTTTTTTCCGAATGAATTTTTTTTATCGGAAATTCAGCTCATCTGTATGGAACTCCAACGGAGAAAAAAACACGCATGCTCAGAATCAAGTCGAAGCATGCTCGGAAGCATTGAACTTCATTTTTCTCGACTCGTCGCAGTGTTGTTGGACGGCTGGAACTTTGTGTGACGGTGTGTATGCAAGACAGCTTGAATGGAGTTCCATCAGAAAAATCCATCGGAGTTTATCCCAACGGAAATTCCGATCATGTGTACGGGGCAATAGTTGACTCTAATTTCATATTGACTTCTAATTACTCTCCTAATTACATTATTAGTCACTGAGTGATTTCAGAATGTTGCAGAATGACAATTACACAGTAGTAGTCTTTTTTTCTCAAAAAGCAGACGTTTTTTTCTTATATATTATTTCTCATTTTATTTTCATTTCATTGCACCACCTGTCTATGAAATGGCCAGTCATTATGTATATTGTAGTTTTAATCTACACCAGGAGACGTAACCTGGTGTGTTTATATCAAATAGTTGGATTTGTGTAATCAGTATTTTGTGCTTTTTAAAATCTTTTTGTTTTTTTGCATTTGCAAGGTTACATTTTTGATATAAGAATCTCACTGTAAATATTTTCCAATACTAATAACTCAAATGTTTGATGATAACCTTTCGTGAGGTAACTACCATTATTTTCCACAACTGTACATGCCTTTCCTTGTAGTTGAAGTACAGCAAACAGGCTATTTAATGTTGACATAGGCTGCTGTGACAGATCCTGGCCACTCCTCCCTCCATCCTTATCAGACCGGTTCCAATGCCCTGTCCCTACATACTTTTCCATCATCATCTTACTACATAAACAGTCATAATTGTCTGCAGTACCTTTCTTGTCTTTTCCTCTAGGCTTCCGTGTTTAATGATGGACCCCACCATACAGGGACCTTCTGCACATCCTCTGTGGGCAGGTAAGACTTTTGAACGTAGAAGACAAATAGTAATATTTTGTGCGTGTACATATTATTTTATGTGTGTAGTAATATGTAAATAGTGCAATTTATGAAACGTATAAAAGAGTTTGATAAATACAATTATATATGGAAAATTGCAACATTACATAAATAATGCCTTACAGCCTGTTTAGGAAAAGGTGCAAGGTAAAAAATGGGAATATTTCTGACAGGTAATTAAGGGTGGGGGCAGTGAATTTAATCCGTTTACCATTTAGCTCTGTTAATTACACATTTACTAGTTGTATACATAGGATGACAAGGTAAAGATCCAACCAATGCTCTGTGACGTAAGCATGCATTTTGACAATAGATGAAGATGCACATTTATGCGCCATACTTATACCTTAACGTGTAAATGCAAAATGAACTTTTCTTGTTTGCTCCCTTTTTGGCTGATAGATCTAGAATTTCAAGTGTTGTGTATAACTAATGAATAACTGGAACAAAAAAAACAAAATACCTGTTGATCCTGCCAGAAATATTAGCTGAGCTATTAACTTACTGCACTCTCTGCTTCTGCTAATTTGTATTAGATAGCATTGTTCCCAGCTCTTTTTTTGTGGGCTGCTGAATACCTCCCCTTCTGTTATGAAGACGAGAAAAGAGATAGGTATTCTGATTCTTGCGCAGTGCCCTGGCCCTGTTACACATGGAATGTACCTACCATTCTTGTTTAAGTAGACTTTAAATTACCTCTCATGTGTTTGCATTTACTTGTTTAATTGTTTTGGCTTTACTTGTGCTTCCACTTCTTATTATTCTATTTATTTAAAGTGTTGCTAAACCCACAACAGTAAAATCAGTCTATATATGCAGTAATTCATGCTTGTTATACTTACAGTGGAACCTAAGGTGTTGGTCCTCTGCATTGTGTAAAATGATCTCCCTCTCCTTTCACAAACTCCTAATAATTTCATGATAACAGAGTCCATTGTCAGGCTGCACATGCTCAGTTTGGTGTGTATTGCTACAGAGGTTTTTTTCTTGGGAGGGTGCATGTGATCAGGACAGGCCCAATCAACACTGTCCAGACAGGGAGTCGGGGGTCTCGCAGTCTCATTGGTTATTCATAAAACTCTTCCTACAAGCTTTAACTAGTGCTTGGCTGGACACTGGTAGAAGTCACAAGACTGATTTAACTGCTGATGAGAAAAGGTATTTAGCAGTTTATATTGAGGCCCCTTTCACACTGGGGTGGGGGCGGCATCGGCGGTAAAGCCGCGGTGTCCCATTGATTTTAATGGGTGGGAGCGGTATACACACTGCTCCTTCACTGCTCCAAAGATGCGGCTAGCAGGACTTTTTTTACTGTTCTGTTAGCGCACCGCTCCAGTGTGAAAGCCCTCGGCTAAATGTGAATGGTCCCAAAAATGTGTCAAAAGTGTCCACCATAATGTCGCAGTCCCAATAAAAAATTGCAGATCTCCGCCATTACTAGTAAAAAAAAAAACATAATTATGTCCCCTATTTTGTAGGGGCTATAACTTTTGCGCAAACCAGTCACTAAACACTTATTGCGATTTTTTTTTTTTTAACCAAAAATATGTAGAAGAATACGTATCGGCCTAAACTGAGAATTTTTTTTTTTATTTTTTTTTTAAAATGGGATATTTATTATAGCAAAAATTAAAAAATATTGTGTTTTTTTTTTCAAAATTGACGCTATTTTTATGTTTATAGCACAAAGAATAAAAACCGCACGGGCGATCAAATACCACCAAAAGAAAGCTCTATTTGTGAAAAAAAAAGGACGTCAATTTTGTTTGGGAGCCACCTCGCACGACCGCGCAATTGTCAGTTAAAGCGATGCAGTGCCAGAAGCTGAAATTTCGCCTGGGCAGGAAGGGGGTAAAACCTTCTGGGGCTGAAGTGGTTAAGCTATATTTATTGAACATATCCTTCCCTGTCACACAAGTGTAGCAATGCTTCCAAATCAAACACTGTGCCCATAAGTAGACCTGTGAAGATGTGGAGGCTGCCAATCTTTTTGCTATCTCTGACTTGAATCATTTGATTATTCAGAGTTACTGACCTAGATGAAATAGTATACAGATTTCAAACTTTTCTCTTACCTGATCTGCATAACTATCCCTGTTAAGTGACTCAAATTATTGAAGCAAGAGGGTTGGCTTATTTTCAGAGCGAGCATTTGAAGAAAAAATATGGACGATGCAATTGCTGTAATCTACTGAAAATACCAGATGCCTCTCTAGCTCTGGCTTTATTTCTTTCTGACATCACTGGCTGATTTTATTGACTAATGTAATAGCAGGCTACTTGTGGTGTCTAACCTTAAACATATCTTTTACCTCTAAAATTTTAAAATGAATGGTAGATGATCTCTATTTACTGCTTTTTTTTTTTAAACATACAATATCCATGTAGATGTGCCTGATGCAGAAAGTGAGCCCACGATGCCAATGCTACAAAGCACTGAATCACTGGGATATCTCTGCAAATATAAAATCATCTGACCTGGGTCATGGCAATGCATCTATGCATGCAAAGCTCGACAGACAATATTTGTCTTTATCTGATCATGTCTGACTATTATAAGTATTCAGCATGTGCACCAACCAATACCACACCCTAAAATGCAGCCAAGAGATACTCTATGCCACAATCTTTCAACCAGTGATTCATGAACCTCAGGGGGCATGTCCAAACATTTGCTAACACATGTTGCCTAGCACCAAAACTAATTTCCAAATCTAGGCAAAGTTTTTATTTTGGTTTGGCTCTAAATAGCATTAGCTATCAAATATATTTGATTTTAATTATGTGGTCTGTCATTCCTAAGTGGAGGCTCTTTTGCCCAGGGCCCCACTTTTGATATTGCAGCCTTTTCCTAAGTTTTTAAAAAGGTATTGAACCCTTTGTCTCTCTCTTCATAAGTGGTGGTGGGGAGGTAGACGGTTTCCACTTCATGGCAATAATTTTCCTAGCATTAAATAAAAATTTACATTGTATGAATGACAAGTACTATGTTGTTCTTATAATCCAGGGTTCAACTATAAAAAGTTATTAAAGCGGAGTTCCACCCAAAAATGGAACTTCCGCTTAATCCACTCCACACCCCCTTACATGCCACATTTGGCATGTCATTTTTTTGGGGGAGGAGTGGGGGCTTCAGGAGGAGTGGGACTTCCTGTCCCACTTCCTCCTTCCGCCGAGGGGCTGGTTAGGCGATTAAACTTAATCGACTACATCAGTCCCTCCCTGTAGGCGATCGCATGGGACACATGACAGGTCCCATGCGATCGCCTGTCCAATCAGCGGCTCGCGCATGCGCAGTGCGGCTCGCGCATGCGCAGTGGGTGCCCGGCCGTGAAGCCGAAGGCTGTCACGGCTGGGTGCCCACAGTAAGAATGAAGACGCCGGCCGGGGAGGGGGGGAGAGGAGCGGAGCGGAGCCCCGGTCGGCGCGGCGCTGGAGCGTGGAGAAGGTAAGTGAATGTTTATTAAAAGCCAGCAGCTACCCTTTTTGTAGCTGCTGACTTTTAATAAACATTATATTTGGCTGGAACACCCCTTTAAGGGATTTAGTGATATCATGCCTAGAAAATCAAAAATGCGGGGGAAGAGATTTACGTTCATTTGTTTTAGCAAAGACCCCAGAGGGAGCTGCTAGATGTTAATGGGATCACCTACATTCCCTACTATTGAGCCTGTAGCTGCAGCCAGGAACTCACTGACCCACCAACGCGATGGACATGCTTCTGATCCCTCTCTTACAATTTAGAAGGGTTAGGAGTAAATGTTAGCAAAAATGTATTCTGCTTGGTAGGCATCTCAATGAACAGTTTATGTCTAGACGGTCTATTATCTTTTAGTATCTTTACACCTCTGCCACTTGCGTATGTCAGAGACAAGCAGCTACTTTTAAGTATCTTTGATCCTTGCCAAATTTCTCTTACAGGCCAGGTTAGGACCCTAGGCCCAGGTGGGCAGCTAGAAGAACAAACACTCTTATTGGCTATGGCTTTCTCCTCCAGGCAAGGGTCATAGGAGGTAAAGGCTGGACTTCTCACCCTTCCTATGCAGCAGCCTGGGAAAGAAGGACTGGACCCTAAATCGATGGTTTCCGCCATCTACACTAAATAGTCTGGATAGAGGAATTCCTACTGCCAGCTATTGTATTCAGCAGCCACTGCTCCAGCAGATTCTGAATTGCATCTGATTGTATACATTCACTGTTCGGCTTAAAATGTCTTACTGATGAGAGGGTGGGAGTTTTGGGACTTTAAATGAGGCACACTGAATGTACCTCCATATTTAAGAAAATTTCTTACTGGCACCATCAATAACGTTCAAATAATTAAATTGTGTTGGGATGAGGAGAGCGACAAAGCTAGCCACAGCACAAATTCAGCCTCAGAACACCCAATAAGGAGATAGTATGCGACCGGCCTAAACTACGTGGCATGTTCACCAATGCCAGGAGTCTGGTGGACAAGATGGGAGTACTAGAGCTACTGTTGTATGAGGAGGATTTCGATTTTGTAGGAATTTCAGAGACTTGGTTTAACAGCTCTCACGATTGGCTGGCAACCATTCAAGGCTATTCCCTATATTACAGGGATGGAGAGGGTAAAGAAGGGGGAGGGATATGCCTGTATATCCAAAATGATGTACAAGTGAATGTGACAGACAACATCACTAATGGAGTAAGGGATGAGGTGGAATCCTTATGGGTAGAGCTACAAAGGGAGGAAACTAAGGGGAAAGTAATACTGAGAGTATGCTATAGGCCCCCTAACTTGACCTGGAGGATGGGCTAAACAGCTCAATCTCTGTATTTGTGGACGATACTAAGCTAAGCAGGGCAATAACTTCTCCGCAGGATGTGGAAACCTTGCAAAAAGATCTAAACAAATTAATGGGGTGGGCAACTACATGGCAAATGACGTTTAATGTAGAAAAATGGAAAATTATGCATTTAGGTGGCAAAAATATGAATGCAATCTACTCACTGGGGAGGGGGGGGGGGGGGAACTCTGGGGGAATCTAGGATGGAAAAGGACCTGGGGGTCCTAGTAGATGATAGGCTCAGTAATGGCATGCAATGCCAAGCTGCTGCAAGCAAAGCAAACATTGGCATGCATTAAAAAAGGGAATTAACTGCAGAGATAAAACGATAATTCTCCCACTCTATAAGACTCTGGTCCGGCCGCACCTGGAGTATGCCATCCAGTTCTGGGCATTAGTCCTCAGGATGTGCTGGAACTGGAGAGAGTCCAGAGAAAGGCAACAAAACTAATAAAGCCACTGAAGGACTTTAGTTGAACTGAACTTTTTCTCTCTGGAGAAGAGACACTTGAGAGGGGATATGATTTCAATGTACAAATACCGTACTGGTGAGCCCACAATATGGATAAAACTTTTCCACGAAAGGGAATTTAATAAAACGCCATTCACTAAAATGTGAAGAAAAGAGTTTTAACCTTAAACTGCGTAGCGGGTTCTTTACTGAAAGAGCGGTGAGGATGTGGAATTCTCTTCTACAGGTGGTTTCAGCGGGGAGAAAAAAACTATTAGATAAGCACCTGAACGACCACAACCTACAGGGATATACAATGTAATACTGACATAAAATCACACACATAGGTTGGACTTGATGGACTTTTTCAACCTCACCTACTATGTAACTGAATTTTAGCAAGTCAGCAGAAATCAGCCACAATTCTAACCATGTATGGCTACTTTACTTGCCAAATTGTTGAAAAGTGTTTGTTTGGAGGGACAGACAGGGATTTTGTAGTAGATTTTGTATCCAAATATAATGGCATTCTTTGTCCCAGGTCTCCAATTTTTTATCCATGTGGCTAGCACAAATACATTCAGCTAAAGTCCCAACTGCATACAAACATTTGCATAATAGATATCCCTGCCAGGTATTCTTAATTATACAGTAGAACAAGTATCGAAAATATATTTATTGAACCTAAAAACAAGTAAAGGGCTGGGTACATGAGTCTGACCCATTTTATAAGTTTGGGTCTAAAACTGTGTGGGGGACACAGCAAACACGTGGAAGAAGTTGCTCTGGTCAGATGAGACCAAAATTTTACTTTTTGGTCTAAAAGCAAAAGGCTATGGGCCAGATTCATAAATCACTTAAGCCAGCGTTTCACGCGATGCGCGGCGTAAGTCTAAATATGTGCCTGCGTATCTATGCGCCGTATCCCCAAAACGATATACGCCTAAAATCTAGAATTTTTCGACCAAAGTAATTCCGATAGACTGGCGCATCGTGCACGCAAAAATGCACTAGACACACCATTGATTTGCTAGGAAACTATGCAAATGAGGGAGATACGGCGATCCACAAAAGTAAGTTTGTGCGGTGCAGGCTACGCGCTGTGCGCATCAGCTGCACGTCCTGTCTAAAGTTAGTCCATATAAAAGCAGGTTTAAAATTGGACAATCCGTCTACATGTCGGCTAAAACAACAGTTAGGGACTAGCTGAGCAGCCACACTTGCAGGACAACAATCTGTATGCCAACATGCCAGGGGCATCCTTGCTCATAGCTATACTACTGACTTTAGATGAGCGCAGAAGGAGGAGGGCACGGAGGAGTGCACGGAGGAGGGCACGGGAGAGGATATACCGCACACGCATAGACATCTTTGCCATGAGTGATTCTGAGGTGTATCGCATCTTCAGATTCACCCCTCTCGCCATCATGGAATTAACCACAACCCTGCAGAAGGACATCACCAGCCCAACACAACGCTCACAAGGTCCTGGCAACACTCCATTTCCTTGCCAGTGGCTCTTTTCACCCTAAAGGTGGAATATATATATTAGATACATTATTTCTGTTTAGTATATATTTTATAATAGTTAATATAATAAATATATAATTTTATTTTTTCTAATATATATATTTAATATTTTAAATATTATTATAATTATTTTATTTATATATATATATATATATATATATATATATATATATATATATATATATATATATATATATATTATATATATATATATATACACAACAGACAACGGAACAAAAGCACCTTTTTTCAGGGAGGGAAACAAATGGTTGTACTTTTGCAATGGAAGGGCTTATGTCTGGGCCTATTTAAGCACTGTGCATAGCTCACTAAGTTTGCCGGGCCTAGTTCCTATCTCACTGATTACATGAGGCCGAGTTGTGAGCATGCCCAGAGAGGCGCTGACCATAGTCTGCGTCATGCGCGCATGCCCAGTCCGGCCGGCCCTTCATTTGCATGGGGTCACGGCTCATTTTAATGGAACACGCCCACGTCCTTCCCAATTTGAATTACACCGCCTTACACCTCGGAAATTACGTTGCACCGGCGCAAAATTGTGCGCAAATACTACGAGGATACGGTACTTGTGCCTCTAAATTGAGCCGGTCTAACGTAAAGGAGATGCGCTACGCCCGTCAATATATGCGCCAATGTACGTGAATCTGGCCCTATGTGTGGCAGAAATCTAACACTGCACATCACCAACACACCATCTGCATCGTGTAACATGGTGGTTTCAGCATCATGTAGCCGGGATGCTTTTCTTCTGCAGGGACAGGGAAGCTGTTCAGAGTTGATGAGATGATGGATGGAGCCAAATACAGGGCAATCTTAAAAGAAAAACTGTTATGCCTTGTACACACGGTCGGACTTTTAACCATGCAATAGTCCGCTGTGAGTCCATCGGAAGTCCAACTGAAAGATAGAGAATGGGTTCTCTATCCGAGGTCCATCGGACTTCCGACAAAAATAGTCAGATGGAGACTACACACGGCCGGACCTTCCGAGAAAAAAGCCTGTCTGAGGGCCGTGTGTATGAGGCATTAGAGTTTGCAAAAGACTTGAGACTGGGGTGGAGGTTCACCTTCCAGCAGGACAACAACCCTAAACATACAGCCAGAGCTACAATGGCATGGTTTAGATCAAAGCATATTCATTTGTTAGAATGGCCCAGTCAAAGTCCAGACCTAATTCCAATTGAGAATCTGTGGCAAGACTTGAAAATTGTTGTTCACAGACGCTCTCCATCCAAAGAAGAATGGGCTAAAATGTCACTCGATGTGCAAAGCTGGTAGAGACATACACAAAAGTTTTTGCAGCTGTAATTGCAGCGAAAGGTGGTTCTGCAAAGTATTGTCTCAGGGGGGCTGAATACAAATGCACGCCACACTTTTTACATATTTATTTGTAAAAAAAAATATTAAACTCTTAATTTTCTTTCCACTTCATAATTATGTGCATAGACATGCATATAGTGTAAAGGGTAAATGTATTACATATAACAAATTATACAATTAATACATAATTACATTGAAAAAGCAGATGCCTGTAGTGGCTCTAACCAATTTCTGTAATTACAGACATTACATATGGAATGGTCTAAGTCTCAACTAGTTTCGTGGTATAACCACTTCTTCAGGAGAATGACTCTATAAAACAAACAATACAATAAGACAAAGAAAATTGGTATGACAAAAAAAATACAGCATGCAAGTTAATAAAGATAATAATAAAATAATAATTGGCTTACTCAATTTTTGGTGGCCATGCGCGGCACCTAACCGCAAGAACCATTGACCCCACGCGGTGGACAGGGGGGGTGTACAGGGATCTCTAGGGGGGGCATAATGTAGATAAGAATTATGGTTAAGGGCACTGATGGAAAGGGGGGGGGGAGGGGAAGAAGGCAGAGAAAGAGGAAAAGTACCACCCGTGTGAAAAAGGAGGAAGAAGGGAGGGGGAGGAGGGAAGGGCAGGAAAGAAGGAGGAAAGGGAGAGGGGGTAGGAGAAGAAAGAGGAGGGAGGGGGGTGAGAAGGGGAGGAAGGATTTCTTTTGTCATACCAATTATCTTTGTCTTATTGTATGGTTTGTTTTATAGAGTGGTTCTCCTGAAGAATAGTGATGTCGCGAGCCATAGACTTCAATGGGCAGGCAAATTTTAAAATCCACAGGGACTCTTTCTGGCCACAAGATGGAAAAGTTGTTTCAATGGGACTAACACTTAAACCGTGGTATGCCGGAGGGGGATCTATGGCAAAACTCTCATGGAAAATTACGTAGTTGTCTCAGCGTCTGTTTTTAATCCATAAAGGGCATAAATCACCTAACATTCCTAAATTGTTTGGAATAACGTGCTTTAAAACATCAGGTATGATGTTGTATCGATCAGGTAGTGTAAGGGTTAGGGTTACAGATAGGGTTAGGGTTACAGAATTTAACCCTAACCCTCACTGTAACCCTAACCCTGTCTGTAACCCTAACCCTGTCTGTAACCCTAACCCTGTCTGTAACCCTAACCCTGTCTGTAACCCTAACCGCAACCCTAACCCTGTCTCTAACTTACAGACAGGGTTAGGGTTACAGACAGGGTTAGGGTTACAGACAGGGTTAGGGTTAGGGTTCGGGTTACAGACAAGGTTAGAGTTAGGGTTCACAGTGACAGACCAAACTCCCCGTTTAATGCACCGCAAACAACCGCAAACAGTCCATTTGCACAACCGCAAAATCTCCATTTACACAAGGTTGGATACCAAGCTAGCCATGTCCCGTTCCTTGTCCTCACTGACGTCATTGAATGTCTCTTTCTCCACCCAGCCACGTACAACACTAAGGGTCCCTGAAAGGTGACAACAAGCCCCCTGGGACTCCTGCTGTGGTTGGTCTTCCACCTCCTCAAAGCCACCTTCCTCCTCTGACTCCTCTTCTTCAGACTCCTCTCTCTGCATTGCCCCTTTACATTACACAGCCCCCTGCACCCCTTTATATTACACAGCACCCTGCACCACCGGACCCCTTTATATTACACAACACCCTGCACCTCTGGACCCCTTTACATTACATGGCACCCTGCACCTCTGGACCCCTTTACATTACACAGCACCCTGCATCACTGGACCCCTTTACATTACACAGCACCCTGCACCACCACTGGACCTTTTTACATTACACAACACCATGCACCCTTTTACATTACACAGCACCCTGCACCACTGGACCCCTTTATATTACACAGCACCCTGCACCACTGGACCCCTTTATATTACACAGCACCCTGCATCACTGGACCCATTTACATTACACAACACCCTGCATCACTTGACTCCTTTACATTACAAAGCACCCTGCATCACTGGACCCATTTACATTACACAGCACCCTGCACCCCTTTACATTACACAGCACCCTGCACCACTGGACCTGTTTATATTGCACAACACCCTGCACCCCTTTACATTACACAGCACTCTGCACCACTGGCCCCCTTTATATTACACATCACCTCTGGACCCCTTTCATTACACAGCACCCTGCACCACTGGACCCCTTTATATTACACAGCACCCTGCACCACTGGACCCCTTTACATTACATTACACAGAACCCTGCAGCACTGGACCCCTTTACATTACACAGCACCCTGCATCACGTGACTCCTTTACATTACACAGCACCCAGCATCACTGGACCCCTTTACATTACACAGCACTCTGTACCCCTTTACATTACACAGCACCCTGCACCTCTGGACCCCTTTACATTACACAGCACCCTGCACCACTGGACCCCTTTATATTACACAGCACCCTGCACCACTGGACCCCTTTATATTACACAGCACCCTGCACCACTGGACCCCTTTACATTACACAGAACCCTGCATCACTGGACCCCTTTACATTACACAGCACCCTGCATCACGTAACTCCTTTACATTACACAGCACCCAGCATCACTGAACCCCTTTACATTACACAGAACTCTGTACCCCTTTACATTACACAGCACCCTGCACCTCTGGACCCCTTTACATTACACAGCATCCTGCACTACTGGACCCCTTTATATTACACAGCACCCTGCACCACTGGACCCCTTTATATTACACAGAAGCTTGCACCACTGGGCTCCTTACATTACACAGCACCCCACAGCTCTGGGCGCCTTTACATAGCACCCTGCACCACTGGACCCCTTTATATTACACAGCAGCTTGCACCACTGGACCCCTTTATATTACACAGCAGCTTGCACCACTGAGCCCCTTATATTACACAGCACCCCACAGCTCTGGACCTCTTTAGATGGCACCCTGCACCGCTGGACCCCTTTATATTGCACAGCACCCTGCACCACTGGACCCCTTACGTTACACAGCACCCCACAGCTCTGGACCCCTTTACATTGCACCCTGCACCTCTGGACCCCTTTATATTACACAGCAGCTTGCACCACTGGGCCCCTTATATTACACAGCACCCCACAGCTCTGGACCTCTTTAGATGGCACCCTGCACCGCTGGACCCCTTTATATTGCACAGCACCCTGCACCACTGGACCCCTTTATATTACACAGCAGCTTGCACCACTGGGCCCCTTACGTTACACAGCACCCCACAGCTCTGGACCCCTTTACATTGCACCCTGCACCTCTGGACCCCTTTATTTTACACAGCAACTTGCACCACTGGGCCCCTTACATTACACAGCACCCCACAGCTCTGGACCCCTTTACATAGCACCCTGCACCTCTGGACCCCTTTATATTACACAACAGCTTGCACCTCTGGACCCCTTTACATTACATAGCACCCTGCACCTCTGGGGACCCTTTTACATTACACAGCACCCTGCACCACTGGACCCCTTTATATTACACAGCACCCTGCACCACTGGAACTTTTTACATTACACAACACCCTGCACCCTTTTACATTACACAGCACCCTGCACCACTGGACCCTTTTATATTACACAGCACCCTGCACCACTGGACCCCTTTACATTACACAACACCCTGCATCACTTGACCCCTTTACATTACAAAGCACCCTGCATCACTGGACCCATTTACATTACACAGCACCCTGCACCACTGGACCCGTTTATATTACACAGCACCCTGCACCCCTTTACATTATACAGCACCCTGCACCACTGGCCCCCTTTATATTACACAGTACCCTGCATCACATGACCCCTTTTCATTACACAGCACCCTGCATCACGGGACCCCTTTACATTACACAGCACTCTGTGCCCCTTTACAATACACAGCACCCTGCACCTCTGGACCCCTTTACATTACACAGCACCCTGCACCTCTGGACCCCTTTACATTACACAGCACCCTGCACCACTGGACCCCTTTATATTACACAGCAGCTTGCACCACTGGGCCCCTTACATTACACAGCATCCCACAGCTCTGGATCCCTTTAGATGGCACCCTGCACCGCTGGACCCCTTTATATTACACAGCACCCTGCACCACTGTAACCCTTTATATTACACAGCAGCTTGCACCACTGGGTCCCTTACATTACACAGCACCCCACAGCTCTGGACCCCTTTACATAGCACCTCTGGACCCCTTTATATTACACAACAGCTTGCACCACTGGGCCCCTTACATTACACAGCACTCTACAGCTCTGGACCCCTTTACATAGCACCCTGCACCACTGGACCCCTTTATATTACACAGCAGCTTGCACCTCTGGGCCCCTTACATTACACAGCACCCCACAGCTCTAGACCCCTTTCCATAGCACCCTGCACCACTGGACCCCTTTATATTACACGGCAGCTTGCACCACTGGGCCCCTTACATTACTCAGCACCCCACAGCTCTGGGCCCCTCTACATAGCACCCTGCACCACTGGACCCCTTTATATTACACAGCACCCTGCACCTCTAGTCTAGCTAAACTCAATACAGTGTATACATATATATACAAAACCTGGAATGCATATATATCCTCTACACACTGTGGGCCAGATTCAGGTAGAGTTGCGCTGGAGTAATTCGATATGCGCCGCGGAACTGTGAAGATGCGCCGTCGTTTCTATGTGGCCGTACCCACCAAACTAGATGCGCCCGAAAACGGGCCATTTCCGATCGGCTTAACTTTCCGGCGCCAGAGTCCCGTCAGCGCATAATTTCGTTTGGCGCATCAGTCGCGCCTATTGATTTCCCCTGCAAATATGCAAATGAGGGAGATTTCCCAATTTGCGAACGGATTAGCACCATACGCTGGCTACATGCGCCGCGCGTATCTCGTCCGTCCGGCGCAAAGTTATTTCTACAAAAGGCTGCTTTATCTTTACTCCAGACGGTCACAGGTCAGCAGGAGAGCAGCTACAGCAGCGTTACCGACGATAAGAGCTAGCTGAACAACCACACTTGCAAGGACAACACCTCTGTGTGCCAACATGCCAGGGTCAATCGTGGTCCTAGCACTACTGATGGGTCCCCCGGAACGAAGGAGGCGGGCACGTGAGAGGATATATCGCACGCGCATGAACCTCTTTGGCATGGGGGATGAGGAGGTGTATCGCCTCTTCAGATTCAGCCCAGATGCAATACTTGAACTAACCACAACCCTGCAGGATGACATCACCAGCAAGACACACCGCTCACAAGCAGTGCAGCCACTGGTGAAGGTCCTGGCAACACTCCATTTCCTTGCCAGTGGATCATTCCAGTGTACAAGTGGAGTGGTGGCTGGGATGTCACAATCCTCCGTGAGCAGATGTGTGCACCAGGTTGTCCCTGCAATCCTCAGACGCATGTTCATCAGACCCACCACTGAGGAGCTGCGGCTGAAGGCAATGACAGATTTCTACAGCATTGCCAGATTCCCACGCACTGTGGGGGCCATTGATTGCACACATGTGGCACTCCAGCCCCCCCAGGAGACAGAGCACATATACCGCAATCGGAAGCATTGGCACTCCATCAACGTACAGGTGATAGCCGATGCCCAACGCCTCATATGGCACGTCCGTGCCAAACACCCCGGGTCCAGCCATGACAGCTTCATATACAATCAGAGCCCCATCCCAGCAGAATTCGAACAGAACATGTATGGGGACAGCTGGCTGGTTGGTGAGTGACATGGGTGGCAGGCATGACTATCCCCTCCCGTGATGCACATCAAAAGTGGTACATGCATGACTAACATCCTCCTGTCTTTTACCTTACAGGTGACTCTGCATATGCACTGGGACCCCATCTCATGACTCCTTTCCGGAACCCCCAAACCAGAGGAGAGAGAAAATACAATGAAGCACACATCAAAACCCGTGCAGTGGTGGAGCAAACATTCGGGCTCCTGAAGTCCCGTTTCCGCTGCCTGGATAAGTCTGGGGGGGCCCTATTGTATTCCCCTACCTTTGTGTGTCAGATCATCGGTGCATGTTGCATTCTGCACAACTTTGCTATGAGAAAAGGCCTGCAGATTGACATACGTGATGACCTGACCCCCGACCCACACAGTCCCCACCTGCCAGAGGACACCCAGTCTGCTGATGGAAGAGCAGTCAGGAGGGTCCTCACCGTAGGCATCTTTGGACAATAAACCAAAACATTTATCACACAGAGAATGTACGCGTGTACACGACTGATGTCCCTAGATCACACACACCACATCCACATCACATTGGATTAGCCCAAGTCCAGCATGTAGGACTTGGGAGCAGCAACGCCAGCGTCAAGGCCCCAATGATGTCACTGTCCATTCATACACCTTTCACACGTCATTCATACAGCCGTGGGGTTAACTTCACCACCACGGCCGAGGGTGACACCCCTTACTGGCAGGAGTGCCACCCCCTCACATTCACACACCATTCACACTGCAACGTGTGCAGTATCAAAAAATAAAAAAAATCATATCCAGAGCATAATCAAAAAATAAAAATCTCATATCCAGAGCATAATCAAAAAATAAAAATCTCATATCCTGAGTAAAAATCAAAATAAAATAAAAAGCTCATATCCTGAGTAAAAATCAGACAAAAAAAAATAAAAAAATCATCGGGGATGCCGGGGGCTCCTTCTTGCCGAACCTCTCTGGCTCCTCAGCTGCCTGGATGGAGTGGGTGGGGGGGCATCTGGAGGTGGCTGATCCCCGGGTGGGCCACTCCTGGCAGGTGTGGCCTGCATGCCCTCCAAGGCCATGGCTATCCGGCCGAGGTAATTGTTTGTCTGGCCCTGCATCCTCAGCTGCTGGGCCTGCATCCTGAGCTGCCGGGTCACTTGGTAGTGTTGGGCCCGCCGACTCAGCCTCCCCTGGTCCCGGATGGCAGCACTGTTTCCATGGATGGCAGCAGTGTTGGCCTGGACGGCTGCAGTGAGGTGCCTAATATCCCCCTGCACCTCCCCCAAACTGGTCACCACTGCAGCGCAGTTGCAACTCACATCCTGCACTGCGTTGCTTATCTGGCCAACGGAGCACAGGCTGTCAGCCACTTTCTCCAAGTGCCCAACTATGTCCCCCATTTGTTGGGTCTGTCTGGCGTGATCCTTCGCCAACTGGCCCTGGACAAGATCCGACACCCCCCTGGTCTTCTGGGTCGCCTTCCTGGGGCCAGAAGATGGTTGTCCCCGGGGGGATGGAGTCGCCCTTGAGGGGCTTCCAAGGATGGGGGAGGGGATGACAGACGGCCCAGGAGAAGGGGAGGAGACCTCCAACACTAAGGAAAAGTCCTGCTCTGCCACAGCAGGATATTCCACAACCACCTCGGCAGGTGTGGTGTGGCCACTCTCCTCCTCCACCTCTTCACCACCCAGGGGCTCGTGCACAGGATGGCGTGGGGGGTATGGGGTGGACTGGCTGCCGACAGATGATGGCCCAGCTCCGTCATCTGTGGATGACACAAAGCAGACACATGTTGGTGGTCCCACACACTTGGCACATGTACCCTCCTCCTCCCAAATGCAACACATCAAATAGGGGATAAAAAACACTTACCTGTCCTGGAGCCTTCCTCCACGGAGTCATAGCCAGGGACCCCCTCCAACTGCTCCCTCTTCAGGCAGCGAGAGACCACCTCCTCCTCCGCGGTCAGGGTGACCGGACATGGGGGACCACCACCTGTGCCCCTCTCATGCCTCCTGATGGTGGCCACCTTGCCACGGACCTTGCGCCGCAGATCATTTTTTTTTTTTTTGGATGTCAGCAGCAGTCCGGGTGGAGTACCCCAAAATATTGACCCGGCCAGCAATGGTGTCCAGGATGCCCTGCTTCCTCTCCTGGCTGGTCTTACGGCTTTTTTTGCCATGGAGGAAATGATTAAATGTCTCCATAGCGGAGATGATCACTGAGACCTCCTGGGCGTTAAAGTTTAGGTTCCTCCTCTCTCTGGGGGTAGCGGGAGCAGCCATCACAGCACAAAAGTATCTTCCCTGGGGTGGGGGGAAACGGAAATACTTTTGCGCCGGAATGGCGTTTCCGCCTGCGATTTTAAGCGCCCAACGGAAGGCATTGCGCTGACGTTTCCCGTGAAGTGGTGCAGACGGAAGTTGTGAGCATGCGCACAAGGGGGCGAGTGGAGCCGCAATCACTGCGCATGCTCCGTGGATGATGCGCTGAACGTAAGCCTCTGGGCTGGGCTCAGCCCATCATTTACATGTGATCACACCCACTTCCACTTGCGTCGGGTTACGCCAGCGCATTATCGTTACTCTGGCGCAAGTTTACGCGCAACTGCTATGTGAATAACAGTACTTGCGCTGAAAGGGTCGTCAGAGTAACGTAAATGAGAAGCGTTACTCCAGAGCAAAGATGCTCTGATCTACCTGAATCTGGCCCTGTAACTCTAACTGACTAGCCTGCCTGCCTGCCTGCCTGCCTGCTCTATCTAACTCCAAAAAATTACACTCTCTCTCTCTCTCTCTCTCTCTCTCTCTCTCTCTCTCTGTCTGTAAACCACGCAGCACAGATTAGAGAGAAAAAAAACAGACTGATTGATTAGCCCTAAAAGGGGCTGTTTGGGGTGCTGTCAGGACGCTGTTCTAACAGCAGAGATCAGATGAGTGTTTCAGGACTGGAGTACACTGGCCTAGCTATCGCTTTCCCTATAAAATCAGCAGCAGCAATACTGTCCTTCCTCTCACTAAGACTGCAGGTTCAGAATGAATCTAAAATGGATGCTGCCCTTGAGGTGGGAGGGTCAGGGAGGGAGGGTATGCTGCTGATTGGCTGGAATGTGTCTGCTGACTGTGAGGTACAGGGTCAAAGTTTGCTCAATGATGACGAATAGGGGGCGGGTCGAACATGGCATATGTTCGGCAGCGGCGGCAAACGCGAACAAGCGATGTTCGCCGGGAACTGTTCGCCTGCGAACCGTTCTATACATCTCTACTGAAGAAGTGGTTATACCACGAAACTAGTCGAGACTTAGACCATTCCATATGTCTGTAATTACAGAAATTGCTTAGAGCCACAACAGGCATCTGCTTTTTCAATTTTAATTATGTATTAATTGTATAATTTTTTATATGTAATACATTTTCCTTTTACACTATATGCATGTCTATTTTATCGTACCAAGACAGTCCTTTATTTTTAGGGGGGGGGGGATATTTTAAAGGTCAGCTTCAGCCACTGTCCCCTGTTCCCTCTTTTCCCCATCTCCTTTGTTGTTTCATACTTTCCCGGATAATGGTACACCCATAACTACTATTAATCTGTTTACTTAAGAATATACTCAAAATTCCTGCACATTGTCTCTTTGTGTTGGTCTGTCACCAAAAATCCCAATAAAATACATGTATGTTTTTGGTTGTAACTTGACAAAATGTGGAAACTTTTAAGGGGTATGAATACTTTTCAGGGCAATGTAAACCCTTCAAATGTATATTGCATTGCCTCCTAGACACTCACAATTTTCTAATGCAGGTAAATAAAAATAACATTTTACATCATTGTATTTTTTTGTGTGACAGAATGAGTATGTATCTAAAAGATGTACATTTGCTCTTACGTTTCCTTGATTGTGGACTGTTATTTGCTAAAAACACACAATGCTAGAACACAATAATTTATGAAGGGCAGGTCTTTGGATTCCTTTGTGCAATGGTCTGCTTCAGAACCCAATCATAGATATTGGCCCCTATATTCTCCTCTGTTCTACAGCTAATCTTCTAAATTTTTAATCACTATTCCTTCTTTTATCTTAGAGCCTTCCCCTTATTACTTCTCCCCCTCCCCTTCCCTTTCCTTTAATCACTCTATTATCTTGTGTGTGCAGCTGCATAGTCTGGCCATCTCACTAGTAGTTTTTTCCCAGAATTCATCACGCCTGCAGAAAATCCGCTTTATCAGCTATTGTTGGTAAATCTTTTTGTGCAACATCTGAACATAATGGTATTTGTTATTTTCTCTGAATATAACATGAAGTTGCAGTGATACTGAATGAAAAGTATGTGTCATGATGAATGTCTGAGGATTGTGGACGCTCCCTGCAGCTAGCACGCTTATTGGCGTTGTGCTTGGGAAGCACACCCGTGCAGACAACAACTGACCAGGCTGAGGGAAGAACTTAGATGTACATCACAGGTAGGCAGGTGTACTAGCAGAAGTCACTAAAGCCGCGTACACACGATCGGTCAAAACCGATGAAAATGGACTGAAGATCCGTTTCATCGGTCCAAACCGATCGTGTGTAGGCGCCATCGGTCAGTTATCCTTTGGTCCAAAAAAATAGAACTTGCTTTAAAATTGAACCGATGGACGCCTGACTGTTGGGTCAAAACTGATTGTTAGAATGCAAAAGCATCGGTTAAAAGGCCGCACATGCTCAGAATCAAGTCGACGCATGCTTGGAAGCATTGAACTTAGTCACCACGTTTTTTTTAACCGATGGTGTGTAGGCACATCAGACCATCAGTCAGCTCCATCGGTTAACCGATGACAATGGTCCTTCAGACCATTGTCATCGGATGGACTGATCGTGTGTACGAGGCTTTACAGTACAGTTGTGCTGGACTCACAGGGAGACAGGCAGGGGAGGGCTGGCAGGATTAGGCCTGGGGGGCAAGTCCAGTCAAGTGGCCCATAGAGCGTGGAAAAGAGATGGATCAAGTCCGCACAGAGGCCCCCCTTACATCAGGGTCCGCACAGAGGCCCCCCTTACATCAGGGTCCGCACAGAGGCCCCCCTTACATCAGGGTCCGCACAGAGGCCCCCCTTACATCAGGGTCCGCACAGAGGCCCCCCTTACATCAGGGTCCGCACAGAGGCCCCCCTTACATCAGGGTCCGCACAGAGGCCCCCCTTACATCAGGGTCCGCACAGAGGCCCCCCTTACATCAGGGTCCGCACAGAGGCCCCCCTTACATCAGGGTCCGCACAGAGGCCCCCCTTACATCAGGGTCCGCACAGAGGCCCCCCTTACATCAGATCTGATGTAAGGGGTGTTCTGGGAAACTTGATATAAGGGAGCATGCTGTGGACTATTATGTAAAGAGGGTCTCTGCTCACCAAAGCCTGCCCCCTCTCCTTTAACAAAGTCCACAGAGCACCCCTTTTTATACACTGGGAGGCAGGAGAGACTAGAGGGGGAGCTTACCAGGATGGAGGCTGTGGCGCAGGCAGGCTGTCTGATGCTTTTGTGGGTTCAAATTTCCTGTCCAGTGCCCACACATGCCCGGAGAGTGTGGGCAGGGAAGACTCAGAAGGAGGAGAAGCAGACGAGCTCTATCACTCCTGTGTTAGACGAGGCATAGCTCAGCCTTGCAGCCATCTACCTCGGAACTGACACAGGCACGGCTGCACAGTGGGAGGTAAGCAGCGGGCGTGACCTGTGTTAACCGAGCTCCAGCAAGCATATTCCTGCTCTGCAAAAACAGCATTTGGTAGTGATGGCCGGTGGCTGTGCATAGTGTCACCAGCCCGGGGGGAGATTGCCACCCTGCCCCCCATGCCAGCCCTCCCCTGGCAGGAGGGCTGGGGAGACAGGAGTGCAGGGGAGTCTGGGAGAACTAGGATACTGGAGCTCACTGGAACACAATGATGAAAAGATGTACAATGAACATGTAGGTGCACAGGAAACCTAGGTGATGTAGGTAACCTGGAAATGATTGGAGTGCATTTAGAGTCTTGGCTAGATACGATGCCTGCAAGCATTGGTGGGGCAACTCAGTCCCCCTGCACATACAGCGAAGGTGAGGGTGGATGGGCGGGGTCTAAATAGCGACCTTATCATCACTAAAGTTACTAAAGAGAGAGTTTGGATTTTCCGCAGACAATTCCCAGCTACCTGTTGCTCAGGCAATGCCTGAGGAAATCAATCCCTGCATAACCTCCTTGGCTTGGTCTGGATTTTGAGTACCAAAAGTGTTAACCCCGAGCCACACTCTGGATCGCATCGCAATATCCATATAAAGCTCTTACCTTGTCCCCTGTATCCTGCGAGCGTTGTGATGCACGGGGACCAAGCTCGGAGCCAAATTCAAAAAGTGAAAAAAACACAATACATACAGTACACTGTAATCTTACAGATTACATTACTGTATCAAATAATTTCACATCCCCTTTCCCCCTAGTGGTCTGTCCAGTGTCCTGCATGCACTTTTATATTATAAAACTGTTCTTTCTGCCTGGAAACTGGAGATTGTCCATAGTAACCAAAAAGTGTCAGTTTACGTCAAAAGTGCTTTTAGATCAGCTAGAAAACAGCGATAATAAATTAGAATTACTTGCACAATAGAGTGATAGCGATTTGTGGGAAAATTTGTCATCAAACACTGAAAGTAATGACAGCGACAATTCTGCAACTGAGCAAATTTCAGTATTTTTGATTTGTTATAATTATTAATAGTTATTTATTATAATATAATTTATGATTTGGTGTTTCAAACTTTATCATACCCGGGATGTCTACTAGACTCTTGTTTGGACAGATTTAAGTGAGTTATTTCTAAGAATTACAGGCCTAAAATACAAAACGTCAAATTTCCATGCAAAACATTAACCGCTGTTAGCAACAAAATCATACTGCCAGGTAGGTTAAATGTAAAGGGGGTGGCCTGGCTGGGACTGGGCATGTAGCTTACTGAATCAATGATAGGTGAATTAAGCCGGCCATAGATGGTTCGAATCTCAGCCTGGTTCCACAGGTAATGGCTGAAATTCTAACATCTATGGGCAAGCTGATTATACCCCGGTCGATCCTTCGATTGACTTGAGTACAACCAGCATGCCAGATTTTTACATGCAATATGAGAGTATATTGCATTAACTTTTTTTTTATATATATATTTTAAACCTTTTCTGCATTTCTTCAGTTACTTCCTGGCTTAGCTAAATAATGTCATACATCCCAGGAGTCTTTTATTTTTTATTTTTTTTTACCTGCATGCCTGAGCTAAGGGCAGATGGCTCCAGGAAGAAACCGTTACATGAATTATATGCCATTATTCAGGATGACTACGGCTAGGGATGTTTTTCTCAGCAAAATAAAGTATGGAGACATGGATGGATATGTGAGTTTGCTGTGAATATTATAAGTGAATTAAATGGCATTTTTGATGTGTAGTTCAGCCGCCGTCAATATACTGGGGCAGGTCGGTACCATCCCACAAGCCGTCGTAGCTGTACATTGGCTCCTTTTTTTTTTTTTACATGAGATCCGGACCACTTCAGGATTGCATTTAAGTGGTACAAATCACCTATATCTATTAGGGCTATTGTCCATTTAGTTTTTGTTTAGAAGACAGGAGGTGGAGGATCCGAGGATGTGTATATAAGATGCTTTGAACTGGCATACTATAAGGAGGATTAGATGAACGTCTTTTTTTACCTTTTCTTTTACTGTACACGCACACTTATTTGTGTTTAAAATGTGGTTTGTAGTTTCCTTTCAAAAGAGGTTGACTGCTAGAACCCCTTACCCTGAGCTAAAGAATTCCCACAACCCCAATAAGCTGATATGTTATGTGGGTGTACATATAGATTACGTGTTCTAATGCTGACATGACCTTTCTACTGTTCAGTGAATGGGAACAATTTGGTAATTTCTAAATAAAAATGAATTGCTGACCGTACTTTTTTTTTTTACTCCGGGACAGACCCAAACAGGAGCTCGAAAAAAAATAAAAATAAAATTTGTTTCCCCAGGCCATGCTTGTGTCCAGCGTTCCAAGTGTGAGCCAGAAAGGATGAATATATGGACCTGGACCAACAGTTGGGAATCCTGACATGGGCTATGAAAAGCTAATTATAGCTTATTACTTCACAAAGCTCTCCAGCATTATAGCAAATAACACTTAAACACATGTTAAACAGGTTATTTTTACTGTTAAGCTTTTAAGTAGCAGTGACCTGATATACAAATGTTGTAATAAATCCATGCACGTAGTACAGATATTTACTTATACTATGCAACATTGTGGAACTGATAACACAGATCTTTGTTCCTGGCGATCAGTGATATCTTTCTTTGTGGGCAGAGTGAAAATATTCAACTGGAGTTAAAGCTGAAAGACAAATTTCTCCCCAAAAACACAGATACAGAACAAGAAATAAAAACAAGAAATACAATATCTCACAAAAGTGAGTACACCCCTCCTATTTTTGTATACATTTTATTCTATCTTTTCATGTGACAACACTGAAGAAATTACACTTTGCTACAATGTAAAGCAGTGAGTGTACAGCTTGTATAACAGTGTACATTTGATGTCCCCTCAAAATAACTCAACACACAGCCATTAATACCTAAACCACTGACAACAAAAGTGAGTACACCCCTAAGTGAAAATGTCCAAACAAAGTGTCAATATTTTGTGTGCCCACCATTATTTTCCAGCACTGCCTTAACCCTCTTGGGCATGGAGTTCACCAGAGCTTCACAGGTTGCCACTGGAGACCTTTTTTACTCATCCATGATGACATCACGAAGCTGGTGGATGTTAGAGAACTTGCGCTCCTCCACCTTCAGTTTGAGGATGGCCCACAGATGTTCAATAGGGTTTAGGTATAGAGACATGCTTGGCCAGTCCATCACCTTTACCCTCAGCTTCTTTAGCAAGGCAGTGGTAGTCTTGGAGGTGACAGGCTGACCCCCCACCCCTTCAACCTCTGCAGCAATGCTGGAAGCACTCATATGTCGATTTCCCAAAGACAACCTCTGCATATGACGCTGAGCACATGCACTCAACTTCTTTAGTTGGAAATGGAACCTGTCCTGTTAAGCTGCTGTATGGGCTTGGCCACCATGCTGCAGCTCAGGGTCTTGTCAATCTTCTTATAGCCTATGCCATCCTTATGTAAGACAATAATTATTTTTTTCAGATCCCCAGAGTTATTTGCCATGAGGTGCCATATTGAACTTCCAGTGACCTGTGTGAGAGTGATAACCCCAAATTTAACACACCTGCTCCCCATTCACACCTGAGACCATGTAACACTAATGAGTTGAACATCTGTGAGCCATCCTCAAACCGAAGGTGGAGGAGCGCAAGGTCTCTAACATCCACCAGCTTTGTGATGTCATCATGGAGGAGTAAAAGAGGACTCCAGTGGCAACCTGTGAAGCTCTGGTGAACTCCATGCCCAAGAGGGTTAAGGCAGTGCTGGAAAATAATGGTGGGCACACAAAATATTGACACTTTGTTTGGACATTTTCACTTAGGGGTGTACTCACTTTTGTTGTCAGTGGTTTAGACAATAATGGCTGTGTGTGGATTCATTTTGAGGGGACAGCAAATTTACACTGTTATACAAGCTGTACACTCACTACTTTACATTGTGACGACGTCTAATTTCTTTAGTGTTGTCACATGAAAATATATAATACAGTATTTACAAAAATGTGAGGGGTATATTCACTTTTGTAAGATACTGTATATGTGATTACTATTTGTTAACTTATCCGAAAATACTAATTTACTACTAATTTATAAAATTAAAGTAATGATTTGCAGAATTTCATTGAATTCAGTCAATCCTAAGACTCATTCACCATTTAATAGAAGAAATAGTGTGCAGTGCCATCTGGCTGCTGACGGGTTAAAAAGAGCTTGGATTTGCTTGACTGCTTCGAAAAAAACAAATTCATTTTGACAATGCGATGCGGGGACAAGAAGAGCAAGGGCTGTTCTGGTTTAGTGGTGATGGTTTTTCTCTACTAACTACTTGCAACATCTGCATCGGACCAAGATCTAAGCATACTTTAGGATTGATCACCATTCAAATATTACAACTTGCTCTGTGATGGGTGAGAAAGTGCTCAGTAGACTGGCAAAAGGAGGGCACCTGAACGCCACCCCCCCTTCTCCTATGCATATGGTATAGCAGGCTACATTATGCAGACTGTGGAAAGAGGAGGAACTTTAGACCTTGGCAGAAAGGCTCTTTTACCATTGGCATTATCTGTTTTTGACAAGGTGACCTATCTTCATCAGAACTGGTAAAATTTGTGTTTGCATAAATTCAATTAAAGTGTTATTCCAAACACCATAACCAGTCTTCCCCCAAAGAAGAGAATGAAGGTCAAAACCTTTTTGAGAGGTTATTTTATTCATTACGAAAGCCACAGTATGAAGAATATGTTGGATTTCTCTGAGAATTGTATGTTACAGCTACGGAGCAGTAAACCATGATGGACAGTGAGTGTGGGATGGTGGAGGAGACAGATGAGCAAACATCCCCATGGGCTGTGTGCCACTCAGTTGTCTTCTTCTGTTCCAAGGGTATGATAGAAGGTGTGGTGGTCTTTCTCTTCATCTGGCTGCTGATCCAAGTTCTCCTCAATAAACATCAAGAAGGTGCAGATCTCCTTATTATACACCTGTCTTTTCCCGCATTCACATTGCCACCAAATGTTATTTGTCTTATTTGCTTCTTTTTTTTTTGCTTTTTTAACCACTCCTCTTGTATTCGTATTTTCTCTTTTGCACTTCTTTTTTTATTATTTCTCAATTTCTATTGTTCTTTTTGCTTCAGCTACTCACATTTAGCGTCTCTGTCTTGTTTTGTTTTTTTTTAAAATACACATACATAGCAAATGTGGCCTTATTTGATAATCTAAAAGTATATTTTATTGTGGAATACAATGTCTATATTCTAGCTAAGATATGTGTTCTGTATCTGACTTGGTATTGTACCATATCCTTGTATCATATTTTCTTGTAGTTATTTTGCCATTGAGGTGCCATTAGCCTTAGTAATACTTTGTTAAATTAGCATAATTTGATAACTTTAACATTACATAAATTAGTAGTGCAGTAATCAATTATGCAATGCTAATATACAAATTCTCACAGTAGTTGTAATTCTATTTATCATCTCTATGCACACATGGCCTATGCTGGATTTTCATTAATTTCCCTATTTACTTTCTTCACTTCTATTATAGTGTACCTTCTATTTAATACCTCATTGCTTTCATGATTTGCCGATTCTACTTATAGCCCCTTTTGTGCACACGGTCCTTTGAAAATACAGGTCCAAAAACAGATTTGACATTTCTACCACAATAAATTCTTGGTATAGGCTAAAGTGCAGACTGCACTGTTGAAAGTGCTTACAGTCTATCATTTACTATTAAACAGTTTAAATGTGGGCGGTGTAGGCCTAGGAGAAGGAGATGATGAAATTCAGCTATCAACAGCCTATTAACATAAGCAGGGGACAGATATCGGGTTAGTTTCCAATCTATAACTGTCTGCTTAACCACTTGCTTACTGGGCACATAAACCCCCTTCGTGCCCAGGCGAAATTTCAGCTTCCGGCACTGCGTCGCTTTAACTGACAATTGCGCGGTCGTGCAACGTGGCACCCAAACAAAATTGGCGTCCTTTTTTTCCCCACAAATAGAGCTTTTTTTGGTGGTATTTGATCGCCCGTGCGGTTTTTATTTTTTGCGTTATAATGAAAAAAAGAGCGACAATTTAAAAATATATATATATTTTTTACTTGTTGCTATAATAAATATCCCATTTTTTTTTTTTTTATATTTTTTTTTCTCAGTTAGGGCCGATACGTATTCTTCTACGTATTTTTGTAAAAAAAAAAAAAAAAATCACAATAAGTGACTGCTTTAGTTATAGCACCTACAAAATAGGGGACATAATTATGATTTTTTTTTTTATATACGCTGTTCACGTATTCTGTTAATAGCGCGGACCTGAAGAGGTTAATGAAGGGAGAAGGAACAATGTCCAATCACCTAAAAAGCTTGCCTAATGAGTGTCTGTGGACATTAATGTTATCTTCAGCTTGCTTTTTGCTTTAATATGCAGTGAGATGTGTAGCAATAGATGACTCTTGTACCTGACACACCCAAACAGTCTCATGCTGCGTACACACGATCACTTTTTGTGATGTAAAAAACGTTGCACATAAACCCCCTTCGTGCCCAGGCGAAATTTCAGCTTCCGGCACTGCGTCGCTTTAACTGACAATTGCGCGGTCGTGCAACGTGGCACCCAAACAAAATTGGCGTCCTTTTTTTCCCCACAAATAGAGCTTTCTTTTGGTGGTATTTGATCGCCCGTGCGGTTTTTATTTTTTGCGTTATAATGAAAAAAAGAGCGACAATTTAAAAATATATATATATTTTTTACTTGTTGCTATAATAAATATCCCATTTTTTTTTTTTTATATTTTTTTTTCTCAGTTAAGGCCGATACGTATTCTTCTACGTATTTTTGTAAGAAAAAAAAAAAAATCACAATAAGTGACTGCTTTAGTTATAGCACCTACAAAATAGGGGACATAATTATGATTTTTTTTTTTATATTTTTTTTTTACTAGTAATGGCGGCGATCTGCGATTTTTATTGGGACTGCGATATTGCCACGGACACTTTTGACACATTTTTGGCGCCATTCACATTTATACAGCGACCAGTGCTATAAAAATGCACTAATTACTGTATAAATGTGACTGGCATTGAAGGGGTTAACACTAGGGGGTGAGGAAGGGGTTAAATGTATTGCCTGGGTGTGTTCTAACTGTGTGGGGGGAGGGGGGTGACTGGGGGAGGTGACCGATGCTGTCTCCCTATGTACAAGAGAAACAGCATCTGTCACCTCACTGACAGGACGTGAAGCTCTGTGTTTACACTCAGAGCTCCACGTCCCTGCTCTCTCACCGACGATCGCGTGTACCTGACGGACATCGCGGCCGCCGGGTACACGCATCGGATCCTTGGTGATGCGTCGGGACTGTTTTTCCCCGCCGCGCGCCACAGGGTGGGGAATTAAAAGCAAATCACGTCCAAAGACGTGACCCCGGCGCCTCAGGTCCACGCTGTTCACGTATTCTGTTAATAGCGCGGACCTTAAGAGGTTAATGAAGGGAGAAGGAACAATGTCCAATCACCTAAAAAGCTTGCCTAATGAGTGTCTGTGGACATTAATGTTATCTTCAGCTTGCTTTTTGCTTTAATATGCAGTGAGATGTGTAGCAATAGATGACTCTTGTACCTGACACACCCAAACAGTCTCATGCTGCGTACACACGATCACTTTTTGTGATGTAAAAAACGTTGTTTTATCTCACGAAACAAAACAAAGTTTTTCAAACTTCATTTTAAAAAACGACGTTGCCTACACACTATCGTTTTCTGAAAATGCTCTTGCAAAGCGCGGTTACGTAAGACACTTTTGACGGCACTCTGTTCCATTGAAGCTCCCGTCTCATAACTTGCTTCTGAGCATGCGCAGGTTTAAAAACGTTGCTTTAAACGTTGTTTTGCCCACACACGATCATTTTTTATGACACAAAAAACGTCATTTTGAAAAACGACACAAAAAATTCAAGCATGTTCGAATTTTTTTTTGGTCGTTTTTCAGAAGACATAAAACAACGTTTTTGCCCACACACGATCATTTTAAATGACGTTTTATTTCATCACAAAAAACGACCGTGTGTACGCGGCATTAGTCCTTTAACCCCTTCCATACAGGGCATTTTCACCCCCTTCCTGCCCAGACCAATTTTTAGTTTTCAGCGCTGTTGCACTTTGAATGACAATTGCGCGGTCAGGCAACACTGTACCCAAATTAAATCATTATGTTTTTTTCCCCACACAAATAGAGCTTTCGTTTGGTGGTATTTGATCATCTCTGCGGTTTTTATTTTTTGCGCTATAAACAAAAGAAGAGCGACAATTTAAAAAAAAACACAATATTTTTTCCTTTTTATTTAATACATCTCACAATATTTTTTTTAAAAAAAACTTTTTTTCCCCTCAGTTTAGACCGATACGTATTCTACGTATTTTTGGTAAAAAAAAACCCGCAATAATCGTATATTGATTGGTTTGCGCAAAAGTTATAGCGTCTACAAAATAGGTGATAGATTTATGGCATTTTTATTTTATTTTTTTTACTAGTAATGGCGGGGATCTGCGTTTTTTTTTTTTGTGACCGTGACGTTACGGCGGACATATCGGACACTTTTGACACATTTATGGGACCGTTCACATTTACACAACGATTAGTGCTATAAAACTGCACTGATTACTGTGCAAATGTGACTGGCAGGGAAGGGGTTAACACTAGGGGGCGCTGAAGGGGTTAAAATGTGTCCTAAAGTATGTTCTAACTGTAGGGGGAGGGGGACTCACAGGGGGAGGAGATCGATGTGTGTTCCTCTGTACTGGGAACACACATCAGTCTCCTCACTGCTGACAGGAGGTGGATCTGTGTGTTTACACACACAGATCCACACTCCTGACGTGTTTGCCGGAAATCGCGGGTGCCCGGCGGCAATCACGGCCGTCGGGCGCGCGCGCGCCCTAGAACGCCGTGAAGACTGGACGTTGTGCAACGTCCAGTCTCATCGGCGAGGGGATCGCCATGACGCGATTCCCCTATGGGCTGGTAAGGAAGGGGTTAAATACCTTGCACTTAATTCATCATCTTTATAATTTTTTTGTAACCAATATGAATATGTTTGAGGTAAATTAATCTTTCCCTTTCGCTGTCTATATAGGAGAAATTACCACTGAATTGTTCCCTGATGTTATTCCATATAAATAATGAGTTTTATCAGTTTAGAGATAATGGATTGTAATGCTCTTATCTATGCTTTTAAAATATATATGTATAAAAATAATCCCTGGATAACCAAATATTTGCAGTTGAAGGTTTAGAATATATAAGGAATCATAATCTTTTCGTTTAAACAGTTGTATCATAAGTTGCACCCATGATCTTTAATTGTTATTGCTTTTTATTTCCTATATTTGCTTTTGATTCAACCCTCTTATCAGTATTAGAGATTAAGCTGTTATTTTTTCCATGTACAAGCTCTGATTCGTTGTAAATCACACAGGTAACACATTCTTCCCAGCACACTTATCTTAGACAAGGAAAAACTGAATACTGCAGACATTTAGGGACTAGTATAGCTATTACCTATACTCCTTATGTAGCGCCCCTTTCAGAAAAGGCGCTATGCTAAAGTTAGTGGGAGACTGGGAGAGTTATGTTGCTCTCACTTCTAATTTTGTTAAATTGGGCTGCTGTCAGCCCTATATTATCCTGTGGGTCATTCTGTACTCCAGAGATGTAGTTCCATCTCTGGGTGGCACGTGGCACCAGAGGGATTCAGGCAGAGCCACTTTTCCCCAGTAGCCAATTGGAGGAGTTTTCCCTCGCGGAGCATGCTGGGGAGGGGTATATATGTGGCAGGCGCCATTTTTTGGGGTTCTTCTTGGGTTCCAGATGCAGCACCCACCTTTAGGGTGTGCGCATCCAACAGACCCCGGCGATACAGCCTACCAGGGGGTCGCAAGCTACGCGGAGTTCCTTGTGGATGCTGCCAAGGGGCCCCAGTGACTTACTGGGTCCCCCACTTCTATAAAAGAGATCCTAAGCTGCGAGCTGTACGGTCGGGGATCGGCTCAAGGAGAACCCGAAGGCAGGTTATCTGAGAGACTTGAACGAACCATCGGGGATCTGGTGGCCGATACACTGACAGGTACATTTCTACTGTCAACCGGTGACCCAAATGTAATTGACTGGAGGGATTCGCTCTGCTGTTCGCATTGTCAGCATTGAGCCTGTGGCAGAGGCCTCATCTGGCATCTTAAACCAAATCAGAGCCAGGTCCATGGCGGGGACCTGTTCCGTCCAGCAACCCTAAAGTGGCACTCCGGCTGCCAGGCTTGTGGCAGAAGTCTGTCCGGGGAGGGCACTTCACCTACTCGGGCTAGAGTGGCGACGCAATATACAGCTATTAAAAGCAGGCTTGCTTTCCTGTTCACCCAAGCCTGATACTGCAAGGGTTTCTTTATTTAATCAACCTGTCCTATCTACCTCCTGTTGATGTTGGTCGTGTTGGACCCAAGAAATAAAGCATTTGGAAAATCTTAACTACTGATTGGACATTCGCTTACTGCTCTGATCACTGACTTCACCCCTGGACAACACTTAGAGGTAACTTAATACGCCGATCAACCAGCGGCTCCTGAGGGGGTATCGCTACAGTAGTCTAGCTCTTGTAGTCATCAGTAATGTATGGCACATTGAACACCCATTACTGATGGTGCAGAGATACTACAGGGGAGTCAGTAGGCCAATATTCATGGCATGTTGGCAAAGCTCTGTAAACCAGGCAATGTGAATATTAGTATTGTATTAGCAGAGATTACTATAAATATCAAAATGTAAGTTTAGTTGTGAAAATGGAGCATGAAAACTTATGTTAACCCTTACAACAAATCTCTCACATTTGCTCCCTTTTGGTCTGATAAATGTCCTTGTGTAGCATTTGTGCCCATTTACTCATTGAAGTGGCTTCAATGTTTTGTCAATGGAAGATATAGGGGGCGGGCAAAAACACAGCAGCAAGCCAGAGATATAGAGGTAGCTGTACTATCTGGCATGACCAAGATTTCACTTTGATAACCGATAGCAGTACAGCAGCAATATATTACTAAGAAATTAAGGAGAAGATCTCCTTGGCAACTTTATTCTAACTAAACTGCCATGCCTGAAATGCCTCTTTTTCCCATGACACAATGCAATATCTTTTAGTGGGTCTCTGATGGGGGGGCCTGTGTGGTGATGTGGAGGTGCAGGGTGTGCAGTGCTAAATGGAGAAAAAGTTGCAATTTGAGTACTGAATACTCCTTGAGTTACCCACCTTGTTTAGTTGTGGGTGCAGGGTCCTTTAATTCTTTGTCACATAATCCAGTGGGCTCCGAAACTCCTCTGTTTGTCCACAAGCCCCATGGCTCCTGGACACACCCAACGAATATAAGCTACCCTGACTCCCATACTTGTCAGCCTAGAGAGACGGTGACTGGGCATGAGAACTGTCATCAGGTGTCTCATTCTCCTCTTCCTTTAGTGTGCAGGCAGCCGGTCTAAGGCACAATAGCATGTAGCTCCAGCCATTGCTGGGGCCTGGGCATCTGGGCACCTCAGGTGAAGCACACTGTAGCTAGCTATAGTGTCTGACCACCTTGGGGTAGACGTGACATTCTTGACACAAAGCTTATCTTTTCTTCAAAAGGACTAAAGCTGTTAGGGTCATACAAATCCACACACATATTCAGGGCTCTGCATATGCATTGTGGGTGTGGGACAGTCTATATATATATATGAAGTATATATATTGTGACAGGAAGTCAGGTAAATCTGTAGGTGTTGTCACAGACGGGAGATACATTTCTGCCTTGTTTAGACAATGCAGCAATTGCTATCAGGTTTAAGGACCTTGGATAGTTTCAGCTGTTCAGAATGAGGCAATTGAGGTCTCTACAAGTTATCCAGAGGATCACTACTGATTGCTGCATCCTGAGGCTTTTGAGTTAAGGTGGGCAGTGAGCTGAAAAGACTCCTGAAGGTGAGGTGGTGTTAATTTTTCTGTGTGATAAAAAAAATCAGAGACTATTATTTTTCTACTGAGCGACCAGCAGTGTCGGCCCAGCAGTAGGCTGTGTCAGACGAATATAAGCTACACTGACTCCCATACTTGTCAGCCTAGAGAGACGGGGACTGGGCATGAGAACTGTTATCAGGTGTCTCATTCTCCTCTTTCTTTAGTGTGCAGGCAGCCGGTCTAAGGCACAATAGCATGTAGCTCCAGCCATTGCTGGGGCCTGGGCATCTGGGCACCTCAGGTGAAGCACACTGTAGCTAGCTATAGTGTCTGACCACCTTGGGGTAGACGTGTCATTCTTGACACAAAGCTTATCTTTTCTTCAAAAGGACTAAAGCTGTTAGGGTCATACAAATCCACACACATATTCAGGGCTCTGCATATGCATTGTGGGTGTGGGACAGTCTATATATATATATATAAAGTATATATATTGTGACAGGAAGTCAGGTAAATCTGTAGGTGCTGTCACAGACGGGAGATACATTTCTGCCTTGTTTAGACAATACACCAATTACTACCAGGTGTCAGCTGCAGAAATAGCCAGAAAGGTTTAGGGCGTTGGAAAACTTCAGCTGTTCAGAATGAGGCAATTAAGGCCTCTATAAGTCATCCAGAGGATGACTACTGATTGCTGCATCCTGAGGCTTTTTGAGTTAAGGAGAGCAGTGAGGAAGACTTCTGAAGAGGTGAGGTGGTTGTTGATTTTTCTGTGTGATAAAAAATCAAAAAGACTATTGTTTCTCTGCTGTATGACCAGCAGTGTCTGCCCAGCAGTAGGCTGTGCCAGACTCCATAGATAGGTTCCTGTGTGGTAAAGGTAGACGCCCCAAGTGGCCAGGGTTTATTTTATGTTTTGTTTTGTTTATGCTGTTTGGATGCTTGCACTTGTTTCCAGCAATATGGAAGAATAAACCAAACTCTTTGTTTTCAACCGTCTTCGGCTGCCTCTCTGTATAGTTCAGTGTGTAGTGAACCCATCCAGGGGGTCACATACCCCCTCTACCGAGCTAACCCCTTACTAATATATATATATATATATATATATATATATATATATATATAATTATGTGACAGGAAGTCGGGTAAATCTGTGGGTGTTGTCACAGACGGGAGATACATTTCTGCCTCGTTTAGACAATGCAGCAATTGCTATCAGGTTTAAGGACCTTGGATAGTTTCAGCTGTTCAGAATGAGGCAATTAAGGCCTCTACAAGTTATCCAGAGGATCACTACTGATTGCTGCATCCTGAGGCTTTTGAGTTAAGGAGGGCAGTGAGCTGAAAAGACTCCTGAAGGTGAGGTGGTGTTAATTTTTCTGTGTGATAAAAAAAATCAGAGACTATTATTTTTCTACTGAGTGACCAGCAGTGTCTGCCCAGCAGTAGGCTGTGTCAGACTCCATAGGTAGGTTCCTGTGTTCTGAAGGTAGACGCCCCAAGCGGCAAGGGTTTATTTTATGTTTTGTTTTGTTTATGCTGTTTTGATGCTGGCACTTGTATCCAGCAATATGGAAGTATAAACCATATCCTTTGTTTTTAACCACCCTCAACTGCCTCTCTGTAAAGTTCAGCGTGTAGTGAACCCATCCAGGGGGTCACACACACCAGCTACCGAGCTAACCCCTCACAATATATATATGCCATTACTTGCTGACTTGAATAGGTGTGTAAAAATGGGACTGTTGTGTCAGGGGACAGTAGAGAGAGGCCTGACGCAAAGGGAGTCATTCCTCTGCTCTCCTCCTGCCTGGACTCATAGAGCCAATCTAATTTGAAGTGTCATATTGTGTTTTATTTACTATTAAAGGGTGCCTCTGCTCTTGGGGACATTATCAGGTTTGGAATCCCCTGAAAGCAATATTAGTATAGGATTGAGAGCTATATTGCTCTAAAATCTCAGTTATTGGTCTCTAGTTGATAACTTGACTATATATTACTGTCTGTTTTCCTTCTAGAGAAATATTGCAGTAAAGACAATTTTTATCATAACGTGTGTGTGTCTCATTGGTCATTGCACGTGCACTGTTGCTAGGTGTGCCAGAGGGGGCTGAGGCTGTTGTTAGGAATGAGAGGCAGAGCAACGTATTAAACACACTTAAAACGGAGCTCCACCCTAAAGTGGAACTTCCGCTGATCGGAACCCTCCCCCCTCCGGTGTCACATTTGACGCCTTTCAGGGGGAAGGGGGTGCAGATACCTGTCTAAAGACAGGTATTAGCCCCCACTTCCGGCCACACAGTCTCGGGCAGACTGCGAGCATGATGTCACCATCCGGCCCCCCCCCCCCCCCGTTGTGTGCTGGGAACACTCGGCTCCCAGTACACAGCGGGAGCCAATCGGTAAGGCGTAGTGCGACTCGCGCATGCGCCGTAGGAAACCAGACAGTGAAGCCGGAGAGCTTCACCTCTGGGTTCCCTCACCGAGGATGGCGGGGGGGTAGCAGAGTGATGAGCGGTCGCTCGTCACTCTGCTGCGGACATCGCTGGACTCCAGGACAGGTAAGTGTCCTAATATTAAAAGTCAGCAGCTGCAGTATTTGTAGCTGCTGGCTTTTAATATTTTTTTTTTTAGCGGACATTCGCTTTAAGCAGCCCCTTTCAGGGTATTGCTACACAAGCAATTGCTTAGCAAGTCATTTTCAAACTTGCAGCACAATTGATTGCTATCTGGCTTGTGATCTCCAGAATTCTTTGCACCAGAGGGATACAATTTTGAGGATTCCATGACATGGGGAATGTTTCCTGGTCATCTGTAGGAAGCACAGAGAAGGCTTGGAATGTTAGTAAGAAGTTCCAATTACGTCATGTCACCTAAAAGATAGTTTAGAATCCAGGGCATTATTTAACTGTTTAAGTTACCCAGTTTGTTTTATTATTTTTTTCTGCTACCATCCCTTGTATTCAACCTGGCAAGCTTTACTTAATAAAACAATGTTTTTTGCAGCAAAAAGTTTTTTTTCAATTGTATAAATATGCTTTGTAGTTTTTGCAACTAATGGGATTGTAATGTTGCATTTTACCTTGTAAAATGGATTTTCACTATGCGATGTTACTAAATTTGAACTCACTTTGAATTCTCAATAGTGTTTGAGGGAAAGTGTAAAAAATACAAGGTTTTGTATAATGACCACAGCTACATCTTTTTCTGCAATATTTATATAGAGAAGTGATGGAGATACAGAAATGAGAGATGAAGAGAGGATGATGTGTTAACCACTTAAGACCCGGACCAATACGCTGGTAAATGACCCAAGGTGTTTTTGCGATTCGGCACTGCGTCGCTTTAACAGACAATTGCGCGGTCGTGCGACGTGGCTCCCAAACAAAATTTGCGTCCTTTTCTTCCCACAAATAGAGCTTTCTTTTGGTGGTATTTGATCGCCTCTGCGATTTTTATTTTTTGCGCTATAAACTAAAATAGAGCCACAATTTTGAAAAAAAAACACATTTTTTTTACTTTTTGTTATAAAAAAAATCAAATAAACGAAATTTTAGTAAAACATTTAGGCCAAAATTAATTCAGCCACATGTCTTTAGTAAAAAAAAAAATCGCAATAAAAAAAAATAGCTACCTAGCGGGAACAGCGACACTAATACAGCGATCAGAAAAATGATCGCTTAGTGATGCTGGCAATAGGGAGTGAAAGGGTTAACTAGGGCGGTGATCAGGGGGTTAAAACTTTATTAGGGGGGGTGGGGGGGCTATCCTGAACCTAACACTAACTGTTTTTTACACTGCCTGTCACACTGACACTAAATGCAGTGATTAGATCACTGCATTCAGTGACACTGTGACAGGGGGATGGGGGGGGGGCGATCACAAGGGGTTAATATGCCTATGTGAGTGTGTGTCAGTGTTGTGTTGGTGCACACTTACTTGTGATGTCTTCTCTCATCAGCAGCGCTGGGAAACAGCGCTGCGATGAGAGATTACATCATTTCCTTCTTCCTGTGTAAACACAGGAGGAGGAACTGACACGATGGGAGCGCGCTCCCATTGGCTGGGAGCGATCGCGGGGGGGGGGCGGAAATCACGGACATCCGCCCGCTCGTCGGCGATCGCTCCCAGAGGCAGGGGGACCCCCGCACGCCGCGGAGGGGGTCCCGATGGGACCCCCGAACCGCACGAAGGCGGGGACGTAAATTTACGCCCTTGTGCCTGTACGAGCCATTCTGTGGCCGTATATGTGCGTGCGGGGGTCCTTAAGTGGTTAAGTAGTAGTGTTCTAGGATGACAATGCTGCTTTTTTAAAGATACAAGATTGTGAGTGAGTGTTGTGATTGCAAGACAAGCAGTGTTTTCATAGATACAGAATCATTGAGCAGATGCGGCGTCATCGACTTTTTATATGAGCTGACTGGTTCCTCCGTACAGTGTAGCAACACTACCCGGGTGTCACTCGGGGTCTCAAAACCCTAGATCTCCTTCATCCAATAAAGGACTGAATTCCAGAATGGGCAGATGCACGGACAGAACCACCAGATATGAGCGTGAGTGGCCCTCTTCCCACACCCGCTCCAACACAGAGGCGATGCCAGGGGAAATATGCTATGCAGCACCATCGGGGTGAGATGCCACCTGGACAGCAGTTTGTAATTGACCTCAGCTGCCCTCAACGAAATTGAGGAGTTGTGGGCCAGGCTCACAATCTTAGAGACCTGGGAGTCTGTAAACACCGTATCAAGGTCTTTTTCCCATCCGTGGATAAAATGGGGCCTGTCTGCAGTAGAAAGTGATTGTAAGGCCTTGTAAAAATAGGAAAGGGGTCTCTGAATCGGATGTTCCTCCGATAGGGCCCTCTCCACCACAGACATATCCGACAGTGAGCGTAGTGGACGTGGCAGAGAATGCACAAAAGCAGTCAATTGGAGGTATTTCCAGCAGTCAAGGGGGGTGCAAGGAGAGGAGCCCATTATAGCAGATAAAGGGGCAACACCCGCCTGAGTAGTTACATGATGCAGTAGAGTGGCGTTCCCCAGGGACCACGGCCTGCCGGAAGAGAGCATGTTCCCCGGTAGGAAATAATTATGACCCGACAGAGGCATCAGGGGAGAGTTGTGCATCCACTTATGAGATTTGCAGAGGGAGTCCCACACCATGAATGTGGAAAAGGGTAAGGGGAGATGCAAACATTGCTTGGACCACCTGCATGAAGTCAAATTTAAGAAAAGACTGTTTCTCTTTTGGAATTTGTCTCATTGTATATGCCATTTAGCATAAAAATCCAGAGATTTTGTCTCCTCTATCATGTTCTATAAATGAGCATCGGTGGAAGACAATCAAATAAATGACAGTGCATCTTATTTGTTTGAGAGACGCAGCTCTCATAGTTGCACTGTCCAAAAAACATTGTAGCTCAAATTAAACCATTTTTATTTTTTTTACAGAACAGAGCAGTGACTCGAACCGGGTGTAAGCATAATTTGAAGCAAATTTGTAATCACTTATCTCAAGATGAAAGATTGGCAGAGACTGAAGTCTCACTAGTTAGAACCCAGCACTCTAGGGTGCATGGCTGGATATGATTGTCCATAATAAGCAGGGCTTTTTTTCAGGGGGAACTTGGTGGAACTCAGTTCCACCACCTCTGGCTCAGACCCTTTGGTGCCTTTTCACCACAATCACTTGTAAACACAGAAGTCTGGTTTCTGTGTTTCCAAGTGACAGCTCTGAACTCTGTGTGTAGCCCCCTGAACTCTGCACTCTGTATGTAATGCAATTCTGGTATTTAATGCCCCTTTAAGACCCTTTTACTGTTTGTGAAATCTGAACAGGTTGTGGTTGAGTTCCTGCACCTATTTTCTGAGAAAAAAAGCTCTGATAATAAGTCTTTGCATTTAATTGTTTTCCAGTGTGCATTGACTGTAATACATTTTACTTGTAATGTAAGTGTAGTTTTATTGTGTTTTTTAAATAATTAGTTGGATGGTTTTATCATATGTGGGTTATAAATGTTTCCGCGCTAGGACTTAATATACGAGCTGCTGCCCCCTGAGTGATCTCACTTGGAGATAGTTAAATAATAATAGTTATGGTGTGTGTACAGGTGTCGGCGCTGCTATTGTGCTGATTGTTGGTGTGTAGTTTATAAGGTTGTCATGTTCCTCTATGCGTATGACCTGTGATAGCCTCCGCTTCCCGAGGTCCCCTTTTATTAGGAAGGTTTAAAAATAGGGCTAGAGAACCAACCCTATATTTACCCTCGTGTGGCCGTGTGTGCTTTTTCTTGTCCTGAATGTGGTGTGTCCCAGGTATGTATGTGCACCTTTCCTGGTGACTAAGGCCTCGTACACACGAGGGGATATGTCCGCTGAAAACGGTCCGATGGACCGTTTCAGCAGACATCTCCGCTCGTGTGTATGGGCTAGCGGACAGATTTCTCCACCCGACAGATTTCAAAGCATGCTTTGAAATCTATCCGGTGGGAATCTGTCCGCCCGACATGTCTGCTGGTTAGTACACTTACCAGCAAACATGTCGTCCCCCACCGCCGCCGCGCCGCCGCCGAATGGATTCGGCGCATGCGCGGAAGTGTTTAACTTCTTGGTGCGGTGACGTGGCGGCGTCAACGTCACCGCCGCGTCACCGCCACGTCACCGCGCCGTCCGGCGGCGGGGAATTTGATCCGATGGTGTGTACACGCCATCGGATCAAACTCCCAATCGGACATATCCGATGGAAATGGTCCGCGGACCGTTTTCATCGGATATGTCCGATCGGTGGTAGGAGGCCTAAGTGATGCAAAAAAGAGAAGCAAAAAAAGGGAAAACCTAATTGTTCCAATGTGTCATAAATAGTGATAAACAAATTCAATAGATAAACAGTTCAATAAATTCATAAGTGCTCTCCTATAGGTGAAGAAAAAAAGCTGTGAGCTTATTTGATAAATATAAATAACTTCATATCAGAAGGTGGCAGACTGTATTAATAGTTCCTGTATGATGTTCACAATATTAGAGTACATATATAACCAGAATATTCCAAATATGACTTCCTTAATCTCTTTCTTCAAAATATCCTCTGTGCTTCGTTGTTCTCCCCACTTGTATCCCTACTCACCAGATTGATTTCCCCTGAAAGGGGTATGAAGCCTTAGGGATCAGTGGATGCCTTGGGTCGCTTACCACAGGTGCAGTCTTGGGGTCCAACAATGTTGTCTGGAGTTCATGTGGGTATGAACGCAGTCCTCCCAGTGGCCGTGAGTCACAGAGTTATGTTGAAAAGGAAAAAAGAAAATAACTCCTCATAGGGTAGTAAACCCTGTATCCCAGGTGGGTTTATTAAAACGTAGAGCACGTCCAATCCTTAGGACTTGGCACTCTGTGACTCACGGCCACTGGGAGGACTGCGTTCATACCCACATGAACTCCAGACAACATTGTTGGACCCCAAGACTGCACCTGTAGTAAGCGACCCAAGGCATCCACTGATCCCTAAGGCTTCATACCCCTTTCAGGGGACATCAATCTGGTGAGTAGGGATACAAGTGGGGGGAACAACGAAGCACAGAGGATATTTTGAAGAAAGAGATTAAGGAAGTCATATTTGGAATATTCTGGTTATATATGTTTTATCATATGTAGTTATTTATATCTTCCTATTTCTGAGTGTGGGCTAACAAAAAGAGGAAGAGTCCTGATTAGATCCATGTTTTACAAAAATGCTTGCGTGTCCAACCCAGCTATTATACGTTTTTTTAGGTTAGGACAAAAAGGTGGGTCTGTATCCAAACAAGTGGGAAAGCATGTTTTGATTGGTCACAGCGATTTTGTGTGCACTTTTTTTCATAGGATTTGTTGCACATGACTGAGGCGGCGTACACACGACCGAGGTTCTCGCTGGAAACCAGCGAGAATCTCGCTGGAAGCCGCATTCCAGCGAGAACCTCGGCCGTGTGTACGCTCCTGGCTCGCCCTGCCCGTCGGGAATCCCGTCGAGCGAAAAGAGAGCACGCTCTCTTTTTGCTCGACGGCCCGCCTGGATGAATGGCTGGTTGCCATTCCCGACGGGCGGGTCGCCGATTTCGACGGCCGGCAGAGAACCTCGACGGGCGGAACGATGTGTTCTGCCCGTCGAGGTTCTCTGCCGTGTGTACACGGCCTAAGAGGATCTCCTGGTTTTGACACACTAAGTTACAGAATAACACATTTGAATATGAAGAATGTGAATTTTTATCACACTTTTAAGGACTTTCATGAATATTATGTTAAGAACCGTAACAAATATTATGAGATTATATATAGTAGTATATTTCTAGCAAATTCTGTGACTTTTCAGTGTTGGTTCACATGAAATTAGATTGTATGCTCTGATAGTGCTGCATTATATATTTTATTTTAAGTTAGATGCAACATGTTTGTACACACCACAAGTCAGAATTTGTTTTCCATAATTACACTTTACTGACATTTTTAAATGTTATAAATAGAGGTTTACAAAGGCATTATCATATATTCAGCTTCCATGTTTACAGACTGAATAATGCCAAACATTGTAAATGGTCAGGTAAGCCACAGTAAATGAATCAATAATAAGATTAAAGTGGTACTAAGGGTTAATTTTCATTTATTTTTATAAATAACATGCATGTCATACTTGTACATGTGCAGTTCCTTTTGCACAGAGTGGCCTTGATCGTCCTCTTCTGGGGTCTTGCGGTGGCTCTCTTGGCTCCTCCTCACAATCGCTAACCCTCTCTGGGAAGCTCTCTCGGGAGGGGGTTACCTTGCGTGTGTGCTCCTGTGTCATACACTCGCCGTCCATAGGCGCTGAGTGTATGACTCAGTCCTGCCCCTGGCGTCATTGGATTTGATTGACAGCAGCAGGGAAATTATAAAAAATTAGTAAGAGGAGGGGAAAGGGGAGAAGGTTACATATCAGAGTGTGATTGGGATTAATGCAAGTATGGAGAGCAGGGGCGTTGCTAGGTGCCAAAAAGACCAGGGGCTTCAGCCCGAAGCCAAGCCATGGGGGGGGTTGGTGGCTTTGGCCGCGGTCAGTGGAGTGGCGCGGGGTGACCTACCTGACACACATACCCTGACCTACGTGTGTGTGACACTGACCTGTCCCTGCATACACTGACCTGTCCCTGCATACAATGACCTGACTCACTGACCTATCCCTGCATACAATGACCTGTCCCTGTATACACTGACCTGTCCCTGCATACACTGACCTGTCCCTGCATACACTGACCTGTCCCTGCATACACTGACCTGCATACACTGACCTGTCCCTGCATACACTGACCTGCATACACTGACCTGTCCCTGCATACACTGACCTGACTCACTGACCTGTCCCTGCATACACTGACCTGTCTCACTGACCTGATCTGCATACACTGACCTGTCCCTGCATACACTGACCTGTCCCTGCATACACTGACCTGTCCCTGCATACAATGACCTGTCCCTGCATACACTGACCTGACTTACTGACCTGTCCCTGCATACAATGACCTGTCCCTGCTTACACTGACCTGTCCCTGCTTACACTGACCTGACTCACTGACCTGTCCCTGCATACAATGACCTGTCCCTGCATACAATGACCTGTCCCTGCATACACTGACCTGACACACTGATCTGTCCCTGCATACACTGACCTGTCCCTGCATACACTGACCTGTCCCTGCATACACTGACCTGTCCCTGCATACACTGACCTGACTCACTGACCTGTCCCTGCATACACTGACCTGTCCCTGCATACACTGACCTGACTCACTGACCTGTCCCTGCATACACTGACCTGACTCACTGACCTGTCCCTGCATACACTGACCTGACTCACTGACCTGTCCCTGCATACACTGACCTGACTCACTGACCTGTCCCTGCATACACTGACCTGTCCCTGCATACACTGACCTGTCCCTGCATAGTGGCGTCACTAGGGTTGGTGTCACCCCCCTCCACTAAGTATAGTCCCCCCCTCAGTCCAGACCTCCCCTCTACACTAAGTATAGATCCCCTCTCTTAGTACTGACCACCCTCTCCACTAAGTATAGACCCCTCTCCCTCAGTCCAGACCCCCTCCCTTTTTACAGACCACCCTCTCCACCAAGTACAGACCCCCCCCCCTCAAGATCCCCTCCCTCAGTACACACATCCCTCTCCACTTGCGCTTGTTGGGAGGTGGGGGCAGATTTGCTGGGGGGTGCTTTGGGAGGTGGGAGGGCTTATGTTCTTGTGGGAGGTTGGATTTAAAATCCAACCTCCACTTCTAGCATAGGTCCTTTCTTATCCTAAAGTGTCCCTCAGCACATATTCTGTGGGGGGTTTTAACTATACACACACTGGTCTGAACATTATATACACACTGGTCTGTATATAATGTACAATACGGTGTCAGCAGGGTACAAACTGGTCATATACCCTGTAAATCATATTGTACATTATACACAGACCAGTGTGTATATAATGTTCAGCTTGGTATCAGGGTACAGTCTAGTGTGTATATAATGTACAATATAGGTTACAGGGTATATGACCAGTTTGTACCCTGCTGACACTTTAGTTTTGAAAATACACTAACTTGGTTTGCAGGACTTGTTGCCACAGTCAGTTTTCTTCCATAGCTTCCTCCACCTGTCCATGCTTTAGCGCCCGAGATCCATGGAGACCCGCCCGCTCTCAGGCATTGGATGGAAGGTAGCAGGCATCTCTCCTATTGGCTCCCAATTCCTCCTCTAGGAAGAAAGGAGACAATCTTCCCTTGCTCAACTCAGGCACCGTGGCGGCGGCGCTGCTTACAGTAGCAGATGCCCATGCTACCTCCCACTGGGCTGCAAGCAGGGAGGGATTTACATATATCGCCCTCCCCGCTGCCCGTTCTCACTGATGAGAAAGGGAGCCGCCGAGGCTCCAGAAGGCGGGGCCGCATCCAATCACATGTTGGCCACGAGCGTCTGAGGATCAGGGCCAATCTGATGCCGAAAGTAGCAGAGTGCCACCAGCGCCGAGTGTCGCCGAGTACGACACTCGGCCGCCTTCGGCATCAGGTCCTGACTCCCAGACGCTCGGGGCTAACAATGTGATCGGATGTGGCATAGACTCGGGGCTTTTTGTGGACCCATTCGGGGCTCCAGCCCCCCTAGCCACGCCCTAACGACGCCTCTGATGGAGAGGGTGAAAATAACTTAAGGGGGGGGGGGGTTCCCAGTGATTAGAAGGCATTAAGAGTAGTAGGGAGGGGGATAGATCAAATTAGGAAAGAGGCCAAGTGGGGGAGACAATGACAAAAACGTCTCAACAGGGATCAAATTAGTGTGGGATGTCAATGTTAAAACTTTGGATGAATTTAGGCATACTATATGCAGTGTTCAGCGGATTTATCAGCAATTTTTTTTTGTACCACTTAATGGAGAGATGGTTTATATGGAATTAAAGGCCCAGAAGGTCATTGTTCAATTGGACATCCATAATTTTGTGGCAGATTTGTTGAAATTATTGCCGGTAGGGCTGAATCAGGGGGCCTTCCCAAAATTTGTGCAGGAGTGTTCCTTGGTGGTATTCACAGTGCCAATGCGGGGAGTTTTGAGAGTAGATTTTATGTAAGCAGTTTGCAGCTGGACTCTTGTATTTTATTGGATATTGATAATTCTTCTGCAAACTGTTGGATTATGTTAACTTGGTTTTGAATGCATGTACGGCCAAGGTCTATTCCCCAGGCTTATATATATATATATATATATATATATATATATATATATATATATATATATATATATATATATATATATATATATATATTTGGCTGGGCCTTTTTGTTTTTTTGGATTGTTTTAGGGAGAGAAAAGGTATGTCTCAGTGGAGTTGCCTCAAGGCACAACTTTTCAAATGACGTGGATGTAGCTGGGCTCGAAGTGTATTGAGCTTGTCTTGATAATGGGTGTAAAATGTGAAAAGTGCGTGCGTGCGTGAGTTGAGTTAGAGTACTTTCTAGTTATCTATGGAGGAGCCAAATATGGCTTTGAGTTCTGTGAGAGTCGTGTATTGACCTTGAGTGGCAAAGTGCAACACCCTGGATATGCCCATTTAAGATATGGACAGGAAAGGGACATCTGGATGCACTGGTGTAAAGGCTGATGTTCCCATAATTGGGATAAGAGCTAAGAGGAGATCTTGTGTGAGAAGCGTTTTTGAGATTTTCTCCAGGTTGGGGTTATTTGCAGATGTTTTTTGAGGTGGCAGGGTAAGTCTACATGTAGACATGCAAGTCCTTTATAGAAGATGGTGGTGAAATTCTGTTTCATGATGAACCATTGTTTATAAGATGATGGAATATACCACGCTAACACAGCTGTACTAGGTGGGGTGCTTTTTAATATCTAATGAGGTTTTGTATAGTATGGCATTGTACAGTATGGAAAAGGTCATGCTGGACCATTTTTGGTTCCAAAGTTTGTAAATGAATCCTGGCGGTAAGAGCATTGACGGGGTCTGGAAGCGGTATGTCAGTCTGGGAAGTATGATAATTTTGAGTATGCTAGTGTGGCTGAACCGAGTTAAAGTACCTTCTGACCACGTCACTAGGTCAGTAATAGGGGTTTAAAGTAGGGTTGTCCCGATACCAATACTCGCGCAAATGCTCCCGATGCCTGATCCGATACCTGGGATGGGAGAGAGAGGCGGCATGCAACAGGAAGTCAGCAGACGGAGTGGAGAGTGAGTCCTCAAGCAGGTAAGCTGGCAGGGGTGCAGGGGGCAGCCGCACCATCCATTGGTGACCGGAGCCATTACATTCGGTAACTGAAGTTACGCTCCGTGTTGCCGTTGTACACCGTCAGTGCTTGAACATCCCGACGCCCATCTTGGTACACCCTGCACGCGACCACATTAAGCCAGCAGCTGACATCTTGTTACACCCAGCCCATATAGTTCGGGCTGTGTGTAACAAGATGTCCACTGCTGCTTTTATGTGGCAGAGTGCAGCAAGATGGGCGTCGCAGGCAGCATAGAAAAAATATTTTCCTCTCATGTCATTTATTTCAGTCCCTGCCCATAAGTGCCAGCCACCTGTCAGTGCCCATCCATCAGTGCCAGCTATCCATCAGTTCCACTGCCAGCCATCAGTGCATGCCATCTATCAGTGCCAGCCATCAGTGCGTGCCACCTTTTAGTGTGTGCCACTTATCAGTGCCATCTTTCAGTGCGTGTCACCTATCAGTGCCAGTCATCAGTGCGCTCCACTTATTAGTGCCAGCCATCAGTGCGTGTCACTCATCAGTGCTGCATAATCAGTGCCACCTATCAGTGCCCCTGCCAGCCATTAGTCCCAGCCATCAGCCAGTACCATCTATCAGTTTTTCACATGACATTAAAAAAAAATATCGTTAATCAGTATCGGCGAGTACTTGAAAAAGGTATCATACTTGTACTCAGTCTTAAAAAAGTGGTATCGGGACAACCCTAGTTTAAAGTTTAGTGTATATATGTTTAGGTCTTTGGGCATATTGGTACTTAAAGGATGATCATTTAAAGGGAAAATTGACTTGAAGCTGTTGGATACTTGGTTTGAGAAGGCTGATGCCCAAGGATTCTCAGTTATGACAGCTAAGTGGATATAAAAAGTCTACAAATGCTAAAATGTCAGGTTTCTGTGATGAGACAAAGATAAATCCTTACAGAACTTTTTCCACCTTAAATGTGACCTATAAACTGTGCAACTCAGTTGCAAAACAAACGGAAATCTTTTAGGAGGGGGGGGAAGTAAAAATAAAAAAATATAATTATGTGATTGCATACATGTTCAAACCCTCGTATACCTTGGGGTTTAGCGGTGTTCGGAATTAAGCAATCACATTCAAACTCATCTTAAATAGGAGTCAGTACACACCTGCCATCATTTAAAGTGTCTCTAAATAACCCCAAATAAAGTTCAGCTGTTTTAGTAGGTCTTTCCTGACATTTTCTTAGTCACATCTTACAGAAAAAGCAATGGTCCACAGAGAGCAACCAAAGCATCAGACAGATATCATTGTTAAAAGGTATCACAACAGGGACATTATGAAGAGCTGAACGTCCCTCCAAAATTGATGAAAAGACGAGAAGAAAACTGGTTAGCGAGGCTGCCAAGAGGCCTACAGCAACATTAAAAGAGCTGCAGGAATATCTGGCAAGTACTGGTTGTGTGGTACATGTGAAAACAATCGCCTGTAATCTTCATATGTCTGGACTATGGTGTAGAGTGGCAAGACAGAAGCCTTTTCTTATGAATAAAAACATCCAAGCCAGCTAAATTTTGCAAAAACACATCTGAAGTCTCTGAAAAGCATGTGGGAAATGTAGTATGGTCTGATCAAACCAAGGTTGAACTTTGTGGCCAAAATTCCAAAAGATATGTTTGGTGCAAAAACAGCACTGCACATCACCAAAAGAACACCATACCCACTGTGAAACATGGTGGTGGCAGCATCATGCTTTGGGGTTGTTTTTCTTTAGCTGGAACAGGGGCCTTAGACAAGGAAAATGAAATTATGAACAGTTCCAAATACCAGTCAAAATTGTCATACAACCTTCAGGCTTCCCCTAGAAAGCTGAACAATAGAGGATCTTCATTGTTCAGCATGATAACGACCCAGAGCATACATCCAAATCAACAAAGACATGGCTTCACCATAAGAAGATTAATGTTTTGGAATGGCCCAGCCAGAGCCCAGAACTTAATCTGATTTAAAATATGTGGGTACCCTTGCAATCTGACAGATTTGTAGAGTTTTTGCAAAGAAGAGTGGGCAAATATTGCCAAGTCAAGATGTGCCATGCTGTGCCGTGCCATGCGCATAGACTCATACCCAAAAAGACTGAGTGCTGTAATAAAATCAAAAGGTGCTTCAACAAAGTATTAGTTTAATGGTGTGCACACGTATGCAACCAGATTATTTTATTTTTTATTTTTACTTCCCTCCAACTAAAAATATTTCACTTTGTTTTCAACTGAGGTGTACAGTTTATAGGTCACATTAAAAAGGTGGAAAAAGTTCTGACATTATTTATCTTTGTCTCATTTTTTTTCCCACAGAAACCTGACAATTTAACAGGGGTGTGTAGACTGTTTATATCCACTGAAAAAAATGAATAAGGAAGCACTCACACTGCCACATCCGTAAATGTAAGCATATCTACATATGTAGACCTAGTTAAACTAGGGAAATGGACAGACAGAGAAAGGGAACATGAGCAATTAAAGACATAAAAAATATTTTATATCCACTGTAGATTTCTTTGTTTCCATAGATAGTAATATAAATCTAGTCAGTTAAATATTAAAATAAAAAGTTAAGAATTTAAACATCAATACAAATTCACACAAGAAGAAGTGAGCTACGAGTAAGCATCCTCATCATCATCATTTTGACTGCATCGCTTTAGTTGTTTTTTGGATTTTATTTGTACAATAAAGACATTGTTTTAAGGAGTGCGGCAGTCCAGGACCTTCTTCTATCCAATGCATCTGTGCATAGCCAGCACCTTTTTGGTTTAGTGGGACCAGCAGTTTTTAGAGCGGTATCATTTCTCACAAGAACAAGTATTAGCTTGACGTTAAAGAAGATTATTACAATACTGGAGTGCTGCCACAATGCAGACAGAAAATAGCTGCCCTAACTCCACTATTATTGTCTCTTTCATTTCCCAGTGATTTCTATGACACTTTTTTCTGGCATCTGTCCTTAACACCCTGCAAACACATGTCAAATGCATCCAAAACACACCATAAACGCTATGGATGGATTTACGGCATGCTTTTACTGACATAAATTGAGGCATTTGTCAAGCCTTGTGAGCTGCCAACACTTGACAAATGTTGACAGCTAGATCAAAACCAAAGTGACATGAAAGTGATTCAAATTTTACATGAAGGACCATTTTCATCGGATAACCGATGAAGCTGACTGATGGTCTGATGTGCCTACATACCATCGGTAAAAAAAAACGATTGTGTCAGAACGCGGTGACGTAAAACACAACGACGTGCTAAAAAAAAGTTCAATGCTTCCAAGCATGCGTCAACTTGATTATGAGCATGCGCAGCTTTTTAACCGATGCTTTTGCATACTAACGATCGGTTTTGACCTATCGGTTAGGCGTCCATCGGTTAAACTTTAAAGCAAGTTCTCTTTGGCTGCGTACACACGATCGGTGCAAACCGATAAAAACAAGAAAAGAAAAAGAAATACATGATCCTGATCACTACTAAAAAGATATAATTTTAAGGTGTTTGTTATTTAGACAAGGCCTACCAGGATAGCAGGAAATTTAACAATAGGCCGGCAGGCCGCCTGCCCTGGGGCTGTTTGGAGCTGTGACAGCAGCGGCACCCATAAAAAATATGGCTGCAGGCCGACATGTCAACTGTGCATGTGCCGTTCCAAAGCTAGCTGGGCTCGGGACATCTGACATCTCCTGTACCATGTCCACACAGCCTCTGTGACATAATGCTTTTGAGCTGGTATAGTTATGCTATGGGGCTGGTATGAAATTATTTCCAGGGTTGGTTTTTGTTCCCAATCCAGCCCTAACCTTGGCTCACGCAATTGTTGTTTTCTGAATTCTTTAGGGAAACAGAACAAGAGGGGTTTGTAAGGATAGTTGCTGTGGCTGAACAAGGATATACACCCATCAAGTAGGTTGTACTGGACTATCTCGGTACTGATACACAACAAATTCTTAATATAAAAATATAATTTTTAATACGTATAAAAAAAACATATACAAAGGACCAGAGATAAAATTCAACCACAGACAACTAAATAACGGGGTCACCCGAAAGATAACTGTTGATGTGGGGTATAGACAAATTGATCCTTCTTTCTGAATTCTTTGAAGTTCATGCTTGACGCGCAATGCTGTCCCTGATTTTGCATTATTTGGCTAAATTATCCACATTTTCATTTTATGAAATATTTCATTGAGAATTTTCAAATTAATTATTATTATGTGATGACCAAGTGATTCTTTTTTCAGTACAAAAACTTAGTTACACAAAATGTCCAGAAATGTGAATAGTATAACTCTCACTTACTCCTGGGAATACTGTAGTTCTTTAGTGCTGGGTTCACACTAATGCAAATCCAAGTCGTATGATAGGAGATTGTGACGCTAAATTGCATTCTAGGGTCTAAATTGTCTACAGACAACCTCAGACACAGAAAAAAGTCTGCTACTACTACTAGCATTTTCCTCATCTGTCTACTTTGAATTCTGAATTATTTTATGTTGAGATTTGATGGTAGTAGTTCTTAGTAAGCAACTAGTGAAAGTTTGTAATTAAAAATCCAAAGAATTAATGAAATGTTGTTCTTGTATCAAGTTTGCTTTTATAAAAAAAAAAAAATTCTGCTTAGTCCATTTGCAGATACTCCTGGGAGCTGGATTGGTCCTTCTGTGGTTATGTCTTCTGTTGGGCTGTGCCATCTGTTGGCACAAGAGACAAAGGCAGCAATCTACAAGCAATCATGAAAATGACTCTGTACTGCAGGACAGTAAAAGCCTTGAGCTGTCTAACTCAGAAAGGTCTATTTCAGTGTCAATATACAATCAATACAAGTCTCTGGATGGGAACATTACGCCCAGAGGTGATGATGCACAAGCAGTTCAACATGATCAAAATTCTATATCTGACAGATCTATTCAAGTTAGAGCGTCTCTGCCCAGTCTTTACCAGCTACCAAGAAAGACCAAACATGTTTTGAAGCGCAGGAGCACTGTTTTTGGGGATGGTACTTTGGAGGGTGATCGTGGCAGTTTGGTGAAGATGCCATTCTCTCGTACTGAACCTGATGGATTCACAGGGGGTAAGCAAAAGGTTCAGCCACTTGTGCACTTTACCATATATTACTCACTGAGTGAAGAAACTCTTACTCTAACTGTAACTGGCTTCTCCAATCTTCCAAAAAGATTGCATCGCAAGAAAAACTCATTTGTCAGGGCCTATCTCCTTCCTGGATTTCTGGAGCCACAGTATGGGCCATCAGAAGATTCAGATAGAGGACAAAGGTTTGCTTTCTTCAGATACAGTCCAGAGAATCTGAAAGAACGGACCCTGAGGCTAGCAGTATATTCACGGGATCGGAACACTCAGAGGGAAGGTTTCATTGGTGAAATACTTTTCCCCTGTTCCCAGGTCGATTGCAACTGTCAAGCAGCATCTGATTTTACAAGGGATCTGTCAATTACCAAGGCAAAGCTTAAGAAGGTCAGTCCATCTCATGTATAGCATTTATTAAATAACACGCCACTGAATACCTGGGTGAACTACAAATACATTAGTGTAGCTGCTAAACATTGCATGCATATACACACACCACAAGATCAATAAGTTTACCATTTTTAACAGTAGTAGAAGTTGGCTAAGGCAATCTTTACATTCATTAGCTTTATATATGCATAAGCCCAAGCATTGAACCATTTTACAAAAGGTCAAAATGTATGTCACCTTATAACAGTCTGATCTGGGAAGGGTAAGCTGGCCAAAATCCAATCACATTGTTGTGTCTCCTGTTGTAACTGGGCCAACTTACCCAGCTTGGCCTAGTACCCTGAACTCTATGCACTGCATTTTCCTGAACCATGTACAATGTGTGTTACTTAATCCTGCCGTCTGAACTCTCTGCCTTACTTACTCCTGACCTCTGCACGCTATGCTTTACACTCTTTTGACCAATAGCCACATAGATTCAGGTTTAATTCAACATTCCCTTTTAAACCCTGCCCACTGTTACAGCAATTTTCCATATCCACAATTTGCAGCAGTGCACTATGCACGCCCCAATTTAATTCTGGACACAGTTTCACAACTGGGATTATAGTCTTCTAAGTGTGGCTACAAATGAGTGTGTGGTTTGTGAGCATTGTCAGTAGGGCCAGTCCTTGGATTACATTTTTAAAATCTGACTGGTAACCTTAAAGTGGTTGTAAAGGTTCGTGTTTTTCACCTTAATGCATCCTATGCATTAAGGTGAAAAAACACCTGGCAATGACAGGCCCCCCAGCCCCCCCCCCCCCCGTATCACTTACCTGAGCCCGTTCACCTGCTCTGCTCGTCCCCGGTGTCCTCTTCTTCACAGAGTCTTGTGTTGATTGGATAGATTAATAGCAGCGCAGCCATTGGTGGCTGCCACTGCTGTCAATCTAATCTAATGATGCAGGCGTCAGGGGGCGGGACCGAGACATACACTCTGTGTCTATGGATGCCGAGTGTATGAGACAGGAGCGTATCCACAAGAGAGAGAGAGCTTCCCGAGGAGGTTAGCTATTTTGGGGAGGAGCCGAGAGAGCAGTGGGACCCCAGAAGAGGACGATCGGGACCACTCTGTGCAGAATGAACTGCAGAGTGGAGGTAAGTATGATTTGTTTGTTTTGGAAAAAAAAATATTATCTGAACCTTTACAACCCATTTAATTTATGCTCAGTCTACGCGTATAACAAATTCAGTTGCAGGCTACGAAGGTAGAGCAGAACACAAATATAAACCTAGTAATGCTAAAACTTTTGTGACATTATGATTGTTAAACCCCACCCTTCTACAGCTGATTAACAAGTAAATGTTTTCAGAGTATCGTTTGGCCTCAATTTAAAATGTGGTTGTAATAGTAAGCATGCTGGTTTAGTAGAAAATAAGTCATGGTTAGTGCTAGACTATAAATCAGAAATCTCACATAATATTTACCAGACATATTTGGTTACTTGCCCAAACTTTAAGGCCGTGTACACACGATGAGACATGTCCGCTCAAACATGTCCAACGGACCGTTTCCAGCGAACATGTCTCATCGGATTTTGGTCCGATGGCGTGTACACACCATCGGACGAAAATCCCCTCGGGCTGAGGACGCGGTGACGTGGCGGTGACGTTGACGTCACCACTCCAGGAAGTGAAATACTTCCACGCATGCATCGAATCCATTCAACGCTTGAGCGGAGATTTCTGTCCGCTGGTTAGTGTACTAACCAGCGGACATATCCAACGGACATGTCTCCTGCAGACAAATTTCAAAGCATGCTTTGAAATTTGTCCGCTGAGAAAACATGTCCACTAGCCCGTACACACGATCGGAGATGTCTGCTGAAACGGTCCGTCGGACCAGTTTCAGCAGATAAATTTGATCGTGTGTACGCGGCCTAAGTGCTGCGTAGCAAAATTATGAATAGTAACACTAGTAACAACATTTTGAATAGTAAGAATAGCAATGTAGAAAGTGGGGTAGGTGAAGAATAATCGATAACAGTAAGAAATGAGTTTCAGTTGAGCTGCATATAGGGAAATACAGTATCTCACAAAAGTGAGTACATTCCTCACATTTTTGTAAATATGTTGTTATATATTTTCATGTGACAGCACTGAAGAAATTACATTTTGCTACGAAGTAGTGAGTGTGCAGCTTGTATAACAGTGTACATTTTCTGTCCCCTCAAAATAACTAAACCGCTGGCAACAAAAGTGAATGCACCCCTAAGTGAAAATGTCCAAATTGGGCCCAATTAGCCATTTTCCCTTCCCTGTGTCATGGACTCATTGGTGTTACAAGGTCTCAGGTGTGAATGGAGGGCAGGTGTGTTAAATTTGGTGTTATTGCTCTCACTAGGGTTGTCCCGATACCACTTTTTTGAGACCGAGTACAAGTACCGATACTTTTTTTTCAAGTACTCGTCGATACCGGATACCGATACTTTTTTTTAATATCATGCGACAGTGGCGTTTTTTTTTTTTTAAAAACCTTTTTTTTTTACAGTGATTTTTTTTTTTTAGGGGGGGGGGGGGGGGTGGTTGTAGTGGATTGTCGGTGTGTTTTTTGTATTATTATTATTATTATTTACCTTTTTTTTATTGTTTATTGCAATTTTTTTTCTTTTTTTTAATCAGCCCTATTGGGGGGGGGCTTTGGTGAGATATCGTGGCCCCTGACATCTCCTCTTTAAGACAGAGAAAGGGACTAAGGACACAGATTCCCCAGTCCCTTTCTCTGCAGCCTCAGCTAAAATGAATGGAGAGAAGAATGGAGATGTAGCATCGTCATCACAGGTTACGATGCTCAGTTATGTGAATGGACAGAGTCAGTGATCACTGACTCTGTCCATTCGGAAAGGGTAGGAGCCTGGTTTAGCGGCTCCTACCTCCTCTCTCCTTCCTGACAAATTGAGGGGGGAGAGCAGCACAGAGGGGGGGAGAAGACGGCTCGGGGGGAGAGCACAGCACGGAGTTGGACAGAAGACGGCACAGGGGGAAAGAAGATGGCATGGCAGATGGCACGGGGGGGAGAGAAGATGGCATGGAGCAAGCACAGCACGGATTTGGACAGAAGACGGCACGGGGGGAGAGAAGATGGCACGGGGGAGAGCACAGCATGAAGGGGGACAGAAAATGGCGGGGGGGAGAGAAGATGTCACGGGGAGCACAGCACGGAGTTAGACAGAAGACAGCATGGGGGGGGAGAGCACAGCATGAAGGGGGAGAAGACGGCTCAGGGGGTGAGAAGATGCCAAGGAGGGGCACAGAAGACAGCAGGAGGGGGGGAGCACAGCATGGAGGGGGACGAGAAGACGGCACGGGGGGCGAGAAGACGGCACAGGGGGCGAGAAGACGGCACGGGGGACGGGAAGACGGCACGGGGGACGGGAAAGCGGCACGGGGGGGGCGGGAAAGCGGCACGGGGGGGGGCGGGAAAGACGGCACTGGGGGGGGGGGGACAACACTGAGAAGACTTGTAACTTTGTAACTCCCCCCACTACCCAATACCTGACCAGTATCGGGACATCCCTAGCTCTCACGCTCTCATACTGGTTACTAGAATGTCAACATGGCACCACATGGCAAAGAATTCTCTAAAGGATCTGAAAAAAAGAATTGTTGCTCTACTTAAAGATGTCCTAGGCTGTAAGAAGATTGTCAAGACCATGAAACTGAGCTGCAGCATGGTGGCCAAGACCATACAGCAGTTTAACAGGACAGGTTCCACTCAGAACAGGCCTCGCCATGGTCGACCAAAGAAGTTGAGTGCATGTGCTCAGCATCATATCCAGAGGTTGTCTTTGGGAAATAGACGTATGAGTGCTGCCAACATTGCTGCAGAAGTTGAAGGGGTGGGGGGCAGCCTGTCAGTGCTCAGACCATATGCCGCACACTGCGTCAAATTGGTCTGCATGGCTGTCATCCCAGAAGGAAGCTTCTTCTAAAGATGATGCACAAGAAACCCCACAAACAGTTTGCTAAAGGCAAACAGAGGAATGAAATGGATTACTAGAACCATGACCTGTGGTCTTATGAGACCAATATAGGTAGATGGCGCACGACTTAAAGAATGCAATCAAAAGAATTAATAATATAGTTAACAATTAGTAGATCATAAGGTCCATGTCAATATCAAAGAATTTTTTTTTTAAATAAAATAAAAAATTAAATGACCATATAATGATAGTCCAAATGAATGACCATACAACAAATGGTCAAAATAAAAAGTCCCAAAAGTGCAATGTTTAATCCAGCAACACTAGTGGCAGCACAATCCTGAAGCAGAAGCAGACTCTGAAAGATATATGTAGACAAGAAGGACATGCCCCAAACTAAGTGTAGTAAAATAGGGATTTAATGAGGTAAAAATAGTAGTAAACAATAGATTGGCTACTCACAAAACAATTGAGAGCAAGGGCACATCAGGGGTTAACGGCTGGTCAAGGGTCACAACGATCGTTTACAGCTGCAGGCAGGCTGACTTGGCCAAGTCATGGGAGATATGGAGACCCATCCTGGGGAAGCCTAGGAGAAGCAACCGGGGATCCAGTTTGGCGCATGTCCTTCTTGTCTACATATATCTTATGAGACCAAGACAAACTTATTTGGTTCAGATTGTGTCAAGCGTGTGTTGCGGCAACCAGATGAGGAGTACAAAATCGAGTGTGTCTTGCCTACAGTCAAGCATGGTGGTGGGAGTGTCATGGTCTGGGGCTGCATGAGTGCTGCCGGTGACTTGTCATACTCTGCTCCCTATAACAGAATGCTGCGGAAGTGATGTGGTGGCCAACTGCGCATGCGCTCCAAACGCATCCGCGATGCGTTCCAATGGATTTACGACAGTACACACCAGCGAAACCTTGTTCGGTATCCAGGCTCTTTCCTTAACATCCCCGTGGATTGGAGGATGTTAAAAAAAGAGCCAGGAGGCTGAGCGAGCGGAGCTAGCCGACTGGCCACTTTCCCCTAAGTCCGCGTCGCCCTGAATGACGCAGTTGTCAAAAGTAGTACAGGAACTACTTTTGGGAATTGGTGCGGCGCACACAAAAACGACGTCGCACTCAAAAACGATGTCGCACTGATTCGGACGGTGCCTTTGCCAGCAATAGCCGGCGATTTGACATGTCGGAACGGCCCGATGTGAACGTGAGCAGTAAGCAGAACTCCAGACAAACGTATTAAAATCTATCGGGTATTCCAGTTGTGTATGGATTTAAACAATTATAATTGAACAATCTTTTTATTAAAATTAGGTATTACACAGAGCTGTCTAATATATTTTCAGGCACTGAGGGCTCGATAGCGGGGTTAGGCAGGCTGCGATATAGAAAAGGGGTATTGGACGACCTTTACAAATCAAGTAAGCTTCCTAAAGATAATGACGGGGCGTGAGTATGCAAGTTGTAAATAGTGGTGTCATCCATTTTTATATGGTTAGCAGAGCTGTATGAATCAGAAGAGTGACAGGATTATAACATTTTTGCACAGTAAAACAGTGCAGGTATATGTATTTAGATACAGTATTGGCTAGTAATCTGTTTTATGGGTATGACTTGTAAACATTATGTATACTGCTACTGACAACAGGTTATGCTGCCATCTTCAGGACGCATTTTCTATTTACCCAATCTAATAAATACAACAGGGCATAGTTAAAGCTCATTCATGTTGCCCCCAAGCTGCTTATTTAGGCCCATAGCTCTAATACATTTCATAGGTTGTAATCTAAAAGCAACTTTCTAGAAATATAAGCTTTGCAGGTACAGGGACACATTTTTGTACTTGGAATCTTCAGTGTAGGTGCCTGTGTGCAAAAGCCTTTTGATATACAACCACAAGCATAAAGGAAGATTTACTTTTGAACAATGTTTAATCAATTCTTCAAAAAAATAAAATAAAACGAGTGTACATTTATTTGCCCATTGTTTTCACTGTCTATGAAGTTCCGTTATATTATAGTAATGTATATTTAACCAAGGGGAGATTTCCCCTCACTTGTCCAGTGTGATGGTGGATCAAGCTTTTGCCACTCTGCAAATAGTTGTAACTGTGTTGGAGACATTTTCCATCATTTGCCCTGTCCTAGTGACAACATTGTGAGGACAGGAAGTCTTGAAATGCCCAACAAAGCTATGGATAGAAATAAAAGCCTGATAAAGAGTCTGCTCTTTTTTTTTCTTTTTTTTTTTTTTTATAAATTCTGTGTTTATTTGGTTATACATAAAGAAAAAACACTTTATACAAAAAAATAATTCAGAAAAGATCAAAAAGTTTTCAAAGAACTACATCCAGATGACTTGATCCAGATATCTGAGCATATAACTGAAGACATGTTTTTAAGTTTTGGATAGAGTTGAGAGGGATTATAACATCTGTCATGTTTTTTATTGCTGTTTTTTGTCCCTGTTAGGGAGATTTACAGGCTCTATTTGTCTTGTTTACCACAAGTGAAAATAAAAAATCCCCAAATTTGAGATGTTACGGAACAAGAAGGCATTAGAAATCTTCCCTTAGGGACACTAGGTCTGGTGACCCTGGTGACAATTTCCTGTCTATTTGTTTTGTGACTATGGCACAAGAAGTGAAGGGAAATCTCCCCAATCCCACACAGATGGCAAAACAATCTGACAAGAGTTATAACCCTTTCTTTCTCTATACAAAATTAAAAAGTTTTGCCTTTATTCTTAATGACTAGCAGGATCATTTACAAAATGTATAATTAAACAACAGATGTTAAACTAAGTAAAAACTAAAAAAAAAAAATTATGGCTGGCGTTAGTTTTTAATCCCTTCCCACCCTGCCCCAGCATCCCTTTAGCATTATTAGAGGCCAAGGGACAGCTTGTTTACAGTGCTGGGAGTGCAGGGTGAGCACGCTCTCAGCATGGAAACCTCTGCTGCCCATGGACACATGTGTGGCTGTTAAAACCCACCCTCTTTGCCACCGCACATATACATTATGTGGTCAGCAAATAATTAAGGGAGGTGTGATAGGGATGTAAATATATACTCCTTTATTTTAAAATATGTGTCCCTAAGTAAAATGTTTACACTACGGCCTTAAAGTGGTTGTAAAGGCAGAAGTTTTTATTTTTTTTATCTTGATGCATTCTATGCTTATACCAACCACAACTCTGGTTATCATGCTTTGAGTAGAAGACCAAATTGTTCTATATTATTTATTTTCGATTCTACATGTGTGGCAGGACTGGCTGGAAAGGAATCTATCTGGAATCTATCTGCAGTGTTATTAGGAAATTAATAATACTGCTGTTTAACACAGTGCTTTAAGAGCATACTAAATAAAGGTATTGGTCAGTGCATTGCAACAGGAAATATGTTTAAAAGAGATAAAATAAATCCTGGGTGGCTAAACTGTAACGTAAAAATGCATAAAAAAGCAAAAAAAGAGGCCTTTAAAAAAATACAAGGCTGAAATGTCATTGTCAGCATTTCAACAATACAAAGAATGCAATAAGTGTCAGAGCCCAATTCAGGGCAGCTAAAATCGACTATGAAAGGCCCAAAGCGGAGCAGAGTAAAAAAAACACCAAGAAATTCTTTAAATATATGAACAGTAAGAAAGTGAGACCAGAACATATTGGCCCCATAAAGGATGATGAATGGAGTTTGGTTGCAAAAGACAAGAGAAGGCAAAAGTTTTAAATGCATTCTTCTCCTCAGTTTTCACAAAGGAAACAAGGGAAATATAGTAACCAAGACTGTAATGGTAATAACACGTCACAGAATGTACCCTCATGGCTAACAGAAGACCGTATCAGAAATAGACTTGAAAACCTAACATAAATATGTCACCAGGACCAGATGGCTTACACCCGAGGGTCCTTAAGGAACTCAGTCAGATGATAGCCAGACCATTGTTCCTAATTTTTATGGTCAGTTTACTGACTGGGTGGTACCAGCTGATTGGAGAAAAGCCAACATGATACCAATATTTAAAAAAGGGCTGAGATATATCACTGGGAACATCAATAGTCTGCAAGCTATTGGAGGGGATGATAAGGGACTATATCCAATATTTTAGTAATGAAAACGGTATCATAGTGGTAATCGGCAGGGATTCATGAGTGAGTGAGTGAGTGAAAAACTTATAGAGCGCAACACATGCGAACTGAATCGCCTCTGGGCGCTGTTTCCATTCCTAGATAAAGGAAGGCTTTGCCTCAGAGGAGATGAGTTTTAATCATTCTCCTGAAGGCCAAGTGGTCCGACTCCAGTCGGATGGTGCTTGGTAGTGCATTCCACAGTCGCGGTCCTTGGACAGCAAATCTCCGTTCTCCTTTGGATTTGTATCTTGCCTTTGGGATGTACAGCAGGTTTTGATTTGTGGATCGCAGAGTGCGATTGGAGTTATGGGCTTTTATTTTTTCGCATAGATATTGGGGAGCGTTTCCTTGAATACACTTGTGTGTAAGGCAGAGTGCCTTAAAAGTGATTCTGTCTTTCACTGGTAGCCAGTGAAGAGATCTTAGCGAAAGGGAGATTGACTCCCATGGTTTTTTACCAGTCACTAATCGAGCGGCCGTATTTTGAACGACTTGCAGACGAGTGATTTGGTATTTGGGGAGTCCTAAATAGAGGGCATTTGCATAGTCGAGTCTGGAATTGACGATTGTTCCCACCACGACTGCAATGTCCTCTTTAGGAATAAAAGGGGCGAGTCGGCATAACTGGCGTAACAGATGGGATCCACTGACTACCGCCCCCATTTGTGCATCCATTGTCATGTGGGAGTCAAAAATGACTCCGAGACTTTTGACTTTGGAGCTCGGGGCGATAATTTTTCCCAGGATGGGCGGTGGGATCCAAGTTGAGGTGGGGAGACTTTTCCTGTTTGCGTGAAACAGGAGAAGCTCTGTTTTTGAACCGTTGAGTTTTAGATAACTGGATGTCATCCAGTTAACTATAAGAGTGAGGGAACTCTCTAATCCCATCGAATGATCCTTTCCGTTGCTAACATGGAGATACAGCTGTGTGTCGTCTGCGTAGGAATGGTAAAGTAGCTTCTGGTTGCTGATGATCTCAAAGAGGGGACGGAGGTAAATGTTGAATAGTACCGGTGACAAGGGAGATCCCTGAGGGACACCGCATGATACCGTACGCATTTCTGATGTGAAAGATCCCAATTTCACTGTTTGTGATCTGTTTTCCAAGAAGGAGGAGAACCAAGGTAGATCCGCTTCCGTGACTTTGGCCACTTCAGCTAGCCTAGCCAATAGTAGTCTGTGGTCCACCGTGTCAAAGGCCGCACTTAGGTCCAACAGGATCAGGAGAGAAGATTCTCCCTCATCTGCTGCCTCTAGGACGTCATCCCATATTTTTACCAGAGCCGTTTCAGTTCCCGGGCCGGAAGCTTGATTGAAACGTATCTAGTAATTTTTGGGTTTCTAAATGCTGTTGTAACTGTTGTACAACTTCTTTCTCCATTATCTTGGAGAAAACATTTAGACCCGTTATGGGTCTCCTATTGTTTGGGTCTTTCGGGTCCAGGGTGGGTTTTTTCAGGATAGGTTTTATGGTACCTTGTTTCAACAAGGCAGGCACCACGCCCTCCTTGAATGATTGATTTATAAGCTGCGTGATAGCTGGTGCCAGTATATCGGCACTTCAGCAGTTTAGTGGGAATGATGTCATTGGGTGCTGTGCTGTTGCGCAGAGTCCCAATGATATTTTTAGTGGCAGCGATGGAGATGGGTTTTAAGGTGAATTTCTGTGCTTGAGGCGGGTGTAAACTAGTATCGGAGTTGGGATTCATGCAGATTCCATTTTGCTCAATGCTTAGTCGGATTCTTTCAATATTATTTATGAAATAATCCGATAGTTCGTTGAAAAATTCTTGTGAATCAGCATTGGGGGGCTCTAGGCAGGCTGGATTCATCGATTGTGAAACCAGCTTGAAGAGTTCGCGGGGGCGGTTTATGGCCTTGGTGATGATGTTGGCAAAATTATTTTGAAGAATAGTTTTTGCCAGACCAATCTATTAACGTTCTATAAAGAAGCGAGCTGCCATCTAAGTAAAGGTAGGCCTGTGGATGTGGTGAATCTCGATTTTGCAAAGGCATTTGATATAGTTCCCCACCAATGTTTACTTTACAAACTGAGGTCTGTCTGCATGGACCATAGGGTATGTACCTAGATTGAAAACTGGCTACAGGAGCAGGTCTAAAAGATGGTGATAAATAGTGAGTACTCTGAATAGTCCAGGGTGGTTAGTGGGGTCACGCAAGGATCCTGGGACCAATTCTGTTTAATCTATTCACAATCTCAGTATTCGTGGATGATACAAAGTTAAGCAGGGCAATAAACTCAGCACAGGATGTGGAAACCTTATAAGAAGACCTAAATAAAAAGTAGGATGGGCAACTACATGGAAAATGAGGTTTAATGTTGAAAAATGTAAAGTATTGTATTTGGGTGCTAAAAATATGAATGTAATTTACTCACTAGGGGGAGAACCTTTGAGGGAATCTAGAATGGAAAAGGATCTGATGGGCCCTAGTAGATGACAGGCTCAGCAATGGCATGCAATGCCAAGCTGCTACATGCAAAACCAGCAAAATATTGGCATGCATTAAAAAAGGGGATTTACTTCAGAGATAAAATTATAATTCTCCCACTCTACAAGTCTCTGGTCCGGCCACATCTCGAGTATGCCATTCAGTTCTGGGCACCAGTCCTCAAGAAGGATGTTCTGGAACTGCAGAGAGTCCAGAAAATGGCAACAAAGCTAGTAAAGGGACTAGAGCAGGGATATGCAATTATCTCCAGCTGTTGTAAAACAAGTCTCGTCATGCCTCTGCCTCTGGGTGTCATGCTTGTGGCTGTCAGAGTCTTGCAATGCCTCATGGGACTTGTAGTTCTGCAACAGATGGAGGTCCGCTAATTGCATATCCCTGCACTAGAGGATCTCAGCTATGGGGACCAGAAGCATTGAACTCATTCTCTCTGGAAAAAAAAACGCTTGAGAGGGTATATACTAGCGATGTACAAATAGCGTACTGGTTACCCCAGCATAGGGGAAAAACATATCAGTGAAATGGAGTTTAAAAAGACACTTGGTTATTCGCTGAAATTGGAAGAGAAGCGGTTTATCTTAAACTGCGTAGAGGGTTTTTTACTGTCAGAGCTGTAAGGGTGTATAATTCTCTTCCACAAGCAGTGGTATCAGCAGGAATCATCAATAGTTTAAAAAACTATTGAATGGGCACCTTAAAGAGGAAGTAAACCCTAATGGGTGTTATTTCCTCTTTGTTTCCCTGTAAAGGTAAAGCATAATGGACAACTGTGCATTGCATAGTAGCCCATTATGTGACACTTACCTGCAGGAGAAGCCCGCGATGTCCCCGTCTTCCTCACGAGTAGCGATCAGCCATACATCACCACTCCTCTTCCGTGGTCGTGAACGCCGGCACTGTGACTGTCCGGATTCGCGTGACCGATTTGCAAATATCTCCTAGACCGTGCAGGTCTGGGAGATATTTCAAGCACCTACAGGTAAGCTTTAATCTAAGACTGGATAAAAGACTGGACAGCCACACTTGCACGAAATTCTTAAAAAAATTGCCTTTAATGGTAAAAAATGGAAACAGCACTACAGGTCACAGCAGACAGTGGAGTGGATAACTGACGCGTTTCGCACTGGGGTATCAGCGCTTAATCATAGCTCTGCTCATAGCTATGATTAAGCGCTGAAACCCCAGTGTGAAACGCGTCAGTTATCCACCCCAATGTCTGCTGTGACCTGTAGTGCTGTTTCCATTTTTTACCATTAAAGGCGACTTTTTTAAGAATTTTGTGGAAGTGCGGCTGTCCAGTCTTTTATCCAGTCTTCGCTTTATGCATTGCCTGCACCCACGCTTCTGAGAGGACACTGATCGCTGAGTGCACTCACCTGGAGCTGCAGTTTCTCTTTTCTCTAAGCTTCAATCTAGGCTTACTTGTAGGCTAAAGTTGTTGTAAAGTGTTTACAACCACTTTAACAATCACAACATACAGGGATATACAATGTACTGTTAACATGAACACAAGCACACTCACACACCACAGGTTGGACTAGATAGACTGGTGTTTTTTTTTTTTTTCAGCCTTACTATGTAACATTTTATATAGCCAATATGAAAACCTTATTTTTTTGGGTTAACCCTAATTGTCTTGCACACTAAGATTAAGATAAGGTGTACACTGGACAAAAACAAAGCAATTGTAACTGGCTCTTCCTGTTGTAAAATCTGAGTTGAGAATTCAACTAGGGAAGGGTTTAGACTTTTTCCTAGAATGTATGAAGGCCTTCTGGATGTTTGTAATCAAGATACATTAACAATATTTTGCATTGTTCTGTAGTTTTCCATTTTGATGAGGGTTTACTTCACCTAATAATAAAAGCCTGTGCCTTCCTTTTCTTTGATCAGAGTTTGAGCACTATGGATGTGTTTTCCTCTTCTACGTCCACCTTCAAATATCCGGGACAGATACTGGTCCTACTGCAGCATCAGTCACTGGCCAGTCGTATCAAAGTGATGGTACAGAAGGCAGAAAGCCTGGGCAAACTTACACGTATTCCTGGAGCACCAGGTAAAAGGCCACATTATTAACTGCATCCACGAATGAAAGGGCAATGAGATCACCAAATTTTAATTTACTGTTATATATTTCTTTGGGTTAAAGTGTAACTGCATCAAAGGAGCCATTACAATTATACCACCCCACCCAGTCGTATACGTATCTGTCCTGATCTTCTGATATTTCACTCCCTAGAGATGCCTGTCAAAAAAATCTTGCCGACTGGGCCTACGCATGAATTCTGCAATTTTATGTAGTTCTGTGTTTGGTGGTAGTGCGGCGTTATGACAAACGGCCCTCCCCAAACAGGATATTGCATTGAGCCTGTAAGTAAATAAGAGAACCAGAATCTTTGCTAAGTGGAAGGAAAGGGGTTTGATAATAAAGTTGGCAGTGCCTCCACCCAGGACATGACCTCTGTGAACAGAAGGGATTCCCTTCCAGTGAAATGAACCAGTTATCTAATTAAAGTAATTGAGAGCATACAAAATCAAGACCCTGGAACATAGATGAGGACTGCCCACTGCTTCTTTCAATGCTCTTCGTTGTAAAGTGATTGTAAAGGTTTACCTTTTTTATTTAAAAAAAATAACATAATGTTATACTTACCTGCTCTGTGCAATGGTTTTGCACAGAGTGACCTTGATCCTCCTCTTCTCGGGTCCCCCAGTGGCACTCCTGGCTCTTTCCCCTTGCTGAGTGCCCCCATAGCAAGCCATTTGCTATAAGGGAACTTGTGCTTGCTCCTCTCAAGCCCTGCTCTGTGTGTCCATGCGGCTCAGGTGAGTATAAGGGGGGACTGGGGGAGCTGCATGAAGAACGTTTTTTACATTCATGCATTTAGAACTACTTTAATGTACCTCCTCACTATTACTTTTGGTACCTTCAGGTTTGCCATGTCTTTGGTAGCCAATTTGCTGAGCGCCACATAGATCTTAATTATCCCTGAATTGCAAAAATCCACCTTGGTGGTGTATCAACACTTTATAATGACCACCATTCCTGGGTTATCTGCCTTGAGACAAAAGTGGCACTTGGACGTTCCCGATCTGGGCAAGGTGGATTGGTTGGACAAGTGGTACATACCATTCAAACATCTGGTGTCTGCTAGAGATAAACTCATTTAATAAAAAATCCTACATTGTGTTTAATTTACCCCTTCCATACTCCTCAAGATGAACCACAAAATCTCCCTAGCTTGTTGACATTGTACTCACCTAATTGGATATTTTTCTCATATGTTTTGACCCTTCCCAGCAATTACTCCTTACTGGAGTAATATTATCAACTTCATTAATGCCATGTGTAAACAAGGGGAAAGGGGTAAGGGAAAATCTGCGCTTGGTGATAAAATAAAAAAACAATTAAGAAAAAATCAATTAAGATAAAATAAAAAAACAATTAAGAAAAAATCAATTAAGATAAAATCAATTAAGATAAAATGTAAAATATTGGAAAAAAGGTCCCAGGAGGGACATCCTGCTGCTAGACACTACAACTTAGATATAAAGTGTGAAAGGATATGTGCAAAACAGTGTAGCGCTGGACAGGATAAACCTTATGTAATAATATTTAAAGCAACATACATTTTACATATGTGAGTAGATACAAATAATTATAGGCCATAAAGAGTGAATCAACACATAAAATGTAAAATATTGGAAAAAAGTCCACACAAAGCAGGTGTTATTTGTCCCCTTCCAGTACAAGTGGTTAAAGGTGAAGATGGTAGAAATCCAGTTCAGAAGTCCACGAGTGAGAACAATGAAAGTTCAGGTACCAGTGACCCAACGCCATTAAGATTTGAGGCTTACCGGAAAGCCTGTGACTTTTTCCCTTTCAGGAGAAGTCTAAACAGCCATAGCAGGAGGTTGTAATCCCTTTAGATGGTGAGAACGGACCAGCGTCTCTCTGCAGGCAGGATATCAAGATCCACAGCTCCTCATAGGGTTAACCAATGCTTCCAGGTTGGACCCGCGCTAGTATTAGTGTGTATAGGCGTGGGTTGTCAAACACCATATGAAAATAAAAAAACGGGACAATCCCATAGTGTAGACGTATAAAAAGAGGGGATTTATTTAAAAAGCATGAATAAAACAAAAGTTAACGAACAGAGTAAAAAAACACTCTCCTAAATGGAGAATGCCATGGCCCAGCTTTCTATTACCTCAACACTCAGACTGCCTGTTTGGTCTGGTGGAGGACTTGGTTCCTACTGTGGCAGAGAGAACTTTCCTTCCTTCTATTGTTCTACTCTAGAAAAGATATCACTATGTATTTGAAAAAAATCCTCTCCTCCCACTGTCCAGTTTTGGAAGCAGCTGGTGAACTCTAAATTACCTCTATACTGAGATACATTCCATAAGAGAAACTGTCCCAAAAAGTTTTCTAAAGACTGGTCATGCTGGTTAGATGATCTCTCCACTGCTACGACCTCTACCACCTGACCAGCCATATTCTACTCCATCTACTGTGGTATTTTGCACATGGATACTCTTTGTTTTCTTTCTTGGGGACTGTCATGCCTTCATTTATAAGGCTCATAGTTTTCATTGACTTTGGTTTATTTGAATTAAATCAATGCTGCCATCATTGGACATTCTGTTTAACTGCACTAGTTCTATTCAATACAGTTTGTTAGAATAGTTTATTAGTTTGGTCCATGAAAGCCTCCATATTTCAATCCCATGAGGCCTTGCATCATCTTCAGGCTTTTCTTTCCATTTTCTTCCTGGAAGCAAGCACAAGTCATGTCTGACGTTCTATCAACGTTAGCCATATTGATCCATCTCTGGTACGTATTATCTTTGTGTCTTCAGCTAGGTAGATAGGGAGGCACTAATTATATGATCATTTATTAATCTATATTTGTTTGTATCTGTTACAGTTTTACTCTATCTTATATCAATAAAAGTTCAAAAGGATTCTGCGCCTACTGGAATGCATAGGTATGAGAGGAGTTAACAGTGTGCCCGAATACACCTCAGTCACATGTAGTGAGGGGCATAACAGGGACCCTTAGCTAACTACTTTTCTTGAGGCAAGGTTTTATCTTTCTCGTATCAGCTTAGTGCTTGAGCCACACACTTTAGGAACTGTAGTGATTCTTTTTCATTTTCTGGGGGGGGGGGTTTGACATTTGAGTGTGACCCCCACATGGGCGCTGTGCTCATATTCACTGCCACTCTATTTTTTCTTATGTTGTAATGTCTCTACCTATAAACGAGACTTACATTTTTTATTGGGAGCAGAGGGAATACTGCAAACAGCAAATAATCATACGTTTACAGATGCACAACCGTATGAAAATAAACAAAAAGCTTTTAACATAGTGATTAATACCAGTATATACATCCAATGTACAGCAAAGGGCCCGATATAAGTCCTGGTGGAATTGTGCATATATATATCCAAGTATATACCCTAGTACAAGGGTATAATTATCTAGTTATTAATAGAGCTACCACCCAGCGAATGTTCCAGCAAAGTCCAGTTGAATTAAGGATGAGCACATGTCAAAAACCTAAAGACAAGGTCTGTGGGGATCAGAGACCCTCCAGCCATTGTCCAATTGGCCTGGAATGCAGCTTCTTACTCGCAGAAACTATGGTGTGGCACTGGAACTCCTATCTACTCTATTCTTTTGTCTCTAGTAGTTTCTAATCTAACATGCAACTGGACCTCTAACTATCAGAAGTGGTCATCGGATGCCTAACCTGCCTCTAGCCTATGCTGATTATTGAGCCTAGAGCTAGCTATAGAATCCCAGACCTGAAGGGACAGGATAAACTAAAATGAACAGGAGCTGCATATAAACTCTATTGCAATAAACAGGTTCACCTACTAATATACCGGAAGGTGACCACTACACATACAGTAGCGCAGATCTAGCTATGTGACACTAAGCATGTGAAATAATATCAATTGGGCAGATTTAATTCTGTAACAAGTATCTAGATACGCATTCAAGAAGCTATGGGCAGATGTAGTTATACTATTAGAACATAAGAATACTTGCCTAATAGTCTCTGCTTTTGGTCTGGGTGAAAATACAGCAATGCTAGAAGCCTTTGTGTGTAAAGGGTCATGTGGCTTGGTTCTCTGTCTCCCTATCTACTTCCTCCTTTTAGGGTTTTGGCCCAGACACACAAAGACAGGAAGTGATGTGCATAAATAATCTCTGTGAAATTTAGGCAACAGAGCCACTTACAGACAGTAGAGGGCCGCAGATCCCTACATTTATCAATTCCATCCAATCTAGTACTCAGAAGTCCATAGCATTGCAGAGCGCATTCATGGGCTTAATTGGGAATACTTTGATAAGCGGCTTGGTGATCTAGTGAGTGACATTTTACTGGCTCTTGAACAGATGAATATAAGACGGGAGAAGGTGAGCTCTGTACACACAAATGTTTATTTCACAGTTTTATTTTTGAATAGATGTACAAGTATTGGACAAATGTGGGGGAAATGTCACTCCAAGTGTTTCCACAAAAGACAATCTATGGTGGGTAAGCTGCAGTTTTTGAATATTTCTATTTAACCACTTGTTCTCTGCCCACCGTCAAATGACGGCGGGCGGAGGACTCCATTATCCTGACATCATGTCATATGACGTGATGTCCCTTTAAAGTCACGGGCGGGCGCGCGCGCACCCGCCGCTCTGCGGGGATCCCGTGCGAGTGCCCGGCGGCAACGATCGCCGCCGGGCACACGCGATTGCTCAGTAACTGAGCGGGGACGTGGAGCTCTGTATGTAAACACAGAGCTCCATGTCCTGTCAGGGAGAGAGGAGATCGATTGTGTCCTTTGTACATAGGGACACAATCGGTCACCTCCCCCAGTCACCCCCCCTCCCCCCACAGTTAGAACACTCATAGGATACACATTTAACCCTTTCCCCGCCCCCTAGTGGTTAACCCCTTCACTGCCAGTCACATTTATACAGTAATCAATGCATATTTATAGCATTGTTCACTGTATAAATGTAAATGGTCCCAAAAATGTCAGAAAAGTGTCCGAAGTGTCCGCCATAACGTCGCAGTCCCAATAAAAAAATCGCAGATCGCCGCCATTAATAGTAAAAAAAAAAAAAAATGCCATAAACTATCCCCTATTTTGTAAACACTATAAATTTTGCGCAAACCAATCGATAAACGCTTATTGCATTTTTTTTTTACCAAAAATATGTAGAAGAATACGTATCGGTCTAAACTGAGGAAAAAAATATTTTTTTTATATATTTTTTGGGTTATTTATTATAGCAAAAAGTAAAAAATATTGAATTTTTTTAAAAATTGACGCTCTATTTTTGTTTATAGCGCAAAAAATAAAAACCGCAGAGGTGATCAAATACCACCAAATTAAAGTTCTATTTGTGGGGAAAAAAAGGACGCCAATTTTGTTTGGGAGCCACGTCGCACGACCGCGCAATTGTCAGTTAAAGCGACGCAGTGCCGGAAGCTTAAATTTTGTCTGGGCAGGAAGGGGGTGTAGGTGCACAGTAGGCAAGTGGTTAAAGTCATGCTATATGAATGGGAATGTGTAACAATATAAAATAGGTGTTATTACGAATTGCCTGAAAAAGTAGAAATACACATTAAAAGAGACCGGACCTTTTTTCATGCTAATTGCATGCATATTGTGTAATAATTTCCTCTCACATAGATAATACACAGTATTCCTCTGACAATGTTTTCCTCTTTCTCCAGCACCATGTTAGTTTAGGCATCATCCAGATTCATCATCTACTTTCTGTTCTAAGTTGCTGATATATAGATGATATATTCATGAATATCCTGGTGCTTGCACAGTATTATGATCTTGGTTGTGTGTATATGGAAGGCCGCACACAGAATAGCCCCCTAAAACTTCCCCTGGCCTTATTAGCTGCCAAAAAGTTACAGCGTAACAACAGTACAAATAGGTAATCACTGGAGAAGGTGACTGAAGAAATGCTTATGCCTGCCTGCAGCAGACTGATGGCATAAGGGCTCATGTACATTACAGCTTCTAAACTTGAGTTTAGGAGCTTTTGGTGTTTTTTTTGCCAAAGCTCTTAAACTCAACCTTAATAAAAGCCTATGTGACAATGTACACATAGGCTTTGACAATAACTTAGAAGCTGCTGCAGTTAAGAGGTTCAACCTCCCTTTCCTGAACACGGAAGAATCAGGATAGGAAGAGTTTGACTGTTGGCCGCAAAATCACTGTAAAATTGAGGCACGATTTTGTAGTCTGTGTGTCCATGAAACCTTATCCTCCCAAGATCCTCTCAGTCATATTTATAGTCAATTAATTGGAGCTGCAATGTAGTGATGAAAATTACTGTTTAGAAATTATATAGTGTTGCTTATTTAACAACATAGTAGAATTTGGTAGATTTGTGAAATTACTGATAGGTCCATTTACGGTACTCACACACAGCAAGATTGCGAAGGAGAGATCTGCCAATTTTATGAAATCAATACATCACTATGACCTACTGTGATTACAGAGATATTCGTACGTCAGAATGTCTCTGTTAGCAGTGAACATTAAAACCAGGGCCGATCCGACCTATAGGCACACTATGCAAGCTGCTTAGGGCCCCGCAAAGCTGCAGAGGGCTCCCCGCCTAGTGAGAAGTAATTTTCGGCCCCTTACCCCGCTTCTCAACTCGCTGGCTGCATGGGAGAAGAGATAAGAAGTCAGCGCTCCCCCGCTTCTCACTTTAATGTAAGATGTCATTTTCGACAGCAGAACACCCCTCCCCCCGCTTTTCAAGTTTAATGTGACATGTCATTTTTACCAGCCCCCCCCCCCCTCAACTAAATGTGACATGTCATTTTGCTTAGGGCCCCAGGGAGGTCAGGATCGGCACTGATTATAAAACTGAATGATGAGTGATGCATTAACGTGACTGTAATGGTCATTTGTGCAGCTTAGTTGTGGTGTAATAAAATTAGTTTTAGTCACTAATAATAGTAGCCAATAATGTCTGTGAAAGGTCTCATTTATCTCAGTCATGGTATATCTCCCAGGACTTAGTCACATTCTATTGGACTTTTTCTGTAATGTTGGAGACATCTTAAAGGATAAGTTCATTTTTGGAACATGTAACATGTTCCACCTGTTTTTATGCCTTTTTCAGATGGAGCAGAATCCGTCAAGTGGATCCTGCTGCTCAGTGGGAGATGTATTTGCTGATGCCTGCTGAGCAGTCCGATGACATGTTACTGTTCTCTCTTCGGACTGTCGTATGGAAACGAACTGGCTGTCTGTCTCCATTCGACTGTCATCCGAAATGCTGGCGAACGTATACCCATCCGTCTGTTTTTAGCAGATCGGATGCTGGAAGGTATCAGCAGACACATGTCTGCTGACATCTGCTGCTCCATAGATAACAATGGGTGGTCCAAAAAATGGGCAGGTGGACCCGACCGGTCCTCTGGTGTGAAAGGGTCCTTAGGGTGGAATATGTAATGTTCCAGCATCTGCAGCTCTCACCCTTCTTCCCCCTTTCTGTGACAGTGGGCTGGGGATCTTCTGCTTGCATCTGCTGTCACAATTTGAAAACAACGTGGCTATGTGTGGTTTTGCCCACTTTAGTGTCACACTTTAGACGAAAAATGGCTACAGCTCGGATCTCTAGTTCTGGGAGGGCGTCCATGAATATCCTCCCAGAGCCCTGCCCCCTGCCCAACCCCAGGGACAATCATTGGCCGCACTCTGTGACTGCTGTGTTCTTTGGACACAGCTGATCACAGTTGACAGTAAAGAGCCAATCACAGCGACCCTTTAGAATGTGATCAGCTGTGTTCAATCACAGCTGATCACATGTAAACAGACTTGCTGGTTATCGGCATTCCTTTGCTCACACGCTGTGTCTGTGTGAGGAAAGGAGTGCCGATAAGGGGCAAGGCTCTCAGTACATTCTTTACACTGATAATCAGTGCCCTGATCATCAGTGCAGCCCCACCAGTGCCCATCAATGCAGCCTATCAGTGCAGCCTCATCAGTGCCCATTAGGGCAGCCCATCAGTGCAGACTCATCAGCACACATCAGTGAAGAAGAAAAGTTACTCTTTTGCAAAATTTTACAAAAACTAAGAATTTTTTTGCTTTATTTTTCATTTGTGAAGCAAAATATAAACAAATGCCACCAAAGAAAGCTCTATCTGTCTCAAAAAAAATTCATTTGCATACAGCGTTGCATTACCGCGCAATTATCATTCAAAGTGCGAGAGTGCTGAAACCTGAAAATTGGCCTGGGCAGGAAGGGGGAGAAAGTGCCAGTATTGAAGTGGTTAATGCCGACAAGTACATTAACCATTGAGGCTTGTGGTTTTCAATAAGTTGTGAGGGCGCTGGTGGGTGTCCTAGTAGTTGATTCTTCCTGCTCTCAGGAAACTGTCTGCCTGTATGAGGCATGAATAGACGGCTATGTTGAGAGTCTGCAAGAGCTGGACATTGCACCTACGATCTGCTGATCCTGGGTGCAATGCTCTGCAGGCTCCTTAGAGGAAAAAAAATGGGCATTTTTTTACCTGCAAAAATTGTGCATTTATTCTTTTTTTTTTTAAGGCTGGGTTCACATCTCCGTGCACAGCGGCTCACAGCAGGGGTCTAGTGCGTCCCAGTTCACTGTTTCAGGTCCGATATTGGTCTGAATTTGTGGCTGAATTCGGACCTGAAATGGACCAGAAGCTGTGCGAACCGGCTCCATTGAGAGTCGGTCACAATTGTCATGCGAATTGGAATGCGTGAAAGCCGCATCCAATTCACAATAGTGTGAACTTATCCTTTAACAGATTAAGTCAAATTAAATGTGACTAACTGCTAATAGATAGTACTAATAATAGTAATTTCCTAAAGGAGCTCTATGGTCACAGCATATACTTTCATTTTAAAACATCAGCATAATATAAACCATCTTTATTTTTGACAATCCATTATCATCTTACCTTTCATGTTGTGAGTGCTCCCTGTCTGCTGGCCATCTTTTCCCACACCTTCCTACATTCCCAGCATGCTTTGCAGCTTCTTCTCTGTGATTTACATTCAATTTCAAAGGACTGCATATTCCATGGTATCTTGTTGCCAGTGCCGATCCTGACCTCCCTGGGGCCCTAAGCAGAATGACATATCACATTAAAGTTGAGAAGCGGGGGGCTGCCAAAAATGACATGTCACATTAAAGTGAGAAGCGAGGGGTGCTGACCTCTTACCTCTTCTCCCATGCAGGCCAGCGAGTTAAGAAGAAGCGGGGTGAGGGGCTGAAATTGACTTTTTACCAGACAGGGCCTCTAGTAATTTGGGGGGCCCCCACAGCTTTGCGGGGCCCTAAGCGGCTTGCATGGTGAGCCTATAGGGCGGATCGGCCCGGCTTGTTGCCTCCTGAAACTCCTCCTCTGTGAAATGTGTGACAGAGCAATGCCTTCTCACAGGGCATAGTAATTATGTGTCACAGAATTCAGGGAAGTAAATGTGTAGGGATCCTCACAAGTTTAAGATCCTTCGGAATAATAGTAGGCTATAAATAAATAAAGTTAGAATGTGGACATTAATAAATAATGTTTCATTTTGACCATAGATACACTTTAATTGTCATCTCCACCCTCACTTTCCATTTTGTTCCTCATACATGTAATCTGTCTCCAACTTTAGACCACTTTGTGAGCATACGACTGATCCAAGACAAGGAGGTAGTAGTTACAAAGGAGACACGGGCAGTGTCAGGCTCCTCCCCTGTATGGAATGCTCCGTTCCTCTTTGATGCTCCTCTGGAAGCCATGCAGAGTCAAAGTCTGTGTCTGGAGTTCCTAATTATGCAGGTGGGTAATCAATCCTTTGAAGGGTTTTTGTAAATATTTTTAAACAAATTTCTCTGTCTATTTATGGTACTTTAAACCTGGCAGCCTCGTAGCTGATCTTTTCATGTACATTTTTTGTCTTGTTGAATTTGCATTTTTAAGTCCAAAGAAATCAATTTGTGAAAAACATAGCAGTAAGAGACATTTTATGTGGGTGACAAGGTATGGGTGAAAAAAGACAGCTGATCCACATTTTTACTGCCCCCCCTAAACACTGCCTGTATCAGATCTCCTGTGCCTTCGCCTGTTCAACATATCCGGATACCCTCTGCGATGTTTTCCTGTTAAAGACTTTTGCCTGGCTGATTTCCCTTCTGGCTCCTGATCCTGTTTCAGGAAATGGGAAATTCACACCCCAACCCAACTTTACAACACAGTCCCCCCTTTATACTAGTATCCACAGTCCCCCTTAACATTACAGCCCCCCTTTACATTACAGTGCAGTCTTTTTTACATAAATGCAACAGGGACTGTCCTTTCCTCTCTAACATAAATCTCTGACTCCCCTGCTCAAGACTCCTACCTGCAGAAAAAAGGCTAGCAATCCATGTGTCCTCTCCCAGCTCCTCCGCCTGCCTGGCTGACAATGTCATTCTATCAGCAGGGCAGGGGACAGGAGGCACTCTCCATTTCGATCTGCAGCTTCTCCCATCCCCTGTCCTGCTGATTGGTAGACATTATTAGCCGTGCAGGCATAGGAGCCGGGAGAGGACACATGGACATGACCATACAGCCGAAGGTGATGGATAACTGCGGTCTGTGAGAGCCCTGTGTGGACTGTGAGAGATGCTCATCTCCTGCTGTGCGGACTTGCATCAGTCCATGGCCTGGGGGTTGGAGACCCCTGATATAACACACTACAGAGGATGAAGACCTCAGGTTCCCCTTTTGTAATTGTACACCCAGCATGATATCAAGTCAGTTGGCATTGATAGACATAAACATTTTGGCATTTGCAGGTTAAAATTACCCACTTAATTTTTGTGCAAGATGTAATAGACATATAGAGAATCTTCACCACTCTCTTGTATTAAAAACCCTTGTCTCTGGAACGCTGGATGCTTCCCAAAGGAAGTCAAACCATGCTCTACATACTCAGCAGGAAAGCCAGCCATAGATGGAGTGTTTTTCTTTCCTGCTACTACGATTCTGTCTCAGCTGGGAGAACACAGTGATTACTGCTAGTGTCTATAATAGCAGCTAGCAATAATTACATGTAAATCTGACAGGTTGGCTGTACCCAAGTTGATTGATCGATTAACTTGGGTACATTCAGCCTGCCCATACATGGTTTGAATCTCAGCTGGTCCCTGCTGAACTGGCTGAGATTCGAACCATCTGTGGCTGGCTTAAGTCACGCACCCATGAGGCCAGATCAAGCCCATATTGGTGGGGCTGCAGTTTTTTTTTGTCCAGCTTTAATAAAGTTGGATGTGATCTGACATAATCGGTGTGCAACTTTCTGCTTTCCATATGTTACATAGGGGTTGATTTACTAAAACTGGAGAGTGCAAAATATGGTACAGCTCTGCATAGAATCCAATCAGCTTCCAACTTTAGCTTGTTCAATTAAGCTTTGCCAATACAAAATCCTGGAAGCTGATTGGTTTCTATGCAGATTTGCATTATAAAGTTTTAGTAAATCAACCCCAATGAAACATAGAAGAGTGATGAAAAAAAGAGACCAAGTGATTTATTGAGTCTGAGGCCGCGTACACACGTCCGAGAACCTCGTCGGGCTAAACTCATCGTTCCGCCCGACGAGGTTCCCGATGAGCGGTCGGAAAAGCTCGTCGAGCCAAAGTCCTCATTGAACAACGAGGAAAAAGAGAGCTTCCCGACGGGACACTCGTCGGAAGTGTACACACGACCGAGTTACTCGGCAGAATATGTCTCCCAGCGAGCTTCTCGCTGGATTCTGCCGAGAAGCTTGGTCGTGTGTACGGGGCCTGACCCTTTTTGATTTTTTTTTACTTTTTTTTGTCTAGTATAGAGCTATGTGTGTCTCTGGTTTAAATGTACCTATTTTAGATTGACTTACTACCTCTGTTGGAACTGTGTTCCAAGCATCAACTACTTTGGTTAAAACAATAAATACTTTATAAGGTTATTATATATTGAGTTCCTGTAATCTCGCCTGATATATTTTATCACTCAAACCTTTCATAATTTCTGTTGTTTCTGTATTGACCTTTTCTATTTTATCAATATATTTTTGTAAGCAATGTCTCCAGAACTGGACACAGTATTCAAATGAGGTCTAACTAATATACTGTATAAATGTTCAGTTAGACCTTGTTTAGAACACTGGGTTAAGTTCTAAAGACCTCAATTCCTACAGAGAGATCTTGCAGGAACTTAATATGTACAGTCTTGAAGAAAGAAGGAAAAGCGGAGACATGGTGTTCTTAACCTTCATAAAATATAATTGTCAATTTTGTACTTTCATAGGGTCGAATTTATAATCGTGCCCAAATTCTTGGACGTGTATTAATTGGTGCTGGGTCACCCGAGGCTGGTATGGCTCACTGGCAGGAGATGTGTAACAAATCACCTGTGGAATGTTCCCGTTGGCATGTGCTGCAGGCAGATGTATCCTAGTGGACTTTGGAGACCATAACTTGGATGATCCATCAATTCATGAGAGCGGAGACATTAAAGAAGAACTTCACAGATTTTTATTGGGTCTACAATGGCTACATAATCTTTTTAGAAAAGCGGAACCATCTGGTGAATTCTGAATTTTCATTCTCATATTAGAATTCTCCTACTCAGCATGTCACAGCACTAGAATTACTAACTGGAAGAACACAGCTCCAATAATGCAATGTGGGCTCCCAGTAAGCTGTGCTGATATAGAGCATGATAAAGGAGAGTCAACATAGACACAAGAATATGAAGATGACGTGTACTGGACTCCAAATGTGATGACCACCCATTGCAACAAATGTAGTTAAAAGTGTTAGTTGGTTGTATTTAATAATTTAATTTGCTGCTAGCTATAAGACAGTATCCCGATTTTCTGGCATTTTCCTTCAGGAAATCTTGTGAATTTATAACTCTAGCTAGGCTACTCTATTACCAATGCCTGTAGATATGGTGTTCTAGGTGAACCTCTTGAATCACATACTGTATTAATATAAATTTAGCATAATATCATCCAATGGCTATGCACCAATTGGGAAACTTTGCTTTACATAAGCGCTGTGGTGGTGTCTGCGTTTATTTGTATATACTGTAAGTAACATGTATATTTGTAAAGCCATCATGTAAAAATATACATAACAGAAATATTTAATACACTAAATCCAGTAAGACTATATACTGTTTTAAGGTAACAATCCCTTGCTATAAATATAATTGTACTGTATCTGACATGTTCTGCCATAAAACGGACAATATCGTGTCCATTTACATTGCCATAACTAATAAGTAAAACATTTTTTCTTTACTTGTAACGTGATCATTCAGTCTATTGAAAATAATGTGTATATTAGGTCAATAAGCTTCCACAATACATCAGAAACATGAAACAAAGATTCCAATTACAGCGAGTAAAGGTAAGAATTCTTCCTATCAATGGTTTAATACACTCACTGTATTAGGGTGCCTGTACTGCTCACTACGGGATGAATGCTGTTTACAATTATATCTTTATTTAACTTACTGTCTCATGCGTTTGAACAGGAGAGAAATACAAAACACAGCACAGTATGTTGATCCTTTTGACAGCATATTCTATTAAAGCGGAGCTCCACCCAAAAGTGGAAGCTCCGCTTATCTGACCCCCCCCCCCCTTTCCGCAAGGCTTCACTACCAGTTTCCCTTAGAAGCAATGGCGGCGGCAGCACCCAATGGAAAAAATAGGCTTGGGTGCGGACGTTGCGGAATCCCTGGACAGGTAATGTTCCTAATATTAGGACCATTTCTGTCTTTGCAGATGACACCAAGCTATGCAGTGGAATAACGTCCTTACAGGATGTCTCCAACTTACAGGCCAACCTAAATGCACTGTCTAATTGGGCAACTAATGGTCAAATGAGGTTTAATGTAGATAAATGTAAAGTTATGCACTTGGGGGCTGAGAATATGCATGCATCATACATACTAGGGGGAGTACAGCTGGGAGAATCAATGGTGGAGAAGGATCTTGGGGTTTTGGTAAATCATAAGCTCAATAATAGCATGCAATGCCAAGCTACAGTTTCCAAAGTGAGCAAAGTCCTTTCTTGTATTAAGAAAGGTATGGACTCCATACGAGACATTTTGCCGCTGTACAAATCATTAGTAAGACCTCGTCCGGAATATGCAGTTCAGTTTTAGGCATCAGTTTTCAAAATGGATATTGGGGATAGTGGCGGTGCGTCCATAGAGGGAGCAGGAGTGCCGCCCCCTCTCTCCTGCACCCGTCAATCAACCTGTCAATCAACAATAGATGGGGCCATGACAACATAGATGGGGCCATGACAACATAGATGGGGCCATGACAACATAGATGGGGCCATGACAATATAGATGGGGCCATGACAATATAGAGAGATAGTTGGTATTGCTTTTTTGTACTTATTGCAGTGCTTATTAATGTCACTTTAAAGGATTAATGGGCCAAAGCTGCTACTTTGCTTCTATCTGTCTGATTAATTAGACTTAAAGGGGTTGTAAAGGTTTTTTTTTTTTTAAATAACAAGCATACCATACTTACCTCCACTGTGCAGTTCATTTTGCACAGAGTGGCCCCGATCCTCGTCTTCTGGGGTTCCTCGGCGGCTGTCTTGGCTCCTCCCCGCAACAGCTAACCCACATTCTGGGAAGCACTCTCCCAAGGGGGTTAGCTTTCGGGCGCGCTCCCATGATACAGTCGGCAACCATAGCTGCCAAATGTATCACTCGGCCCCGCCCCCGGCGAGCCGCACACCGTTGCTTTAATTGACAGAAGCGGGAGCCAATGGCTGCGCTGCTATCAATCTCCAATGAAGAGCCGCCTCAAGCTGGGGGAAATCATCGCGGGATCACGCCCATGGAGTTTCATGGATCAGGTAAGTAAAACGGGGGGCTGGGGGGCCCGAGAGTGCAAGGTGTTTTTTCACCTTAATGCATAGGATGCATTAAGGTGAAAAAACACAAAGCTTTACAACCCCTTTAAAAAGCGTATCCAAACCCTAATACAAATAAACCAAATCTGTTGTTGAGCATGTAATGTCATAAAGTTTACTCCCTTTTTTTATATTTCCTGTTTTCAATTAAATTACACCTGCTAATCCTACTAGCAAGGTGTATCCATAGACACCTCTTTTTCATATGTTGTCACCTTTTCCCGTGCTCTCTTGACGTGGACTACAAGCAGCTGTTCCAAAACACAGAGCTGACATGTTCAGTCATTGTCAGTCATTTCAGTCATTGTCAGTACTTCGTTTTGGTAATTTTTTTCATTGTTGCTTAAAAAAAATGCCGAAAATTGGAAAAAACATGCTTTTTATCAGTTCATATAGTTTTAGCATGCTTTACATGATTATCATTTTAGTGTCATTTTACATGGGACAAATTATAGAATAAAATGTATACTTTAGTTAAGCCCCATACACACTATGGGCCAGATTCAGGTAGAGTTACTCTGGAGTATCAGTGATACTCCAGCCTAACTCTCACTTTGAGCCGGCGTTTCTGTTTTCTGTAGTTAGAAAACAAGAAACGCCGGGTTGGAGTTCCTATACGAGCGGCGTAATTGTATTACGCCGTCGTATCGGAACTGCAATTTTAAAAATGGCGCTGGGGTCGTTCCCGTTGATTAACGCCGGGAATATGTTAATCAGCGAGAATCGGCAATTCACGATCGTATTCGGCCCCTGACGCAGTGACTTTCCGACGTTTCCGTAAGAGATACGCGGCGTAAAGATAAAGCAGCCCCCTAGTGGAGTATCCTATGTTAAGTATAGCCGTCGTCATCGCGTCGAAAAAAAAAAAATTTGAGTCGTTTGCGTAAAACGTCCGTGAATGGGGATTGACGTCATTGACGTTCCCTGAAAGAATTTGGAGCATGCGCACTGACAGTCGACGCATGCGCAGTACGTTCGCCGCGGGATCGCGCCTAGTTATAATAATACACGCCCCCCTACCCGCCCAATTTGAATTCCGCCGGCTCATTTTCGCTACGCCGCCGCAACTTTAGGAGCAAGTGCTATGTGAATAACAGTACTTGCTCCTAAAGTTTCAGCGGAGTAACGTAAATGAGAAACGTTACTCCAACATAAAGATTCGCCCATCTACCTGAATCTGGCCCTATCAGTTTTCCTGACGGTTTTCTCATCAGGTTTACCAAAACCATGTAGTACAAGGGCCTGCCTGATTGCATACTAATTGATACTCTTGAGGTTTGACCTCATATTAGATGGTTTTGGTAAACTTAAAGAGAAAACCATCAGGAAAACTGATAGTGTGTATGGGGCTTCACAGTAAAGCAACTTTCTTTTTAATAACACTGGTCAAAATAGTTTTTGTCTAATACTGAATAAACAAATCCATATTGAAGATGTAAGAATGTATCTGGTCCATAAGGGTTATTCTGGTACAAGAGCTGAACTGGCAAAAGTTTATCTGTAGGGAAAACTTTCTTTCATTGTATGTATGGAATAGTCAAAATCCTTTTCAAGTTTTTTTTGCAACTGTGTCCCATCAAGAGATTTACCCAAAGAGGCAATTGTCATATAACAAATGCTCCCATTGGAAGATTTACTCTCTACGCTTGTTCCGGTGACATATTTTTGGATGTTCCCTTCATGTTCAGTCATGACAGTGGTTGCCATGACAAATAGAGAGGGTAAATCTCTGGATTTGGGGGACTTATGCAGGCCATACATGGTTGAATTTTGAACAAATTTTCTTTTCAAAATCAGAAAGTTTTTTTTTTTTTTGTGATCCGATGATGCCACCATTGATTTTCGAAATTCGGTCGACCAAACATTCATGTTGCCGGGAATATTCGGATCTCTCCAGGAATATTCTTTTCTCTCCGGGAATATTCTTTTCTTGCATGTGCGCATTTTTTTTCTATTACATTTCTCGCACGATTCTCCCATCATTGATCAGAAAATCGTTTGTTTTTCAAAAAATTTCCAACATGTCGGATTTCTCAAATTAGTTTGCCACACGAAAATCGTCTGGTGCTGCAGCCCACTAACGGTGTGAAATTCGTACGAAAATTATTTAATACGATTTTCGACAGAATTTTTTTTTCGAAATTCGAACCATGTATGGCCGTCTTTAAACAGCAAAAAAAAAACTGACAGGGATTAATTTGGCATTTTCATGCAAATAGAGGATACGGAAATGTGGTGATGATAACTTCCCATGAGCCCCTGGGGAAGTCACATAGTAGATGAGGTTGAAAAAAGGCACAAGTCCATCAAGTTTAACCTTTGAGTCGATGTGACAAAATAAGTATGCGTTCAGCTGTTCTTTGCGGTATTACCATGTGCACATATATTGAGAGACTGCCAGCTGACTTTTTCATGGGTCTGAAAAGTAGGCGAGCAGCTTCTGTTTGTGTATAAACACCAGGTGGTTATTTATTTTTTTGTGGTGAAAGAAGAAAAAAGTGCACTTTGTACATTCACATTAGTGGACTGGTGGTGTTTTTACATATTTGTCAATATCTTTGTTTTTTTTATATATATATATATATATATATATATATATATATATATATATATATACACAAACGCACTATATTACCAAAAGTATTACACGCACATGAACATCAATGGCATCCCAGTCTTGGTCTGTAGGGTTCAATATTGAGTTGGTTCACCCTTTGCAGCTATAACAGCTTCAACTCTTCATGGAAGGCTGTCCAAAAGGTTTAGGAGTGTGTCTATGGGAATGTTTGACCAATTTTTCCAGAAGGTCAGGCACTTATGTTGGACGAGAAGGCCTGGCTCCCAGTCTCCGCTTTAATTTATCCCAAAAGGTGTTTTATCGGGTTGAGGTCAGGACTCTGTGCAGGCCAGTCAAGTTCCACCACCCCAAACTCGCTCATCCATGTCTTTATCTACCTTTACCTACTCAATGATTTGGTGGAGGGGGATTATGGTGTGGGGTTGTTTTTCAGGGGTTGGGTTTGGCCCCTTAGTTCCATTGAAGGGAACTCTTAAGGCGTTAGCATACCAAGAAATTTTTCGACAAATTTCATGCTCCCTACATTGTGGGAACAGTTTGAGGAAGGCCCTTCCTGTTGCAACATGACTGCGCACCAATCCACAAAGCAAGGCCCATAAAGACATGGATGAGCAAGTTTGGGGTGGAGGAACTTGACTGGAGTCCTGACTTCAACCTGATAGAACACTTTTGGGATGAATTAGAACAGAGACTGCGAGCCAAGCCTTCTTGTCCACATCAGTGCCTGACCTCACAAATGCGCTTTTGAAAGAATGGTCAAACATTCCCATAGATGCACTCCTAAACCTTGTGAACAGCCTTCCCAGAAGAGTTGAAGCTGTTATAGCTGCAAAGGGTGAGTCAACTCAATAATGAACCCTACGGATTAAGACTGGGATGCCATTAAAGTTCATGTGCGTGTAAAGGTAGCAAGCGTCCCAAAACTTTTGGTCATATAGTGTATACATATACTAAGGTTCTCTAACAAACCTCTGAGGGCTTCACAGAATAGCTGTATTTATACTGACATTAAATTACACACAGGTGGACTCTATTTACTAATTAGGTGATTTTGGATGGCAATTTGTTCCAGTAAAGTTTAGTTAGGGGTATCAGAAAAAGGGAGGCTGAATACAAATGCACGTCACACTTTTCAGATATTTATTTCTAAAAACAGTTGAAAACCATTTTTCTTTATCGTACATCACGGGACACAGAGCGGCAATCCATTACTATGTGGGTTATAGAGTCTACCTTCAGGTGTGGACACTGGTGTAATTAACTACACAGGAAGTTCCCTCCCTATATAACCCCTCCCATACTGGGAGCTCCTCAGTTTTTTCATCAGTGTCTAAGGTGTTGGTCACGAGTGAACATGTGCTCTTAGGAGCTCCACTGGAGGGATCCATGCTGGATGTAAAAAACCTCCATAAATCCGGATCCGTCCAAGGTGCTTCATAGCCAAAGTGGACGGTACCCGGGCCTCGGTACGAAGAACGAGGTTTAGCCTATAATGCCTCTCTGCGGAGGGCTGGATCCTGGGTTCCAGAACTTTGTGCCTTCTAAGGACCAAATGTTTTTTCTGCTGCCAGGATGCTATATAGGTCCAGGGGAGTTGGTGTTCCTGCCATGGACCCCGGTCCCTGAAGGTCTAGGACAATACCCACGGTGAAGGGGGAAGATTGGGCCTCTTGCTTGGCAATACCCTGCAGCGTGGAGAAGGTAAGAGGAGGGCCTACGGGACTTGGTTCGACAGTAGGTCCTCCGTGGGGGACTTGGGTCTTGCCTATATTATGCTTCTATGCATGGGCAATGTAAACCACTATGTCTTCAGAGACAGGATGGCTCAGGGCACCCATATACCTCCCCTAGCCGGCATGCAGCCTGGCCCACCATGTCTGTTAGACAGGATGGCTGCAGTACCTATATATCTCTCCTTGAAGGGGCCGGTACATAAATAAAAAATAAAAAAATATGCCCTTAATCCTATACAAAGGATTGTCTTCCGTGAGTAGTTGCAAGTCTTATCTGTGTTTCCACTACTATGGGCAGTAGAAGACATGCCTGATGTTTTTGCTTACCATGCTTTCCAGAAAACGGAAGCTTAAGTGTTAGCTGATCTATTGTGTCCCACTTCCTCCGCTTCAGGCTCTACCATGTTGCACGTGCTCACCGGCTCAGTGCAGTCGCAGAGAAGGCTCTTCAAAGGGCCCGGACGTCAGAGCTCTGTAAAGCTAGGGGGACACAAACGTAAGCACCTTGTGTGAGTTGGATCAGGTTCTGATTACACCTCTATCTTCTCCTTAGAGTGTAAGGAGAGGTTTTCCTATAGGTGGCTAGTAAGACCTCCCATATAATCCTCAGCCTGGTGTCGGCTTCAGGCTAACCAAATGCATCGGAGGGATGCACAGTTGCGGGCACACATTGCTAATGTCTCTTAATTGAGGAAACACACATCTGCAGAGGATAATTTCCTCTTTACCAGTCCGCATGTTGCATAAGATACATGAGTTTGGAATGCATGTGGGATAAGTAACAGAGCAGATTCTATTGTGGATCGCATAAACATACATGTTTCTTTCTATATGGTGCTGCATGTTTCCACAAAAGAGGTCGCATAAAAGATGCTTGTAATGCTGAATCGCATAAAGACGTTTGTAGGCATAAAAATGCTGAATCACACATGATTACCTGATCACCCAAGTCCTTGTTTCCCCCAAGGATGTTTGGTTACACAGAAGAGGTTTGTTTCCACAGAAAGGCCTAAAATCGCATAAAGTTGCTTGGATGCAAAAAAGATGCTGGATCACACATGGTTAACTGATCATCAGCGTCCTGGATTACCCAAGGTGTTTGGTCACACAAATAGGCTTGTTTCCACAAAGGTACCTAAAGTCGCATAAAGATGCTTGTATGCATAAAAATGCTGAATCACACATGATTACCTGATCACCCAAGTCCTTGTTTCCCCCAAGGATGTTTGGTTACACAGAAGAGGTTTGTTTCCACAGAAAGGCCTAAAATCGCATAAAGTTGCTTGGATGCAAAAAAGATGCTGGATCACACATGGTTAACTGATCATCAGCGTCCTGGATTACCCAAGGATGTTTGGTCACACAAATAGGCTTGTTTCCACAAAAGTACCTAAAGTCGCATAAAGATGCTTGTATGCATAAAAATGCTGAATCGCATAAAGGATGCTTGTATGCATAAAAAGGTTGAATCACACAGGATTACATGATCACCCAAGTCCTTGATTCCCCAAGGATATTTGGTCACGCAAAGAGGCTTGTTCCCACAGAAATGCCTAGAATCGAGAAATGCCTAGAACCGCATAAAGAGGCCTGAAGGCATAAAAATGCTGAATCACACAGGACTACCCGATCACCCAAGTCCTGGATTACTCAAGGCCTAAAGGGATCGCTTAAAGATGCTTGAATGCAAAAAGAAGCTGGATCACACATGGTTGTTGGATCAACAGAGTCCTGGATTACCCAGGGATACTTGATCACATAGAGAGGCTTGTTTCACAGAAATGCCTAAAGTCGCATTAAGATGCTTGGGTGCATAAGGATGTTGGAACGCACAGGGGTGCTTGGTCACACAAGGGTTCTTGTCCGCACAGTAGTGCTTAAAATGCATAAGATGTTGATCGCATGGAAGATGCTGAATCGCATGCATGGTTACTTTAAAGTTGCACATGGTGGCTTAATTAAGCAATACAGGATGCCTTGTGTTTGCATAGAGATACGTGTCTGCATGGGTTCATGTTGCACATTGTTGCATAACACGTTTATAGCACATGCTTGCTTGCTTGCAAGGATGCTCGTTCCAGAGCACACATGCTATATGCATGTTTGGCGTGAGACATATTTATATGATTTCATGCTTCCATGAACGCACACTGCCATGTACACACTCCTCCATTGAGGCATATGGCTTTAACACTTGCCACATACACATATGGGGAGCCAGTTGCATATGTGTTTATTTACTTGGGACTGCAGAGGTTGTCTGCGTTGTGCAGGGGAACAGCACTATCTCCAGTTGGTGGTCTTGCCCTTTTGGGTTAGCCTCCGTGTCTGGGTTGTCAGGGTGCTAGGGCCCGCCTCTAGCAGGTCTGTAGGCCCAGGGTATAGCAGTAATGGCATACGGAAGCAGACTCCTGCTGATAGATCAGTCAGCAGCATGGCTGGACCTAAGGGTATCCAGCATGGTCAGGTATCTGGATCTCCTGGGTTAGGATTCCAGTCTAAAGATACATTCTTCATTGACAAGAAGCTGGGTATGTTTTGCACCAGGAGAGTACTTTTGGCCTAAGACAAGACCATCGCTATAAGAAAGCTGGTCTAGGTGGTTACGGCAAGTAACAGTTCCTTACTGTTGGCCTTCTGCTTAAGGCACTAGAGAAGATGCTGCTTCATTCAAGACAGTTCCCTATACTTTTATTCAGGACTGTTATAAACAGTATTGTGTTGGCCTAGAAGGAGTGGATCTTGACCTAGCATTATCCAAAGAACCGGTCCCAGAGATAGGCTGGAATTCCTCTTGGTGGTTCTTAACTAAAGGGTTTGCCAGGTCAGGAAGAGACCTTGGCCCAGGGGAAGTAGTCGAGCTCCAAGGGAGCCTTATCTGTCAGCTAGAGCTATCGATGGAGCATCTGGCTTAGGGGCCTGAACGTTCAGGGGCTGGTTGGTTCGGTCAGAGTTCAATCAGACTATACCATATTAAGTGATTTACTTAATTTACCAAGGAGGAGCTTGTGCCTTGCCTATTGACATTCGTCATTTCATGAAATGCAGAATTGGCAGGCGATTCGCTGTAGCCGTCAACAAGTGTCTCCAGGAGAAGGACCTCTACACCCCGACATTTCCTGACCAAGGGCCACAGAAATAGTACCCTGTACATAAGAGGTATTTGCGTCCAGGCTCAACAAGAAATTGAACAGCTTGAGGTCAAGGACAAGGGATCCACCCACATGCGGGGCAGATGTGTTAGTAATCTGGTGGGACCAGTGGTCACTGGTTATGTCTCTTCCCCCCCAGTGCCGCGGCGTTTGTGGCTTCCATGCAACATTAGAGGATGGCGGAAGCTGGCCTGATTACTCCGGCATAGCCCTGACGACCTTTTCTGTGCAGGGACAGTAGGGGTGGTAGTAGAGGACCCACGGTCCCTTACATCTTGGCCAGGCCTACTTCGAAGGGGGTATTACATCCTGTCGTGCAACAGGTGAATTAATGGTCTGGCTATTTTAGCTCACATTCTTCAGGATCAGGGTTTTTAGAATCAACGGCACTTCCTTGATTCATACAGGAAGGCTGGCCTCCAGGATCAGATATCCCAGGATCGGGAGAGCCCATGTTCCTGGTATGAAACAGATGGTGGCATCCTTGGAAGTTTGTCAAAGATAAAATTCCTGCCTTCCTGCATTTGGAAAGGAAACGGAGCCAGCCTTAAGTTACATCAAGGATCCGATCTCGGCCTTGCCTCCAAAGGTCGCTTGCTTCACACTCTTTGTTCCGAGCCATTATACAAGGGGTGACGCGCATAAGTCCACCAGTTTAGTCGCCCTTGCGCTTGGAGGATTGGCTCTAGTTTTGGCGGCTTACAGGGTCAGCTCTGTAGGCCGATGCACCATATTTCCCTTCAGCCTTTAACAAGGGAATTGGTGTTCTTGGTTGTGGTAGCCTCCAAGAGAGTTTCAGTATTGGCAACCTCTTGGTATAAAACCATACTTATTCTTACTAGTAGGGTGATGTTAATCCTCACCCAGCCTTATTTACTAGAAGGATCTAGTGTTCATTTGAATCTAGATATTCTTACCTCCCCCTTTTTCAAAACCTTGTTTTTGGAAGGAAAGGTTATTGCTTTCTCTCAGTAGAGATGAGAGCAGTTAAATATCTATCTGAAGGTTCAGATATAGAAATCTGAAGTTTTTATTGTGCTGCCAGAAGACCCTAGATGTGGGCAGGCAGTGTTCAGTTCAGCTATTAAAATGGTTACGCTCTCTCCTTTGGAGTAGAAGGGTCAAGGCCTATCTAAAGCGGCTGCTCGGATACGGAAAGCTGATGTTATTGCGCTACCAGGAGGCCCCAGGAAGGGGCAGGCAGCGTCTAAAATCAACTGTTTTCAAGATTGATTCATCAGGGTATTATTCAGGCTTGTGGTTCGGAGAGTGGGACTCCCCCTGTTTCTTGGGGGGGGGGGGTGCTCCGTACCAGGATAGTAAGCGCTTTATGCGCGATGCTTTACCGAGCCCTTATGACGCAGATTTTCAGGGCCGCAACTTGGCGTCTGTGCTTAGGTTCACTGATTCTTGTCAGATGTACATAGGAGGGCAAAAGGATGCAGCTTTTTGGCGCAGTATGCATCTGGCAGCATTATAGATCCTCACATCTGATGGCGGCCTGCGTTGTTTGTGTCTCCCTCCCCTCAGTAAGCATTGCTTTCGGACATCCCACATAGTAATGGATTGCCGCTCTGTGTCCCGTGATGTACGATAAAGAAAATAGGATTTTTTATGACAGCTTACCTGTAAAATCCTTTTCTTGGAGTACATCATGGGACACAGAGCTCCCGCCCCTCTTGTTTGGGGATATTGGGACACTTATTGCTTTGCTACAAAAACTGAGGAGCTCCCAGTATGGGAGGGGGTTATATAGGGAGGGAACTTCCTGTGTAGTTAATTACACCAGTGTCCACACCTGAAGGTAGACTCTATAACCCACATAGTAATGGATTGCCGCTCTGTGTCCCGTGATGTACTCCAAGAAAAGGATTTTACAGGTAAGCTGTCATAAAAAATCCTATTATTATTTTCCTTATCCCAATAAAATATGTTTACATTTTTGATTGTAACATAACAAAATGTGGAAAATTTTAAGAGGTATGAATACTTTTTCAAAGCACTGTAACTGGATACTAAATAAATGTATTTCCTCCGCTGGCGCAAATTGAATCATGCTTTATTGTTTTTGTTTTTTGCCTTCCTCTATGATAGTGTATATGCAGGTTTTCTATTTGTGTGTGTGTGTGTGTTTTTTTCTATGTTGGTTGAAATGGATGGACTAGTGTCTTTTTTTAACCAAATTACCTATATAACTATGTAATATAACTCATAAAACTCTTAGTTCAAATCCTCCCAGTGATGGTGTCCATACACTTTCCAATACACTATAAAATAGTAAACTGCATTCATATACACTTATATACTTAGTGTAATTCCAGTGATTCCGTGTCCCTCCATCACTTCTTAATGGCAGTAAATCACCTGCTCAATGTGCCTATTTTTTACAGATCAGCAAAACTCGCTCTTTTAATGCAGACAATCAGTAGGTCGCATTGCTTTCTGTTAACACAGTGCCCTTTCTCATCTCTCCTCCTCACATTGCAGCTGAATGTTGTTAACATTTTTATAAACTATAAACTGCAATCATTTAGAACCCAAGATATTTATTCAAGAAAAACAATCTCACAAATATGATAAACAAATGGAGCTTCTGTACATTTATACAGGTTAGATGGGTTCTACTGGGATTGCTAGATCAGTATACATGAGCCTGGTTGCTACCAAGTCACGGCTGACACGTTTCGTCCGCTCCCTAGTTGATTTAACCCACGACTGCCACCAGAAGTTCACAGTGGGGGGGCAGGACAGAAAAAGATTTTCATTAACAGAACAGGAATCATCACAAGGTACACATCCTACCAACTGTCAAGCCTCGTACACACGCACGATTTTCTCAGCAAGAAAACTTCTGGCAGAGCTTTCTTGTCAAGTAAACCGAGCGTGTGTACGAGGCTTTGAGGTTTCTTGTCAAGAAAACTTCCCAGAATCTAGATGAGAAAAATAAAGAACCTGTTCTCTATTTTCTCGTCGTGAGATTCTCCGCAGTGTTTTCCTGCTGAGAAACCCGAGCGTGTATATACTTACCTCTCTATGGAAACCCGCACATGCTCGAAATTGACTTTGACGTATTCACAGTAGCTTTCAAGGCATAAGTAGGGTGAAGCAAGATGGTGTGCTCGCCGTAGTCGATGACGTCACAGCGATTCTTTTGAATGGCCCGTGTGTACACTTGGCTGGCAAGAGAATCTTGCCAAGAATCTCATCAGGAAAAACCACGTTTTTTTCCTGACAAGATTCTGGGCCGTGTGTACAGGGCTTAAGTTGTGTTCCTTGTGCTGAATTTTCTGTGTGCGATTTTGACTGCATTTAGCTTTTAACTTCTCTCATGTTTCTATTTCTGTCCCCCATTGAGGAGATTTGCCCCTACTTTTTGTCCCTTTGATGCCTATGCAAGAAACTGAGGGTGCAGCTATCAAGGGATTGGATGGCTTATGCAGCAAAAAAAAAAAAAAAAAACATAGTTAGAAGTTGTAACCCTTCCCCACTCTTCTGAAAAGAAATAAGAACAATTTCTTGGTTCAGCTGTTTGTAGATGGATCAGGCAACAATCTACAGTCAGATGCAGATTCCTGGCTTAGAGCTGGCTTAGAGCTCTTAGAACAATAGTGCTGACTACCATTGTAGTATTTGCTATTGTTTTCTTTTTGACAAGCTGATGTTTGGGGTGTTTGGCAGGTTAATCCCTTCATATCTGAACGTTTTAATTGGGGTCAATGAAAAAGGTTGCAAAAAAGAGTGCAATTGGTTTTAAATGGCTCCTAAGTGTCATGAAAGCTGCTTTCAGCTATCCTGGCATTGTCTTATGCCGCGTACACGCGATCATTTTTTCGGCATGAAAAAAAAACGTTGTTTTTCGGCATGTAGAAAAAACTTCATTTTTCCAACTTCATCATTAAAACAACGTTGCCCACACACCATCGTTTCAAAAAAATGCTCTAGCAAAGCACGGTGACGTACAACACATACAACGGCACTATAAAGGGGAAGTTCCATTTGCTTTTGGGCTGCTTTAGCTGATTCCGTGTTAGTAAAAGACGATTTGCGCTTTTCTGTCTGTTACAGCGTGATGAATGTGCTTACTCCATTAGGAATGGTAGTTTTACCGGCGCTCCCATCTCTTAACTTGCTTCTGAGCATGCGTGGGTTTTTAACATAGTTTTAGCCCACACACGATCATTTTTTTACAACCCGAAAAACGTCATTGTTTAAAACGACGGCAGCATGTTTGGAAAAAAAAATTGTCGTTTTTCAGAACCCGAAAAATTATGTGAAGCCGACACACGGTCATTTTAAATGACATTTCTTTAAAACAACGTTTTTTTAATGCCGAAAAATGATCGTGTGTATGCGGCATTAGTCTTAAAACCTCATTAACCTTATTCTTTTATTTTTATTTTATTACAGAAAGGAAAACAAACAGTTTAAAAACTTGAATAAAAAATCAACAGTACACAAATATCAATCAAATTACACACCACAGAAACACAAATACTGTATACATAACACTTTGTGAAAAAATCAAAACTGGTATAAATACACCCAAAAAAGCCCACACCTTCTAAATAAAGAAAAAAAAATATCTTCAAGCTAATTTTAATGAGTGAAATTGAGAGCTTTCAATTGCTGTAAAATCTGTAATTTCACTCCACAATCTGTTTTGTGGAAATTACTCCACTTATTAATAACATCCATACAAGAATATGGCTTAGCCAAGTGAGCAAATGTATGTTGCAACTGGCTGCCAGATTAATATATTTTTGTGTTGATTGATTTTTTTAATAATAAATTGTAAGTAAGCAACCTGGCAGGTATCCTTATAGATAGATAGGTACGTAGATAGAAATAGATAGGTATATGCTAGTGGTAGTAGAGGTCTCCTTTTCCCCAACTTCAATAACTGTTAAAAAAATGTCTCTTAAAGTGGTCGTAAACCCCATTCATTAAGTTTGAACTAAGAACATATATCTGTAGTCTTTACTTGTCTCTCTCCAAAGCTCTAAGTGTTGTTTCTCTCTGGTGTTTTGTTTCTCTGTTATCAGCATGAATCTCTTCTGACACACGAGGGAACATGAGATAAAAATTTGTGTCCTGGGACAGGAGATAAGCACACAGCTTGTCTATTCAGAATACAGCTCTGCCTATGTGGAGGAGGGTGTTTCCATTTTCTCCAATCAGCTCCCACACAGTGTAGCTGCAGTCTCTCCACCCTAACCTATGTACTGCTGGCAGATAAAGAAAGGTTTTTAAAACAATCTGCACTTTTGAAAGAGTGTGTTAAGGAGAAGACTGCAGATATACAAACAAAACTTATGTAAGAAGAATTGTTTTATTTTTGTGTATCATCTGAGGCTATTTCCTTCACTGGGTATATGCGAGGGTTTACAATTACTTTAACCACTTAAGGACCGCCTACTGCACATTTACGTCGGCAGAATGGCACGGCTGGGCACATCAACGTATATATACGTTGGTTTTAGTACCCAGCCGTGGGTCGCGGGCGCGCGCCCGCGACCCGGTCCGAAGCTCCAGGACCGGGACCACGGGATTCGCGGACCCGATCGCCGCTGCAGTGCGGCGATCCGTCCCTGGATCGGAAGAACGGGGAGAGCCGTGTGTACACACGGCTTCCCCGTGCTTCTCTGTGGCCGGAGCATCGATCGCGTCATCCCTGTAATAGGGGGACGCGATCGATGACGTCACACCTACAGCCACACCCCCCTACAGTTGTAAACACACACATTAGGGCACACATTCCCTACAGCGCCACCTGTGGTTAACTCCCAAACTGCAACTGTCATTTCCACAGTAAACAATGCAATTTAAATGCATTTTTTGCTGTGAAAATGACAATTGTCCCAAAAATGTGTCAAAATTGTCCGAAGTGTCCGCCATATTGTCGCAGTCACGAAAAAAATCGCTGATCGCCGCTATTAGTAGTAAAAAAATAATAATTAATAAAAATGCAATAAAACTATCCCTTATTTTGTAAACGCTATAAATTTTGCGAAAACCAACCGATAAACGCTTATTGCGATTTTTTTACCAAAAATATGTAGAAGAATACGTATCGGCCTAAACTGAGGAAAAAAAATGTTTTTTTTATATATTTTTGGGGGATATTTATTATAGCAAAAAGTAAAAAATATTGCATTTTTTTTTAAATTGTCGCTCTATTTTTGTTTATAGCGCAAAAAATAAAAACCGCAGAGGTGATCAAATACCACCAAAAGAAAGCTCTATTTGTGGAAAAAAAAGGACGCAAATTTTGTTTGGGAGCCACGTCGCACGACCGCGCAATTGTCTGTTAAAGCGACGCAGTGCCGAATCGCAAAAACCCCTTGGGTCATTTGCCAGCGTATTGGTCCGGGTCTTAAGTGGTTAAAGAAGATAATTGTGTTTTCTCCACCAAATGCAAAACATTTTCCAATGTGTAGCAAAATCTCTGTAAGCAATATAAGGCACTTCCAGCTCTTGCACATGCATACACTTATGCCCAGTATTCTACAATGCCCAGTATTCACATGCAATGCTTAGATCAGTTACAACGCTTGTTGCTATTATTGGCTTACATAGGAATGGCCATAAATAGTTTATAACACTGCCCACCTAGTTGCACTCTGTCTCACTGTAAATATATAAATACACATTCAAATTTTGCAGCATTTACTTTTCTTATTAGTGCCTTACTAACTGTTATAAAGCATACACGATTAAATTACTGTGTCCCTGGCTCAGAGTGTTTAACATAAACAAGTCTTTGGGGAATTATTTCAGCTTTACTGGGAAACAAACTAAACTTTTAATTTTAATTGTCTGAATAAATAGGTATATGTGTTATAAATGTAGCATATCTCTCAAATTGTAATATGTGCAAATTCATGAATAAGTTAACTGTCTATGCGATGTTAAGATTCTCCAAATTTTTGCAATGTTTTACTATTCCAAGGCTGATAGGGCCTTGGGGAGAGCAACGTGGAAGACCTGGGAGTCAGGGGACCCTCACTGTCAGCATTACTCCTTGGACTCAGTAAAGATCCCTCCATGGAATTTCTCCAGCTCCTGCCCATAGTTCCAGGAAAGTTAAGTCTCAGTGGTGAAGATGCATTATTTGTATTTATAGGAGTTGGAGATCTGGAGCTTTGTTGAGAACCTGCCCAGGATCCATCTGGGGTTTGATTTCCAGCCACTGGTGTTGATGATCCTTGGCTGTTTAATTCAAGTTCATTCTCTTTATGAGAGGCTTTGGTATCTCTAGATAAGCGTGGTACAATGGGATCTCTTGGCTCTTTTTCACATCCTGGTTGGGATATGCTCCTTATCTGCTGAACCTGTTGCTGGAAACGCAGCTTAGCTGCAAAGAGAATGACCGAAATCATCAGACCATGCAGTAATGCATGAAATTAAAACTTTCATAATACCAATACACATTGTCCTAACCAATGTAAGTGCAAATACAACAAAAAAGTGCCTGGCTAAATCTCATCAAAATCCATTTTTTTTGCAAAATTTGATTATTCTAGTAAATTATTAATCAAATGGTATTAGTACATTAGACCAACATTATCATAATCAGTATTGTTATGAACAAAAACACACTTAATGGAAAACTGTGAGAACGGACAGAAATATGCTGCCTGCCTTTGCTGACCCCATTCTAAAAAAGGTAGCTACCTGCTGTGAAAGAAATTGTGAATGCCATATAAAACTATTCCGTTTTGAATGCTTTGCTTTTGTAAAATACATTGCAATCATTGTGCACACAGCACTAATAATGTTTGGTTCTTTTGTGTCTGTTCCCTACTGCAATAGTTATTAATTTGGAGCCACTAATCAATATTAGGATAGAATTTGTCATGCTATAACATTTCCATATAATCTGGCTTTCTAAAACAGCCTTTTTCAACCAGGGTGTCCCAGAACCCTGGGTTGCCTTGAGGTTTCTTCAGGGGTGCCTTGGCAAAATGTCAAAAATTGCCCCAGAATTTGCCCCAAAATGCCAAAAAAACTACCTTTTAGTTACACAAAGCCACAGGTTTTCATTGTACACCATTACAACCTTCTAGCTGCCAACCTCCTAACGACCAATTGTTTTATCAGTTAATAAGGAGAATGTCGGTTCCCTGCATATCATCATTGTTTGACCCTCCTTTGCCTCTGGACATCAGCTTTGAGGTCTCATAAGCTGGGCAAGGGAGAAAAACTGAGGGAGAAGAGAAACATTGGAATACTAGTCATTACCAGTTTGCAAAAGTGTATTTGCTTTGGAAGAATAAATCACTTCTAACTTTGGGAGTCCTACGTGTATTGATGTTGCTGCATTATATAACACTGTTCTGAAAAAAATCAGAATAGTTTTAACATTTTAGAATGGGGCGCCCCAAGACTGTTCATAATGTTAAAGGGTGCCTTGATTGAAAAGAAGTTGAAAAACACTGTTCTAAATCCTTGACAATCCTTCCCAAAACAGGCAGGCTGCTAGCAAACTCAGAAATAAAAGTCTGTACTCCTAATTTACATATTAAATATCTTCAAAATGATAGTTCAACAAGGCAGCCTACATAGTTTCTTAGAAGTTTGTTTAAAGCAAACCTGTCATTCCTTTAAAAATCCCTCCTAGTAAAAGCAACTGCTATATTGATTTACTAGAAAAACCTCTTCTGTGTATGCCAGCTAGGATACCTAAGAGTCTGAATTCTTTATCCAGTATATGTTCTCTCATCAGACATGGGGTGATGAGAATAGAATCAGAGGAACTCGCAGAATGAGCTTTATCTGGACAATAAAAGTCATAACAGTGACTGGATACGCTTACCCAGGCCGATGAACTTGGCATTTCACCCAACCACTGCTCCATAACACCATCACTCCTGGACCGTCACTTCCAGTAGAATGTGTTGCGTCACTGCCGGTTGCCATACAGGCACGTCCCGATGAGTTTTATCATCACGACTTTGTCTAAGGATACAAAGTCATCTAGAATCCTTGGACAGTGACTGGATAGACTTAGCCTATCCAGTCACTGTAGCGACTTTACACATTATGAAGGCTATAAAGATTTGTTGGCTTGTGAGTGTAATTTGAGGCAGATCGGAAACAAATGGTGTTTTGGACATACATACTTAAGAGTTCCTTTGTTTTTCCCTTTTTTTTATTAGCATAGATCTTATGCATATGAACAAATTGATCTAGAGAGTCCCGATGGTGGAATGAACTTCTTAAAGAGATAAATATGCTGAACATGAGAATGTGAGACAATGTGATCTAGTGAGTGAGTGTCCTACTGGGAGCTGGGGACACTTGAACATGTGGTGTGAAGATTGCACAGTATTGAGAAGATTTTCACAGGGTCCATCAGGACTATCAAAGAGTGGACTTATATGTGTATATATGTGTATTTTATAGATACATTATTTTCACACAAGAACAACCCTGGGTGTTTATTTCTTTATTTTATTTTACAGTTTTTTATTATTTTGTATTTTTCTTTATACAATTTTTAAATGAATGTTTATTTGTATTTTTTTTATAGTATAGTTACTGATGTATGTAAGATAGCGCCGCCATTTTCTCTATCACAAGGGAGTGAATTTATTTGGAATATATGGTATGGTATTAAATTGAAAGTAGAAGCCGGATAGATAAAACAAAATGGCACTGTGTTTTTAAAATTTGTTGCACAGAGGTACGATTGTTGAGCATTGGGGGGTAGTGCACAATAATTTTTTTGGTTATATTCGGTAGGTTCCAGTCAATGATTTATGGCCAGGACCTGCTGATCGGCAAATCACTGTACAGAACCCTGTGTTTACTAACAACACAGACACATCGGTGCTCCATGACAGAGCTGTTTTTTTTCTCCATGCAAAGCAGAGAGAAAAAACAGCTACATCCATTAGTAAAAGCAGCACCCATTACAAATTGTTATCCCCTTGATTGCCCCTAGATGTTAACCCCTTCCCACCCAATGTCATTAGTACAGTGACAGTGTATAGTATTAGCACTGTTAACTGTATTAGTGTCACTGGTGATGTCAGTGTTATTCAGTTCCCACCCAGTGTCAGTTGCCCGCCAAACTATCACAGTCCCACTATAGGTCGCTGATCACTGCTATTACAAGTATAAAAATAAATAAATAAAAATTCCAGTATATGTACAGTACCATCATTTGTAGACGCTATAACTTCCATGCAAACCAATCAATATACATTTATTGGGATTTTTTCTTTAACCAAAGACATGTAGCAGAACATATTTGGCCTAAATTTATGAAGAAGTTAGATTTTTTTTTTTTAAATGTTATTGAATGTACTTTATAGCAGAAAGTTAAATATATTGGGGCAGATTCACACAGAAATGGATTATCGTAGCGTATCAGAAATACACTACGCCGCCGTTTTTTACCTGGCTCTACGTGGAATTCAGGTAGATTTTGTCCAGTAAACGACGGCGGCGTAGTGTATTTCTCCCGTCGCAATCCATATAGACGAGTAGGGGGCGTGAATCATTTAAAATAGGCGCGTTCCCGCGGCGATCGATCTGTGCATGCTCCGTTCGCAAATTTCCCGCCGTGCATTGCGCGAAATCACGTCGTGACGTCATTCGTTGTTTAGGTAGCGTCGTTTACGGGCGATCCTAGTCCCGAACGAGTTACGTAAACAAAAAAAAATAATTTATAAATTCGAAGCGGGAACAACGGCCATACTTAACATGGGCTACGTAACGTTAGAGCAGCAAAAAGCTGCTCTAACATTACGTACAAAAAAATAGACGAAAGTGATTGCGACGACCACTCGTATCTTCGGGAATCGCCGTAAAAAAACATTTGCATATCCCGACGCATCAAAACGACGCGAACTCCTCCCAGCGGCCGCAAATAGATGGCAGCGTAGATCCGAAGGCTTACGAAGACGTAAGCCTCTCGGATCGAAGCCCGAAGCCGCCGTATCATGGTTTGAGGATTCAAACTAGTGATACGGCGCGCGAAATTTGAAATTACTCCTGTCTAACACCAGTTAGACAGGCGTAATTGCTCTATGAATCTGGCCCATTGTTATTTTTTCAAAAGGTATTTTTTGGTTTATTTATTTAATAGAAAATTAAAAACCCAGTGGTGATCAAATACCCCCAAAAGAAAGCTCTATTTGTGTGAAAAAAATAACATAGATTGAATTTGTGTACAGTGTTGCATGGCCAGGAAATTGCCAGTTAACCACTTGCAGACTGCTCACTGTACAGTTACTGAGGCAGGGCGGCCACTCTGCACCAGATCATGTACCTAGGCTAGTACGTGATCTGACACTTCCGGGTCTGGTGAGCCATTATCGGCAAATGCAGCAGATTTGGCATGCGATTTGACATGTCAAATTGCATGCCAAATCACATCAATGTCAACCAGGGCTTCAAAACTGTTTTGCATCAAGAGAAGTGCTCTGAAAGAAATGACATTGTAAAAGCAGAAACTGAAGGTGGGTGTTTTGGAACTTAGAGATGCATACACATAACTGTCTGCAGCACAAGATATACTCAAAGCTGACCACTTCCTGGTTCATGTGATCGTGCCCCTGGTCTTTTTTGTTTTCCCAGAAAAGCTGAGGCTTGTACAAACCTTTCATTAGAGATTCATTTTTTTCTCGCAGCACTTTGATTTCAGAAGACATTGTGGATATCTGAAAATGAAAAAAAAAAAATAAATGTATTCAACAGGTTAATTTTGACTAATCTTGGTAATAAATACATTGTACTGTATTGCAGTATAATTATTTTGCAAAGGGAGGAAAAATAAACATATAGCTAGTATTTAAATGTTAAATATTTAAAATGCTGAAGTTAAAAAAGCTGCCCAAAGGACCAGGAAATAAGGTATACTGTGAAATATGTATTACAAGGAATTTCTTTGGAGTACTAGGGCATTCAGCCCTGCACAGTGTGAGGAGCCATGCGTTTTTGTTTTTGTAATTGCGGTGAGCTGGATGATGGTTGTAGGTGAGCCTGTACGCAGGGCCGGTGGAAGGATTTTTGCCAACTCAGGCGAAGGTGCATTTTGACATCCCCTCCTCCGGTGCGCACGCACAGGGCACAACATATCAGGGTACAGTGCACATCAGGGCACAGCACTTTAGGGCACATGAGGGCACAGTGAACATCAGGGCATAGCACACCAGGGTACAGCACACCAGGCCACATTGGGGTAAAGGGCACAGCACATCAGGGCACGTGACATTGAGGCGCAGCAGACTGGGGCACAGGACATCAGGGCACGGGACATCAGGACACATGGCACATCAGGGCATGGGGCATATTGGCGAACATCAGGGCATATTGGCACACATCGGAGCACATTGGGGCATATTGGAGCACATTGGGGCACAGCATTTACCTGGCAGCCAGTATGCAGGAAGCATCTGTTATAAGTTCTCTCTCATGTCACGCTGCCCCGGCGGCCTCTTCTCGCTTCTCACCCATCCCAGATGATGTCACAAGCAAATGGGAATGGACGAGAAGAGAGGAGGGGCCGCCGGGGCAGCGTGACATGAGAGAGAACTTATCACACACACTGCCAGTGTGGCTGCAGTGCTCCCTCCCTTCTCCTCTACACTTCACACACAGCAGGCATCTCCCGCTGTGTGTATCGGAGCTTAGTGTGAAAACTTTGGCTGCGCTGTGAGAAAAGTCCCACCCTCCTCCTAGATCAGCTTGTGTGATAGACGCATTGTTCTGCATATCACACAAGCTGATCTAGGAGGAGGGCGGGACTTTTCTCACAGCCCGGCCAAAGTTAACACACTAAGCTCCAATACACACAGCGGGAGATGCCTGCTGTGTGTAATCCTGGGACTCAAAGAGACGAGAGAGACACTGAAACAGTGACACTGTCAATTTTCTGCCCTGTTCCCTGGCACCGTAAGGCAAGTGCCCATGTTGCCTTGCGTTATGCCGCGTACACACGGTCGTTTTTTGCGATGAAAAAAAACGTCGTTTTTTAAAACGTCATTTAAATTGATCGTGTGTGGGCAAAACGTCGTTTTTTGTCTTCAAAAAAACGACCAAAAAAAATTTCCAACATGCTTGAATTTTTTGTGTCGTTTTTCAAAACGTCGTTTTTTGTTTCACAAAAAGTCACCGTGTGTAGCAAAAACGTCGTTTAAAACGACGTTTTTCAACCCGCGCATGCCCAGAAGCTAGTTATGAAGCGAGCTTCAATGGAAAAGAGTGGTGAACGTAACCTCGCTTTTTGTGAAAAAAACGATGGTGTGTATGCAACATCGTCTTTGAAAAGTGACGTTTCAAAAACGTCGTTTTTTACTTCACAGAAAACGTCGTTTTTTTTCATCACAAAAAATTATCGTGTGTACGCGGCATTAGTGCCGGCCCTGCCTGTACGGCAATATGGGCTGCTTGCAAGTACCAAAACATAGACACATGGCTCTTCATGGTATATCTAGCCGAATACATATGTGAACAAGCAATAATGCTACAGTACAATATAGTATAGATAAAAAAAAGACAGAATCATGTAATGTACTTTTTCTTGTTGCTCTTTCAACTGTGTCTGTAATTTCTTGACATATTTTTCTTCTGATTCTCCATGCAGGTTTTGCTGTTCTTCCTGTTGCCTTTTCTCCTTGACAACATTCTCCTGATGCTCTTTGTGTGCTTTGACAGAATTTAGCACATTCTGAAAGAAATGAGATCCTAAGATTGTAAATACATACCGTATATAACAAAAGTAAACACATCTGCCTGTCACAAGATACAAAGAGATGTTCTAGGTACAGTATCTCACAAAAGTGAGTACACCACTCATATTTTTGTAAATATTTTATTATCTTTTCATGTGACAACACTGAAGAAATGACACTTTGCTACAATGTAAAGTAGTTCGTGTACACTACAGCTTGTATAACAGTGTAAATTTGCTGTCCCCTCAAAATAACTCACCAGACAGCCAATAATGTCTAAACCACTGGCAACAAAAGTGAGTACACCCCTAAGTGTAAATGTCCAAACTGGGCCCAAAGTGTCAATATTTTGTGTGGCCACCATTATTTTCCAGCACTGCCTTAACCCTCTTGGGCATGGAGTTCACCAGAGCTTCACAGGTTGCCACTGGAGCTCTCTTCCACTCCTCCATGACGACATCACAGAGCCGGTGGATGTTAGAGACTTTACGCTCCTCCACCTTCCATTTAAGGATGTCTCACAGATTCTCAATAGGGTTTAGGTCTGGAGACATGCTTGGCCAGTCTATCACCTTTACCCTCAGCTTCTTTAGCAAGGCAGTGGTTGTCTTGGAGGTGTGTTTGAGGTCGTTATCATGTTGGGATACTTCCCTGCAGCCCAGTCTTAGAAGGGAGGGGATCATGCTCTGCTTCAGTATGTCAAAGTACATGCTGACATTCATGGTTCCCTCAATGAACTGTAGCTCCCCAATGCCGGCAGTCAGCCCCAGACACTCCCACCACCATGCTTCATACATGGGACCTTGTAACACTGAGTCACATGACCCGGGGGAGGGAAAATGGCTAAATGGCAATTTGGACATTTTCACTTAGGAGGTGTACTCACTTTTGTTGCCAGCAGTTTAGACATTAATGGCTGTGTGTTGAGTTGTTTTGAGGACCGCAAATTTGCACTGTTATACAAGCTGTACACTCACTACTTTACATTGTAGTAAAGTGTAATTTCTTCAGTGTTGTCACATGATAAAATATTTACAAAAATGTGAGGGGTGTACTCACTTTTGTGAGATACTGTACATGCACGGTAGATAGCTTTGTTCCCTTTTCGCTATAGAAAATAGGATGATCAACTATGCCACAAAAACAAGTTAGAAAACCTCTGAAACTGTAGAGTCTGAGAAAGTTTATGATCAGACAGCTCACCTGGTTAAAGAATGCAAGGCCTTGACCAAGGTTTTGACCACATTGGTAAAAAAAAGCTCTGACATGTTATAGACATACCTGTTTATAGTTTTAGTCATCACTGAGGACGGGTTAATTAAAATAATGTAAGCATTATTTTTTTTCAGCATCAGCTTTTATTACAATTAAAATGTGTCTATGACTTGTTACATTTCAATATCATTATGTGTGGGTCAAATCTCTGAAACTACTCTTTAAATGCATTTATAAATTGCACTGTGCTTGTGCTCAGGGCACATCTGAATGATGCTTCCCCTTTATATTTATCCTGCTACATGTTTTTGGTAGAAAAAACTCCCAATAAGCATATATAGATTGGTTTGCGCAAAAGTTAGTGTCTACAAACTATGAGATATTTTTAGGTCCTTTTTTTTACTAGTAATAACAGCGATCAGTGACATTGCAGCAGACAAATCTGTCACTAAGCGACACTTTTTGGGGGCCAGTGACACCAATACTGTGATCATCGCTAAAAATAAAAAAACTGTCACTGCACTTATGACACTGGCTGGGAAGGGGTTAACATTCGGGGGTGATCAAAGGGTTAAATGTATCCCTAGGGAGTTCTTTCTAACTGTGGGAGAGGTGCTTGTACTGTGGGAAGACAGAGATCTGCATTCCTGATTAGCAGAAACACAGGATCTCTGTCTTCCCTTGTCATAGAACGGCGATTTGCCTTGTTTACATAGGCAGATCGTCGTTTTGCCTCTTTTGGGACGATTAGCGGGTCCCGCTGATTGGCTCCTGCTGTGTCCAATTACTGCGGGAGCTGGTCGCCAGTGTAGAAACAATGTACAGGTTCATGATTTTGCCTGTAGGAGCCACCTCCCTGCAGTACATATATACGTAGGGTGGTCAGCAAGTGGTTAAACAAAGCCCTCCCCCCGTTCCTTCATATACTGCCAGATATAAAGTCTGCCACCCTCATAATGTTCAAGGTTTAACGTTCAATGCTGAGTAACCAGTTTTATCACAGGCTATATTGGCATTAATCTGTACCATCTCATTGGTCAAATGTTGTGGCCACCCTTAAAGGGGTTGTAAAAGTTTGTTTTTTATTTTCTAAATAGGTTCCTTTAAGCTAGTGCATTGTTGGTTCACTTATCTTTTCCTTTGATTTCCCTTTTAAATGTTTTTTTTGCTTTGTCTGAATTTTTCACTTCATGTTCCTCCTCAGTAAGCTTGCCCCCATCATCCGAGCCACTCTGGCTGGAGGTTAGTCACCATGCTTGCCCCCTTGTTAAGGGGAGGTCCCAATTCCTGAGTCCAAGCCTTATTCTTCAATAGGAAACCCTAACCCTAACCCTTGGGACTACATCCCTGCGGGGAGAAGCTGTGTTTACCCTTACGAACCTTTACAACCGCTTTAATGTTAACTGGATTCTCGCTTAAAAAACTAAATAAAATAAAAACTTCAGTTTGTATGTAAATTACCTTCACTAATCTGGATTTCATTGTCCAGTCATCAGCTGGCTTCTCGTCTTTAGGAATCTGTTTATAAGCGCTTTCCAAGTTTTGCTTTCCTTTGAACAATCCCTTGAGCTGCTCAAATAGACACAAAGTACATATGAGCAATATAATGAAGAAAGCCGATATATTGCAGCTGATTTTTAGTTACTCACTACCAGGTGATGACAGATTTATGATATATCACATAATAAATTTCTTCCAAGCATTTTTTTATAATCTCTTCATTAGGGTTGCACCGATATCGTTTTTACCGGCGAGTACCTATACTCTTGGCCAAGTACTTAACGATACTGAGTACCGATAACTTTGCGGTGCAAATTGAGCCCATACAAAATGAATGGGCTCAAATCACACTGCAAAGAATCGCATGTGATTTGAACAGGAATCGCACTGCATTCTTATTCAAATCACATGCAGTTTCCTGCACCGTTTCTGGTTAACACAGGCTGAAATCACTATGACAAGCCTGGGTTCACACAGGAGCGGTGTGGGAAACTGCATGCAATTCGGATAGAAATCGCACAGCATTCCTGTTAAAATTGCATGTGATTCTTTGCAGTGCGATTTGAGCCCATTCATTTTTTATACGCACAACTCGAACCGCAAAAGTATTGGTTTTGGTATCGGTGCATTTGCAAGAGTACTCCTGCAAATGCTCAGTGTCGGCATTGATACTGGTATTGGTGCAACCCTACTCGTCATTCAACACTGAAAATAAAATGACATGCACTAAAGGATAAGTTTCAAACCTCTTATTTTACATAAATATGCACCTTTATGTCTTTTTATTTATGAGCAAAATTTAGTAAACTAGCAAATGCATTCAGTGAGCACCTAATGCTATCCAGCAACTTCTGCATCAGTGCTTAATGTGATAATAAATTCTCAAGTTTTTAAAGTGGTTGTATACCGCGCTTTCACATTTTTACGTACAGATTAGACTATAATAAGGCTTACCTGTAGGTAAAATGAATATCGCCTAAACATGTTTGGTTTAGGAGATATTCACCTTGCATGCAGCAGCTGAGGTCAGCGGTGCATGCGCTCTACAGGTCCAGCGAATGCTGCTGTAAAATCAGAGCTCCTTTGTGAAAAGAGGACTCGTGCGCATGTGCAGGAGTGACGTCATTGACTCACTGTGCCGGAGCCGCGAACTTGAAATAAACACAGAGGGAATGTGTTGGCTCCCTCAGCGGTGACTGGGAGGTGAACATTTTTTTTTTTTTTTTCATAATGAGCTACTATGCAGTGCATACTAGCTCATTATGCCTTTGCCTTACAGGTTGTTGTTTTTTGCGGGCATACAACCGCTTTAAGTACTTTTAGTACTTTAGCATTTGATTTAACAGCTTACTAAGTAGGTAGCTCCTTCATCGTTTAATCATTGCTTATGTTCCTGCTTAACCAGCCTGGTGGAGTGTGATCCCAGCTATTGTTTCTAACTGGGACCTACTGTGCCTATAAAGCTAGGGGGACAAGAACACCTTTCCATGTGGAATTTTGGTGTTTCTTGGTGGAGTGGAAAGCTTGATGGCTCAAAAATATGTCCATACTAGATGATTTTTGGGGAATTCCCATTTGTATACTTGCAAAAATAAAGCATGTTTCGCCATTTGTATACATGTCTGTATGAGATGACTAGTGAACAGATATACAATATATTGTACTATGTGGGTTATCCTCTTCCTGAGGAAGCAGGCTAGGCCCCCGAGAAACGTAGATATATGGGGTACCCTTTGAAATACTGTATATCATTGATTGTGGTATTAATAATGAACATGAATAGGAAGTTTAAAGCTTTTGGATTGTGACTCGTTTGTGATACTATCTTTATACTCTATGAGAGCTAGGTGTATTCCATTTTTATGGAAACAAATTAATAAACAAAATGTATGATTGTATTCAAATTTGCATTGCATGTGTTGATACACTTGACAAACTCATATTACTTTTCCAAACTTAATTACAATAAAAGTATATGAAAAGTATCAACACTGCAATAGGTGTGTATTTTATCTGGTTTGATCACCAATCAATAACTAATTATCAAGTGATAAAGTGGTTATTCACCCAAAAACAAAACTGTATTACCATATTTATTGGCGTATAACACGCACCCTAACTTTAAGAGGGAAGTTTCAGGGAAAAAACGACGGACCGTTTCAGCAGACAAATTCGATCGTGTGTACGGGCGGACAGACAGATTTTTCCAGCAGACAGATTTTTCCAGCAGACAGATTTTTCCAGCAGACAGATTTGAAAGCATGCTTTAAAATCTGTCTGCTGGGAACCCGTCCGTCCGACATGTCTGCTGGTTAGTACGCTAACCAGCAGGCATATCTGTCCGCACATGCGTCGAATGGATTCGACGCATGCGCGGAAGTGTTTTACTTTCTGGTGACTGTGACGTGGCGGCGTCAACGTCACCGCCACGTCACCGCGCTGTCTGCCGGTGGGGATTTTGGTTTGATCGTGTGTACACGATCAAACCAATCTATCCCAGCAGACCGATTTGATCGGATTTATTTGGTCGTGTGTACGCGGCCTAAGATTTAGTGGCTGCATGTGTTCTCTTTTGTTAGACTTCTTGCCTTTATTTTTACCTGGTGATCCAGACAATAAGGCCCTGTACACACTGCTGGGAATCCCACTAGGAACAAAACATTGGTTTTCCTGACGGGATTCCTGGCAAGCTTCTCTTGCAAAGCCACGCATACAGACAGCCATTCAAAAGAACCGCCGTTCTTTTGAATGGCAAGAACGCGGTGACGTCATTGAGTACAACGAGCCGTCACTCGTCACATTCAATGCCATCACCGCCATCTTGCTACACCCTACACTAAATTTGTATGCTAGCGAGCATGAGTCAAACTCTTATCGAGCATGCGCAAGTTTAACTGGGACAGGTAAGCATACAGACGACCAATTTTTTCGGTAGGAAACACTGCCGAGAATTCAAACTGGAAAAAAGAGAGCAGGGTTCTCTATTTTCCCATCAGGATTCTGGGCTGTTTTCCTTTCCCGGGAAAACTGCTAGGGAGCATACACACGGCCGGTATTCCTGGCCAAATGCTCTCCTGGCAGTTTTCCTGTCGGGAAAACTGGTCGAGTATACGAGGTTTAAGGGTTGTATTTACTAAAACTGGACATTGCAAAATCTAAGGCAGCTGTGCATGGTGGCCAATCAACTTCTAACTTCAGTTTGTTCAATTAAAAAAACTTGGAAGCTGATTGTTTTCTATGCAGGCCTGCTCTAGATTTTGCACTCTCCAATTTTAGTAAATCAACCCCTATGTGTGTTATTTTTCATTTTCAAGCTTTTACTAATATATGTAAAACCTTTATCCCAAAAGGAGAATTTTTTTTTGCTGTAACTTCATAAAAAGTGTTAGCAGAAGTCCTAATTTGTTAGTCAAGTCCAACAAAAAGCTGGCCATACATGGATTGGAATTGGGCCAGTTCAACAAAAAAACAGCAAAATTTCGACGTACCTGTGTAGCCTCCTCTGTCCAACAGAAGCCAGTAGTTAGACTGGCATCTGTTGAAAGGTCTTGCTGGGAAATTAGCATTTGATCAGCACATACAGCCAATGGGCTGCAGCACTAATCAGCGTATTCTCCTACTGTCAGAATACAGAGACACTATGGAGAGGATTTCCCCATTCACCTAAGGGTTTGGATGCCAGGACGTGTCTCCACGTGGCTGCTCTTGGTTTACTAACATACACCAGCTGTACAGTTTCATACTATTTTTGCATCAGTAACCTGCTCCGTTACTGGTACAGGGCAACGCCCTCTTTTGGCTTCAGTGTCCTTAGCTTTCCAACGTCCCTGTGGGTGCCCGGCATTATTAAAACTCTATCCTTTTTGTGCAACATCATTGCATGCTGTCAAGACCAGCTACTCTAAACAGGCAAATTTCGGAGAAACAGTTCCGCCTTTGTTCATTGTTTTTAAATATGTCTATTGGAATGTTTCATTTGTGACACCACTACAATACATTTTATTCATTAATTTTATTTTATTCATTTATGATTGACCTCCTCATAACACCCCTGAAGAAAAAGACAATTATACTCTGAAACGCGTCGGTTGGATTACGAGAATCTCATTTGCAATCTTTGTGGTGACTTTGTATTTTGTACATAGCAACTGTTAATCATTCCAATGTATTCTGTTTTTATCTTTTACTTTGTTTATCATGTGTGATAAATTATATTTTTTCAAATGAATTATGCCAGTGCCTTTAAAGTCCACTTAGGGGATATCCTCATTTTGTTCATCCACCTTGAATCTGTGGATGGGGGAATCGGTTTAGTTGTTTTCATTCAGCCAACTGCCAGGCAAATGTGCCTAGACACCTCCTTTTTTTTAGATGTTCCCCAAAGCTTGGTGCTTTTAAAATGGTATATACATTTGTGAATAAGACTTCAATATTTAACTGGAACAGCTTTGCTCAGCTCTCATGAAAACTAAACACAAACATCTTCTTATCGTGTATAGTTAACCCAGAGGTATTGTTTCCTTTTATGCTTATAATAAAATAAAATGTAAAACTGTGATAAAACAGTTTACAGTACATATGCTGAATAAAAATATTAATGCTTGGGTCTTATGCAATCTGGGCATCCAAAACACAATTTTTTGAGCACTTTCACACTGGGGGAGTTGAGGGTGTCGGCGGTAAAGCGCTACTATTTTTAGCTGTGAATTTACTGTTGTTTTAGCAGTGCTTTTCACCCGTGCTGATTTCAATGGGCAGGGGCGCTTTAGGTACAGTGTATACACCGTTGCTAAAGCGCCTTAAAGATGCTGCTTGCAGGACTTTTCCCGCAAGCGCACCGCTCCAGTGTGAAAGCCCTCGGGCTTTCACACTGGAGTGACAGGAGAGGCGCTTTACAGGCACTTTGTGGTCATATTTTTAGCACTATAGCGCCTGTAAAGCGCCTCAGTGTGAAAGTAGCCTTAGTGCGTTTGCCTTTTTCTTCTGCCTCTAAACTCCCCTCCATGCTAGCCTATGTGTCATTTCCAGGCGTTTAGAGTGTTTAGAAAGAGAAAAAATCCTTGAGCTAACATGTACAGGAGAGAAAAACAGCCATGTGTCTAAACGCATGTAAACCCTCCTAAGCGATAGATGTTTTTTTTTTTTTTTTTAAAGTAAAAAAATAATCTTCTGGCAAATGAAATGAATGAATGCCCAAACACCTAATGCACCTAAACACGTCTTCCGAATGTGGCTTTAGTGGCTTTTCTCCAGCCAGAAGGAATGTGTTCAGAAGAGCTTGGCAAACACCCGGTGTGCATGAGGCCTTAGTCCTTAGAGCTGAACTCTGAGAACTAGACAAAGTCTACCTTTGCTGTCGGCCCACAGCCCCGACACCATAAGGGTTAAATGCTAGTTTAGTCTATGGGTACAGAGATAAGGTTTATTAAGTATCCTATTCCTTCTGCCTGAAGTTCTGTGCTGTGGTTGTTCCCTTGGCATTACCATGTGCAGTGCAGGGTTACTGTACAGTGAGGAGGCAAGCATGCAATTGAAGCCCCAAGCACCTTCGCAGTCCTTGAACAGTCTCACAGCTGGGGGGATCCTGCTCAAGTAAGTAATAAGGTAAGTATTACTCCTTATTGATGCACCTCTAGATTAAACAAGCATTTCATCCTTGCAGCACAGGGGGCCCTACGGCAAGATTACATTTTTCCTAACTCCTGGAGTTCAGCTTTAAACTCCACAAGGTGGCATTAAATGTAAAAAAAAAAAATCTTGAGGATTAACTTTGTCTTTATTTAGACTTGTAATTATTGTTTGACATTTAATGGCACTAGTAAAGCCTTAAACAGGTTTCCTGCTTTAAGTATGGCAGTTATATTTTATGATAACCATCTTTGTGTGGCTTGGGAAATTCTTACCTGTTCAGTTACCAGTTTGTGCTGGTGTTTAAGAGCCTCATTGTCCACTTGAAGATTTTGAACTACCTCTTCATTTATTTTAGTTTGCTTTGACATATTCTATTGAGATAACAGAAAATAGTCAGCTTACAAAACAAAATAGTATAAGTTATGCATGCACATTAGACCAGTGATCTCCAAACTGCAGCCCAGGGGCCAGATATAGCCATTTGCTCGCCATTATCCAGCCCTTCAGCACTGTTCTTCCCACTGATACAAGACACTATTCCTACCACTAACACCAACAATGGGGCATAATTCTTCCTACTGACATCAACAATGTGGAAATATTTCTCCCATTGACACCAATTATGGGGCACTATGCCACACACTGATACCAATGATGGAGCACTATTTCTCCCACTCACATCAATGATGGGACACTGTTTCTCCCACTGATACCAATGATGGGTTACTATTCCTCCAACTGATACCAGCAAAGGGACACTATTCCTCCCATTGACTTTTCTTTCCACTGATACCAATAATGGACACTATTCCTTTTCCTGACACCAATGATGGGGCACTATTCCTTCTCCTGACACCAATGATGGGGCATTATTCCTTCCCCTGACACCAATAATGGGGCACTATTTCTTCCGCTGATACCAATGATGGGCAGTATTCCCCCCACAGACACCAAAGATGCATTGTTTACTCCCACTGATGCCAGAAGAAATTCTATTCCCAATGGCCACAGCCCAGGCACCCTAAAGTCAGGACAGTAAACTGGCCCTTTGTTTAGAATGTTTGGGGACCACTGCATTAGACTGTGATTCAAGCGTACATTTCATAAATATGTAGGATTCTAACATTCATTTTTTTTTTGTTTATTTGCATGGAGGAAAAAAATATCACGTTTAGATTATTTCTAAATATATTATCCTTGCGTCTACATCTAATTTAAGGTAAACTTATCACATACCTGTAAAGTTTTAACACAGTGTATAGAAAACAAATGCATTAATGCATAAACAAGTATTACCATCACTGAAAACTATATGTCATCAGTAGATAAGCCTGCAAATCCTGATATTTTCTGGTATATTGTGTAGCACCCTTGTCCTAAACAGGGCTGCTAGTAAATTTAGTTGTGCTAGGTGGTAACTAGCCTGGCTAATTTGTAGTCCTGATCAAATGGGTTTCTCCTAATCTTGAGTTTAACTGTGATTTCTCTCTTCTGTCAATAGGTGGCACTGTTACCTTTGGCATTAGTATGATAGATTACAGTGAATTCTGGTTATGATTGAATATGATTTAATATGCTTTTCTCAGCCAATCAGCAGGTGTTTTTTAGGCCGCTGAGGCTGCTGGGATAGTCTATTTATTTGGAGAGAATCAGACGATTGGGGTTCTTTCCATGTGTCAGGGTTGCCAACTTTCAGTAAATTTTTTCCCAAGCCTCTCCATTAGGGGGAATAGATTTATGAATTGCATAAGACTTAAAGGGGTTGTAAAGGTAAACGTTTTTTTACCTTAATGCATCATATGCGCCCTCACAACATCTCACAGCACCGCCCCACCCCCCGAGCCCCCGTTTTACTTACCTGACCGTTCGAAACTTCCGGGCGCGTCCACGTCATCCTCTTCGGTTCCCAGCCTGCCCGTTGATTGGCTAGGCTGGGCGGATTGATAGCAGCGCAGCCATTGGCTGGCGCTGCTGTCAATCACAGCGGATGACGCGGCGCGCCGGGGGGCAGAGCCGAGTGATACAGTCGGCGGCTATGGCCGCAGCTGTATCACGGGAGCGCGCTCGCAAAAGCTTTCCACCATGCGAGCGCCCTCGCATGAAGATGGAAAGCTTTTGCGAGGAGGAGCCCAGACAGCCGCCGAGGGACCCCAGAAGACGGCTTTCCGGGCCACTCTGTGCAAAACGAACTGCACAGTGGAGGTAAGTATAACATGTTTGTTGTTTTTTTGTTTTTTTTAAATCCTGACTTTAGTGTCGCTTTAAGCTATGTATATCTTTGTATCTACTGATTGTTTTGATGTAGAATGTTCACTGACTTTCATTGCATGCTGAGTTTGAATTATCCAAGTTTGCAACAAGTTTATTTCAAGGGAATCATTTAACAACCAATATTTATGTTTTCACTTTTAATACTTTTTCATTCAAGTATTTCAAGATATAAGGTATGACATGAAGAGACAGAGAAATATGAACAGTAAATTATGAATCATTAGGGTTACAGCCACCAATGACATAAATCCACCCATAAGCAGGCAAATAATTTTCTACCTGATTTATGCATACAAATTATACATAAAGCCTAGACTGTAAACTATTTTGCTACAATGTGCAGAGCTACATCTGTGATGTGTGGTGATGCAATGTCATGGCCTCTGAAAAATGTATATATATATTTGTGATGATACACTGCTATATTTTTTGAATATTGCAAAAATAAGAATAAAATCGTACCATGCTAAAATGTTCAAAACTGATTAAATTCTGAAACTGGTCCCCACATCTCTTATGTCTGTAAACAGCATTGATTGGTATAATATTATTTTACAGTGATCACCTTTAGAACATCTTGCAGTTGGTAAAGACAGACAAGAGTTTGGTTTTTCTCTTCCTGTAATTCCACATTGCGCTCTTGACATCCTGATTAAAAACACAAGTGATACGTTTTATCTATCCACATTGTAATGAGCATATAATTGACTGCATATTTTACCATCAGTTATATATAGTAATCCTAAGAATTGGAAATAAACTGTCATTTGTCAACAATTATATATGTTTAGCATTGGTTATAGGATGTCACCTTCTCCTACAGGTTTGGCTGTAACAAGCAACAGTAAGGCCGCGTACACACGAGGAGACATGTCCGATGACCGTTTTCATGATGTGTGTACACACGATCAGACCAAAATCCCCGCGGACAGACAACGCGGTGACGTGGCGGTGACATTGACGCCACGCAAACAAGGAAGTAAAATGCTTCCACGCATGCGTCAAATCAATTTGCATGCGGGGGATTTCGGTCCGCTGGTTAGGCGTACTAACCAGCGGGCATGTCCGACGGACAGGTTTCCAGCGGACAAGTTTCTAAGCATGCTTAGAAACTTTTGTCCGCTGGAAACCTGTCTGCTAGGCCGTACACACGATCGGACATGTCCGCGGAAACTGGTCCGCAGACCAGTTTCAGCGGACATGTTCGATCGTGTGTACGCGGCCTAACAAGCATAATGACCAATACTAGCAGATGTGTTTATTTTTTCAAAAAACAAAAGCAGAGGGAACAGAGCAAAAACAAATAGACATCAGCAAGAGAGGTTTGCTAAAAATAAAATAGAGAGTTTGAAGGGTCAGTTCTTTATTTATAGTCGTTACCCTCTGACCGAGAGAGATGTGGATCACATAAACACGGGACAAGACTTACAACATAAATAGACCTGAAGTGTGCCTTGGTGGTCTGGTCAGTATGTCAAAAAAAGGGGGCATACCCAAGGTAAGTAATGGGTAGTTAATTTAAGAAGGATATGCTGAGAAGTGCCCTGAAAAAGGGAAGGGCGGTAGGGTGTCGAATGCGATTGAATGCGCAGACTCATAGTCATGAGGTGATCTGGGAAGTACCGCACGCTGAACCGACAAAGAGCATGTGTGAGTGGGCTGCTTAAATACCCTCCGGGCTCCTCCCATAAACTCAGGCCACCATACTGGCCTTCTTATATATCCGCTTACTCAGCGGGAATCGCTCCGTTGATCCCCGCTGAGCCGGCAGGTGACAGGGCGGTCCTTGCACACTGTGCAGGGGTCGCCCTGTCAGATCTCCGCTTTCCCCTATGGGGGGATCGGATGAACACAGTCCGTCTGTCCGTGTTCACACGATCCGCTCTGCAGACGGATGGATAAATAGGATTTTCCTCCGTCTACAGAATCGGAGCATATCGGGGACCGATGAGATCGGGTGTCAGCGGATGTTTATTCGCTGACACCCGCTATCCCATAGGCATACATGTATGTCCCCTTTTCATCTGTAAACGGATGGATGAAAAAACACCACTGGTGTGAAAGGGCCCTTACTGTTTTTTAATTAATTCATTAATTAATTAATTATTTTTTAATTAACATACTGAACAAGAGTACAGTTGTGACAAATGTGGTCACAGATGAGCAGATATCTAACTTACAATGATAACAGATCTGACCAGATTAGTTCAAACGTCACAAGGATCTGCCACAAAATGTCTGCTCGACAGGCTAAAAGCAGTGCAGATGCAGTGAAAGCTTAAAGTATAACTATAGGCAAAACGTATCTTTCATTTTGGATCGAGTAAAGGAGGGTTATAATCTCTGTAAGGTTTTTCCATATTTGCCTAATTGGGGAGATTTACCTTAACATTCTGTACCATAGCCAGACAGGAAGTGAAGCCCCGTACACACGGCCGAGGTTCTCGGCAGAAACCAGCGAGAACCTCGCTGGCATCCTGATTCTGCCGAGAACCTCGGCCGTGTGTACGGATTCGGCGAGCATCCCGTCGGGAATGCCGTCGAGCAGAAATAGAGAGCATGTTCTCTATTTGCTCGACGGCCCGTCGGGATGAATGGCTGGTCGCCTTTCCCGACGGGCTGGTCGCCGAATCTGACGGCCGGCCGAGAACCTCGACGGGCGGAACGATGTGTTCCGCCCGTCGAGGTTCTCTGCCGTGTGTACGCGGCCTGAGAGGAAATTCCTACAAATTAGGGAATCTTTTTGAGAACTAGTGTCCCCATTTGAAGATTTATTTTCTAGGGACAACCCAAAATGTGGGATTTTCTTTTACTTTCACGTTCAATGATAATGGAAAACAGGACACAGAGAGGGCGACTCTCCACAATGGGGACACAAACAGCAAAAAATCTGACAGGTGTACTAATCCATTTCCCATCTGTCCAAAACTAAAAAAACAGTTTGGCCTCTAGTTATACAGTGGAACCTCGGATTGCGAGTAACGCAGTTAATGAGCGTTTCACTTTTTAAAAAAAAAATCCTGACTTGGTTTGTGAGTGTTGTCTTGCAAAACAAGCAAAATTCAAGCCTCTGCGGTGTGCAGTACCGCATTTGACCAGAGGTGCGGGGGCGCAGGAGCTGATCGGGAAATACGTGGAAACACTCGGAAATACTCAGTTTCTGAGTATGTCCGAGTCTCTCCGGTGCCCCCCCACCTCTGGCCACATGCAGTATTGCATGCCATAGAAATCAATGTGGAATGAATTATTTTAGTTTCCATTGACTATGGGGAAACTCGCTTTGATAAGCACTTTGGATTACAAGCATTCTCCTGGAACGGATTATGCTCGTAATCAAAGGTTCCACTGTATCTTTCATTTCCTTTGGTATAAAGAAACGGGATCCATCACCTTTATTATTTGTATTATTATTGGAGAAATCTTGCACTCTGTAAAGTGGCTGGGATGGGCACCCTCGTAGGATGGGCACCCGCATAGGATGGGGGCACCCACATAGGATGGGCTTACCTTTAATTGCTTTCTCCACTTGCTGAAGGAAGACTTCACAGCGAGAACATTTATGTGAACTTGCAGGAGGCTGGCCTACTCTTGGACTCCAGCTTTTCACTCCAGTCTGGGCTCCTTGCACACTGTTATTAGAGGAGGTTTTTCCATACTGTTGTTGCATTTCTGCCAACTGAATTTCAGAATGTATTACTGTAAGCAAGTAACACATACAGTACAATCTACAGATCGTTATTTACATTTCTTGATGGGTGGGGATAAGAACTCATTAGGAGACCTCCAAATTGAATCTACCATTATTGGACTTATTATAATTATCCATGCATTGCAATGTGTGCCATGGACAGAAATACCATGTGACAATTTTTTAACATCTATATTTTAGGTTGACCGACTGGATCTGCACGTTTGTCTGTACTTTCTGGGCTGCAGTTACTTGTATCGGTCACATCATTTATTTTACATCCATTTTCAAATTACAGTAAATAACCAGATCATTAAACAATAAATGGTGGTGGTCAATATTGCTTATGCTATATATCAGTGATGGTGAACCTTGGCACCCTAGATGTTTTGGAACTACATTTCCCATGATGCTCATGCACTCTGAAGTGTAGTTGAGCATCATGGGAAATGTAGTTCCAAAACATCTGGGGTGCCGTGTCAAGGTTCGCCATCACTGCTATATATTATACAGTTAAATAACAATTAGTTCAGCAGAATCAGCACTATTGCAAACACATTACTTGAATGTATCTTAGTAGAATACAGTAATACCTCAGATTGCGAGAAACTCGGTTTACGAGCGTTGCGCAATGCAGCTATTATTTTTTTTAAATCCTGACTCGGTTTTCGAGTGCTGTCTCACAAGACGAGCAGGATTCAAGACAATGGGGTGTGCGGCACCACATTTGGCCAAAGGTCTGAGGGCGCTGGTGACACTCGGAGCTGCTCGGATGCACTCGGAGCCGCTCAGAGACACTTGGAAACACTCCATTCCCAAGTGTCTCCGAGCCACTCTGAGAGCATCCAAGCTGCTCCGAGTGTTTCCGAGTGTCTCCGGCGCCCCCCCCAACCTCTGGCCACATGCAGTATTGCATACAAATTATCTGAGTTTCCATTGACTCCTATGGGGAAACTCACTTTGATATACGAGTGCTTTGGAACACAAGCATTCTTCTGGAACAAATTATGCTTGTAATCCAAGGAACCACTGTATGCTTGATTTACTGCCTGTAAACAAAGATTACCTTTAATTCCAAGGAAGACCTCTCAATATCCATCTCAGTTTTCTCCATCTCTCTAATTTGCTGCAGATGCTTTATTGACTGTTCCCTGCATAAGAAAGAATGAACAAGCTGTGCTTATCAGCAAATACATCATTAAAGCTCTCACTGCAAAAAGCTCAAAAATAAAAAAAATGAATTATCAGCCTTTTACTACGGTTACTGTATATTTTAGTAATGAATAATAGATGAAATTGACATGCTTCAGTCAATACTGTATATTATTGCTGTCTGTGTCCCCATAAGAGAGATATCTCTTTACTCAGATGGCAGAACAGGAAGTATTTTTAATAGGGACAAACATTTCTCACTCCAATCCCCCCCCCCCCATACGGTTTTTGAGGTTTAACCTCCCTGGCGGTATGATTATGTCTGGAATTTTGTACCAAAAGCGGTACAATTATTTTGCATGGAAATCCTGCATTTTATACTGTAGGCCTGCAATTCTTAGGAATAACTCACTTAAATCTGTCCAAACAAGAGTCTAGTAGACATCCCGGGTATGATAAAGTTTGAAACACAAAATCATAAAATGATAATATAATAAATAACTATAACAAATGATAATGTAATTATAATAAAAATGATTCAATAATGTAATCAAATCAAAAACACTGAAATTTGCTCAGTTGCAGAATTGTCGCTGTCATTACTTTTATTTTTTATGATGAGTTTCCCCACAAATCGCTGTCGCTCAATTCTGCAAGTGATTGTAATTTATTATCGTTTTCTAGCTGCTCTAAAATCACTTTTGACATAAAGGGACACGTTTTGGTTGCTATGGACAATCTACAGTTTGCAGGCAGAAAGAACAGTTTTTATTTTATAAAACTGCATGCAGAACACTGGGCAGACCACTAGGGACAAGGGGGTGTGTATTTTTTACATACAGTACTGTAATCTATAAGATTACAGTATACTGTATGTAATGTGTTTGTTTACTTTTTTTAATTTGGCGCCGTTCTACGCCCCCGTGCGTCGTAACATCGCAGGGAACGGAGATCGGCGGCACACGGCCACTGTGTGAGTCGAGCGAGGACGCCGCTCGCTCACACAGCAGGGATGCATCGCTGGATCCAGGGACAAGGTAAGTAACTTGTGCCTGGAGAAGGTAAGCCGGCGCGCGCTGCAGGCTCTGCATAGCTACCCCGAGCGTGACTCGGGGTTACCGATAATAGCATGGAAAAACCACCCCGAGTCATGCTAGGGAATACTGCTAAGGGGGTTAAAGGAGAAGTATAGCCAAAGATATTTTGGACATACAGTCACCGGCCACTTTATTAGGTACATCTTGCTAGTACCGGGTTGCCCCCCTTATGCCTTCAGAACTGCCTTAATTCTTCATGGCAACGATTCAACAAGGTGGGAAAAAGAAATGTTCCTGGACTGCCGCACTCTGATAGGCAATTTATTGAAACAAAATGAACAAAGGATAAAATCCAAAGCTGTATAACATCCAAAAATTCATGCAACACTGCAATCAATGGTAGAGAGTGGACATAGGGGACAAAAAAGCTAACATGTTTCACATCATGGATAGATGCTTAGTCATAGCCAACAAGGTGTTGGAAACCTTCCTTTAGAGATTTTTGTCCATATTGACATGATAGCATCACACAGTTGCTGCAGATTTGTCGCCTGCACATCCATAATGCAAATCTCCGGTTCCACTACATCCCAAAGGTGCTCTATTAGATTGAAATCTGGTGACTGAGGAGGCCATTGGAGTACAGGGACTTCATTGTCATGTTAAAGCAACCAGTGGTGAGATGATTTGAGCTTTGTGACATGGTGCATTATCCTGCTGGAAGGAGCCATCAGAAGACAATCAGCAACAATTCTCAAGCAGGCCTCGGCGTTTAAAGAATGCTCAATTGGTACTAAGGAGCCCATAATGTGTCAAGAAAATATGTCCCACACCATTAAACCATCTCCACCAGCCTGAACCATTGAGACAATGCAGGATGTATCCATGCTTTCATGTTGTTTACACCAAATTCTGACCCCACCATCTGAATGTTGCAGCTGAAATTGAGACTCATCAGACCAGGCAAAGTTTTTCCAATCCTCTATTGTCCAATTTTGGTGAGCCTGTGCGAATTGTAGCCTCAGTTACCTGTTGTTAGCTGACAGGAGAGGCACCCAGTGTGGTTTTCTGCTGCTGTAGCCCATCTGCTTCAAGGTTCAATGTGTTTTTCATTCAGAGATGGCTATCTGCATACCGTGGTTATTTGAGTTAGAGTCGGTTCACACAGGGGCAACACGACTTTGGGAGGCAACTTGGACACAACTTGAGTATGAATCATCAGGCAACTTACAAGGCCACTTCAAGTTGCCTCCTGGACGGTACAAGGCAACTTCAAGTCGCCTCCAAGACAGGAGGCTTTACAGTGGCCAATCAAACAACAATCAGCTCTGTGGCAAGGGCGGATCCAGATTCTAGTCTCGGGAGGGGCACTGCCAGAAAATTAGGTGTTGCTTACAGAACTCAATTAGGTGTCCGATGTGTCCGCTGCAATGTTGCAGTACAGCTAAAAAAATCAATGATCGCCGTCATTACTAGTAAAAAATATTTAAATATAAATGCCATAAATCTATCCCATGTTGACGATTGTCAGGGATTGCAGACATGGTACAAGAGATGGTCAGAGACTGCAGGCATGGTACAAGAGATGGTCAGAGACTGCAGACATGGTACAGGAGATGGTCAGAGACTGCAGAAGTGGTACAAGGGATGGTCAGAGACTGCAGATGTGGTACAGGAGATGGTCAGAGACTGCAGACATGGTACAAGGGATGGTCAAAGACTGCAGAGGTGGTACAAGAGATGGTCAGAGACTGCAGATGTGGTACAAGTGATGGTCAGAGACTGCAGACGTGGTACAAGTGATGGTCAGAGACTGCAGGCATGGTACAAGGGATGGTCAGAGACTGCAGACGTGGTATAAGAGATGGTCAGAGACTGCAGGCATGGTACAAGGGATGGTCAGAGACTGAAGACATGGTACAAGAGATCAATGCAGCCTCATCAGTGCCCATCATTGCAGCCTCACTGTGCATATGAACGCAGCCCCAACTTTGTGTATAAATTAAGTCCCACTTTTGTATATCAATGCAGTCCCACTTTTGTATATCAATGCACAACCACTTTTGTATATGAATAGAGTCCCACTTTTGTCTATGAATGGGGGTCCCACTTTTGTCTATGAATGCAGTCCCATGCAGGCCCACTTTTGTCTATGAATGCAGTCCCACTTTTGTCTATAAATGCGGTCCCACTTTTGTCTATGAATGCAGTCCTATGCAGTCCCACTTTTGTCTATGAATGCAGTCCCACTTTTGTATATTAATGCAGTCCCACTTTTGTATATTAATGCAGTCCCACTTTTGTCTATGAATGCAACCCCACTTTTGTCTATGAATGCAGGCCCACTTTTGTCTATTAATGCAGCCACACTGTGCATGGCACTCACAATGGCATTGCCTCGATCACACACAGCAGGTATCTCCTCTCCCGACGTGTGACATGGAACAAACAGGAGCTGTAGGTCTGTGTTCGACAGGGCAGTGTGCTCTAGCAAGGTGCCCCCCTAGACGGGCTTGTGTGATATACAAAACACTGATTCAATCAGTGTTTCATCTCCTATCACACGAGCAGGTCTAGCACAGGCAGCACAGCCGAACACAGATCTAGCTCTCACACACAGCCAGAGATGCCAATGTCATACACGCAGGAGAGAAGGGAGCGCTGCAGTCAGCTACAGCTCAAAGCAGCCTCAGGACAGGCAGCCTGCCAGCCCTGGTGATGAAAGAAAGAGAGTGAGAGTCTCAGCAGTGGCAGCTGCAGGCACCGCAAAGCAGTTTAAAAAAAAATGATAAAAAAAATATATATATTTTTTTTTTAAAGCCAATGTGACATTATTGTCTCGGGGGGAGGGGGAAATTGCCCTGTTGCCCCCCCCCTGGATCCGCCGTTGCCGCAAAGCAGTTGAAAAAGAATGCAAAAAATAAAATATATATATATATTTTTTTTTTTAAAGCCAATGTGACATGATTGCCTCGGGGGGGCAATTTCCCTGTTGCCCCCCCCCCCCCTGGATCAGTCGTTGCTCTGTGGGAGGGAGGGGTTTGCCTGAGAAATGTATGTTCTCTTCCTGTATTGTTGCTTCAGTTAAGACAGTGATCCGACTTCTAAGGCAACTTTCATTGAAATCACTGGGTACAAGTTGCCTACAAGTCAGATTGAAGTAGTACAGGAACCTTTTCTGAAGTCGGAGCGACTTCAGTAGTGTACATTAAGACGGCTCCATTCACTTCCATTCATTTTCTCAACCCGCGACTTGAGACGACTTGGGGAGACTTCAAGTCGGATCCCAGGTCGCCCCAGTGTGAACCGGCTCTTACTGTTGCCTTTTTATCATCTGGAACCAGTCTGCCCATTCTCCTCTGATCTCTAACATCAACAAGGCATTTTCCTCCACACAATTGCCACTCACTGAATATTTTCTCTTTTTCGGACCATCCTCTGTAAACCCTAGAGATGGTTGTGCATGAAAATACCAGTAGATCAGCAGTCTTTGAAATACTCAGACCAGCCCATCTGGCACCAACAACCGTGCCACGCTCAAAGTCACTTAAATCCCTTTTCTTCCCTATTCGGTTGCTCGGTTTGAACTTCAGCAAGTCGTCTTTACCACGTTTAAATGGCTAAGTGCATTGAGTTGCTGCCATGTGATTGGCTAATTAGCAATTTGTGTTACCAATTAATTGAACAGGTGTGCCCAATAAAGTTGACGGTGAGTGTACTTCTCCTAGGGATCCCAGCAGTACAGTTCGTTCTGTGACCCTTTTTTCAGCCAACCGCAGGCTGAAGATCCACCTACATGCCTCCCACTGAGATGGTGAGAGCCACAGCCAGCCGCTTCTGCCCCCTCTGCAGGTCAGTGCTCCAGTGAGCACTGGAGGGGCAGAGCAGAAAGAGCTATTTTCTTACTGAAAGTTGAGAACGGAGCGATCAGTGGTCTTTGAGCCTGGCGGGGAACAGATGCAGCATCAAATCAATGCTGTATCCATCTAGGCAAGTGCAATTTTTTATTTATTTTTTTCACAAGTCCATACTTAACTTTATGGCTTTATTTGATTCTGTTATGCAATCTCAGGAATTGGTAGATGGCATGTGAGGTCAAAATATTCACTAGGCAGCAACCATCAGACTTCCAGTGAATCCTGACTTTCAAGACAAATAGTTAGGCTCAGATAAAGTACCGTTTATACTTTAGTATAAGCCAACCCGAATATAAGCCGAGGCATCTAATTTTACCACAAAAAATTGGGAAAACATATTGACTCAAGTATAAGCCTAGGGTGTCCATGTGCATGCCTCACTGTGTCCATGTGCATGCCTCACTGTGTCCATGTGCATGCCTCACTGTGTCCATGTGCATGCCTCACTGTGTCCATGTGCATGCCTCGCGGTGTCCATGCCTCACTGTGCCCATGCCTCACGGTGTCCATGACTAGACTGACGTTTAACATGGGAGTCTATGGAAGGGGTGCCCGGCTTTGAAAAATCGGTGCTCCCCAGCCGTAGGTCCCCCAGTCAACTTTGCACACTTGTTGAGGAAGAGTGGGGCTACATGTGTGCCAAGTTTGGGGTCCAGGGGACCTACAGCCGGCCGGTACAGGTCACCAAAGTCCGGCGAGATCGGGCGCAAAAAGGTGACTTGAGTATAAGCTGAAGGGGGGCATTTTCAGCACAAAAAAATTTGCTGAAAAACTCGGCTTATACTCAAGCATATACGGTAACTAAAGGTAATTAAGTGGACAAACATGTACACCTGTCCACTATACTACACTATATACTGTAATGTAAAGTGGTAATAAACCCAAAAACAAACATTTATTATACTGCAGCTTACATGTGGTATCTGCATTAGTTTTATTTTTTAAGGATTTAGGGGGGTCTATTTATAAACAAATTTGTCGCAAAAATGTCAGAAACAGTTGTGCAAGCTGAACTAAATTTCAGCTAAATCAGTGGCGTCACTAGGGTTGGTGTCACCTGGTGCAGTAAAACATGGTGTCACCCCCCCCCCCCCCCGTCTAGGCTGCCTAGCACCATGCAGGAAGGGCACAGTCACGGGGCACACTCCAAACCAGCCCCTGTAAATGATATTATAGGACGGTATAGTGGCAGGTTAGGGTAGAATAGGGTGGTATAGTGACAGGTTGGTGTGGTATATGGCAGGTTAAGGCGGTACAGGGCAGGTTAAGGTAGTATGGGGCAGGTTGGGGTGTTATAGGGCATGTTAGGGTGGCATAGGGCAGGTTGGGGTGGTATTGGGCAAGTTAGGGTGGTACAGGAAAATGAGGGTGGGAAAGGGCAGGTTGGGGTGGTATAAGACAGGTTGGGTGGAATAGGGCAATATGGGGTGGCACAGGGAGGCTGGGTGGTATAGGGCAGGTTGGAGTGACACAGGGCAGGCTGGGGTGGTATACAGCAGGCTGGGGTGGCACAGGGCAGACTGGGGTGGTATGGGGCAGGCTGGGGTGGTATGGGGCAGGCTGGTATGGCACTGGGCAGGCTGGGGTGGTACACAGCAGGCTGGGTGGTATGGAGCAGGCTGGGGTGGCACAGGACAGGCTGGGGTGGTATGGGGCAGGCTGCTATGGCACAGGGCAGGCTGGGGTGGTATATAGCAGGCTGGGGTAGCACAGGGCAGGCTGGGGTGGTACACAGCAGGCTGGGGTGGCACAGGGCAGGCTGGGGTGGCATACAGCAGGCTGGGGTGGCACAGGGCTCCCCACAGGGATCGTTAGAGCGAGAGCAATAATTCTAGCACTAGACCTCCTCTGTAACTCTAAACATGTAACCTAAAAAAAATTTAAAGCATCGCTTAGGATAGCAAAAAAAATTGTGTTTTTTTTAAATGAATTAAACGGTTTATTTCCTAAAAAAAAAGTTTGAAAAGTTGCTGCGCAAATACAGTACCGTGCTAGAGCTGCACAATTAATCGTAAAAAAATTGTGATCTTGATTCAACCCCCCTGACGATCTCCAATGCAGAGTTTGCTGATTCTTTCATATAACAAGTGGAGAGACTTTCAGCTGTCAAAAGAAAATATCTGGGCAGTCTGCTAAGTTCTTAGCAGGAAACATTGTAGCTAAAACTTTCTTTCTTTTTAGATCAAAGGGATAAACTTCTGTGTGTAAAGAAAATATCCGGGCAGTCTGCCAAGTTTGTAAACAACATGAAACATTGTAACCAACTTCTTTTTTAGATCAAACTTCTGTGTGTAAATGCAAGAAATGTAACCACTTAATGTCCAACACTTGTTTAAGCTAAAAAGCAATATTTTTTGCTAGAAAATTACTTGGGACCGCCAAACATTATATTGTTTTTGGAGACAAAAATGGCAATTGCTGCAATATTTTATGTCACACTGCATTTGCCCACTTCAATGAATAATAAGATGATGTTATGCCGCACGAATTGTGAGAGAATCGTGATCTATCATCTAAGCAAAAAATTGCAGTTGTCATTTTCGCCAGAATCGTGCAGCTCTATACCGTGCAACATAAAAAGTTACAAGGACCACCATAGAGTAATTTTCTAGCAAAAAACAAATGGTGATTTTTTTCTCAGTCTGCTGCAGTGTGTCAGCTTGTATTTATAATGGCCGCTCTGTATGTAGCTTCTGACAGGCTGTGCAAGCACCCCCGTATCTCCGGAACCATAAATGATAGCCATCCCATATTTTTACTGGTGGTGGGGTAGGTCTTCAACTGCCTACCCCCCAAATGTGGGGTTTATGTGACCTCTGGTCGTCGAGCTACAACCCCCGAACTCAATCTTTTTTTTTTTAAGATTTTTTTTTTTTGGGCAAATGGGGCCTGGAGCTGCAGCTCCAACAGCCCCTATGTTAGTCCGGCCCTGTGTTTGAGAGTCCTCCCACACTATCTCTCAGACGACCTGCCAGTACCATGGCAACCCCCCCCCCCACCTAACCTTGGGCTCAGGCCGGCGGTGGACACCATGAAACCCCCTCGCAAGCTGAGTGTCACCCTTTACTAGTTCACTTTCCTCCCGCCTTTACTGTACTCACACATGTTCCGGGAGTCTGGAGAGGAGACGAGGACAGCATCACAGCATGCAGCTGTGCCGGCTCCTCCCCCACTGTCCCCGCACATTGCATTGAGCACGCAGAGGTGATCCCGGAGGGATCCCCAGTTTGCTTCTGCCTTACTCCCTCCTCCCCCATTCTCCCTGCACATCGCATCGAGCAGAGGAGATCCTGGAAGGGAAGGAGGAAGCCACGGCGCCCCTCTCAATGTGGCGCCAGTCTGAGCCGGGTGTTACCCTCTGGCGGGTGTCACCCGGGTTCGGGCTGCACCCCCATAGCAATGACACAGGCTCTGGGCATGTCAGCAAAAAAAAAATAAAAAAATGTAAAAAAAAAAATATATATATATTTTTTTTTTTTATTTCGGGATGGTGTCACCCCTCTAAGGGTGTCACCCGGGTGCGGGCCGCACCCCCCGCACCCCCCTAGCAACGCCTCTGAGCTAAATAAAGCTAACTGCAGTATCATCAACTTCATGTCGTGGCCAACATTTGGTATAGTTTTCTGAAATTCCTCAATGGCGTCAGAAGATTGAGACAAACCATTTAAAACTGACAGGGTTGCTTACAATGGTTACATTTTATTAATCTATTCAGAAGGAACAAATCTGTTGCTTTAACTGCCTGGAAAGTGTTGGCAGGTATTTATTTTTTCATTCTTAGTCAAGTCTCTCTAAATATGCAAGTGCATCTAAAATAAGCCATAGATAATGCAATTTTCTTTCCTGAAACCATAGGTCACAGGAAAGAATCATTTAATTCCCACATCAACACTGCCTGATGAGTGCTATTGTGTTCTGCCATGGGAAGCCTTCCCTGCTGGCATAACACAATGATTACTGCTGGTGGCTAAAGCCACCAGCAGTAATCGCATGCAAAAAATCTGACAGGCTGGTTGTACTGAAGTCAAGCGATGGCTTGACTTCAGCACAACTAGCCTGCTCATGGATTTGATACCTATATGGTCGTTACACTACCCTCTCTGCAGATTGAAAATGCTACTGTCCAAAGGTAACCCTGTTGTCCCTCCATTCAAAGTGGAGACACCCTAAGACGGGAAGCGTGTAACTGGCCAGATCGCTGGGTGAAAATAAAGAAAAAACTAAAAAATGCAGCCACCACATTTATTTGTAAGCTACAATATATTAATTTTGGGTTTTGATTTTAATACAGCTTTAAATTTAAATATTTAGAATTTTGCAAAAGTCAAATTGGGTCTCGTTCTCTTAAAATTACAAAGATTTCAGCAACTTACTTTTCCTCTGTTTGTTTCTGTAGAGAGGTGACAAGCTGCTCCAGTCTGACCCTTTCAGTGCTGCATTCTGTGTACTATGAAGAGAAAGGAAGCACATGCCATCATTTACCTAGAAAATCACCTTTCTAGCCAGATAATCAGATAGATATATTGACAGATTGTGTATTGCTTTTCAATATTAGCTATGTGTGATCCACTGGTCACTTCTTAAAGTGGAACATTAGTCAGAAAGCAAAGTCCTGCTGGATCACTTTCGGCTGGTCCCTTTTGCTGGTATAACATTAAAAAAAAAGTGACTATACTGTTTAAAATCCAGTAATGCACTCTGCTCTGTGCATGCTCAGTTGCTCTGTTTTGTCAGCACTGTGCCTAAAATCAGAGTTACTGGAGGTTGTTCTGCAGACAGCCTAAAAATGTTCTGCTGCTCAGGGGCTCTGGGCTTCAGCAAAATGGCAGCCATTAGCAATAAGAAACGGGAGTATAGCTAGAGGCAACTTACAGCACACAATTTTCATAGCATAATTATTATACATATATTTGTAGTGTTTTCTTATCTCTCTTCAAAGCATTATGTCCTGTAGCTGTCTCCTGCTTTGTTCTTCTCTTATCAGCCTGATAACTTCTGACAAGTTCTCCATCAACTGAGTTTTCTGTTATGGAGGATGCTATAAATAGATTAGCAGAGTGCTGAACTATTTAACAGTTCTGAAAGTCTCTACCTATGAGCAGAAGGGGTGTGTGCCTTTCCTCCAATCGCCTGTCTTGGCTGTATGCCAAGGCTTCACTGCAGTGCTGAACAGGAAGAGAAAATCTCCTAAATCAATCTGAACTTGCTAAAGAATATAAAATGCTGAAGACAGCAGATTCAACATGTAAAACTTATGTAGGGAGATTTGTTTAATCTCTGTGTATCATCTGAGGCTGTTCACTTCACTAGGTGTATGTGAGGATTTACATCCATTTTAATGTGGAATGCATGTTCCTTGCTATAGAACATTATTTTTTATAAATGTGTTATGGGTAAAATGTCACTTTAAGTAACAATGAGATCCTGATATTCCATTCACTTTTCATGGTTTTCTAGCTTACTATCAATGTGGCATGGTTTTTACATTTAGTTAATAACATTTTGCTCAAAACAAGCTCATGTTTCTGGTTTGTGCCAACTGATTGTGTAGTCTATAAAACCCAAAATATACCCATTGCCAGTCAATGGTCTGTCTTAACATTTTCTGACCACGCCAAACTGATAAAATGCAAAACTTGATGTTTCATTGTCATCAGATCACTTATTAGGTTAATAATGAGTGTGTATTTTTTTTCATACCTGGTCCCTAGCAGATTCCAGTTCTTGATACTGCTCTTCTAGTTCTGTGTCCTTTGACTTTAACATGTCCCAAACCTTCTGTAACTCTTCTCTAACCAGAACTAATTCAGAATCCACTTCCTCCAAGGACGTCTGAACAGAACACAGTCAAACATCAACAACATTGCCTAGATGAGAATTCAATTACTTAATCCAAAAAGAAGTAAAGGAAGCATATGTGGAAGACAGCAAAACAGAACATTAAACATAAAGTTCTGTAGATAATGTACTAACTTAAAATATATTTTGTTCTAATAACTCCCATATATACAGTAAAACCTTGGTTTGAGAGTAACTTGGTTCGAGAGCGTTTTGCAACACAAGCATTAATACATTTTGCCTTGATATACAAGCAATGTCTTGATATAAGAGTAGCGTCATGTCACAACTGAGTATAAAAAAGAAGAGAGGAGCCTCTAAGTGTAGCAATGTGGTTACATTTAATGAAGGTACAACATTTAGCTACTTATTTGTACACTTAGAGGTGCCTCTCTTCTCTTTTATACCCTGTAAATAAATGCTTTGATATACAAGTGCTTTGGATTACAAGCATGTTTCTGGAACTAATTATGCTCGCAAACCAAGATTTTACTGTACTTGTATCTTATGACCATAATGTATATTATTGAGAATCATAGCAGTACACTTATTTATGAAAGGACTGTTGGCTACAGGATGTGTAGAAAATGTCCAACCAGGGGCGGACTGACCATTGAGGAACTCGGGCACTGCCTGAGGGCCCCATGCCACTAGGGGGCCCCATCAGGGTTGCCAGGCTCATTAAAACCAGGGACAGTATGTCAAAATCTGTGTTTTTTTTACATCTGGCCCTGATATGTCCAAAACATACATGCTTTTGATGTGAAAATCCAGAGATTTTAGCTGCCCCGCCTCTGTACTGCCAACTGGCTTGGTGGCCATCTGTAAGCCTGGGGGCCCCATAATCTTCTATTGCCCGGGGGCCCCATGAGTTGTCAGTCCGCCCCTGTGTCCAACCCAGTAAGGTTAAGCTTCTGTCTAATGTCAGTGTCTGAGAGTTTCCTTTCACATCAATTTCTGCATTATTTCTGTTTCTGATTAACATCCAACATTGAAAAGAGCAATATATTACAGAAAAAAATGGTTTATGTATGCAGGGCGCTATATGTAGTATAGTCCAATGCATCACAATGATATAATGTTCCAATGTAAAAATCTTCAATGTGGAATTTGTACAACTTTTCTCCTATAGCTGACATGCATGTAGGATGAAAAGACAATACATCCAGGCCACAAACCCTTTTGTGTGGTTAAATATAAAAATCATATCTGATCAAATATCTTAAGGCAGATGGAATTGTATCATTGTTTTTGCTACACATTCACCTTGATGTCTCCAGGCTTCTTACTGTTTAGGTCTTCCAACTCCTAAATGTAGGTAGAGATCATATGTTTAGTAATCATTGTAGTTAAAACTAATAATTAACTTAAATTATTAATACATTTAAAAAAACAATTACAAGTAGCAGTTACAATATTAAAGAATTAGAAATGATAATTACACTAGCATAGTACATGATGTAAAATATAATTATTATTGTTTAGGTACATATATATATATAATAGAATTCTGAGTAATAATCAAAACTAAATATGAGCCCTAGAGCCGGGCATAGAAGGTGCCCACAAGAGCTGCTTTTAGATTACCCAGATAATCTTACATTTACTCATTTGCAAAGTAAACTTGAGATGGCTAGTTTCTCACCTCTTTCAGGGTAAATATCAATTCATCCTTTTGCTTCTTTGTTTCTTTCTCCTTTTCCAATTGCTGCTGTAGGTTCTGTATTTCTGCCCTGACATCACCCACACTAAACCTAAGAGAAAGCACATCTTATTCACCATAGGGTATGTCTTCTCCAGATTCATTAAATTACGTTTTCAGTGTCTTGTTAGTACAATTGGTTGCATAACTGAGCTTAAAAGTATAACTTATATTATTACACACTTTTACTATATAACCTTAAAAAAGAGGAGTCATTATGCAATAATAGTAATACAAATTTATGAATGAGGATCAGGTTTTGCTAGTTACTAATTTACATACCCCTTTGAAAGGTCCACAGAATGTTGGCTTCCCACACCACTAAGCCTTTCCTAAAAAAACAAATGTATATATTATATACGTACAATATACACATCAATATACAGTACATCACATAATACACACAATATACCTAAGATGAACAACAGGCAATGAAAGCAGCTGCAATTCCAAAGTATTTAGGTAAAAGACAGATTTTTTTTTTTTTATCCAAAACAGTGACCATTCAAATACTGCCTACCCAAGCAGCATATTCTTTTTTACTCTTCTTCCGCCTTGTACACACACGACCGTTTTCCTCGACAGAATCCATAAAGAAACTTGGTGGCAGAGCTTTTTTGCAGAGGAAAACGGTCGTGTGTGTAGCGGGGTCCTCCTGTCTGAGTTCATTGACAGGTCATCCCGCTAGGACTTTATACACGCTTGTAAATATGTTAGATACTATTGTGAAGTTATGCATTGCGGGACTACAAGTAGCAGGAGATATGGACTCCATTGACTCATAGGAGAAACGGACTACATTTCCCACACTGCTTTGCCCTGATGGGATCATGTGATGCCTTCACACGGATTGGGGGGAGAAGGTTACTTAAGGAGAGGGAGTGGCTCCTTTTGGCGCTCTCGGGACCAGCCCTCTCTCCTCTGCGCAGCTGCTGACAGACACAGCCAAGTTACTAGGCCGAGAAGCCTGAGTCTAGATTCACGAGAAACCAGCCATCCAGAGGGAAGCAAGACTCCAGCATCCAGTCGGTGTACCCGGGGACCGAAGAGGCAGCCCAGCTGACGATCGAGACAGTGGAACGTCATCGTCCGGGACCCTTGTGCTGTGATACAGCGACTTACAGACGCACCCTTTGGAAGAGATCCAGACGGCTCGGCCTGTCGGGTGAGAGAGCACATGCTCAACTGTTAATCCTCCTTCTAGACAGACGTTTCAGTGCCATCTCACAGGCCGCCTGCCTCTGGTGGGCCTCAGTTTAAACCTAGAGGCCTTTCATCGCTTACAGCGTTTATGCAGATGTGACTGACGCTAGCCGGGGATCAGTTTACCAACGCTAAAGTTTATCACCCCTTACCGGATTAAGTTCCCTTTGTTACCTGTTCCTTGTGGATTACAAACTTTAATGTGCACCATCCGGCCGCAACATGAACTTTAGCTGCTTGCAGGACCGCCCGCTAGAGGGAGCTCATGAGCAACGACTGTTTTCTTCAGTTTGAATGAATGGTACCATTCGTTAGTATAGACCTGTTTATTCATTATTGTCCCCTTTGTTGATTTCCGCAAGGGCCCTTGCGAAATCATTTTTGCATTGTTGCATAGCAACTATTCATGTGCTGATTTAAACTTATGCTTGTTCTTTTTGGATGTTTATGAAGTAAACTCACTCTGATGATTTAAATATAATACTGTGTGAAGTGTATTTTCCCTGTCTAGAAGAGGGATCATCCAAGATCCAGGTAATACTTGGTAACACCTACCAGATTTCTGATGTGTCGAGCTAGTTAATAGGGGTGAGACAGACAAAAAGAAGTAGAACCCAAACAACAACCAGTTGAGTTCAGACCCAACTAGAAGCCCCTTAAATTCAGAAGGACTTGCAGACTATCTTGGATGTTAAGTTAAATTCAGTATTTTAAACTTCTACAGGATCATATACTGTAACTAGAACCTAATTTTCAGATTTAATTCACTTCAACCAGAAAGTTCCCTTCTCTTAGATATACTAGGTCCTCATGTCACTGTCCTTCTAAAAGAAGGCAAGGACCCTAACATATGCTCCAGCTAAAGGCCAATCTCTCTGTTGACTTAAAATTACTCTAAACTTTATTTTAGCATCCTGGCTCTTTATCCATCTCCTGTAATTAATATATCGAGTCCAGGTGGGTTTTATATCATCTAGGGAAGCTTGGAAGAACACTACAAAAGCCCTATTATGCTGATAGTGTAGAATGCCTTCGCTCCAAGACGATTGGTCCTTTAAGGTGGAGCGCCTTAAACGCATTAGCCTAGGCAAGCTTATGTTGTCCCATATCATGGCCCTGTATTCTTTACCATCTGCCTGTGTTAAGGCAGTTGGCATTCTTTCAGACTCCTTTCTCAAAAACAATGGACCCCACCAAGGGTGCCCCTTTTACTGTTAATCTTCATTCTTATACTCAAACCCTTCTTATGTAAAATCAGGGAAAATGTTGACATTAAAGAATAGGTCGAAAGCATCATAAAGTTGCAGCATATGCAGGTGACCTTCTCTTTTTTTATCATTATATCCACAGTATTCTTACCCAATCTCATTAACTCCAAACATATCGGAGAATATCAAAGTGAACTACCAGAAATCAGAGGTGCTAACCCCTTGGACTCTAGGATCAGGTGCTTTCAAGAAGCATTCTCATTTAAATGGGCCAATTTTGCCATTAAATACATAGGGGTATTCTTTACAGAGAATCCTTCATACCTTTTTCATCTTACATTTGCCAAAAAAATAAGAATATGTTAAGACCTTAATTGTTGGTTACTAGGAACTTTTTCCTGAATCGGACGACACAATATTATTCAAATGAACATCCTCCCCAGGATTTTTTATTTACTCCAGATACAGCATTCTGTGTTATTAAGAGTATAGAAGAAGCCTTCTGTTGATGGTGGTTCTATTGGTGTAAATGTAAATTTATAGAAGAATACATAACCTCAAACTGATGTACCCTCCCGATCTATGTAAGGTTTGGACCGATGTTTCCTAACACCTCCTCTCCCCCTTCATACTGCACAAACTTTTTTTTTCCCTCCCTCTTGTTTTTTTCTCTTCCAATTATCCTAACCAAGCCCTTGTCAAGTGGGATGCTGCAGCTTCCTGTGGTGCTGTCTGAGATTGTCAGGGGTGCTACAGCATCCTGGTTAAGAAATTGCTCTGCACATTACAATTACTGATGGTTTGCAGCTCTGCTGGTCTCAGCCCAGTATAGTATATTGTTTGTGTGTGTGTATGTACAGTATGTAGGTGTATGTATGTGTGCATGTTTGTATGTACGTCGCTCTACACCAGGGGTGTCAAACTCAATTTCATCGTGGGCCGCATCAGCATTATGGTTGCCCTCAAAAGGGCCGGTTGTATCTGTAAGATTAGATGTCCAACGCATCCCCTCCCCTTACATTAGATGTCAAGAACCCCCTTCCACCATCAGAAGTTGAGTCCCCCCTCTCCCTTGCATCACAGTGCACCCCCCTTTCCTTATGCTGCTGCTGGGAAGAAGTTGGATGCATTGCTTGAAAGCAGTGAGTAAGGGTCTGGAGGATGACTGGAGAGGTGTGAGGGCCGCATTAATTGGCCTGGAGGGCCGCATTCGGCCCGCGGGCCTTGTGTTTGCCACCTCTGCTCTACACCCATCCAATGCGCACTGCATGATGCACTGTGCCCATCCAGTTTACACTGCATGTCAAACCCCGCACACCCAGTGCTCGCTGCACTTCACACTGCTCTGACCCAGTGCTCGCTGCATGGTACACTGCACCCATCCAGAGCACACTGCACCAGTCCAGTGTGCACTGCGAAAATCCAGTACTATCCAGTGCACACTTTGTGTCACAATGCATCCAGCCATATCACACTGCGCCCATCCAGCACTTACTGCACAATGCACTACACCCTTCCAGTGCACACTGCATATCACACTGCACCCATCCAGTGTGCACTACACATTGCACTGCAGCCATCCAGTGTAAACTGTGGCCCATCCAGGGTTTATTGCATCCATTCAGTATGCACTCTAGCTTGCACTACATTGATCCAATGTGCACTGCAAAAATCTAGTGTGCATTCACACATCACACTGCACCTATGTGTTGTGCACTGCATGTCACACTGCCCCCAACCAGCACACACTGCACCAATCCAATGCACATTGCACCAATCCAATGCACACTGTACGATGCATTGCATCCATCCAATGAGTACTAAACACCACACTGTGCTGATCCAGAGTGCACTATACTAGTCTAATGTGCTCTGTGCAAATCAAGTGCACACTGCAATCATCCAGTTCTCACTGCATGTCACACTGCACCAGGCCATTGTGCACAGTACACCACGATGTGCCCATCCAGCGTTCACTGCATGATGCACTGCACCCTTTCAGTGCACACTGCAACAGTCCAGTGTGCACTGCACAAATCCAGTGAGCACTGCAACCATCCATTTTGCATCAAACTGCATCCAGCCAGTGTTCACTCCACAAAACACTGAGCCCTTCCAGTGTGCACTACAAATCCAGTGCATCCCACCCAGTTTGCGGATGTTGAATAAAGCTTTTGGATCTGTACCTGGCTGTTCCTTTCTTCTGACAGTTTGGACTCCAGTTCTCCTACTCTATTTTGTAGCAGTTCTCGACGGTTTCTCTCCAGTTCCAGCTGCTGCCTACAGGCATCTAGCTCAATTCGAAGGACTGATCCATTGTCACTCTGCTTAAATAGGTGAAAGGTACAATATTATTGCATTTCTTTATATACTTACTTACTTACACATATATAATTTAAACCCAAGAAAGGTATTTCAGCTTGCAATTGCATGTTACCTTAATTTTGATGAACATACCAAAACCATGTGCTAGGTGACAAGAAGGATCTTAATTGACCATATAACTACATATATTATAAGATCTAAGCTCTACAAAGTTAATCTGGAGACATCCGGGTGCTGAATCTTGTGGTAGAGGATTCTGGACCAAAAGTGTCTCCTTATAAAGGAAGGTCTGTGGCAGAGACTGTACTTTATTCCGTGTGTCATTCCAGCTGCTAGGCCAGTGAGAGGGACCGATCCGGGTGAGCAATACCCACTCTGGCTAGAGTGGCGAACAGAACTGTTTGCTGGAAGCAGGAGTGTTTCCTATCTGTGACTATACACCTGAACCTATTTACCTACCCTTCCACCCCTCTAACTTCTTTTCTACTAAGTTCTACAAATCAATCCTAGAAAAAGAAGTGTATCGTGTGGACATTGGAATTCTTCAAACTCTCTTTATTACCCTGGGCAGCGAGAAGATAGAGGTGACATGCCACCCAAAAATACTCAGCAGGTCTTTTAGGGGTAGTGCTACATATTACATGCAACACATGCACCATTGCAGCATGCAACAAATCAACCATTGCAGCAGTGCAGTCTCTGATTTACTTATAGGTTCCTCCAACTGCACACAATGGGCCAGATTCACGTACATCTGTGCATTATTTGACCGGCGTAGCGCACCGCCTTTACGTTAGACTGGCGCAATGTAGCGGCGCAATCACCCTATTCTCGTCGGTTTTGCACAGAAATTTGCGCCTGCGCAACGTTATTTCAGAGGCGCAAGGCGGAGTAATTCAAATTGGGAAGGACGTGGGCGTGTTACATCGAAATGAGCCGTGACCCCATGCAAATGAAGGGCCGGCCGGCTCGCGCATGCGCACATGAAGCAGACCATGGTCAGCACCTCTGTGCGCATGCTCACAACTCGGGAACGGCGCAATCAGTGAAATTGGGCAACTTAGTGAACTACGCAGACAGCATAAATAGACAGACACAAACGCACTTCCTTTGCAAAAGTACATCCCTTTGTATCCCTTCCTATACAGCAAGGTGCTTTTGTTCTGTTGTTTCTTAGCGTTTGTTTGTTTGTGACGTGTCTTTGAGATATTTAGGGACTGTTTTGCAGAGTGATTTTTGTCTTTTATGTGTTTTCTTTGTTGTTATTTTGTTTAAATTAGATTTTTGCTGGGCATTTTTTATTTTTGCTCGTCAATTTTTTTGTTTTTTTTTGGTTCTGTTTGTGTATGATTTGGGAATGTGGGGGTGACATTCCTGCCGGAAAAGGGGTGTCACCCTCATTTGTGGTGGAGAAGTGATCCCCAGGTCCGTGTGAATGGTGTATGAATGTACAGTGACATAATTGGAGCCGTGTCATGGCGTTGCTGCTCACAAGTCCTGCATGGTGGGCTTGTGCCAATCCAATGTGATGAGGATGTGATGTGTCTGTGCTAGGGACCACAGTGGTGTGCATGCATGCATTCTCATTGTGCCACGATTAATGTGTGTGTTTAACGTGCAAAGATGCCTAATGTGAGCTGGCTCCTGGCTGCTCTTCCCTCAGAAGACAGGGTAGCCGTGGTTAGGGGGGTTCCGTATAGGAGTCATGAGATGGGGTCCCAGTGCATATGCAGAGTCACCCTGAAGGGATAAGACAGGAGGATGTTAGTAGTGCATGTGCCCCTTGTGATTTCAGCATCATGGGGGGGATAGTCATGCCTGCCACCCAAGTCATTCACAAACCAGCCAGCTGTCCCCAGATTTCTGTTCGAAATCTGTTGGGATGGGGCTAGGATTGTATATGTAGCTGTCATGGGTGTCATGGGTGGTGTCATGTGTTGGGCTCCTGCAGGGTTGTGGTTAATTCCAGGATGGCATGATGGGTGAATCTGAAGATGCGAGACACCTCAGAATCACTCATGCCAAAGATGTCTATGCGTGTGTGATATATCAAGTGAAGAGTGAGGGGCTTGTATCAGATTCGATTATTATATCCATCAAGGTTTTAAAGGGCTATTGAAAGATAGTGAGATCGTGTTTGTAATTTGTATGTATGTTATGTATTGATGTATATATGTATGTATATTTTTTGTAAAAATGTTTTTTAAAGCAAAGAAAAATTTTTGGTAAAAAAAAAAAAATCCTCTCCCGTGCCCTCCTTCGTGCCCTCCTCCGTGCCCTCCTCCTTCTTTGCTCATCTAAAGTCAGTAGTATAGCTATGAGCATGGATGCCACTGGCATGTTGGCATACAGTTTGTTGGGCAGCAAGTGTGACTGCTCAGCTCCTCACTAACAGTGTTGCTTTCTCTGACATGTAGACGAATTGTCTATTTTATACCACCTTTTATATGGTCTAATTTTAGACAGGCCGTGCAGCTGTTGCGCACAGCGCGTAGCCTGCGCTGCACCAACGTTCTTTTGTGGATCCCCGTAACTCCCTCATTAGCATATTTGAATAGCAAATCAATGGTGTGTCTAGCGCAGTTTTGCGCGGATGGATGCGCCTGTCTATCGAAATTACGCTGGACAAAAAAAAGTAGATTTCTTGCGTATCTCGTTTTGGGGATGCAGAGTATCGAAACGCATGCGCAAATTTAGACTTACGCCGCGCATCTCCTGTTACGCCGGCGTAATCGCTCTGTGAATCTGGCCCAATCTTTCCATTACATACACTCACTTTATGATTACATTGTGATTTTAAATTGAATTTAGCGAATGAGTTAGCTTGATGTTAAAATGTACAGCCACAAAGTATACAACAGAGAGCTTACCTTTAGTTTTCTCATCTCTAATTCTTTATCTGACTTTTCCCTGTCCAGTACTTTTATCTTTTCACTGTGGAGATAATGTGACATAAATAATGCTATCACTTATTCATCTCAACAGGTTCTACATTCCAAGACACAATTAGAGAATAAAAATTTCAAGAGGGCAGACCTGGGTGTCCCAATTATAATACAGTGAGACAGGGCACTATTCATTCCCATGCCACATACCATCTGCAATGTTCTACTAAAGTTATATATAGGTGGGTATTATTGTACTAAAAATGTAACATAATAAAATTAGCAAAGAAAAGAGAAACGCATATGAGGGTATGAGAGACGAGTGACCACAGATAATATTAATATTTGCTTGCATAGTGCCTTCATTAATTGAAGTTTTATGCAGTTAACCTTGTACCATTCAAAGCATTTTTCTGCCCGATGGGGCCTGTAATTTCTTGCCCTATCATAAGAATCACACACGTTTTTGGATATTTTTACTAGAATTTATTTAGGTTGTAATATGAAATCATAAAACTTCATAGGAAACATAAGGGAGGTGGACATTTCCACTCTAATGCTATAGTGTCCTTTTAGTTATAATGACAGCACTACGGAAGGATTATGCGCTATTACAGTGTGCTTGGGGTACATTTTGTAAATTTCAATGAATGCAACTTTATCTCTGAAATGTCCTCCCAACACCATTCAGCATAAGTACACAAAGTACTACATACACTCCCAAGCAAAATATATAAATATAAATATATATATATATATATATATATATATATATATATATATATATATATATATATATGTATATACACACACACACTGTATGAAATATGTCGGGATAACATACGACCGCTCAATCTCTATAAAGCCTCTATGTTTAACCACCATAATAGAGATACTCTATAAAATCCAACGACTTTTTGTGTCTTGTTATCTGTTTTAGTCTTTGTTTATGATAAAACATTTTGAATATTTTTTATATACATCTGATTGGATTCCATTATTATTTGTATAGGCACTGTTATAGTCCCATCCCCTCTGTAACGGAATGGCCCGTGACAGACTGAGATATTCCTATGTCTAGTGTCACCTTATGTCCACTAGGGCCATAGGGTGACAAAGAATCATAATTCATATATTACAGAAGACATTAATAAGGGACATTAATAATAATTCATGTTTGCAGGATGTCTTCAAATATCAAAAGCTGTTAGCTATGCAATCTGGGCACACATGCTTTTGAAAGGTGTTAATTCAGGTCTACAAGACCAGAGTGAGTCATACCTTTGTATAATATGCTATTGAAATATCTTAAGGTGTTGGCTATTCACTGTAAAGACATTCCGTTGAAGGTGTGGATTGCACCCACTCTCACAAGACTCTGCCATTGTGTGATAAAGCTGTCTAGAGAACTTATTCAACTAGATGTCTGTCTCGTCTTATTCTGGGAAAGGATATGGATCGTGTATGCAATATTGTCGGAGTGTGTCAGATAAGCTTGTCGTGGTTGGATGGAAGTTTGTAAGCGGTGGTGACCGTTACACCCTCCCAAATGCTCTCCTTCTTTTGAATAAATTACTTCTTGGGATGAGGATGAGGTGCATAATTCCAGGTGTCTACTCTTAGTCGGACAAAAACTATATACATATACACACACACATATATATATATATATATATATATATATATATATATATATATATATATATATATATATATTATTTATTTATTTATATGATATATATGTGTGTGTGTTGGTTTTTTTCACACTTTATTATAACTGTCCTGCCTTAATTAATTCAGTTTATCAGAGAGATGGAAGTATGCTTTAGCTGATATTCAGAATTACTCCACGTGGTCACTCACTGAGCTTGCTGGAGCTCTTCATATAAGTCTTTTAGTTGAGTTGTCATTCCTTCATTATTTTCTTGCTGCGGAGATAAATGTAAAACTTAATCAGTAGAACTTTTTTCTTTCTCTCTATTTCTTGTTAAAATATGTTTTTATTATTAGGTATATACATACACAATGTATCTGCTGTTCTTAGTAATCAGGAACAGCGATCTCTGTGTTGTCACAGTAAGCCCACCCCCCACAGTTAAAACACACTCTGAGGGAACAATGTTAACCCTTTGATCTCCCATAGTGTTAACCCCTTCCATGTCAGTGTCATTTATACATTGATCAGTGCAATTTTTTTTAGCACTGATCACTGTATTAGTGACACTGCTCCCCAAAAAGTGTCACTTAGGGTCAGATTTGTCTGCCGCAATGTCATAGTCCTGTTAAAAATCAGTTACCAGTTAAAACAATACAAAAGTTAAAGGTCCCTAAATCTATCCCCTATTTTGTAGACACTATGGGCCAGATTCAGGTAGAATTAGATTCCCGCAGAGTATCAGAGATACTCTACGCCGCCGTACTTTACCTGGCTCTACGAGGAATTCAGAGAGATTTTGGCCCGTAAGGTACGGCGGCGTAGTGTATTTCTCCCGGCGGAATCAAACTACGCGATTAGGGGGCGTGAGGCATTTAAATTAGGCGCGTTTCCGCGGCGATCGAACTGCGTATGCTCCGTTCAGAAATTTCCCGCCGTGCATTGCGCGAAATCACGTCGTTACGTCATTTTTTTTGAGTAGCGTCGTTTACGGACATTCCTATTCCCGGAAGACTTACGCAAAAAATAAAAAATAAATTGAAAGTCGACGCGGGAACGACGGCCATACTTAACATGGGCCGCGTAACGTTAGACCAGCTAATAGCTGGTTTAACTTTACGTAGCAAAAAAATGACGTACGCGATTGCGAACGACGCTCGTAACTTCGTGGATCGCCGGAAAAAGCTCATTTGCATACCCCGACGCTGAAAACGACGCAAACTCCACCCAGCGGCCGCAAAAAGATTGCAGCGTAGATCCGAAGGCGTACGAAGACGTAAGCCTGTCAGATCGAAGCCCAACGCCGCCGTATCATGGTTTGAGGATTCAAACTAGTGATACGGCGCGTGTAATTTGAAAGTACTCCTGTCTAACACCAGTTAGACAGGACTTACGGCTCTCTGAATCTGGCCCTATAACTTTTGCGAAAACTAATCAATATACAGTAAAACATTGGATTGCGAGCATAATTCATTCTGGAAACATGCTTGTAATCCAAAGCGAACTTCCCCATCAGAAATAATGGAAACTCAGATGATTCCACAAGCATTTATTCACAAGTCCTTCAGTTTATAGACCATATAAAAATATCATAGCAATGTGATGGCAGCCTCCACAAGGGGATTAGATGCAAAATCCACCAGGAGCCAGAGGGTATGATTGAGAAGAGAGGCTCCTCCAAGTGTAGTTGCTAAATGTTGTACCTTCCTTAAATTTAACCATATTGTGACACTTAGAGGCGCCTCTCTTCTATTTTATACTCAGTTGTGACATGACGCTACTTGTATATCAAGACATCACTTGTTTATCAAATCAAAATGTATTTAAAAATGTTGCTTGTCTTGCAAAACTCTCTCAATCCAAGGTTTTACTGTACGCTTATTGGTATTTGTTTTAGCAAAAAAATGTAGAAGAATACATATTGGCCTAAACTGATGAATAAATTAGTTTTGTTTTTAAAACATTTGGGATATCTATTATAGTAACTTATTTTCAAAATTGTCACTCTTTATTTGTTTATAGAGAAAAAAGCAAAAACCGCAGAGGTGATCAAATAGTACCAAAACACATGGGTACAACGTTGCACGACCACGCAATTGTCAGTTAACCCCTCTGGCAGTATGATTCTTTCAGATTTTTGGTGCTGAAATGGGGGTACAATTGTTTTGCATGGAAATTTGGCGTTTTATATTGTAGGCCTGTAATTCCTTAAATCTGTCCAACAGGAGTCTAGTAGACATCCCGGGTATAATAGAGTTTGAAACACAAAATCATAAATTATAATATATTAAATAACTATAAATAATTATAACAAATAATAATATAATAATATTAAAAATTATTAAATAATGTAATCAAATCCAAAACGCTGAAATTTGCTCAGTTGCAGAATTGTCGCTGTCATTACTTTCAGTGTTTGATAACGAATTTCCCCACAAATCACTATCGCTCAATTCTGCAAGTGATTTTTATTTATTATTAGTGTTGCTCACGAATATTCGCATTGCGAATATTCGCTACGAATATTGCATATTCGAGTATTCGCGAATATCTCGAATATCGCGGCGAATATTCGCTAGTTCGAATATTCGTATTTTTCAAATTTCGCAATAAATTGCGCAATAAAATTCGCAATAAAATCGCAAATCGCAAAATTCGCAATTTTTGTTTTTTTATAAAATATAGCGAAAATTCGTAAATATCGAATATTCGTGATATTTTATAAAAAAAAAATCGCGAAATTTCGCATTAGCGAAAATTCGCAATTTTTTTTATTTTTATAAAATATCACGAATATTCGATATTAACGAATATTCGCGAATATTCTTCGAAATATTCGCGAAATATCGCGAAATCGAATATGGCGTATTCCGCTCATCACTATTTATTATCACCGTTTTCTAGCTGGCCTAAAACCACTTTTTGGTTGCTATGGACAATCTACAGTTTCCAGGCAGAAAAAACTGTATTTATAATATAAAAGTGCATGCAGGACACTGGACAGACCACTAGGGACAAAGAGGCTGTGTAATTATTTTATACAGTACTGTATGTGTACTGTGTTTTTACTTTTTTGAATTTGGTGCCCATCTCTGCCCCCGTGCGCCGTAACGTCGCAGGGAATGGAGCTCGGCGGCACTCAGGGCCTGTGTGAATCGTGCGAGGAGACAGCTCGATCACACAGCGGGGAGACATCACAGGATCCAGGGGACAAGGTAAGTAACTCCCTGCCTGGATACTGCAATGCGATCCCAAGTCTGGCCCAGGGTTACCGCTATTAGTACTGAAATTCCACCCCAAGCCTGACTCAGGAATACCGCCAGGGAGGTTAAAGCGACTCAGTGCCACATCGCAAAAAAATGGGCTGGTCATTAGGGCGGTGTTCCACCCATATAAAAGTCAGCAGCTACAAAAAGTGTAGCCGCTGATTTTTAATAATCGGACTCTCATCTGTCCCACGGTCCAGCAATGCTGACGTATGAAGCCACGCTCCTTTCCCCCTCCTCTCCGCGGCGCCGTCATTCTGATTGTGGGCGTCTAGCAGCAGCTTCACAGCCGGGCACATATGTGTATGCGTGAGCCGCGCTGTGAATGGTGGACCTGTGATGTGTCCCAGAAGATTGCAGGGAGGGAGGGGGAGAGATGAACATCCTTCTGGAGTCCGGGAGGAAGTGGAAGCTGGATGCCTCTAAAAAGAGGGTATCCGCCTGCCCCCCCCCCAAAAAAAATAACATGCCAAATGTGGCATGTCAGGGGATCACTTAGAGCGGACGTTCCATTTTCGGGTGGAACTCCGCTTTAAGGGGGTAAATCCTTCTGGGTGGAAATGGTTAATTGAATAAGCTGAAGTTAGAATCTGAGGTTTCGATGCAGAGCTGCACCAGATTTTGCACCCTCTAGTTTTAGTAAATTGACTACTATGTGTACAATTATTATAATTGGTTATACATCCAATCACAAGCAAACAGAAACTTACATAATCATTTAGGTTGTAGAATAGGCACATAGTGGGGTTGATTGTCTAAAGCTGGAGAGTGCAGCTTTGCATAGAAGCCAAGCCAATCAGCTTCTAACTTGAGCTTGTTCACTTAAAGGGGTTGTAAAGGGAAAAAAAAATTCATAATAAGCATCCTTTACCTACAGACATTCCTCTTTTCACTTCCTCATTGTTCGTTTTTGCTCAGAAGTTGCTCTATTTCTTCTCTGTTCTGTTCACTTCCTGCTTGTCTGATTTTACTGACCACCGTGAAGGGAGACTTTAATTGCAGTGGTCAGTAACATGTTGGCCCCCTCCTGAGAACTACAACTGTGTGGCAGGATGCTCTCTACGTGTTAGGCCGCGTACACACGATCAAATCTATCTGCTGGAAACGGTCGGTCCCAGCAGACAGATTCAATTGTGTGTACGGGCGAGCCGACGGATTTGGCCAGCCGACAGATTTGAAAGCATGATTTCAAATCTGTCGGCTGGGAACCCGTCCGCCCGACATGTCTGCTGGTTAGTACGGGTTAGAATGGTTTCGACGCATGCGCGGAAGTGTTTTACTTCCTGGTGCGGTGACGTGGCGGCGTCAACGTCACCGCCACGTCACCGACACGTCAGCGCGCTGTCTGCTGGCGGGGATTTTGGTTTGAGACTTCAAGGAGGTGTGAATTACTGGGTGTGCCGCAATTCATACTGGGAAATGTAGTTCTTACATGAACAAGTGATGCAAACCAGGAAGTGAATCAGAGAACAGAAACTAGAATGCCGGAGGTGATATGGATGAAGGAATTTAATAGGTATTTACTCGTTTGTTAACAGAATCATTACACTATTCTGTCTGTCTACCTTGCAGACATTAATTTTAGGCATAACATTTTTTCCTTTACAACTCCTTTAAGCTTTGACAAAAAAAGATGGAAGCTGATTGGTTTCTATGCAAAGCTGCACCAGATTTTGCACGCTCCAGTTTTAGTAAATCAACCCCACTGTATGTCTTGTTTCAAGACTTACTTCATCCTATCCTAATACAAAAGCATCAAAAATGAAAGGAAAGCTTATTTTGACCTTACTATTGAGTTTTGAAGGTGCTGTAGATGACGGCTTTGTTCTGCTTCCATTTTTTGCTGGGACAGACGCCTGTTCTCCTCTTTTAATCTGAAAAAAGGTGAGATATTGTATGTACAATTCAGAAAAATATACCTTATAGTTCTGAACAGAACAAAATATATATTTTCTGGACACAAATACTGTACTATTTGGGTTTTATTTTAATGTGTTTATGTATAACCAGCATGTGATCCCTATAAACAATTGATTTCTTACAAGGATCTTTTTAAAGTAAAGCTTGCCATACAGGGCTCGATTTCTCACATTGAGTCTCTTGCGAACTAAAAATTCACTTTGCAAAGTGAACATGCTCTAATTCAATAACTAATGGCAACTAATATTCTGTAGCATTTGATAAGCCTTTCACCGCGGCTTCCGGGTATGTAATCTGCGGGACTGGGCATTCCTAATTGATTGACAGGTTTCCGACTGGCGCCTACAGCGCGTCACGAGTTGCCGAAAGAAGCCGGACTGCCAGTCGGCTCTATACGGCGCCTACGCACCGATGTTCGGCTTCTTTCGGCAACTCGTGACGCGCTGTATGTGCCGGTCGGAAGCCTGTCAATCAATTAGGAACGCCTAGATTACATACCCGGAAGCCGCGGTGAAAATCCGGTATGTACGGCAATGAAATTAAAAAAAAAATGCTTAATGTCATTCTCACAACTCGGCTGAATGTAATTGTAGCCCTGTTGTTGATTTCAGCTCCTTTAAGAGAAAAGATATTGCAGCTGCAGGTGGAGCCGGAGAGTACAGCTTTGTGGGGATTGTAGACACAGCCACTGAGGAATTACAAATGAAAACGGATAATTAGACTACAGTTCCCAGAGTGCTACAGGAGAAAGACATGAAGTGATGTCAGGTACAGACAGGACGTTCCGGGTGAGAGGGGAGTCGGATGTGAGGAGACAGGGAGAACAGACTGCTGTCGCTTGGGGGTGCCGCCTGTTTGTGGAGAGACTGTGCTGACTTGTCACACGTGCCTTCCTGAAGTGACATCTGCTACACAGGGTAAACGGCTGTTTGTTCCTGGCTGGAAGAGGATCCTCTGGGGCTGTGAGTAAGGTGCCACCCTGCTGAGAGGACACTGCGGGGGCGACTCGGCCCGGACGGACGCCAAATTTGATGACCAGAACCCCTGATGACATCAGACTCCAGCTCCTATATACAGCTCTTCATCGCAGAAGATAATTGCTGACATCCCTGCCGGCTACAGACGGACATCTCCCTCCGTGGATGGGTGAGAGGCCTCCGGCCCGTTGTCATTAACCATTCACACAGATTTTTACCGTTCATATTGGGCCCCAACGTTGGCTAGCTGAAGAAACTACCACTGGCCAGTGGGTTAGGTACCCGGGTACATTGGGACTAAGTATATATATATATAAGTTCACAGTTAGAATAACCGCATTTATCGTTCATCACTGTTATGCTGGTGTCTCATATGCAGTCTCTGTGTTATGCTGTGTAGAGATAAATGTTGATGTTGTATATTGCTATTCAGATTATTATATATATATAGTAAATAGTTATTTAAACTCTCACAAGGTGTGCTGGTGTGCTGTGGATTCATTATTTGTGGTGTGTCACAGAGGTAAAACAGAAGACCCGATCATCCAGCGGCTCCTTCGGGGGTGAGCGCTACACGTGGGGGTTCTCGTCCGGGATCTTTTCTGATACCTCTCGCAAAGTGATAACCACACAAACGAGCCAGCAATGGATCCAAACACAGCAGCAGAGTGGTGCGAGGAACAAAATGGCCAATTAGGGCTGAGTGTAGTAATGGACATTCCTGCTGACAAATGGACAGAGGAACAGATCCGTCAAGCAGTAACTACACTAGCACCTGACCAGAAAGTGTTTGTAATAGACACAAAAATAGATCAAGAAATCTCCCATACCTATGCCCTACTAGAATGGAAGAAAGGAGTCCCAACCTGCTTCCAGGGTGATAGCATCCAGCTAACCGGAGAAGTTAAAGCACGGTTACTCCCTCTAGTCACCTCAGCAAGTTGTTTGGAGGGACCAAGCCAGACCATGTCAGACACAGTGGAAGTAACTACCACTTCTGTGCCAACCACTAACTACCCCCCAGCTTCCTTCTTCATGGACATAGGAAAACTGGTAGAGAGCGTTATAAAAATTTCCTCGCCCTCTGTGAACTATGGCTACAGGAAGTTGAGAATCTTTTCTGGAGTGCAGCCTGTACCTACTGGAGAAGAAGAGTATGAAACCTGGATGGAACAGGCTATGCAAGCACTGGAAGAATGGGATGTTCCAGAGGCTCAAAAGAAACAGCGCATTACTGAAAGTCTGAAAGGCGTTGCAACAGAAGCCATCCGAAATTTGAAATTCAGTCAGGAGTCTTGTACAGCATATGACTATCTTCGCATGTTGCAAGATGAGTTTGGGCGCACAGAGAAGGGTACAGATTTAATCTTCCTCTTTGAACACATGTTTCAACGGGAAAATGAGCAGCTTTCCGAGTATATTCGACGACTAAACAAAATGCTATACCAGATTGTACTAAAGAAAGGAATAGAGCCCAGGGATATGGATCAAGTAAGAATGAAACAGATCCTGAGAGGCGCTCTGAGTTCTGACCCTATCTGGATCCAGTTGAAAACTTTACAAGGAGGTACCTCTTTGCGATACTCTGATCTCATTAAGATGGTAAGGGAGGAAGAGGCTATCCTAGAGGAGAAAATGTGTCGAATGGGAATTCAGAAATAGAGAAATTAAAGGCGCAAGTTTCCCAGCTGACGCAAATGCTAACCCTATTGTCTGCAGGTGTCAAGTCGCCCCTTGAAAAAGTCACGTCAGAACCAGTTCCTGATTCTACCACTCAGGTGGTGCCTATCAAGAAACCGTCAAACAGCTGCTATAACTGTGGAGGAGTGGGTCATTACCGAAGTATCTGTCCGAGCCCATCGAATTCAAGAGGAAGTTATCTACCGGCGGGAAACTACAGAGGGCCCCAGTGAGGGAGCAAACTGGGTGCCCAACTACTGAAGACTGCTCTGATTCCCAGGATACCAATAAGAGGCCCAAGTCTTTACCCAGAGCCCCCCCTGCTACGACAAAAAGATCCCCTCCCTTGGTGTCTGGTCCTGTGTCACAGGGAAGCAATGCACACCCACAACCTAAACCCCAGTTAGGGGGAAGAAAACAACCACCACGAGCTAGGAAGAAGGCTGGAGTGCAGTCGACTGGGTCTATGCCTTCTACTACTCGGAAGAAGTTCCCTGACAAGTTGATAGGTCCTTCACCCATTATCCCAGTTCAAGTAGAAGGGGTTTACACGAAGGCTCTCCTCGATTCAGGTGCTCAAGTAACACTGATTTACCGGGACTTCTACCAGAAGCATTTGAAGCATCTACCCCTGATGGAGTTAGAGGATCTCGAAATCTGGGGTATTGGGACTCAGAAGCTTCCATATGATGGGTGTCTACAAGTGAAGCTGGAGTTCAGTTCGGCAACTGTTGGGCAACCAGGGGTCTGTGACGCCTTGGCCATTGTATGTCCCCGCCCACCAGGAGCTAATCGAAGTTCTATAATAGTGGGGACAAATACTGACTTGGTGAGACGCCTTATAACTCCGTTAGTGACGGAAGAGAGTTCTACTTCTGAGGAGATGCACCCGATGTTGCGGCCAATCTACCAGCGGATTATACAAGAACAGAGGGCCCCTGCAGAAGTGGGACGGCTTTGGAGATTAGAAAGAGCGGAGAAGGTCTTACAGCCAGGAGAAATTACTAGTTTCCGGGCCTCAGTCAAGTTGAATTGGTCACAACCAGGCCCCTATGTGGTCCTGGAAACTGATCCCAGAAATGAGAAGAGATCTGGAGTGGAATTGGTGCCGGAGATAATATCCACCAGAGCCCTACAGCGGGCCCGTGGGAGAGTCTCTGTAAGTGTATGCAATGTGTCAGACTACCCAGTGACCTTGAAGGCACGGATGCCGATTGGACAAGTGGCCACTGCCACACCCCTCTCACCCACTGAATTGGTGGAGGGAGTAGACAGAGAGATCCCAGCTGAACGGTTCTATCCTAAAGACGCTCCAATCTCGCCTGAGTGGAAGAAGCGAATTCAATCTCAACTCCTCAAGCGGCAGGATTTGTTCTCCAAGGATGAGTTTGATGTGGGATGTGCCAAGAGCACTCGACACCACATTCGCCTCCAAGATGACAAGCCCTTTCGAGAAAGGTCACGGCGAGTCCCATTGGGAGATCTAGATGACCTAAGGGAACAACTGGCTGAATTGAAAAGGACCAGGATAATCCAAGAATCCAGGAGTCCTTATGCCTCACCCATTGTGGTAGTTCGCAAGAAAAACGGTTCCCACCGTTTGTGCATAGACTATCGCACACTCAACCAAAGAACCATTCCCGACCAATACACTACTCCTCGAATAGAAGATGCCTTACAGTGTCTGTCTGGAGCAAAGTGGTTTAGTGTACTTGACCTGCGAAGTGGGTATCACCAGATACCCATGCATCCTGAAGATAAAGAGAAGACTGCTTTCACCTGTCCACTGGGATTCTTTGAGTTTAATAGAATGCCCCAAGGCCTCGCAGGAGCCCCAGCAACTTTCCAACGACTAATGGAAAAGACGGTGGGAGACATGAACCTGATTGAGGTACTAGTGTATCTGGATGACCTAATAGTCTTCGGGAGAACACTGGAAGAACATGAGCAGCGGTTGGAAAAGGTCTTGAAGCGGCTGCATGAAGAAGGATTGAAACTTTCCTTGGAGAAGTGTCAATTCTGTCTGCCTTCAGTCACGTACCTGGGACATGTTGTTTCAGCAGAAGGCATATCAACTGATCCTAAGAAGTTGGAAGCTGTGGCTTCATGGCCGAGACCTCGTAATATTACTGAACTCCGGTCCTTCCTGGGATTCTGCTCATACTATAGAAGGTTCGTAGAGGGGTTTGCCAAGATAGCTCAGCCTCTGAACAAACTTCTAAGAATGGAAGGAGCAGAAGATGAATCAATGCTCTTTGAGCCGGGTTCATCAGCCCACGGGCCTAGGAAGCCTCGTGAATCAATCCAGGAGGAATGGACCGACCAATGTGAAAGGGCTTTCCTCCGATTGAAAGGAAGTCTAACACAGGCTCCTGTCCTTGCCTACGCTGATCCTGCCAAACCTTATGAACTACATGTGGATGCTAGCAGAGAAGGGCTAGGAGGAGTACTATACCAGGAATATGATGGCCTCCTGAGACCGGTGGCATATGTGAGTCGGGGTCTCACCCCTTCTGAGAAGAATTATCCCACTCACAAGTTGGAGTTCCTGGCCTTGAAGTGGACAGTGGTGGACAAACTAAAAGACTACCTGTACGGGGCCAAGTTCGTGGTCAGAACCGACAACAATCCACTCACTTACATTCTCACTACGGCAAAACTGGATGCCACTGGGCACATGTGGTTGGCTGCCCTGTCAGGATTCCGCTTCAGCCTCAAATATCGCCCTGGGGTCAATAACCAAGACGCGGATGCCTTGTCCAGAAGACCCTATAGCACAGGGGTCCCAGAAACAGAGTGGACTCAATTGACTCCAGATGGAGTTCAAGCCCTATGCCAAGGGGTGGAATACCGAACCAAAGGAGTGATTGGAGCAGAGGCCATAGGAGTCATGGCTGCCGGTGTCCCTAAAATGTATTGTAACCCTACACAGCTGAGGAGTGAGGGCCTGCCTACTTTCACGAAGAAGGACCTGAGAGTAGATCAGGCTGAAGATCCTCTGATTGGGTTAACTCTAAGAGCAATGAAAGCGGGTCAAAGAGGGCTCCTACTAATTGATTCACCAAAAGAGGCTCGTCTGGTCCACAAAGAGTGGGAACGGCTGAAACTGCTGGACGGGGTGGTCTACCGAAGGGGCCCCTCGGATGATTTGGAAGAAAAGCAGCAGTTGTTCCTCCCAGAGAAGCATAGAGAAAATGTACTGAGAGCTTTGCATGATGACCATGGTCACTTAGGATCAGAAAGAACTTTCAAACTGGTCCGAGACAGATTCTATTGGCCCTGCATGAGATCTGAAGTTGAAAGTTACTGCCATTCCTGTCTAAGATGTATCCAGAGGAAAACTTTACCTTCGAGGAATGCTCCAATGAGTCATCTACAGAGTCAAGGACCCATGGACCTGGTGTGCATTGACTTCCTGTGCCTAGAGCCTGACACTAGTGGACAGGGAAACATCTTGGTGGTGACAGATCACTTTACCCGTTATGCTCAAGCTTTTCCAACCAAAGATCAACGTGCTCCTACTGTAGCCAAAGTCCTAGTGGAAAAGTTCTTCGTTCATTATGGTCTACCTCAGAGGATCCATTCTGATCAAGGCAGAGACTTTGAAAGTCGGCTCATCAGGCAGCTCTTGGATCTATTGGGGATTCAGAAGTCGAGGACCTCCCCCTATCACCCCCAGGGTGATGCACAACCGGAGAGATTCAATCGTACTCTACTCAACATGTTGGGAACACTGTCGACCAGGGAGAAACAGCACTGGAGTCGGCATATCTCTACCATTGTGCATGCTTATAATAGCACAGAAAGTGATGCTACCGGATACTCACCGTACCGCCTCGTGTTTGGAAGAGAAGCCCGATTGCCAGTAGATTTAGCTTTTGGCCTCTCCCTTGACCAGACGTCTATTGCGTCTCATCAGGGCTATGTGGATAGACTCCGGAAGAACCTGGCTTCTGCATTTGAGAAGGCCCGTTCGACCTCTGAGGGTAGAGAACGAAGAAACAAACGAAACTATGACCTGAGGGTTCGGGTACAGGACCTACAGCCAGATGATCGAGTTTTGTTGAGAAATTTGGGTGCGTCTGCAAGACACAAGCTAGCTGATAGATGGAGTTCTCAGATCTACATTGTCTGTAAACAATTACCTGGCCTGCCAGTGTACCAGATTCGACCAGAGGGAAAGACCGGGCCACTGAAGAATTGGCATCGGAATCATCTCCTACCTCTGAATGAAGCTGTGCGGGTACCAGATAGAGATGAGTCTCCTTCACCCATTCCATCCACTTCCCGTCAAGCACCTGTTACCCGGTCACAACAGCCACCTTCTACAAGAGAAAGTGAGGACGACAGCGATGAGGAAGATGTGTGTCCGAGTTGGATGTGGCCATCTGAACCTATGGATGTCCATCCAACTATTATGGCTCCTGAGCAGGACTTGAGCAATTTGAGACCGGATGCCCCTGAATTTGTGCCTCAAACAAACGAGGATATGCCCATGGAAGATAATTCTGTACCTTCTCAAGTGGAAAGTCTCTTGCCAGAAACCTCAGTGCTAGAGGATGCTCTTGTTCAGCCAGTCGAAGAGGAAACTGAATTCTCTCAGCCAACACTTCAAGTAGAAGGGGACTCCGCAGATGAGGGCCCATCATGGCTTTTAGAATCAAGGTCCAAACGACCAGTGCGACCCCCTCAGAGACTCACTTATGACTCACCAGGGAATAGCACAGAGGAAGCTGTAACTACTGTGCGAAGATCACCCGAGGTGTCCACCTTGACCACAGAAGTATCAAAGGACTTGTGTCCAACTCAGGCCATCAGCACACCTTGGTGGAGTGTCCCTCTACCCACCCCACTTGCTAGACGCTGTCATAAACTGCATCTATCTGCACGCAGTAAAGGTATTCAAGTAGTTTAGTATAAACTTTATATGTGCCTTTATATTGTATATGCTGTCTGTAGAACCTACAAACGCAGTTTACCCTTTGGAGGGACCCAAAGACTTTAAGTAGGGGGAGAATGTAGCCCTGTTGTTGATTTCAGCTCCTTTAAGAGAAAAGATATTGCAGCTGCAGGTGGAGCCGGAGAGCACAGCTTTGTGGGGATTGTAGACACAGCCACTGAGGAATTACAAATGAAAACGGATAATTAGACTACAGTTCCCAGAGTGCTACAGGAGAAAGACAGGAAGTGATGTCAGGTACAGACAGGACGTTCCGGGTGAGAGGGGAGTCGGATGTGAGGAGACAGGGAGAACAGACTGCTGTCGCTTGGGGGTGCCGCCTGTTTGTGGAGAGACTGTGCTGACTTGTCACACGTGCCTTCCTGAAGTGACATCTGCTACACAGGGTAAACGGCTATTTGTTCCTGGCTGGAAGAGGATCCTCTGGGGCTGTGAGTAAGGTGCCACCCTGCTGAGAGGACACTGCGGGGGCGACTCGGCCCGGACGGACGCCAAATTTGATGACCAGAACCCCTGATGACATCAGACTCCAGCTCCTATATACAGCTCTTCATCGTAGAAGATAATTGCTGACATCCCTGCCGGCTACAGACGGACATCTCCCTCCGTGGATGGGTGAGAGGCCTCCGGCCCGTTGTCATTAACCATACACACAGATTTTTACCGTTCATATTGGGCCCCAACGTTGGCTAGCTGAAGAAACTACCACTGGCCAGTGGGTTAGGTACCCGGGTACATTGGGACTAAGTATATATATATATAAGTTCACAGTTAGAATAACTGCATTTATCGTTCATCACTGTTATGCTGGTGTCTCATATGCAGTCTCTGTGTTATGCTGTGTAGAGATAAATGTTGATGTTGTATATTGCTATTCAGATTATTATATATATATAGTAAATAGTTATTTAAACTCTCACAAGGTGTGCTGGTGTGCTGTGGATTCATTATTTGTGGTGTGTCACAGAGGTAAAACAGAAGACCCGATCATCCAGCGGCTCCTTCGGGGGTGAGCGCTACATAATGTTAAAAAAAATTTGGGGGGTGAACCCCCGCTTTAAGTAATACAACAAGACATACCAATAGCAAAGTGGTTCAAACGTACGCATGTTTTTCAAATGTATACATGAACAGAAGTAACTTTGTATTTTGGGTATAGCCAAAGGGAGTGAAAAATCTGGTACAGCTCTGCATGGCAGCCAATCAGCGTTTAACTTCAGCTTGTTTAATTAAGCTTTGACAAAAAAAAAAAAAACTTGGAAGCTGACAATGCAGAGCTGCACCATATCTTGCACTCTCCAGTTTGAGTAAATCAACCCCATAATATTTCCTAACATCTGGTCAGATCTGCCAAGCAGCTCCAAAAATATCAAGAAAATAGGTTCTCTGAGTTACTTAAAGTGGTTACAACAATTTTTATCTACAGGTAAGCCATAGACAATGGCCCAAGCGCACTTTAGAAACAGCGATTGTGCCGTTCCTAGAGGATGCCGTGCCGTGACTGGCGGCTCCCGCACACATGCGCAGGAGTAACGTCATCGCGGCTCCAGCCAATCACAGCGCCGAAGCCCCGATACCCAGAAGTAACCCCCGGGAGAGATGTCGAGCGGTGTACAAGGACGGCTGCAAGGGGCTATGCATACTAGCTCATAATGCCTTTGTCTTGCAGGTGTTTTTTTTTTGGTGGGGGGGGGAGTGGATTTACAACCACTTTAATATAACGGTTAACAAAGTTTCTCCATCGGTTACCTTCACTGTTTAAAATATGACAGTGTAAAACATGTAATCTTAGTAAACCAATTGCTGATCGCTCTATAGCCAAAATACGGCTACAGTGTGATCGTCCAGTTCTGGGAGGATGTCTATTGACGCCCTCCCAGAATCACGCAACCCACCCGTGCCCTCTGTGCATGCATCCGAAATCCTTCGGACACAGCTGACCACAGATTGAGGTAAAGGGCCACTTTACCAGGCGACCAGCTGTGTCCAAGCACAGCTGATCACAATGTTAACACACTTGCCTTGGCATTCCTTTCCTCACACGCTGTCACAACGTAAGGAGATTAGAGCCGGTAACTGGCAAATGTGAAAGGGGACATTTACACTGATAATCAGGGCACTGATCACTAGAGTCCTGACTATCAATGCAGCCCCAAAAATGCCTATCAGTGATGCCTATCAGTGTTTTTCAGTGCAGCCTATTAGTACCCATCAGTGCCATCTATCAGTGCCCATCAGTGCCGTATATCAGTGCAGCTTCAGCAGTGCCTCCTTAGAGTGCACACCGGTGCTTCCTCATCAGTGCCCATTAGTGCCGCCTCATTAGTCCAGCCACCACAGCGCACATCATAGAAGGAGAAAAATTACATGCGACTGGTGAGAACCATAGAAGAACAAGTTGCACCGAAGTCGGAAAAAAGTACTACAAAAGTCTTTTTTTGAGTCGCTGTCACTTGCGTCGCACCAATTTAGAACAGCGACCTTTGAATTACCGGTACATGGATTTTGACTTGTCATGCGACTTCACATGTGTCAAGTCGCACAACAACTTGCAGCAGTGGAAACAGAGCCTAAGAGAAACGTTTTTTTTTTTCAACATTTTCTGTCTTTTTTCCACGTATTTAGCAAAAAAAATTAAGACCCAGTGGTGATTAATTACCACCAAAAGAAAGCCCTATTTGTGTAAAAAAAATGGGTACAGTGTAGTACAGTGTAGCAATGACCGTGCAATTGTCATTTAAAGTGTGACAGCACTGAATGCCTGGGCATAAAGGGGGTGAAAGTGGGTAATAATAGTTACATCATTTGTTACCATGATCAGATCTGATTTTAAATGAATACAAATTAAAATGTAAAGGATTCACAATTATTCTCTCACAACGGTTTAGGGTAGATTATAAAATGCTGAAAAAATAGCCCACATGTAGAGAAATGGAGTACTGTCGGTTTTTATGTACCGTTCAGTCACTAATAAAACCCAAATGCAGGTCTACTTGTTTGTAATTTTCTCTAACCAACCTGTTCACTGTCGCTTTAAGTTCTGACAACTCCTCTGTGTCTGCCTGAAGCATTTCACAATCCTGCAGTAACTCGGTGTTCTAGGCAGAAAACAGAATGAGAAATAAGATAGAAGTCATCATTCTGATTCAAAGTTTCCAGTACTGCATACATATGGCAGGCAGGTGTTTTCAATCATATTGCTCTTTAGGCATTACTTGAAAATGCGACACCCATAGAGCAACATCATTTTGTATAATCAGATGTTCATTCAGTACAGTTTAGTAAATGACAATATGAGTAAATGTATGTAAAAGAATGGAATGACTACTATATTTGGACACATTATATAATTGTATTAATTATCCTAACAGAATCAACTTCAATTGTTCAATAACAACATAATTTGAGAGCCCAGACTTTTAGGTTGCTCTGGAAGGGACACCCTTTAAGTGATCAAAAGTAGAATAGAGAGAATGCCAAGAAAGATGGAACTGATCCTAAAGATAACTAGGACAGACTGACCATACATGAATCAAAATTCGGCAGGTTCAGCAGCAGGGACCTTGCAAATTTCGATCCATGTATGGGCTCCCTGGCTGTACACATTCATCTATTCATTGACTTGTATACAACCAGCCTGTCGTGTTTCTCCAGAACGATTAGTGCCTCCTGCTATGGCCGGCAACACTAATCATTGTGTTCTGCTGGCCGGGAAGGCTCCCCGCACTACCCACCAGCATAACATAGAAGCACTGCGGAAGAGATTCAGTCAGTGTTGATGGGACAATTGAGCAATTTTCTTTCTTTCCACCCGTGGTTGAAAAAAAATTCAATTGCATACTCTATCGCCTGCAATAAGCCTTGAAAACATGATGAGAATATTGGACTAAAGATTGTCCATTATTTTTATTTTTTTACATGCTAGTCTTAATTAAAAAAGTAATAGGTTACTAAAGTTAGGAAAAATTCTTGTACGACAGAATACAACTTTGGAAGCAATGTAATCGTTTGTATTGTATTGTAATGTATTCTTTCATTTCCGAGCATGCGTGTTCTTGATCTTCCGATTTTGTTCGAACAAATACTGTATTGATTAACCGCTTGCCGACCAGCCGCCGCAGTAATACGGCGGCAGGTCGGCACTCCTGCGCGAGAGCCCGTAGCTCTACGTCGCCACTTTCGACGGCCACTAGGGGGCGCGTGCGCGCCGCCGGCGGCCCGCGCGCACCCCCCGCTCGCCCCCGAGTCCCGTGCGTGTGCCCGGCGGGCACGATCGCCGCCGGGCACACGCGATCGCTCGTTACAGAGCGGGGAACGGGAGCTGTGTGTGTAAACACACAGCGCTCGTTCCTGTCAGCGGGGGAAACGCTGATTTTCTGTTCATACAATGTATGAACGGAACATCAGTGATTCCCCCTAGTAAGTCCACCCCCCCATACAGTTAGAACACAAATAGGAACACACTTAACCCCTTCCCCGCCCCCTAGTGTTAACCTCTTCACTGCCAATGGCATTTTTATAGTAATCCAATGCATTTTTATAGCATTGATCGCTAAAAAAATGCCAATGGTCCCAAAAATGTGTCAAAAGTGTCCGAAGTGTCCGCCATAAGGTCGCAGTACTGAAAAAAAACGCTGATCGCCGCCATTACTAGTAAAAAAAATAATAATAATAAAAATGCCATAAAACTACCCCCTATTTTGTAAACGCTATAACTTTTGCGCAAACCAATCAATAAACGCTAATTGCGATTTTTTTTACGAAAAATATGTAGAAGAATACGTATCGGCCTAAACTGAGGAAATTTTTTTTTTTTTTATATATATTTTTGGGGGATATTTATTACAGAAAAAAGTTAAAAATATTGCATTTTTTTCAAAATAGTCGCTCTGTTTTTGTTTATAGCGCAAAAAATAAAAACCGCAGAGATGATCAAATACCACCAAAAGAAAGCTCTATTTGTGGGAAAAAAAAGGACGGCAATTTTGATTGGGAGCACGTCGCATGACCGCGCAATTGTCAGTTAAAGCGACGCAGTGCCGAATCGCAAAAAGTGCTCTGGTCTTTGGACAGCAATATGGTCCGGGGCTAAAGTGGTTAAATAAAAATCGCTTAATCTGGTACCGTACGAGAATTTTTTTCGTGTTTCTCCCTTCGGAAAATTTTGCATGAACTGACGTAATAGGCTCTCAAAAGCTGTGTACTATACCAGGGGTCTCCATACATTCTAAATAAAGGGGCGGTTTGTTGTCCTTCAGACTCTTGGAGGGCCGGATTTTGGCCAGTGGGGGTGGAATAGTGCCCCATCGTTGGTATCATAGGGAGGAATAATGCCCCATTAGTGGTGTCAGTTTGAGAAATAGTGTCTTGTATCAGTGGGAGGGATAATGCCCCAAGGGCCAGATAAAGGCAAGCAAAGAGCCACATCCGGCCCTCAGGCCGCAGTTTGGAGACCACTGTACTATACTAATAATCAGATTATCAAACAACTAGTTCGAAAGTGGTATTTTTTATCCGATTGGTGAACCAGTATGTGCGTATTTTCAAAATTCTAATTTTTATAGCGCATCCATTTTGTACCTGAAAAAAATGTGCTTCAACGACATCAAACTGCTAAAAGTTCATGAATTCAATAGGAGACATTTGGCTGAGAAATAGAAGCCAGGGGTGTAGAAGAAGAAAGCAAAGCATGTAGGAAAGACACACTAAAAGCCAAAAGACTTGGGAATGGTTCCTGATAAAAGTACAAACTTAAAATGTGGCTGACAAGTGGTATAAACTGAGGTATAAATTCCCTACATATTTGGCAAATGAAAATAATAGCTCAATGCCAGATTAAAACTACCAATAGAAGGCCAGTATAGAATAAGGTATTTCATGATCACTGCCCATTTTTAAGAAATTTTCAGCTGTACGACAACCGTTTTCTTTTCCTGATGCCTCACACATTACCAATACACTAATAGTACTGCACTATCCAACGGCGGATCCAGGGGGGGTGGGCAACAGGGCAATCCCCCCCCCCTGAGGCAATCATGTCTCATTGGCTTTTTTTTAAAACTGCTTTGCGGTGCCTGCAGCTGCCGCTGCCGAGTCTCTCACTCTCTTTCTCTCATCACCAGGGTAGGCTGCCTGTCCTGAGGCTGCTTTGAGCTGTAGCTGACTGCAGCTCTCCCCTCTCTCCTGTGTGTCACATATACACCGGGCATCTCTCGCTGTGTGTTAGAGCTGGGTCTGTGTTCGGCTGTGCTGCCTGTGCTAGACCTGCTTGTGTGATAGTAGATGGAGATGGAACACTGATTGAATCAGTGTTTTGTCTATCACACAAGCCCGTCTAGGGGGGACCTTGCTAGAGCACACTGCCCTGCCAAACACAGACCTACAGCTCCTGTTTGTTCCATGACACATGTCGGGAGAGGAGATACCTGCTGTGTGTGATCGAGGCAATGCCATGGTGAGTGCCATGCACAGTGGGACTGCATTCATAGACAAAAGTGGGACTGCATTTATATACAAAAGTGGGACTGCATTCATATACAAAAGTGGAACTGCATTCAAATACAAAAGTGGGCCTGCATTCATATACAAAAGTGTGTCTGCATTTATATACAAAAGTGGGACTGCATTAATATACAAAAGTGGGACTGCATTAATATACAAAAGTGGGGCTGCATTAATATACAAAAGTGGGGGAGCATTAATATACAAAAGGGGGCCTGCGTTCATATATACAGTGGGGCTGCATTCATATGTACAGTGAGGCTGCAATGATGGGCACTGATGAGGCTGCATTGATCTCTTGTACCATGTCTGCAGTCTCTGACCATCTCTTGTATCATGTCTGCATTCTCTGACCATCCCTTGTACCATGTCTGCAGTCTCTGACCATCTCGTGTACCATGTCTACAGTCTCTGACCATCCCTTGTACCACGTCTACAGTCTCTGACCATCCCTTGTACCACGTCTCCAGTCTCTGACCATCCCTTGTACCATGTCTCCAGTCTCTGACCATCCCTTGTACCATGTCTGCAATCTCTGACCATCTCTTATACCATGTCTACAGTCTCTGACCATCCCTTGTACCACGTCTGCAGTCTCTGACCATCTCTTGTACCACGTCTACAGTCCCTGACCATCTCTTGTACCACGTCTGCAGTCTCTGACCATCCCTTGTAACATGTCTACAGTCTCTGACCATCCCTTGTACCACGTCTGCAGTCTCTGACCATCTCTTGTACCATGTCTACAGTCTCTGACCATCTCTTGTACCACGTCTGCAGTCTCTGACCATCTCTTGTACCATGCCTGCAGTCTCTGACCATCTCTTGTACCACGTCTGCAGTCTCTGACCATCTCTTGTACCATGTCTGCAGTCCCTGACAATTGTCTACAAACTATGGGATAGATTTATGGCATTTATATTTAAATATTTTTTACTAGTAATGGCGGCGATCATTGATTTTTTAGCGGTACTGCAACATTGCAGCGGACACATTGGACACCTAATTGAGTTCTGTAAGCAACACCTTATTTTCTGGCAGTGCCCCTCCCGAGACTAGACTCTGGATCCGCCCTTGGTACTATCCAATGTATTTATGTCCTGTGTAGAATGGAATTTCCAATTTATTTCTACAGAGCAATCACATTTACAAATGAGCTGCCAGATGATGCCAAATGATAGCACCGTATTAATAAAAGATAATGGTGCCCATAATTTAATTGCATTCTCTAAGACATATCAGGCTCTAACTTATTAAAAAAAAAAAAAACAGTGTTAAAACAATTTTAGTAAGATTAATATCATAACATACATTCCCTGAACATTCCCACACCTTTTCTGATGCTTTCTGACACTGAATTTTTTCTTGCTCCAGCAGCTCCTCTACATTTTTCATATTTACTGCTGTCTGTTGCCATCTTTCCTTCCAATATAGGGTGACCTGCTGTTGCTCCTGGATTTGGGACCCTAATTGTTCATGTGCTTGTTCCAGAGCTGCCTCCAGTTCACGGCAACGAGTGTGCAGTTTGTCTTTTTCTTCCTGTAGGTGTTCCTGGGAAGCTCTAAATGTACATGTAAATGTTTAAAACAGGCATGTTGGAAGATCCGTTTTAAAATCCTTGGCTGATATCAGTGTAATAAAACAAAAATGTCATAAATGTTTCTAAAAGGCTTTAGAATTTCTAACTTGCTATGAAACACAAATACAAACAATGCAGTTCAGGATACAGAATAACATTACTGTTCCCAACTGTTTTCACGATATAGTGATAAAAATATGGAAGTTGTTGCAGGACTCAAATAAGGATACAAATAATAACTATGGTTTACCATTGTAGGCATCCTTGCTTGTGTTAAATGGTTTGTTTCATCCCTATACCTGATACATTCTGCTAGAGAGGTTCTTCTTTTGAAAGACAACAGATTTACTGGCTGGATCATCAGAAGAGGAGAAAGAAAGCCCCCCAAAAAAACACTTTTGTGTTTGCCCCTATTTATCAATAGCTGAACTCAAAGATTTACAACTTTTTCTATGTACACAGGGTCTATTTCTATTTCTCTCAAATATTGTTCACAAATCTGTTTAAGGCTGGGTTAAGGATGGGACCATTATCTTTTATTAATACAGTGCTATCATTAAATCTGGCAGCTCATTTGGAAATTTGATTGCTCTGTAGAAATAAATTGGAAATTCCAGACAGTAAATCAGTGTGACTGGTACGGCAAACTTTCCGACATTGGGACCTTGTGTCGTATGACGTGTAAAAAAAAATATTTCCCTATGGGAGCCGTCTTAACTGGTCCGAAGCAAGTCAGTCTGACTTTGAAAATGCTCCCTGTACTACTTTGGTCCGACTTTGATCCTACTTCAGTCCACTGAATATCATTCAAGTCGGATCAAAGTAGGATCCTTGTCCTAACCATCCAACTTTTGTCATCCGACATTGTGATTACGGGCGGGTTCACACTGGTACAGGTGTACTACTTTGGATAAGGCTTTGCCTTACGACTTGAAGTCTGACAAGCGTCCGACTTCAATGAACAGGGCTCCAACTACACAGGTTTTTAAAGTAATTTATTAAGCAGCTCCGTGGGTCTCTTACGATTTCTTCTCCCCTCTCTGGCTGTTCTCCGTTCTCTCTTCGGTTCTTCTGCCTCTGTCCAGTTTCTTCTGGCGGGTCTCCTCCGCTATCTTCTGCTCTTTTGCCCACTCTTTTGCTCGCTCTTGCCCGGTCTTCTCCATTGTCTTCCTCCCTCTGCTCTTATTCCGATGTTGACACAAAGCTCTCTCCCGCTCTAATGCTTAATGCGCGGTATGCCATTACTTTTATTGGCATGAGGCGAGGTCTCCAGAGGCCTTCCCCTTATAACATCATCACCCATAATGCTCCGGTCAAGAATGTCATAAGGGGTCGGGTCTCTGGGTGATGTTCCACGGTGACCGCACCCTATGCCAATACAAGTAGTGGTACACCACGCACCGGGCAAAAGAGTGGGCAAAAGAGCAGAAGATAGCGGCAGAAGAACCAGAGAGAGAGCGGAGAAAAGCCGGAGAAGGCAGAAGAATTCGAAAGAGACCCCGGAGCTGCCTAATAAAATTACTTTAAAAACCTGTGTAGTGTGTTTTATTTTTGACACTTTTTTCCAGGTGAATGGGTAGGGGTACCATGTACCCCATACTCATTCACATAGGGTGTGGGGCCGGGATCTGGGGGCTCCCAGATTCCGATAAGCCCCCCCGCCGACAGACCCCGACATCCAACGGCCAGAGTTGTCGGGAAAGGGTCCTTGTCCCCATCAACATGGGGACAAGGTGCTTTGAGGTGGGGGGCTGCCCCAAAGCACCCATCCCCCATGTTGAGGGCATGCAGCCATTGGTACAGTTCAGGAGGGGGGCGCTTGCTCGTCCCCACCCCCTTTCCTGACCGGCTGGGCTGCATGCTCGGATAAGGGTCTGTTATGGTTTTTTAGGTGTAGGGGTTCCTCTTAAAATCAATACCAGACCGAAGCGCCTGGTTTGCTCTTAGAGTGGGAACCCATGCTGTTTTTTTTTATTTAGCGTGGAGTTCCCCCTCAAGATCATTAGAGCACAAGTTGCATGCCAAAGTCAGATCAGGCAAGACGGCAATGCGACTTCAGTGATATTCAATGGGCAGAAGTAGGATCAAAGTCAGACCAAAATAGTACAGGGAGAATTTTCAAAGTCGGACCGACTTGTGTCAGACCAGTTAAGACGGCTCCCATAGGGAAACATTGATTTTCATACGTCATGTGACATGAGCTCCCAATGTCGGAGCGTTTGTCGTACCAGTGTGAACCCAGCCTTAAGCCCTGTACACACGGGCCAGAATCTCGTCAGGAAAAAAACGTTGTTTTTCCTGACGAGATTCTTGGCAATAATCTCTTGCTGCCCGAGTGTACAGACACTCATTTTAAAAGAACCGCGGTTCTTTTGAAAGGCAAGAACGCGGTGACGTCATCACGTATGATGAGAATGCGCCATCTTGCTGCACCCTACCTATGCCTAGGAAGCTATTGCGCATGCATCAAAGTCATTTCCAGCATGTGCGGGTTTCCGTGGTGACAGGTAAGTATACACACTCTCTGGTTTAGCGGCAGGAAAACACTGCCCCATCCCCTGCCTCACTGACCCCATGCTCTGCCCTGCTGACCCTAGTCCTATACCCTGCTCACCCAATCCTCTGCCCCACTGACCACATATTTGGCACTTGAATAAATCATGGCTCAGGATCTGATGAGGAAGCTGTGAATGGCTGCAGCTTCCTCATCAGACCCTGAGAGAAGAACAGTAGACCACAGGTGAGGTGGAACAAATTTAGATGGCGCCTGGTTTTAGTCTTGCCTAGGGCAGCACAAAACCAAAATACACTACTGCAAGCATAGCATGCTGCGCCAACTAGTATAAATTGCAGGTCAGGTTAAATGAATAAGATTTTTGGCTCGGTTCACACTGTTGTGACATGGGATCCCACTTCTAAGACCCCTAGTCATATGGCATTTCAAATTTAATGTTTCACTATGAGAGCCATATGAACTGATACTACACAAGTTGCTCCAAATATAGAAAAGATTCCTGCATTACTTTTTTTTTTTAACAATAGATTTTTATTGAAAGTATTTACTTTACAGTACAGATTAAAATTGTCACATTAATCCTTAGTAACCAACCGAGTTACCTTGGTTCATAAGATTGTTCTTATAACAATACAGTATTTGGTAGCCTGTACCAGCCTAGCCCTATCGGGTTCAATCTGTAGGCATTGAGTTAACTATTTGTATATAGAAAATGATAAAAAAAAGAAAATTTATACACACACATATATATATATATATATATATATATATATATATATATATATATATATTGTAGCAGAGCGTCCCAGAGAGAGCCTGGGAAAGTCCAGTTCAGGGTTTATACCTCTCCCAGGCTCCTCTCTTACACGTTCAGGGATCTCTGATCCCTGATCCAGGTCAGGTGTTGGCCCTCTCCCCCAGGCCAATTTAAGCTCACCTGAGCTAACAGCCATTGCTCTGTCCTGGGAAACAGATAGTGTGGATCTGTAGGAGCAAGGAGGTTGTTAAAAGACTGGTGAGCAGTTTGTGTTTTGAGCTAACAAGCGGTAGGCTTGTTTAGCTCAGTAGTTAGGGTCTACATATTGTGTAGTTAGAGCCGAGACGCGGCTAGGTGTTTGTTTAAACTATTCTTGTTTGTTTTGTTTTCTGCACACTGTACAGCACCTGTAAATAGACTTTGTATAGCACCAATAAAAATCCCACTGTTGTTCACTTATCCTATGGACTTTGGTATCTGTGCCGGCTCATCCCAGGGAGTTTTTGTACCCGCTACCTATCCCCAGCTTACATATGGTGGAGGCTGCGATCAGCAGTAGTAAGTTACTATTTTAAAAGGCCAGTACCTAAAGTGACAACATGGAGGAAATCCTCAAACAAATGATGTTATCCAATGCTGCACAACAGCAAACTAACGCTGCATTGCAGCAAGCCAATGCTATCACACAGGAGCAAACCAAGGCGCTGTACAAACAGATTGGTGCTGCACAGGAGCAATCGCAGAGGCAGATTAGTGCTGTACAGGAGCAATCGCAGAGGCTGTTTGAACAGCTTGCCACTGCTGCAGAAGTGGATAGGAAAACCCTGACTAAGGTTGCAGAGACGCTAGCACAGTGGGCACCTGCGGAAATTAAGGATATGGGAGACAAGCCTTCAGCCATCCATGTGGCTCGCTTTCTGTCTAAAATGACTATGGATGATGATCCAGAGGCCTTCCTGTTAACGTTTGAACGGACCGCTGAGAGGGAATGTTGGCCTAAAACCAAGTGGGCAGGACTGATTGCCCCCTTACTTTCTGGTGAATCGCAGAAGGCCTACTATGATCTGGAGTCAGCAGAAGCAGAAGACTACGAAAAGGTCAAGCAGGAAATTCTGGCGCGACTCGGCGTCACCTTGGCCGTTCGAGCCCAACGGGTCCACAGCTGGTTCTTCAAAATCGAGAGGCCCCCAAGATCGCAGATGTTCGACCTAATCCACCTGGTGCGAAAATGGCTACAGCCTGAGTCCCTGTCTGCGCCACAAATAGTGGAGCGTGTGGTCATGGACCAATTCCTGAGGTCACTCCCAATTCCCCTGCAGAAGTGGGTGAGTCAAGGGGACCCCAAGTCGGCAGATAACCTGGTGGAACTCGTCGAAAGGTACTTTGCTGCAGAGAACCTGGTCACCACCCCAACAACCGCACAGACTTTCCACCCAAAGCCACGGTCTCCCCAGGCAACCGGTAAGACTGTTCCAGGGGAAGTGGGTGGTAAGCATGGCAAGGAAATAGGGGGGAGGATTTTTGGTGCCAGGACTGAAGTTTGGCGTCCCAAGCAAGGGAAACCACTGCCTGTCAGCAAACCAACTTGGGGAAACATCAGGTGTTTTCGTTGCCAAGAGCTGGGACATGTTGCAGCAAACTGTCCATTGACTGATGAACCAATGCAGTGTGATCTGTCTATTAGAAGGCAGTCTATGTTTGCTGCTGTTTCATGCGCTGCAGCACCAAATGTGGGGAAACACATGTGTCACATGACTGTTAATGATAAGCCTATTACGGGCTTACTGGACTCTGGAAGTCTGGTTACTTTGGTTACAGCTGAGATGGTTGAAACTGTGAATTTTCATGCTAAAAAAGTTGCTGTGATCTGTGTACATGGGGATACCCGGGAGTATCCTATAGCCACAGTTCAGTTTAAAACTGGCTTAGGTACGGTGTCCCATGCGGTCGGACTTGTGCCCCAGTTGGTGCACGAGGCCATCATTGGTAGGGACTTCCCTAAGTTTTGGGAACTGTGGGATCGTCCCGACCCGGTCGCAGTACCTGACTCAGTCGCAGAGCCAGAGCTCCTGGCTACTTCCGATATTGTGGGTTCAGGGGACTCATCTCAGGGCTCTCCGAGTTTTCCTTTCTCGGTTATGGCAGGAGAGCTGGAGGAGCCTGAGGGAGTCCCCACAACCAGTAGAGCCGGACAGCCGTCTGCCGACTCGGAGCCTATGTTGGAGTTTACTGACCTTAATGTGCACAAGGAAAATTTTGGTACAGAGCAGAGAAAAGACCCTACCCTTGCCAGGGCCTGGGAAAATGTAATGGTGATTAATGATGTACCTGTTGAACCAGGGGATAGGCCCTGTTTTCCTTATTTCAGCAGCAATGATGATTTACTGTATCGTGTATGTAAAAAGAATGATGAAGTTACTGAACAGTTGGTGGTCCCCAAGCCTTACAGAAGCGTGGTGTTGGAACTTGCCCATGGGCACTTGCTAGGAGGCCATTTAGGGGTTGAGAAAACCACTGAAAGAGTGTTGCGCAGGTTTTACTGGCCTGGGATACAGAAAAATATTGAGAATTATTGTCAATCCTGTCCTGTGTGTCAGATGTCAGCCCCCCAGCCCCACTTCCGAAGTCCTTTAGTGCCCTTGCCCATTATTGAAGTGCCCTTCGAGAGGATTGCCATGGACCTTGTGGGTCCCCTCCCCAAATCCGCCCGTGGTCATCAGCATATCCTCGTGATTATGGATTACGCTACCCGTTACCCTGAGGCCGTTCCCTTACGCGCCGCATCTGCTAAAAATATTGCCAAAGAGCTGTTTATGGTGTTCAGTCGGGTGGGCATCCCTAAAGAAATCCTGACAGACCAGGGTACCCCATTTATGTCACGGATAACTAGGGAGCTGTGCAAGTTATTTAAGGTGACGCAGTTGCGAACCTCTGTGTATCATCCGCAAACGGATGGCTTGGTGGAACGTTTCAATAAGACGTTAAAGGGCATGTTAAAAAAGGTTGTTGACAAAGATGGGAAAGACTGGGACTTCCTGATACCGTACCTGATGTTTGCTATCAGGGAGGTTCCCCAGTCCTCTACAGGGTACTCTCCATTTGAGTTGCTTTATGGGAGACACCCTCGAGGACTCTTGGACATAGCCAAGGAAACTTTGGAGGGGGAACAGACACCCCACAAAAGTGTAATTGAGCATATCGCTCAAATGCAGGACAGGATTGCAGCTGTAATACCAGTGGTGAAAGAACATTTACTACAGGCTCAAGCAGCCCAACAGAGAATATACAACCGGGGGGCCCAACTCCGTGTTTTCTCACCGGGTGACAGGGTCCTTGTTTTAGTTCCCACTGTTGAGAGCAAGTTCCTGGCTAAGTGGCAGGGCCCCTTTGAAGTAATTGAAAGAGTTGGGGAAGTCAATTACAAGGTGTATCAACCAGGTAAAAGGAAGCCCGAACAGATTTACCACGTGAACCTGTTAAAGCCCTGGAAGGATAGACTGGCGTTAACTGCGAGGTCCCTACCGGTAACGCCTAAGGGTACTGAATCCCCTCTGATCCCTGAGGTCACGATTCCAGACACCCTGTCATATTCCCAAAAACAGGAAGCTAGAGAGTTCCTAATAAGGAATAGAGAGAAATTTTCAGAGTTGCCTGGCACGACTTCAGCGGTTCAGCATGATATTGTTACTGAACCTGGGGTCCGTGTCAAGCTCAAACCATACCGAATTCCTGAAGCGAGGAGAAAGGACATCAGTGATGAAGTTAGAAGGATGTTGGAACTAGATGTCATTGAGGAATCCAATAGTGACTGGTCTAGCCCCATCGTGTTGGTCCCAAAACCGGATGGCACTTGGAGGTTTTGTAACGACTTCAGAAAGCTCAATGCAGTAACAAAGTTTGACACGTACCCGATGCCCAGGGTAGATGAACTTATAGACCGACTGGGCAAGGCCCGTTATCTGACCACTTTGGACTTGACCAAAGGATATTGGCAAATACCCCTGACTAATAGTGCCAAAGAAAAGACTGCGTGTGTGACCCCGGAGGGATCATTCCAGTATAAGAAAATGCCTTTTGGGTTGCAAAATGCCCCTGCAACCTTTCAGAGGGCCATGGACAGGACCCTAAGACCGCACCAGCAGTATGCTGCAGCTTATTTAGATGACATAGTGGTGCATAGCACTGACTGGGAGTCTCACTTGCCCCGTGTCCAAGCTGTCCTTGATTCCCTCTTCAAGGAAGGTTTTACGGCAAATCCCAAAAAATGTGCCATTGGTTTGGAGGAAGCCAAGTATTTGGGCTACACTATTGGCCGTGGAGTTATTAAACCCCAAGTGAATAAAGTAGAAGCCATCCAGGAGTGGCCACGTCCTGCAAACAAGAAGCAGGTCAGGGCCTTTCTTGGCATTGCGGGATATTGTAGAAGGTTTATTCCAAATTTTGCCACTATAGCTGCCCCACTGACAGACCTGACGAAAGGGAAAGACTCCGTAATGATAAAATGGTCCCCAGTAGCAGAAGAATCTTTCCAAGTCCTGAAGAAGGCTCTTTGTGCACAGCCAGTGCTATACTCCCCCGATTTCTCCAAAGATTTTTTGGTTCAGACAGATGCCTCTGATGTAGGTATCGGGGCAGTACTATCACAGGTATACAATGGGGAAGAACACCCTGTGGTCTACCTAAGCAGAAAGCTCAATGATCATGAGAAAAAATATGCAGTCATTGAAAAGGAATGTTTAGCCATAAAGTGGGCCGTGGACGCGCTCAGGTACTACCTGTTAGGGCGCCAGTTTGAGTTAATAACTGACCATGCTCCCCTGAAATGGATGGCCCAAAAGAAGGAGACTAATAGGCGGGTGAAATGGTGGTTTTTGGCCCTCCAGGATTATTCCTTTTCGGTAAAACACAGGCCAGGTGTTGAGATGGGGAATGTAGATGCCCTGTCCCGTGTTCACTCCTGTTGGGCTACAGGTGTTCCAACCCTGGGGTTGAAACAAGAGGGGAGGGTGTGTAGCAGAGCGTCCCAGAGAGAGCCTGGGAAAGTCCAGTTCGGGGTTTATACCTCTCCCAGGCTCCTCTCTTACACGTTCAGGGATCTCTGATCCCTGATCCAGGTCAGGTGTTGGCCCTCTCCCCCAGGCCAATTTAAGCTCACCTGAGCTAACAGCCATTGCTCTGTCCTGGGAAACAGATAGTGTGGATCTGTAGGAGCAAGGAGGTTGTTAAAAGACTGGTGAGCAGTTTGTGTTTTGAGCTAACAAGCGGTAGGCTTGTTTAGCTCAGTAGTTAGGGTCTACATATTGTGTAGTTAGAGCCGAGACACGGCTAGGTGTTTGTTTAAACTATTCTTGTTTGTTTTGTTTTCTGCACACTGTACAGCACCTGTAAATAGACTTTGTATAGCACCAATAAAAATCCCACTGTTGTTCACTTATCCTATGGACTTTGGTATCTGTGCCGGCTCATCCCAGGGAGTTTTTGTACCCGCTACCTATCCCCAGCTTACAATATATATATATATATATATATATATATATAGCCCTTGTACAGGTTGCAAACTAATGGGGCACAACGGTTTACCTGAGGTCCTGGATGATTTGGCTTTCTTCATCATTTTCCACAGCAGCCATTAGAAGCTGCTTCTCTTCTAGGAGTTGTTTGCGTTCAGCTTCCAGTGCAGCAGAGAGATTGCTGGAAATCTTGTGCTCTGCCTGGGTCTGGTGCAATTGCTCCAAAGTATTCTGCAGCATTTGTTGTGTTTGCGCTAACTCTTCTGTCAGTTTCTCATTGACCTGGCAAAACAGAGGATAACAATATATGTATTAATCAATTAATAGTAGTAGTAAAAAATGTTTAACCTCTTGTAATGAGGAAAGAGTACTAAATGTATATAGGAAAGTGTTGAAAAGGTCTTACTTGTTTCAGCATCACCAGTTCCTCCTTCATTTGCACCTTTTCTTGATCTTGTCGGTTAGCCTGGGTCTTTGCACCAACTAGTTCAATATGGAGATCACTGACCTGGTCATTAAACCCTTCACGTCCTCTCCGAGACCTTTCTAATTCTAGAGACAGCTCCTGTGTGCGGCGGTGGAGCTCAAGTTTCTCCTGTATGCATGGTAATTTATAAAACCGGTAAGTATGAAATAAAAAGGCAACGCTTCTATTCCACACTACTGCCATGCTTACCTGCATATATCTCTCTTTGTCAGACTGAGCAATTTTAAACCTTAAGGTCAGATCTGAAACCTTTTCTTCTAACCTCAGTACTTTTGATGACAGAAGTTCTTTCTCCTGTTAAAAATAAGAGCTTCATCACACTGGAAACCACAGGTTAGGGCCACATGACAACATATACTATTCTTCATCCAGTATACCCAGTATCCATACCAGATTAATGTTGTTGAAGTTCAGTTGAAGGTCAGAAAGCTCTTCTTGTAGGTTCTGATGTGTCCGAAGAGTATCAGTCACCCTCTGGTTTGCTTCATTTGTGTGGCTAAGAGCCAAATGACTTCCCTTTAAACAGCAATAGTGAGATTGAACTATTAAACATTTGACAACACAGGTGTGTTTTTTTGAACACCATGCAGTCACTTTAATTAGAGATCACCGTGTTGTTTCATATTGTTTTGGCTGTCTAGCACAAGGTGTTCCCAGATAGCAAGGATAACTTGTCACAAATTTGTGGCAGTGTTGAATTGTAAGTCTGTTAACTCACTGCACATTTTCACTGGCAGGTTGTACACTTACAGAGCACTTGAAACACAAGTTCTAGTTGACACTTTTCCAATGTGTAGCAATTTTGCATGGCAAGTCTCTAGCAAGAGCAAAGTTGCAGTGGTGAGTCTACAGCAAGAGCTCTGCAAGTCTACGGCATGAAAGTTCAGCCACAGTGACCCCTGTGGTGGGATGACTATTGCACAACATAACTGAACCAGAACTTGCAGCAGAATTGCAGACTGTTTGCGAAGAAAGTTGATCTGGGGTCATCTAATGCAGACTTGCTGCAATTGTGCAACATTCTTGTGAAGCCTGGTAAGTATAGCAACAGCTTAGCAAGTCATGTTGAAACTTACAGCACAATTGCTTGCTATCTGGGTTTTTATTTATTATTCTTTGTATGCCAAGTGGCTCAAAAATAAAAAGAGGAATTTCTGTAAAACAGTATGTATGCACAAATTGAGGGATATTATCACTAAATAATGACGTATATCAACTAGAAACAGTAGATTCCAAATGCCAGGATCCTGTTAGATTTTGCTCCAGGAAAGATTGTTTATTTGGGGGATTTTTCCGGGCACAGGAGAGATGAGTTTGCAAACAAGATTACGTTTACATTATTTAGTGATAGTGGGTTAATATGAGGGTTAGTGTGAGGAGGGAATAGGGTATTGCATAGCTTTAAGCATTAGAAGCTCTACACCAAAAAGCTTCAGTGAAAACTCACAGCACTAAAATCTAAGGTAAGAAATAAGCAATGGTTATTTTCACAAAACTTCAGAAAGAATTAGCAACACTCTATTGTTAAGTAAGGTGAAATAGAGATGTATGCCAACATTTTTAAAGTGGGTTTTCTGCTTTACAGAAATACTTGTAAAACGGGCTGAATATGATAGAGAGCATTATGGAAGTAGTGGTGAGCACACAAATGCACATTGATACATTGGTGGCAAGTACAGAGGCAACCATCAGAAGTGGGGGCATGCAGAAAAAGTAGTGAAGTAATGAGAAAGGGGATGAGGGTGGAGATGGGCATCCAATGGCGAGACTGGGGGTAGGTAGGTGTTATGAGTTTATGGGGGAAGAAATTAGAAGGCTGTGTTTCATTGCAACTCCAATGCACCTGCTCTCTGGACTGCTCTGGGTGTGCTTTCTGTTGGGTTTGACTATTTTGCAAGGAACTGGTCAACATTTGAATGTCAATGATACTTGCATCTGTGATAGTGTCTTTGGGATAAGCAAAAATGGGGCCAATACCTGGCGCATGGTAGTGTCACAATGTTAATACTACACTACCTTCAGAGCAGACCCGGCATTACTGACAGTGATGCTAATCTCCTCTAATATTAACAACAATCACAATCACAAAAACTACCAACACTGCAAGACCCATGTCACTAATAACCTATTTCCAGGTTTTACATGCCACATTCCTCTTTTACAATAAGTATAAGAAGTAGTCTTAAATCTGAGCACTCTCGTTCCTTCCCAACAACATCCAGTAAAGACACTATCAAAAGGGTGCATTAAATGAATTTCAGCAATATTTCAGTTACTCTTCCAATTAAAAAATTCTAATCTGTGCTGGATATATTTACTTGTCTATGCCAATATAAACGAAAAAACTCAACATGCACCCCTCTGCAGTTGATGTGTGTTCATGTCTTCAATACACAGTGGTGCTAAAATCTGGGGTCTACCTAAACTTTGAATAGGAAACTTAAGTAAGTAAGTATGTCAAAAGTAACATGCATTAGCATATCTGTTTACCTCTCTGAGTTTTCTGAGCTCTTCCACAGCTTGGTTCTTCTCTGCCTCAAGGATTTTGACACGATTTCGAAAGTAGATTAAATTTTCCCTTGCTGTCTTCAGTTCACGATTTACCTCTTCATTTCCCTACACAGATTAAGCTTTAATTTATTCCTTAATTGTACATAGACTAAATCTCATGAACTGATCTGTGTATTACATTGTGAATACATCTTAATATAAATCTAACATTAAAATCATGACCAGCGTAGGTCATCTGATGATATCCTTCAAGGTACTGAAAACTGTGAGAGCTGAATAATGCTGCTGTTTAGAATAAACTGATAATGTGCACAATGCAAAACAAATCTCTTTGTAATAATATGTCATATGTTATATGATTTGACAAGTCGCATCCCATTGCTGGCAATCGCACTGTTCATTGCCGACATTGGAGTGCCGCACTGATTTGAAAAAGTAGTTCCTGCACTACTTTTGTCAATTTCTGGTGCGACCTGCATAGACATCTGTGCATGAAGCCACGCAGATGTCTTTCAAGTCACACCCGAAGTTTAACTGACATGCGGCTTTGAAATCCTGCGATTTCAGATGAAGTCGCACGATTATAAAGACACAGTCAATGTGAATGAGGGTTAAAGGCCCTGTGTGTCACTGTCCCCTGAAGGCCCTTCTCCATGATAGATGATTGGTTGGTTGGTGTTTGAACAGGTTATACAAACACGCTCACACAAATGTGTTGTCAGTCCCTTCTGTCTCTTTCATATGTCGTTTTAATAAACATATAGGCAAATAAAATTGTGGATTTGGTGCCCACTTTACTGCTTCTATCTTCTAGATGCATGCACAATAGCTTAAAGCAGTCCAAAAAGTTAGTTCAGCCCATTGCTGTGGGCAAGTTCAGGAGACATTACTAAACTGTGTCTATGCAAAAAAATTATAATGAAATTGGTATCTGAATTTTTTCATAAAATCTTACCATTGAGGTTTTCTGATTCATGAGATCATTGGTGTAGTTGAAATTTTCTAAGCTAGATTTTGCCAACATTACTTCCATCTCCAAATTAATAATCCTGACGATAAAAACATTTGTCATAGAACAATGTCAAATTTAGCACCGATACCTATGTGTAAATGCTATATTAAGAAATTTTACTGGATTAACCTAAATAAAACAAGAGAGGAAGGGGAACATGAAAGCACTCACATTTGCCAGCATCGTAATATTGAAAAGAGAAAAATTAACTGCTGGGGGGCAGTAACAGGGTGGACTTTAAAGGCAAGACGGGAACAAAGGATTTAGAAAAAAATATATAATTTTTAATTACAAAAAATATAGTAAGATACATAAAAACCATACAAAATATACATTGGATTTGAAAATATCCTCTCGTCTAGGCGTTTCACCTATTGGCTTCCTCAGGACGAGGTAGGAGAATTTTGGCAGTAGGACATTAAATATTTCATTTATCGGGGTGGTCGTCAGACATCCAGTACCTCACGGACGCTTACAATCGCAGGTGTACCAAAAATAATTTATACGTAGCTTATAAGAAAAAAGCTTGTACAACCAGGCGTAGAGGGATTCCTCAGATTGACATCAGAACCACATTTGATCCGTGGTAAGAATTAGATCTAGCAAATAGCCATAGTATGGAAAGAGCCGGGACCAAGAGAATGGGGAGCAAAGCCACAATGGGAAGTATATCCAGATTGATATATAAAATGTATAACTTAGTATAATATACAAAAAGGTGATAAACACATACAGTTTTAATGAAAAACTCACCTGTCTTGCAGTTCGCTTCGTTGTTTCTTATCTTCAAAACGGGATACTTCCAGCCAACCTTTCTCTTTTTCTAACTGAGAAATTGAAGCTTCAAGTTGCTAGACAATAAAATATAGGTGTGAAAATCACCATCACGTACATGAAAAGGTGCTTTATCAACCATTCCATTCCACTCCACCATCTTTTAAAAACAGATTCAAAACCTCTGGGGGAATCTAGGATGGAAAATGACATTGGAGTCCTAGTAGATGATAGGCTCAGCAATGGCATACAATGCCAAGTTGCTGCTGCAAGTAAAGCCAATAGAATATTGGCATGCATTAAAAAGGGAATTAACTCCAGAGATAAAACGATAATTCTCCCAATCTACAAGACTCTGGTCCGGTCGCACCTAGAGTATGCTGTCCAGCTCTAGGCTCTGGTCCTCAGGAAAGATGTGCTGGAAATGGATCGAGTACAAATAAGGGCAACAAAGCTAATAAAGGGTCTGGAAAGATTACAAGCACTTAACTTATTATCTCGAGAAGAGTTGCTTTAAATGGGATATGATTTCAATGTACAAATACCATACTGGTGACCCCACAATAGGGATAAAACTTTTCCACGAAAGGGCATTTAAAAAGACTTGTGACCATTCACTAAAATTAGGAGGAAAAGCGATTTAACCAGAAACAGCTTAAAGGCTTCTTTAAAATAAGAATGTGAATTTCTCTTCCACAAGCTGTGGTTTTAGCAGAGCATAGATAATTTCAAAACGTGATTGGATAGGCACCTAAATGACCACAACATACAGGGATATACAATATAATATTGACAAAAAAGCGCACACATACAGGTTGTCCTTGATGGACTTGTGTCTTTTTTAAAACTTACTAACTATGTAACTATATAAGATCTACACTACAAAGTAAAGGATGAAGAACTTGGGTCAGATTCCTAAATGACCACAACATACAGGGATATACAATATAATATTGACAAAAAAGCGCACACATACAGGTTGTCCTTGATGGACTTGTGTCTTTTTTAAAACTTACTAACTATGTAACTATATAAGATCTACACTACAAAGTAAAGGATGAAGAACTTGGGTCAGATTCAGGATTGCGAGCGGTTCTTTGCGGCGGCATTAACTTTTCCTATTTACGTTACACCGCCGCAACTTTACCCGCAAGTGCTGTATTCACAAAGCACTTGCGTGTAAAGTTGCGACGGCGTAGCGTAAATTGGGCGGCCTAATTCAAATTGGGCGGGTAGGGGGCGTATGCTGTTTAAATTAGGCGCGTCCCCACGCCGAACGTACTGCGCATGCGTCGACCATTGAAAAATCTCAGTGCGCATGCTCCGAATTATGACGGTGTTTTCAGCGTGAACGCAATCAACGTAAATCCCCATTCACGGACGAGTTACGCAAACGACGTAAACATTTTCAAATTTCCCGCGGTCACAACGTCCATACTTAACATAGGATGCGCCATCTTTTTGGTGCTTTATCTTTACGCCGGGAAACCCCTTACGGAAACGGTGTAAAGTCACTGCGTCGGGCCGGCGTGCGTTCGGGAATTGGCGTATCTCGCTGATTTACATAAATCAGCGGGAACGCCCCTGGCGGCCATTTTAAAAATGCATTTAAGATCTGACAGCGTAATACAATTACGCCTGTCGGGTTTTTCCTGCAAACCGTAGTATCTTTTTTTCTGAATACAGAAAACAGATACGCCGGCGCAAAGTCAGAGTTATGCCGGCGTATCACTGATACGCCGGCATAACTCTACCTGAATCTGGCCCCTTAAGTTTAAAGCTGTTAAAAAATCATTCACTTCAACAACTATATCCTTTAGGCCCCGTACACACGAGCAAATGAATCTGTTCAAATCGGTCGGACCTACCAATTTGAACAGATTTGTCTGCTGGCTGTTTTGGTTTGATCGCTGTACACACGATCAAACCAAAATCCCCACCAGCAGACAGCGCGGTGACATGGCGGTGACGTTGACACCGCCACGTCACTGCACCAGGAACTAAATTACTTCCGCACATGCGTCAAATCCATTCGACGCAAACTTCAATCCACCTCATTTTGTCACTGGAATTCAACAATTAATTTTTTTCTTCACACAATTTCTGACTTTTTGAACTTTGTGACATACATTTATCATGTGGCTTACTTTGGACTTTATTGTTTGATGAATTTGTCACCACTTCATGTTCAATATTTATTTATTTTTTCACATTGCTTATGCAATTTTGACCTCACTGTCATATTTTGCATTCTATTGTATTTGAGCGCTACACTCTTTTTTCCACATTTGGAATAGGGTGACTGATAAATGATAATTCATGTTTTGCAGGAGATCTGGACATATTACAAGCTGTAAAGGTCAATGTTTCATTCAAGGTGGGGACACATGCTTTTGAGGTGTTAATTGCATCTGCTCCTAGACATTCCATTGTGTGATGGTAATAACACTGCTTAAAGCCTATTGATGATCAGGTGTGAATGCCTTATTGTCGGATACAGAACTTCTGACATAGGAATGTGTATTCTGCAGGTGAATCACTTATTGGCAGAGTCGGAACGTCTGGGCGATAATTACCTCAACTGAATGTCATTATCTAAGAGAATGTGATTAAAGTTCATTGTGTGATGTTAGGGGGGTGTAGAGTTTCATTGTCCCTGTGATTAACTGTGACATGTTTGTAACTGTATAAGAACCAGCTGAGTTTACCATTAAAAACATTCATACATTTAACCCAGAACACAGATCGTATGTCTCGTCTCTCTGAGGGAATTCTTATGGATCGGGCTTGCTGGTGGTGGTGACCGTTACAGATGACATTTGGAGTTTACAGCATTCAGCACTTTATTCAAGGAATTGAACTTATCAATTTATTTTGCTGACACTTTTTTGGGCGTTACCCTCCATCCACATTGATATTATGTTCACTTAGCGCAACTTACTTTATATCCTATGCAACGTATATATGCTTGTTGTGATTGGCAAGGTCAATATAAAAAAAAATATCCTCTCAAGTGGGCCTTTCTTACTGCATTAGAGAGCTACAATCTCCTTTAGGGTTATTAGTTGCTGATAACCTGTGTGGCCAGCCCTAGGCACCTCCATATAGCTTAAAAAAAATGATGTTGCATACTGGGCTTATAAGAGATTTCCACACAATTTTGCACTTGTTCACATGGCACTGAATCATTAAGTTGACTAACTTAGCTGACCAGAAAATAAAAATCTAGTACATAAGGAAAATGTATAGAAAAAAAGACAATAAACATTTGCACTCCACCTAATGTTTCATTCATGAGATATTTGAAATTGCTGTACTGTGAGGGGTGATGGTGATCCTATGATAACCACATATACAGGAAGGTTTGCCATTGGACATACCATTTGCTGATTGATATCTGAATTAAAGCTAATTGGCAGCAATTATCTGAATTTCGAACATTTGGCATTTTTTGAAAGATTAGCCTAAATTGGTTTAATCTACACAAAACATGGCCTGTGTTTGTGCTTTTTATGACTAATATCTTGAAGATACCACTTTTCTTACTTTCTGCTTCAGGGCAAGTAGCTCTGTTTTGGCCCGGCTTAATTCCAGCTCTTTATCCCGCTTTCTGATTTCCTCTGATTGCTCCTCCAGTTTCCCTTGAGTTTCCCTCAAGCGCTGTACAAGATCTGTGCGTTTCTGGGCACTTTCTGAGAGAGATGCTCTGAGGTCCATTTCTGAACCACTCCATCCTCGACGGGACAAAGACAACTCCAAGGCAGACTCCTCTGGAGACGATGTGGACAGGCGAGACAGAGAATTTCTTCTTGAAATGGGAGGTGTATTAATTGCCAGCTTGCTGCAATTAGAGACAGATAGAACAACCATGAACTATATAAAGCACCATTTTTTTCTGTTTGAATATTTTATTATGTTTTCATAAAGCTTAACAAAGGTCATAAGAATAGTACCATTCATATTAGTACAATACAATGAAAACAAAATGCAAAAAAGCAGTTATTAACTATACTTCTTTCATGAAGTGTATGGAACCAAATGTAAGGAGTATTCCTAATGCCCCATACACACGATCGGAATTTATCATAACAATTTAGTGATGTTATTCTAGCTATCATCAATAACAACCATATATAATCAAATAGGAGAATATAAATGGTAATATTTAGTTATAGTGAAAATGGAAGAAGATAGCGTTTGCTCGATATAGCGGGTCAAAATAACCTAAAATAACCTATAATAGTTAGGAGAAATTAATGAACTATTCCAATAAAGCACCATTTTATAAAAAATAAACATAAATTACATTAGGCTTACTGAAGCCACTCAACTATAAAGGCCATTTGAAAGCTACTAGTAAATATAGATCTACTATAAAACAGTGAAAGAAAAATATTTTCTAGTAAAGCAACCTTTTAAAGAAACCAGCATTAACCACTTTAGCCCCGGACCATATTGCTGTCCAAAGACCAGAGCACTTTTTGTGATTCGGCACTGCGTCGCTTTAACTGACAATTGCGCGATCGTGCGACGTGGCTCCCAAACAAAATTGCCGTCCTTTTTTTCCCACAAATAGAGCTTTCTTTTGGTGGTATTTGATCATCTCTGCGTTTTTTATTTTTTGCGCTATAAACAAAAATAGAGCGACTATTTTTAAAAAAATTCAATATTTTTTACATTTTGCTATAATAAATATCCCCCAAAAAAATATAAAAAAACATTTTTTTTCCTCAGTTTAGGCCGATACATATTCTTCTACATATTTTTCGTAAAAAAAATCGCAATTAGCGTTTATTGATTGGTTTGCGCAAAATTTATAGCGTTTACAAAAAAGGGGGTAGTTTTATGGCATTTTTATTAATATTTTTTTTTTACTAGTAATGGCGGCGATCAGCGTTTTTTTTCGGTACTGCGATATTATGGCGGACACATCGGACACTTTTGACACATTTTTGGGACCATTGGCATTTTTATAGCGATCAATGCTATAAAAATGCATTGGATTACTATAAAAATGCAATTGGCAGTGAAGGGGTTAACACTAGGGGGCAGGGAAGGGGTTAAGTGTGTTCCTGTTTGTGTTCTAACTGTATGGGGGGTGAACTCACTAGGGGAAATCACTGATCTTCTGTTCATACATTGTATGAACAGAAAATCAGCGTTTCCCCCGCTGACAGGAACGAGAGCTATGTGTTTACACACATAGCTCCCGTTCCCCGCTCTATAACGAGCAATCGCGGGTGCCCGGCGGCGATCGTACCTGCCGGGCACGCGCGCGGGACTCGGGGGCATGCGGTGGGCGTGCGCGCGGGCCGCCGGTGGCGCGCACGCGCCCCCTAGTGGCCGAAAAAGAGAGGACGTAGAGCTACGTGCTCCCGTGAGACAGAGCCACCGTCCCGCAGTAATATGACGGCGGGCGGTCAGCAAGTAGTTAAACAATTAAAGGATTTGATATTGCAGTCAGGATGTGTGCAGATAATGTTAAAATTAGAACACAATTGTCTACTTTCTCACAATACAAAACACATGACTAGAAAAGATCAGTGTTGGTTGACCACTAATGGTAATAAGGTTTGTAATACTATGCCAATATAATATAAATATTACTTATCCTGTGCTGCTAATATGTGCCCTCTGCGATTTCTAAATTAAGTAAACCAGCACCATTATGCATTTCCCACACTAATATTGTTCATCCCAGTGCATCGTACTGTTATAAAAACCTACACGAGGTAAAGTGTATGGCAGAATGTGGTGACGTCACAATGCAACATCGGACAGAGAAGGGAGCTGGGATGTGTAGTTGCAGCACTATACATGTTGGGAGCCTGTATCAGCAATATTGATGCCATGTGGGAGTGGAGGAGCACAAGAGAAGTTTTTGTTTGTAGTGATTCACAGGAAGCAGATTAAAGAATAGAGATGCTGTTTAAAAAATTGTGCTTATTACAAATAATTGGATTGCTTGGATTCATGTTACATAGTGATTGTTTTGACAAAAGATTGTATTTAAAGAATCATTAATGTGAAGGGGTGTTAGCACAATTGTGGTGGTTTAATGTGATATATATTACGGTTATGGTTTAAATTACAGAATGCTGCACTGGGATTAATAAGATTTAATGTCAATATAATGAAATACTAAAAACGCTTTATTTATTAATAATTAATTAGTCTTGGGGACAACTTCAAGCAGTACAATGTGAACTAGAGATGAAAAAGAAAGAAAAAGCTCAATTTGTCCCACAGACCCAAAAATATATTCCACAAAATGACAGGACAGAGTGTCAGGGTCCTGCATCCTGATAGGGCAGCCAGTGCAGTATAAAAACTCCTCCTACAAGCTTTAGTCAGGCACTGATAGAAGTCACAAGACTATATGCTATATACTGATGATGAGAAAAGGTATTTAGCAATTTATATTTACTAAAATAGTGGCATTTACATGCTATGTGTCCTGGGTTTATTAACACTTTAAATAATTTTTTTATTCTGTTTTACAAAAACTGAGATGACTGTTCTGATTTGCATTTTATGGAATAGAATAGTGGTGGTGACCATATATATGAGAGGACAATGAACACAAATCAGTAATTTATGTTTGGACAAACAAGCCACTTACATTTTGGAGTAAACACATACACCAACACAAACATGTTGGATTGCAGTCATTTTGTAGCATGATTTGGATACAAACATGCACAATCAATTTGGCCAAGCATGCATATTTATGCGCTGAAAACATTATCTCTTTGAAACAATTGTGACTGTCTAAAAAAAAATCTATATTTGGCTGGTCTAAAGCAGACCATACGTCAGCAGAATTTTTTTCCAAATGATCTTTTTTGGAATGTCCATTTGATTTTCTAATGGTTAGTGGGGTCAAAGTGGCATTCATTTTTGACCATAGTGATGAGAAAAGGATAAACATTTTATGTAACAAAAAATTCTAACTGTAATGCAAAAAAAATAAAAAATGAAAAAAGCTAATTGAGAATATTGTAATGAAAGCTGTGTAATACATCTGAATTTCCATTCAATAGCATGCCTGGATGAAATTTTAGGGCTTTCAAGCTAAATTAGTTGACAAAATAATGGCAAGAAAGAATGTTCTGATAAATGACTTTTCAGATATTCCATATGAACTTTCACTTTAAAAACTAATTGTGTATGGCCAGCTCTATAGAAATGAAGAGTAATGTTCTGTAAGTGTGATTGAATTTATGGAATCATTGTAATGCTGTCACTTTGTGGCTGTAGGGATTGGCCCTTGTGGTTGCATTTAGAGATTATCAGTCAATAACTTTTATAAGCATAACTGAAGAATGAAAAGAATGCTTTTACTGTTTGTACACATGTAATCTCTCTATTTACAGCGAAGAGGTTTGTTTCATTGTACACTGTACCTGTAACATTCCAAAGAGTGGATGCCCCGCAGGGGACTCACAGATCTTGCTCTGTCTGTATGCCGTGGACTCGTAGGCCCTCTAGTGTAATCTCTCCACTGTCCCATGCAGTGTTCTGGTTCCATGTGCCCAGCTGCCTTTTTGGGAATTATTCAGGCAAGATAATACAAAGACAAGTTATTTAATGCTTACAAAACTATCAAAACTGCCTTAACAACACTATAAAGAGACCATTTACCACATCCTGCAATAGTAGTATACAGAAACATATAATTTTCTGGTCAGCTGTCTTAAAAAAGAACTCTTATTAAATCTTTTTTTAACTTTTTTTTTTTTATATATAACTAAAGGTACTTTTTTAGTACAGTATTGCTGTCCTAAATATACCTTATCTTCAGCAGCTTGTTCAGATATGAATATTCCATATACAGTACTACAACAAATATTATTTCAACATTTTAAATCCTGTGTATTTTAATGGTGGCTGTTCACATATGAGAGCTCAGCAGGGTAGCCAACCACCAGTAAATTTACGGTTTGTAAAAATCAGTAAATTTATTATACAACTGCCAGTAAATATCAGGGGCTGATAATTTCATGCTTTAAAGTAGGGTTGTCCCGATACCGATACCAGTATCGGTATTGGGACCGATACCGAGTATTTGCGGGAGTACTTGTACCCCCTCAAATGCCTCCGATGCCTGGCCGAATACTCAGATACCCCACCCCCTGCCGCCGCCGTAATAGCTGCCGCAACGCCGCATCCCGCCGCAACGCCGCCGCCTCTTAGTTGATACGGGCGGGGAACATTACAGCTTTCATTTGAATAGCTGTAGTGTTTCCAGCCGCGCCGCGTATAGACACTCCCCCTTGCTCGGGATTGGACGGGTGATCTGTCCAATCCCGAGCAAGGGGGAGTGTCTATACACGGCACGGCGGGAAACACTACAGCTATTCAAATGAAAGCTGTAATGTTCCCCGCTCGTATTAACTAAGCGGCGGCGGCTGCGTTGCGGCGTTGCGGCAGTGGTGGCATCTAGGTATGGGGGACATGGCTGCTTATATGGGGGGAGATAGCTGCTTATATGGGGGATATGGGGGACATGGCTGAACATATGGGGGGGACATGGCTGCATATATGGGGGATATGGGGTACATGGCTGCATATATAGGGGGGGCATGGTTGCATATATGGGGGGGACATGGCTGCATATATGGGGGATATGGGGGACATGGCTGCATATATGGGGAGGACATGGCTGCATATATGGGGGATATGGGGGACATGGCTGCATATATGGGGGATATGACTGCATATATGGGGGGACATGGCTGCATATATGGGGGACATGGCTGCATATGTGGGGGGACAGGGCTGCATATGTGGGGGGACAGGGCTGCATATGTGGGGGGACAGGGCTGCATATGTGGGGGGACAGGGCTGCATATGTGTGGGGACATGGCTGCATATGTGTGGGGACCTGGCTGCATATGTGTGAGGACATGGCTGCATATGTGGGGGACATGGCTGCATATGGGGGGGACATGGCTGCATATGGGGGGGACATGGCTGCATTTGTGGGGGACATGGCTGCATTTGGGGACACATGTAAAAAAAAGTATCGGTATTCGGTATCGGCGAGTACTTAAAAAAAAAAAGTATCGGTACTAAAAAAGGTACCTAAAAAAGTGGTATCGGGACAACCCTACTTTAAAGTCTATGGGGCCAAAGTGACAAAATCTGCCTCCAAATTATCTTGTGTAGCTTTAAGTTAAGCTACAGGCGCTTGAGCTCTAATATGTGAAACAGCCACCAATTTTTTTATTTTTTTTATTAGTTGACAGTTTTAGAACTTTGAGCTTCAAACTATAAAAAATTCTCAGACATAAATGGGGCCTTACACAAAAAAATAGAACAATATTATATATTATGAATTAGCCTCACCGCAATGTTCTTCTCCAGCTCTGAGAGACCAAAGAGTCTTGGTGAATCCAACCCATGTCTGCAGCTGCCTAGGTCTTTAGAGGTCCACCGAGGAGACCTCCTTCCATTATCCAGATGGTGCTGAAAGTTCTCTATGGAACCATAACGTGAAGGCAAACTGATATATCCATTGCTGACCCGATACGACATTTGTTACAAAGTTACAAAATACAAGATAGCCAAAAATAGTACAGAGATGGCTAGGCAACTTTTATGATCATTGTGCTTGGCTCAGGCGTACAAGTCTGAGATGCAAAACAAAGAACCTGTAAAAATAAGCAAAATAATGAAGATTAGATATTATACTATATAATATAGCTATTTGACACTATCACTATTTATATGATTATTAACTATACAGACTATGATTTTGCTTAAAGTGGACATGGCATGGCAAAAACACATACTGGCAGGATCAGTTTTGTTGTTTACTTATATTTTGACTTATATTTTTACAATTATATATATGAAATCGAAATATATTTAAAACATGTAAACAAAGACTCCAGTGTTGGTTCCATGTGCTCCATAAACCTGTTTCGCATCAACATTCAATAAATATCAAAATGGTAAGACAGCCTAGTTCCAAGTTTACTGGTTCTTTGATGTGTACAGTCAGTGTTCATTCTGCCCACAATTTTAGGCCTGGTTCATATATTTACATTTTAACACTTGTTGGAACATGCAAAAATGCTTGGGAAATACATAGCAATGTTATTGATAGAGCCTGTTCAAATATGTGTGCTGTGATGCAGCACGATTTTAAAAATAGCTCAGAGCCAATACTTGTTGCAGTTTAATGCATTTTTAGGGCCATAGAAGTCAACAAAAGTGCATGAAAATGCATGTATGATACATTTTGTTTTACACCACCTAGTAGCAAGTCACTCCCCTGGGTACCTGCAACCGCAGAGCAAGAGAAATGATGATCAGGGAGGTTCACAGTCTCCTCCTGCTCTATGACCTCCCCTACTGCCACTACAATGATAGGGAGAGAAGGGCAATATCCAAAATCTTAGTTGAATGCAAAATGTTTGCCTCTTCTTCTCCACATCTTTTTCCACCAAAACAACAACAGCTGCTGCTGCTTACAACGTTTCAGTGAAATGAGACATCTCAGCTGTTTGTGCACCAATACATGCCACAAATAGTCCTCAAAGTAGATCTCACAAGGTCAACAAGTTTCACAGTATACAGTGCCAGATTAAGACCTTGGGGGGCCCAGGGCATTTCAAGTTTGGTGGTCCCTTAAAATATAAATTAAATTATATGACAAATAAAGTAAACTAAAATGATCGATACTGCATTTGTTCTAAAAAAAATATTCATCAGGTTCTAAAGAAGACACTTGGCAGATTTTTTCCCCGCAATCCTAATGACTGTAAGAATACACATTACACAGTTAGTTGGAACTGGCAAGTCATACATCACAATTATGCATCACACTGCAATAGTTACTAAAAGTCTGTTTTCCTGCACTTAGCATCTGCAAAATCTTTAACTAACTCATCAAACTGTGTCATCATGAGGACACTTCTCTCGACAGCAAGTAGGCACAGAACACTTAAGCCTAGTACACACAAGTTGATTTCAGTTTCAATAAAACCGTCTGACATTTAACCCATGTGTCTGGCAGCCAGTCTGACGGAAGCTGGCTGGCTTCTTTTGGATGAGCATGCTGGAAAACCAGCAGCCAACTGACTCCTGATCAGCGCTCTCAGCCAATGCCTGAGTGGGGTGACTGGAGTGTTCTGGCCGGAGGGGCTGCCCCCCCTGTCAGAACATAATAGCACAGCAGAGGAGATTGTTGTACTAACATCTGATTGTTAGTACAGCAGTTCTGACCTGAGCTGGGTTGATAGAAAAAAAAAAAAAACTAGTAGTGTGTACCTGGCTTTAGTCTTTCATGGGTCATTGTGCTTTCCAGAAAATTCTTAATCAAAGCCAATTTTCTGAACGACCTTTCTCCTGACCATCAAACACAAATATACTCTAAGAGCTAAATTAACACCTGGGATAGTATCAGCAAACCCTTCATCATGTAATAAAACTGATGGAGTGAAACATGATTGGAGCATGGCAAAGGTTGAAAACTGGAAAATGTCATCAACGAATGCACTGCTGAAGTCTCAAAATAAGTAAATAAGTTAAAACATTTTCACAAAGGAAGTCTGGGGCCCCCTCTGGAAGGCCCCTCTTTTTGCCCCTCTTATAAATCTGGCACTGACATTATAAACAGGATTTTACGGGCTACAGTAAAAAATTGCATAACAATGGAAGCGCTTGAAAATGGGCATCTAAATCGCTTGAGAACGTGCCTTAATGCACATAAAAACACAGTGTGAACCTAGTCCTAATGCAGCATAGACCTCCATCTGAAATCTTACAAGCCTTAGAGACATTAAAGAAAATAAATAACATCTCAAGATGTGAATAACAAGAAATGCTCATGGGACATCAAATATGGCAGCTCCATAAAACAATTTTCTGGCCCTCATTAAACCAGCACACAAAAAGGTTATGCTAACACTCTGACACCCAACACAGACCCCTGATGCTCGTCTTTGAAATGTAGTCCATGACTTTAGTACAACCCATTTAGCTGTTTGCCAAAAATATTTATTTTTCTTTATCTTACTTTTTCCTCACTTAGGTTCAGCCAGTGCATTGGCATACTGTAGGTATGAAGACCTAGATATTAGTTATGAAGTAACTATATTCTGGGTGCTAAAAGTGTACCAGGGTCATTTGTTGCTATTAGATTTATCTTCTGGTGTGTGATTCTCCCCAATGGCAGATGTTTCATGTCTTTCATTCAACTATCCCTAGTAATAGAATCCAGAGCTGTATCCTGGCCTAGGCCAACAAGGCCCAGGCCTAGGGCAGCACGTTGCAGGGGGGCAGCACGGAAAGAGTCCCCGCCGGCTTGCGCAATTAATGTAGCACTGTTAGTGTATCGCCAGTCCGCGCGCACATTCCGCAACTGTAGGGGGGGGATTCTAATTTTGACTGTCCTATCATCCTGGACCACAAACCTTCCTCACTGTGCTACATATTTTCTGCTGTACCATTGGCATGGTTATATCTTTTTAGTCTTTTCCATAAAATTATCAGAATTTTGTGCCTAAAGTAGAACTATAGGAACACTTTTTTTTTTTCATTTTGGATAAAGGGTAAGGGAAGGGCAGGTCTTTAACAGCAAGGGGTGTGCCCTTGACAGGAAGGGGTAGGTCATATTTAAATTAGGGGTGCACGAGTTTAGTCAGGCCTAAGGCAGCACAAAACCTAAATACATCACTGATAGAATCCTGACTGTGCCTCCTTTCCTTACTGTTCTTCCTTCTCTGTTTCACGTTGGTTTTTGAAATCTCTTTGTATGACCATGTGTAAAACACCAACATATTTCTAACCATTTAGATAAAAACAATGGTTGCACTACCGCAGAGTTAAACACCTCGTTATTTCATGTCTCTGAGTTCTCTGGCAGTAGGTTGCTTATTTGTGTCCATGATAGTTCCTGTTCTTTTCATGCTTTGGGGTTTATATGTATGTTTTTCATTTTAATGACATTTTTTTTGGAAAGTTTATTATTTTTAAATATTTTTTGTGGACATAATTTCCTTATCTTTCTCCTCCATTGGCTCTTCTGATACTGTTTTTAAATATATATGTGAAAAAGACCATTCCTAATGTAACTTTTACTTTATCAAAGTGTGTTAACACATCTTGTTAACCTTGTTTCTGTTTATAGTTTGTAATTATATATTTACATGTGGGCAGCCATAATGGCTGTGCCTTGCTGTTCTTCTTATCTTATTGGACCTCCCACAGACAATGACAGAAAACAATAGATTATTTGTTGTATCGATAGACATGGCACACCCATAATGCTCCAGGCAACCGAAAAACATGGGATCTTAAGCCAGCCATATGCTATTAGAATTGAATTCACAAATCTTTATTTTAAGAACATTCCTTCAATTTTCTAATCTTATTGCGGTCAAATCAATGTTTGATTTAGACCGCGGTATTTAGAAAACTCGAAGGGGCAGGATGGAAAAATGTTCTCAAGCAAACAAATTTCTGACAGTGAGCACAGGTTTACATTGCTGCGGGTTATACATCGTGGGAGTTTGACAGACATCTGTGCAGGTTCCTGGACAGATGTCTATTGAAATCACACCCGAAGTTGCCAAAAGTAGTGCAGGAACTAGTCGGCATCGCACCAATTCGGACATGTCTATCGCATGCAAAAATCAGACTAATGTGAACCTAGGCTTAATGTAATTTTTGTATAGGAATGTCTATTCAAGTATTGTAGCAAAATCAAATGTAATGTGGATGTGTTATTTTTATTTGTAGTGTAATTTTTTAGAATAGGTCCATTGAGGATGCTTTACTCTATGGTATGCAAATGTAGCACCCTGGTGTTTAGGCTGGGTTGCTCCTAAATTTACCTGCCAGGTGTAGTTACCTGGGCTCATTGTTAGGGAAATATTGAGTCTGGAATTGCTGTACTTCTCTCTTCTGCCACTGGGTGGCCGGGTACCTGGTGACATTAGATAAGAGAAGGGCAAAGCAAGGACAGATTAAGGGCCAGATTCAGGTAGATCAGAGCATCTTTGCTCTGGAGTAACGCTTCTCAATTACGTTACTCTGCCGAAATTTTAGGAGCAAGTGCTGTTATTCATGAAGCACTTGCTCCTAAAGTTGCGGCAGCGCATCGCAAATGAGCCGGCGGAATTCAAATTGGGCGGGTACGGGGCGTGTAGTATTCAAACTAAGCGCGATCCCGCGGCGAACATACTGCGCATGCTTCGAGTGTCAATGCATCCCAGTGTGCATGCTCCAAATTCTGTTAGTGAACGTCAATGACGTCACATCCCCATTCATGAATGTTTTACGCAAGCGACGCGATTTGTTTTTTTTCCGACGCGATGACGACGCCTATACTTAACATAGGATACTCCACTAGGGGGCTGCTTTATCTATACGCCGCGTATCGCTTCCGGAAACGTCGTAAAGTCACTGCGTCGTGCCCGAAAAAGATCGTGAATTGCCGATTCCCGCTCATTAACATATTTTTTGAGCATAAATCGCCATTTTTAAGTTGAAGTAACGATGCGATGGCGAAATTCAATTGCGCCGATCGCACCGGAACTCCAACCCGGCGTTTCTTGTTTTCTGGTTACAGAAAACAAAAACGCCGGCTCAAAGTGACAGTTAGGCTGGAGTATCACTGATACTCCAGCCTAACTCTACCTGAATCTGGCCCTAAGAGTATATGGGGTATCTCAGCTAATGGGCAGGGGTTTTCTTAAATCCCTTGGCCTGCTGGGAGAACCTATATATTTGGGTGGAGTCAGGTGATCAGTGTTCTGTGCCACATGGATGGCTGTCTGGGACCATAGTGAGTAGCTGAAGTAAGTACCGGAGCAGTATTCTCACCAACCAGGGACGGTGAAGAATTGGGAAACTTCAGCAGGTGTCAAGCCAGGGACCCAGCCAGTGGAGGGGATGTTGCAGAGCAGCCTTATGTGTCAAGCCAGACTTTGCCGTTGTACGTGTTGTACGTGACCGCGTTCTTGGTGATCGGAATTTCCGACAACAATTGTGCGACTGTGTGTAGGCAAAACAAGTTTAAGCCAACATCCTTTGAAAAAAAATCCATAAGTGTTGTATTCTGCATTATGTGCCAACCAAAGCAAGAGTAATACAAAAGGAAATTACGTTAGAGTTTATGTTATTGTCCAATTTGTTCATTTGTGGTGTAGCAAATAGTGCATCTATTTTGCATTGTGTTTAAAGAAATGTAATATATAAAAGGTGAAATGGTGTCCTTTTCATACAAGGACATTTTTCGGGAGCCCATTTTGATTAAACAAAATGTGATTTACAAAAATGAAAACCTGGCAAAAGAGAAAATGGGGGCTGCCACTGGCGACCTCCTTCTGAAATTGCTATTGCTGCCTGACTGTTCTTCTGACCACTTTTTAAACCCTTGACCTGGAACAAGTATGTTGATAAGGAAAGCCAGGAAAAAGTCAGAGGTCCTTATTGCCATATTTGAGGTTGATTTACTAAAAGCAAACAGACTGTGCACTTAACAAGTGTAGTCAATCCAAAGCTCAGTGAATGGGGTTAAGCTCTGCTGACTTCCATCATCTAATCATGTGCAAGCAAAAATGCTGTTTTTTTTACTTTCCTTGCATGTGATTGGGTATTCTTTGCAAAATGAAGCTTTACCTAAATTACTAAGCTGTGGAGAAACCTCATTTGCAAAGTGCACAGTCTATTGGCCATTAGTAAATCCACCCCTTTGTTTTAGGTCAAACTCAATTTCATTTCGGGCCAGAGCAGATGTATTGTTGCCCTGAAAGGGCTGACTGGCTGTATCTGGGGTGCGCTATGCACAGAGTGCAGGGTTCAGAAGTGTCTTATGTACATAGTGTAGAGTTTAGGACTATGCTATGCACAGGGTGCAAAGTTCAGGAGTGCATTATGTACAGAGTGTGGAATTTAGGGGTGCACTATGTACAGAGTGCAGGGTTCAGGAAACTGTATGTACCGAGTGCAGAGTTCAAGGGTGTGCAGTGTACAGAGTGCAGAGTTTAGGGGTGAGCTATGCACAGTGTGCAACCCCAAACCCCCCACCAAAGCTTTCCCTCATCTCTCCTACCTGGCCTGACTCTAGTACCTCCTTGTGTAGGCAGTTCTACCTCGCCTTGCAGGGAGTTCGTTCTTTTGCTCAGATTCTGGAGATCTGTCCCGCTGTGCCCCACCATAAGTGTGTGCAGGGATCTGTTAGATCCAGGAGCCACTGAGTGCAAAGCTGTCCATGGTAAACACAGAATTGTGTTTCGACAAGTGCCTATGACAGGTGCAGTAGCTTATTTTAACCCCCACAGTACTAGAATATCACTGCTGTGAGGGTATGAGGGAGGCAGAAGACAGAAGATTTCAACTAAGGCTAGGTTAAAACCTATGCAATTGGTGCAGGTTGCGTTTGTGCCGACACAGCAGACCATTCATTTATTTAGACTGCTGTACCTGTGGAAAATGCAGGGAAAAGATTTATGCTCCTTTTTTAAATTACAGCTGCAGGGGAATTGTATGGAATTGCACCAATGCGTTTTTTCCCCCCCGGAAAACACACTGCATTTTCAGATGTGTGGGGGTATCATTAACAATTAATGGCAGCCCCTTGTGTCTGCCAAATAGCAGCATGGTTTACCTGTGGTTTTTAAGATGCGGATTTCAAACATTCCCACACCCGCATATATGTGAACCTAAGAGAGCAGCAACCATAACACTCATTCAGGCAGAGTTTACACTTCACATCTTCGGAGCGGCTCTGGTTCGAATCGAATTGCACAGGTGTCCTGTACGTCTTCTGGGCTGTTTTGAGGTCCGAATTTAACTGAAACTTTGGACTGAAATCGGACCTGAAATGGTGAACAGGGAAGCATCAGACCCCTGCTGTGAGCCACTCTGTGCTGCAGTGTGAACCCAACCTTAAAGCGGAGGTTCACCCTAAAACAGTTTTCTAAAATTACATGTTAGAAGCTGAATGTCTGTGCGCAGGCGCCGTATAGCGCCGTATAGAGCCGACTCGCCGTTCGGCTTCTTTCGGCAACTCGAGATGCTCCTTCTTCGACGGGGGGTAGTTTTTGTCATCACGTCAATCACTTTACCTGCTGCAAAGGACGCCCACTACCCGGAAGTCGGGGGGGGGGGGGAAATAGCTATACGAGGTATGTACAGCAAAAAAAAAAAAATATGCATACTGTCAGTGTTGCAAGTGAGCACCATGTAATGTTAGAAAAATATTTTAGGGTGAACCTCCGCTTTAATGAAAATTAAATCCTTTGTAATGAATAATAAAAAAAAGTGCTTTAAATAGTAAAAAATACAATAATAATTGTGTGTCATGACCTAATTTTAATGCTTGTTTTAAATATTAAAAGATAAGCACTTTTTTAAGTCTGTAAAAGGCACGTGATTCACACCTGCACTGTGGTGCCGATCACTTGCGAAGTCTGTGCAATGTGAGTTCAGTCACACAGTTGTATGGCTAAACTCACATTGGATTTGCAGGAAAATAGTGCACCCATGCGATCTGATTCTTGTGCGAGTTAAACGTTTGCACAGGGGGGGGTCATTCACATTGTATTGACACCCGCAGTGGTTCGCAGAAGGCAGTGTAAACTGCCTGCAAGAGAGATGCGATCCTGGGACCGCCACTGGAATCTAACTGGTTCCCGCATTGCATATGTGTGAACCTAGGCTTATGCCGCGTACGCGCAATCGGTTAAACTGATGAGAACGGTCTGATGGACCGTTTTCATCAGTCCAAACCGATCGTGTGTGGGCGCCATCGGTTATTTAACCATCGATTAAAAAAAGGGAACTTGTTTTAAATTTAACCGATGGATACCTAATGCTGCGTACACACGATTGGTCCATCCGATGAGAACGGTCAACCGATGAAGCTGACTGATGGGTTTTTTCTATTGGTTAGGTATCCATCGGTTACATTTAAAACAAGTTCCCTTTTTTTTTAACCGATGGTTACATAACCGATGGCGCCCACACGCGATCGGTTTGGACCGATGAAAACGGTCCATCAGACTGTTCTCATCGGTTTAACCGATCGTGTGTATGCGACATAACCGATAGAAAAAAAACGATCGTTAGTAGGCACGACCATCTGTTAAAAATCCACGCATGCTAAGAATCAAGTCGACGCATGCTTGAAGGCATTGAACTTAATTTTTTTCAGCATGTCGTTGTGTTTTACGTCACCGCGTTCTGACACAATCGTTTTTTAACCGATGGTGTGTAGGCGCGATGGACCATCAGTCAGCTTCATCGGTTAACCGATGAAAACGGTCCATCAGACCTTTCTCATCGGATGAACTGATCGTGTGTACGCGGCATTAAGGTACTTAGATGGGGCAATGGTCACGTCTCTGATACCTTTGGATGACTGATATCAGGAAAACTAGTAATTGACCACATTGGATATTTTTAATTGATAAAACCCCCAGATTTAGGTAATTACAGTGTGCATGTTTATATGAGTACTTGTTTCGATAAATCTACTTCATGTTAGCATTTTTTTTCCCCATAACTGCCCATAAATGTCTATAGCAAGCAAAAAAAAACAAAAAATGTAATCAAATATTACATAAAATAGGGTATGCATAGGTATACTGTATTTCAAAGTGTCTCAACTCCAGTCCTCAAGTACCCCCAACAGGTCATGTTTTCAGGATTTCCCTCAGATGAAAAGACTGTAGTAATTACTAAGGCAGTGAAACTGATCAAATAACCTGAGCAAAATAATGGAAAGCCTGAAAACATGACCTGTTGGCACGCCTTGAGGACTGGCGTTTAGAAACATTTCTGTATTTTATACAAATGCTTATAGTATACATTTAAAGACTGAAAATGGAAAAATGCAAACATGAACACAATTAATTACATTGCCTAATAATAATATTTTATTTATATGCCATGCATAAACTAAATCTAATTTGTAAAAAGTACTTTGCAATTGCATTCATCAAAGTTCCGTAAACACGCTAATACTCTTACCTTATGTTAAAGCTGTACATGCCATAGATTATTTTTTCTGGCACCTCTGTCAGCCCACCTAGATCTTCAAGCCTAATGAAAAGGAAAGAAAGCTTGGACTTGCTTCTATGGTTACATAAAGCAACAAGACTGGAGCTGCTCCCTTTTTTTGATTAACCAGTTCAGATTGAGAAACCAGGCAACTGTCACTTGCTGTAGTTACACTCTCCACCCTGAGATCTTTTTTTACAAACAGAAAACTCTTACAGGGCTCTTTATGTCTAACCACTTCTAGGTCATGGCATTTGTCCCATGTATTCTGTGTGTGGAGGAAGCTCTGGGTTGTTTACAGTGTTAAGTAGCCCAAAGACATACATTAAGTCATTATCAAAAAAGAAAATGCATCTCTATTGCTACTGTTCTGCCATGGTGAACTTGTGGGCAGCAGGATCTTCTTGTGCCACTAATGTCTATGGCAATTCGTTTAACTAGTTAAGGACCGGAAGGATTTGCCCCCTTAATGACCAGGCCATACGACACTGCGTCGCTTTAACTGAAAATTGCACGGTCGTGCGCCGCTGTACATAGACGAAATTTACGCCCCTTTTTTTATCACAAATAGAGCTTTCTTTTTGTCGTATTTGATCACCTATGCATTTTTTTTTTGTGCTATAAACAAAAAAGTCTGACAATTTTGAAAAAAACAAACAATATTTTTAACTTTTTTGCTATAATAAATATCCCCCCCAAAAAATGGAAAAAAAAATGTCCTTATCAGTTTAAGCCAATATGAATTATTCTACATATTTTTGGTAAAAAAATTGCAATAAGAGTCTATTGATTGGTTTGCGCAAAAAGTTATAGGGCCAGATTCAGAAAGACTTACGACGGCTTATCTCCAGATACGCCGTCGTAAGTCCGTATGAGCGCCGTCGTATCTCGGCGCCTGATTCAAAGAATCAGATACGCCGGGATATAGTTAAGATACGAGCGGCGTAAGTCACTTACGATCACTGGGAACATATTTAGTTTCATATTTACGCTGGCCGCTAGGTGTCGCTTCCGTCGATTTACTCGTCGAAAATGTAAATTAGGTAGATACGCCGATTCACGAACGTAGTTGCGGCCAGCGTATCTATTTGCGTCGTTTACGTAAGGCATCGGACCAGCGTAAAGTTACCCCTGCTATATGAGGCGCAGGCAATGTTAAGTATGGACGTCGGAACAGCGTCGTATTGTACGTCGTTTACGTCGTTTGCGTAAGCCGATTCAGAATGGGGCTGGGCGTAAGTTATGTTCACGTCGATTTCAATGACTATTTGCGACGTGATTTTGAGCATGCGCACTGGGATTCGTCCTGGGCCGGCGCATGCGCAGTTTGTTCGGCACGTTAATAACGTGGGGTCACTATACATTTACATACAACACGCCCACCATCCACCTACTTTGAATTACGCGCGGTTACGCTTGCCCATTTACGCTACGCCGCCGCAACTTACGGAGCAAGTGCTTTGTGAATAGGATAAGCTACGCCCGCACAAAGATATGCGGCTCTACCTGAATGTGGCCCATAGTGTCTACAAAATAAGGGATATATTTATGACATTTTTATTATAATTTTTTAAACACAAATAGAGCTTTCTTTTGGTGGTAGTTAACCACTAGCCAACCAGCTGCCGTCGTTTTGCGTTGACAGGTGGGCTCTCCTGCGCAAATCGCCGTAGTTGTACATCGGCTCGTGCAGGAGCGTGCCCACGGTTCAAGCGGATTCGATGTCCGCCGGCGACCCGTGATCACCTAGTACAGAGGCAGAATGGGGATCTGCCTTTGTAAACAAGGCGGATCCCCATTCTGACAGGAGGCATGATAGAGATCTACTGTTCCCAGTGATCGGGAACAGTGATCTCTGTCATGTCCCTGTCAGCCCATCCCCCCTACAGTTAGAACACACCCAGGGAACACAGATGACCCCTTGATAGCCCCATACTATTAACCCCTTCCCTGCCAGTGTAATTTTTACATTGATCACTGTATTTTTATAGCACTGATCAATGTAATAATGTCACTGGTACCAAAAAGTGTCATTTGGGGTCAGATTTGTCCGCCGCAATGCCTCAGTCCTGCTAAAAAACTGCCATTACCAGTAAATACAATTTAAAAAATAAATAAAGTCCATAAATCTATCCCATAGTTTGTAGACACGATAAGTTTTGCGCAAACCTATCAATGTATGGCTACTACGATTTTTTTTATCAAAAATATGCAACTGCAGAGGTGAAAGCTCTATTTGTGGGGAAAAAGGGATGCCAATTTTGTTTGGGTATAGCGTCGCTTATTACCGGCTTTGTTTACATCACGTGATCAGCGGGCAGGAATAGGTTAACAACAAAAGAGTCATCAGATGTTAGCGGGGATCCCCACTGACAGACAAATGTAAAAAAAAATAGCTGGCAATAAAAAACTGAGAAAAAAAACCCCCAATTCATGCCAGGCCCTTTGTGTCCAGTATGAATTTTGAGGGGAACCCCATGCTAAAAATAAAAATGGCGTGGTGTCGTCCCCAAAAATCTATACCAGGCCCTTATTCAAGCATGCAGCCCAGGTCAGGAAAGGGAGGGGATGAGCAAGTGCCCCTCCCTCCTTAACCATACCAGGCCACACGCCCTCAACATGTGGGGGGGGGGGAGCTTTGGGGCAGGGGGGCTCTGCACCCTCTTTTCAAAGCACCTTGTCCTCATGTCGATGGGAACGAGGGCCTCTTCCCCTCAACCTTGGCTGGTGGTTGTGGGGGTCTGTGGGTGGGGGGCTTAACGGAATCTGTTAGCCCCTTTAACAAGGGGGCCCCCAGATCCTGCCCCCCCATGTGAATGAGTTTGGGAATGAGTATGGGAAAGAAAGCTCTATTTGTGTGAACAAAATTATAACAATGTTGTTTGGGTACAGTGTTGCATGAGTAATTGTCATTCAAAGTGTGTGAGTACTGAAAGCTGAAAATTGGTCTGGGCATGAAGAGAGTGCAAGTGCCCTGTATTAAAGTGGTTAAAAAACAAAAAACAATACCCCACACCCCATGTAGATCCATCATCAATCATGATGCTCATCGACCTGAAAGAAAACCCCCCCCAAAAAAACGCCCACTCCTGCTGAAAGCTCCTGATTTCTGCCGTCTCTGTCGTCTGACAGTTCTGAAATTACTAAAGGGCGAGGATCAACCGCTGAAGTCACCAGGTGGCCCTACCCTTGTGATGTCGTCGGCCCAGCATTCCCCTGGCCAACGATAGCACAAGGGTGTGGCGGTCACCCCGTGATGTCACCAGGCATGGATTTTGAGGGGGGGACTCACGCCATTTTTTTTATATTTTGGCGTTGGGTTTCCCTCAAAATCAATACCAGACTCAAAGGACCGATTCTTTCCCGATTTTTTTATTGCAATTCTTTTAACCCTGCTGACAGCTGATGACTCATTTGTTGTTAAGGACACAGTGGTCAGCTTACTGACCTGCTCCTAACCAGCAGCTATTCACAAATTGTTAAAGAGAAAAAAAATGCAAAAGCGACTTGTGTCAATTTATACCTGTCTAATTCCAATCTGATTCGGTTTGTTTAAAAAATGGAAGGGGATTTTCATCTAGGCAGATCGGATAAGAGGCCAGTCGGATTTAAAAGGACAGCTGCATCCTTTTAACCCCCTTAGCGGTAAACCCGAGCGTGACTCGGGGTGGATTTTCAATGCAAAAATCGGTAACCCCGAGTCACGCTCGGGGTGGATGTGCAGAGTGTGCAGCGCGTGCTGGCTTACCTTTTTCCAGGCAGGGTACTGTACTTACCTTGTCCCTGGATCCAGCGATGCATCCGCGCTGTGTGAGCGAGTGGCGTCCTCCATTCGATTCACACAGTGCCCGCGCGCCGCTGATCTCCGTTCCCTGCGACGTTACAACACATGGGGGCGGAGACACCGGCAGCAAATTCAAAAATGTAAACAAACACATTACATACAGTATATTGTAATCTTATAGATTACAGTACTGTATGTAAAAAATACACACACCCCTTGTCCCTAGTGGTCTGCCCTGTGCCCTGCATGTACTTTTATATAGCTAGAAAACAGCGATAATAAATTATAATCACTTGCAGAATTGAGCGATAGCGATTTGTGGGGAAATCCGTCATAAAAAAATAAAAGTAATGACAGCGACAATTCTGCAACTGAGCAAATTTCAGTGATTTTGATTTGATTACATTATTGAATAATTTTTATTATAATTACATTATCATTTGTTATAATTATTTATAGTTATTTATTATATTATAATTTTATAATTTTGTGTTTCAAACTTTATCATACCCGGGATGTCTACTAGACTCTGGTTTGGACAGATTTACAAGCCTACAGTATAAAATGCCAAATTTTCATGCAAAATACTTTTACCGCTTTTGGTACGTAATTCCAGACAGAATCATACCGCCAGGGAGGTTAAACCCAACTGTTCCTTGAGCTCTGATTTCCAGGGGATCAGAAAACAGACCCTCTGCAGATTTAAACTGAGCCTGCCCTGAGTGAAAGAGGCCTAACAGCTTACCATTACCAAAAGGGTAACATTTGAAATTTGAATGTTTGGTAGGGGTGGTAAATAACTAAATTATTCAGCTGGGTCTGGGAAAAGACATAGGGCCAGATTCAGAAAGGTTTACGCCGGCGTATCTCGAGATACGCAGACGTAAGTACAAATGTGCGCCGTCGCATCTTTGGGCCGATTCACAAAGCAAGATACGTCGAAAAACATGGCTTCAGTCGTCTGACGTAACTTGCCTACGCCGGCGTATCGTGGGCGCATAGTTACGCTGGACGCATTCGACATTCCCATTAAAAATATGCAAATGAGCAAGATACGCCGATTCACGAAAGTACGTACGCCTGACGCAGTAATTTACACCGTTTACCTAAGGCGTTTTTACGAGGTAAATATAAACCACTAAAAAGATGGCACAGCCCATGTTAAGGTATGGACGTCGGAACAGCCGTCGAATTTTACGTTGTTTATGTAAGTCGTACCTGAATGGGGCTGTGCGTAAGTTACGTTCGACGTGTATCTTAGGCATTCTATTCAACGTGATTCTGAGCATTCGCACTGGGATAGTCCACGAACGGTGCATGCGCCGTTTGTTCGGCACCTCATTTATATGGTGTCACGGTTCATTAACATGTATCACGCCCACCTTCCACCTACTTTGAATTAGGCGGGCTTACGCTGGCCCATCTACGCTACTCTGCCGTAACTTAGGGAGCAAGTGCTTTGTGAATACAGCACTTGCCTCTCTAAGTTGCGGCGGCGTAGTGTATATTCTATACGCTACGCCCGCCTAATGATACGCCGTCCTACCTGAACCTGGCCCATATTGTCTAATCTGTTATACACACTGTAGATACCGCAGCCTCCTTCTACAAATTCAAGCACCTATGGGTTTGGAAAACCACATGCAATATATCACAATAATTCTGAAAAACTCAATTTTAAGGCAAATAAGCTGCTACCATAAAATCCAGCCACTGACAGGTGAATCCAAAAATTGTTTTAATCCCTCAATTAATTTCTGATGACGACGAAACATGTCAGAGTGAGGCTACACAACTACCAATATTGATGTGAACCTATCATTCGGGGAGACTGTGGAATTGTGCAAGTTACGTTGCAGTAAACGGCAGTGCTGCTGCGCTTCCTGCTGACTGGGAAAGATTTATGTCATATGCCAGTTTTTTGTTTAAAATTGTAAGTGCATGTCATATAAAAAAGGGAGAACATTAAATAAAGTTTGTACAATATTACGCTATGGTCACCAGTCATCTGTATGCTTCTCATCTGGCGCCGGCCGATCATTTCTCAGGGTCCCCGATGGCAACGGAGAGCCCGGAGAAGCACCGAAAGGCGGAGGGAGGGGGGGCGTCCCCTTCTGTCATCTATAAGAATAATCAAGCGGTGGAACTGTGGCTATGATTGTTCTTATGGTGCACAGAATTGCCAGAAGAAAATAGTGATATCTGAATGATGCCTGTAGCTGCAGGCATCATTCAGATATCCCTACTGAGTGGGGATATCTGAATCACATTTAAAAGAAATCTGCAGTGAATATCATAAACGAGTGCCGAGCTCGTCTCCTGCCGTCAGATAGTGACTGTGCTCCAATCCCGACACGTATCGTCACGTCACGCTGCCCCCTGATGAAGTCACGTGACGGTACGCATCGGGATTGGAGACGAGCTCGGCGCTCTTGGATGATATTCACCGCAGATTTCTTTTAAATGTGAGTTTACCAGTTTTTTGTTCTATTAATAAATGTGCTGTTATGCTATGAACACTCTCTGTTTCTCTGCAAATGATATCATTCAGCAACGTAAAGGAAATTATCTGAGTACTACAACCACCTCCCTCAGCCACGTTAGTGATCTTCCATGCTAGTTGTCTAAGGCCGCGTACACAAGAAGGGGACATGTCCGCTGAAACTGGTCCGCTGAATATCCCAGAAGACATGTCCGATGTCCACGGACCGTTTTCATCGGACATGTCTCCTCGTGTGTACAGGGCCTAACAGCAGTGAGGTAAGTAGCTTGCAAACACAGAGGTGTTCACACTGAAGCAATCCATTTTCAGAACCCTTTGGTGGTGGGATTACCACCTACAGACTGTATCATCAAGAGTTTACTATCTTCCTATTTTTGATTTTTTTGTATATATCTCAAGCCCCGTACACACGGCCGAGGTTCTCGGCAGAAACCAGCGAGAACCCACAAGTCGCATTCTGCCGAGAACCTCGGCCGTGTGTACGCTCTCGGCGAGCCCCGCCCGTCGGGAAACCCGTCGAGCAAATAGAGAACAGGTTCTCTATTTGCTCGACGGCCCGTCGGGATGAATGGCTGGTTGCCTTTCCAGACTGGCGGGTCGCCGAATCTGACGGCCGGTTTCTCTGCCGTGTGTACGCGGCATCAGTTATATTTTCTTTGGATAGTTACTTGGACTTTACATTTTGGATTGTGATTATTTCACATTTATGTTTTGTATCTATGATGTACCACACCACTTTGTGGAAAGTTTGATGAGTTAGTATATGCTGATCACTCGTTTATTACCATTATACTGTTTTTTTATACTTTTCTACTTAATTGTGTGTTCACTAGCCACATTTCCCCTCCTCCCCTTTGTGTTACACAGCACAGACATCACCATTTACACATATCAAATTACTGTGATCAATTCTCATGGGGCAAACAGCCTTTCCTAACAAGGAAAATAATTCTTAAAATTTGAAACCAGAATAAAGCACTATTTGAAGCTGAAGTAGTATTAACTGCGGTTGTTGTAAAGTTACACAAGTTCTCTACATTATGTGCCCTCTGCTGGTAAGAACTGGGACTTCATAGTATGGAGAAACTCCAGTGGCCTGCATAGAACCCTGGTTTTAGATTGAGGAGCAGGTTTTCTCATCCAACATCAGTACCTGACCTCAAACGCATTTAGGTGCATTAGATTGTTAGTGGGTGGGCAAGGTTGAGGTAAGAGTTAAATGTATCTGCTTCAGTTCCCAGGTTGGGTTTGGTGCTTTTGACAACTTATGGGGCAAGACATGCTGTGAATCATGTAGTGTAGGACTGCTGAATCTTATGGGACCTTATTATTTTAATTGTTCATGTTGGAGTGAATTATGAAGCACTTCCGTAAAGTTACATCATGTTCTGAAGTTATTCAAAGGAGCGCATGTTGGTTTTGGCGAATCAAAAGAACATGGGTCTGTAAGGCACATGAGGGGTATGAAGGAATGTTACTGCAAATGTTTACCTTGGCAAGACAGGGCGGAGGAATGAAGTTGCTATGAGTAACCAGGGACTCGTTTAGGACACAAAACAACCAGTCATTAGATGTGGTACCTGGTAAGGTAAAGGTGACAGGTCCTCCAGTAGAGAGGTGGTCAATGTTTTGGCTCCCTCCATAGCAGTCAATTTCCAGTAGCAACCAGAATTGAACCCACGTTACAGAGATCTATGGCCTGGTCACAAGGTACGCGATAGAAGGAGTTAAAAAGTGCATGTTTCTGTTACTGGGAGCGAGATAATTGAGGTGCTCTGGACTGGTGGAAAGGGCGCTTGCTCGGCAGCGTCAGTCTTAATGCAACATACATCAAGTCACAATATGTAGCGACATGGGACAATAGTTTATCCAGATTAATTCTGCACTTTTACTGCACAAAGTGTTATGGCTCATCTCATCTCGAAGTAGGGGGACTGCTTTAATGTTGGACTTTCACATAACTGCAGTCCCCGTCTGGTCCAGGGCATTGATAAGCGCACTCCGCGACAAAAGTTTTCCCACGTGCGGAAAGAGTAGACCCCGCCCACACACTTGTTTGCCTAATATTTACAAATTCTCAAAGATGCACTACAGAATCTTGTGGAAAGCCTTCCAAGAGGAGTGAAGGATGTTATAGTTGCAAAGGGGGTTTCACAACTCCATATTAATGGTCATGATTTTAGAATGAGATATTCAACTTACTCTTATAAGTGTAATGGTAAGGTGTCTACAAACTTTTGGCCATATGCATAGTTGCCAACATTTAAGTTATAGTTGCCAAATAAAGCTCCAAGGACACTTTTTTGATGTGCAATCAGCAAACCATTGTAAAATGTACTTTATGTGAGGGACATTCACTTATGTATGAAGGGTGTGACAGTACGTGCAGCAAAGCAGTGCTTTTGTAGGCAGGTGCAGTCTACTTTCTCCACTGCAGGTGACGCTCAACTGCAGCGGCATTGCAGAGGGAGAGGAAGTCAAGCTGAACATGGTTCCTCTATGGCAGGTGCACCCAACCAGTGGCCCGAGGGCCACATGTGGCCCGTGGAGCCCTCTGATGTGGCCCACAACCTCCTGCTCTGGGATGGAATAAAATAAAATAGAATACTGTTATTACATTTTTTTTTTCATTACTAAAATTACAGTGTGTGTATATATGGGCATATCTGTTCTGCAGTGGTTACTGGGCTGCTTTCAAACTGATCCGCAGGTACACAGAAGTGCACCTTTAGGTTACCTGAGACTTCTATTACCTGCAAGTTTGGTGTGCTGAGAGTAGAGTGGGCTCTATCCTCTTATTGTGGTTCATGACCGGTTACCAAGTCGCTTACGTGGCCCTTGCTCTTCAAACAGTTGGGCACCCCTGAGTCATTGGGGAAGCTATCCGATTGGATGCTGCCACCTCACGTAAAAATTGTTGGCTGACGTCACATCACGTTGGATATGTTTGAAAAAGGTCTATTTAAGACCCTGGCTCCCAGGCTTGGCACGCATTTCACTGTGTGGCTAGTGTAGGGGCAGGTAACCTGTCTGTCAGGAACAGTGATTAGCAGTAATTAGAGGTTCCAGATGGGTAGGGAAAGGATAGGAACACAACATCCATCCTGGAGACCTCCCCATTTGGACATTGACTGGCCAAGGCATATTCCGCCCTTCAAGACAAATGCTGTCGGCACATCCCAGACTTGCTCTACTACACATCACGGGTGCATTCTGTGAGTTTTCCCAGTCGGTTGCTTTCCCGCTGGACTTGCTGTAAATTGCTAAACTTTGTTTTGTTTTCTGCAACTGGACTCTGCAAGTTTACAGCCACTGCACCATGCTACACGTCCCCACAAACTGAAAATGACAGTTTGAATATGACACTGGAAATTACAGTTGTAAAAATTGTATCATCTGCAGCGGTCCTGAGGATACCAATTTCTGTAGTGACGAATTGATATACTGTATCATGAAATTCAGTTTCAATACATTTTTGTTGAGAATTTATACTGTATTTTTGGCAATGTAATTTATCATAACACTACTGATGAATTGAAACGTACATGGCAGCCATGATGAGATAAAAACATTCGATCTTTGTTTTTCCTTGCAGTAAGTACAGTTTAGTTGAGTAAAAGCAGCATCAACCACTCGTCTACTGGGGTAATATTTTCCTTTTTTGCATGTTAAATTAATATTTCTTGCTAGAAATTACTGTAAAAAAAAATTATCCATTTTCTGAAAGCATAGACCCTGGAGAATAAAATGGTGATAGTTGCAATTTTTTATGTTACATGCTATTTACACAGTTATTTATTAGACTCAAATGTCAGCGTGAGACCAATAATTCTTCAGCCATAATTCAGAGATTGCTCTTAACGGTTGACTTGTAAAGGCTTTTAAAGCACCCCTATGGAGAATTTTATTTTTTATAATTCCGTGAGCGTAGATAATTTTAGAACTTGACAAGTTTGCCATCTATTACCTTGAAGCAACCCCATATTATATATTTTACCAGTGTAGCACCCTCTAGTGTGTGCAAGGAGGAGTGTAGGTTATGTTAGAATAGGTAAATTCTAGTTACCTCAGGGCTAAGCATGAGCTGTGGAATCTGGGTCAGGGTTCAGTGAGTCAGGGCTGGATCACTCATTCTGACAGCTACTCTGGTGCCTCCCCCTATTTCTGGGACATTGGAGAATGTTCTATAGCTAGTAAGTGGTTGTTAGGAGGAGCTGCCTGGAATATTTATGAGGCCCTGGCCAATCCCCAGTAGTGGGCTGGCAGGGGGAAAATCTTACCTTAGTCGGTTGAATGTTAGCATTACAGTGCTTAGGAGGCTGTCGGTGACCCTTAGGGGTGCCCCCTAATCTGGGGGGTGTGTGTCCTGCCTTGGGCTGGGGCTCGAGTGCTGGAAGGATCCTACCACAACACATAGGAGGAAGCTCTTCCTGGAGGCATGGGAGCAAGTGTGGACAGTGTGAGTAGAGTAGATCAGCACTGCTGGGGACAAACATGGGGGAAGACAATAACATGTAGCCAGTCTCCCTGAGGACAGCAGCGTGCTTAAGTCTTTATCTTTCCCTGGGAGATCTCCTGAGAGTCAGCAGGGTGGGCTGGTAAAGAGTCAGTCTGAAAGACTGATGTGGGGAGTTAGCCTGGAGGGCTAGTGAAAGGGACAGCTGCAGCCAGGTGGGTTGACAGTGATTGTAGAAGTGTAGATGTTACACCTGCATTTTCACTGCTGTCTCCACTATTACCCTCTGCCCTTTGCTTCCTCTGACCCCCCATACCTAGTTTAAAACCCCCTCCAACTTCATGGCCATCTCTCTTCCCAATAGAGCTACACCATCCCCATTAAGGGGCAACCCAACCTTACTAAAGAGCCGTTAACCGACTGAGAAGTCAGCCCAGTTTGTCAGGAACCCAAACCCCTCTTTTCTACACCAGTTCCCCAGCCACTTGTTCAGTTCCCTATTTCTGAGAAAACTACCTTGAAGGTCTTTCTTCTCAATCTATTCCTTAAGTCCCTGAAATAAAATTTTTAGGACTCTCCACCTTCCTCTCACTTTGTCATTGGTTTTTAACGTGTACCATGACCGCTGGGTCCTCCCCAGCCCCGCCCAATAATCTGTCCATCCGATATGTGCCGAACCCGAGCAGTCAGTAAACAGTGACCACGGTCTTTCTGACAAATTGCCCTCTCTGTCCTTGTAATAATTGAGACCCCCACTACCAGCACTTGTCTAACCTCTTCCCTCTCCTTACTGGAGCCGTCACGCCCCTGGCAGCTAGAGGAGGGCACCTGCTCCAGCAATGCCACCTCTGAGCTGATATCCCCAACATCATGCATGCAACTTGGCATATTTGTTGGGGGTGTACCAACTCAGAACTGGCCTCCCTAACACTCTTCCCTCTACCCCTCCTCCTATCACCCAGCTACCTACCTCTGGCTCCTGTGCCTCCATGTCTCTGACCTCCCCTTCACTGCCCCCCCTGCCAGGACCTGCTGGATAATGTCCAAGCTCCTTTCCAGGTTGCCGATGCATCTCAGTGTTGTCCTCTTGCTGCTCCTGCAGCTTCCCTGGTCTGTCTGTCACACTCCTCCTCTGGTCTGCTTTCCACTTAACCTCTCCTGGTCACACGCCGCCTCTCTCGGTCTTAGTGGGGGGCGTCACAGTCCGTAGCTTTCACACTCCACACATCACGCTTTCTCAGCATTTGCACTTCCGTGCCAAAAAATGTAACAGCACCAACTGATGGTATGCACCAAAAAATTGTATCTGTTGTGGATTGCAACTACAACCATTTTATTCAACAGGGTCTCTGCTTTCAGAAAATATGAGGGACGTTCCAAGTCAAACTGGGACACTTTTGAGTTTAAAAAAAAAAAAAAAGAAAACATTTAGAAGAGTGAAAACAGATTTTCTTTTTTTTTTCTCCCTTCTACATTTATACACTTATTCTAGCATTTAACTAATACCTTGAAAACTTTGACAGATTTTTTTTTTTTTCGGTACGCATGAACCATCCTATGACAGCCTGCTTCACTTTGTCATCAGTGCTGAAATGTTGACCTCCAAGGAACTCTTTTAGGGGTCCAAAGGTCCAGGCTGTTTTTTCTGCAGACACGTATGCACCTCACTCAGAACATGACAGTAATATTCACTGTTGATAGTGTTCACCGTTCCCACAGAAAGATTCATCTCTTGTGCAATTTCACGACAGGTTATGCATCTATTATCCAGGCGTTCCATGCACTGAATGTTCACATGAACGACTGCTGGGGGCTGGGAACCACCACGGCCGGGATCATCACAGACGGAAGTATGACCATCTTTGAAATGTTTGCACCATTAAAACTTCTTATTGCAGCTGACCGTCTCATCACCGCCCTGTGCTTGATGTCTTCTGTAGAAATCCATGGGTTTTATGCCTTTGTTAACAAGAAACTTTCTCACCATACACGGTTCTATGCACGCTCTAACACTGTTGTTTCCCATCTTGATAAACGATCTTTGGACTGGCCCACGACATGTGCACTGTCTATCAGTAATAGGACACACTTGCCACTTACTACTGTGTGTAGTACTGCCAAGCTAGCATCCCTTTTTATACCTGTAAAATGAAAATCCTGGTTTGTCTTCAAGGCCCCTTGTATATACTTGGGGGGATTACAATAATTTTTAGAGAACAATGTCGATTTTAACATGTGTACAAAACAATAAAAACATTGCCAGAGTAGACAAGTCATTAGGTGTAATGAGTATACGCATTATGGTGAGATTTATATGTTGTGATCTGCTTCACTAATATCAGCAATTCTGAAAATGTTATGATCTGGGTTTGTCTACGTTTTGGATTACAGGCTGGTTATGGCTGATCAGCCATACATGTAGGTATCGCTATGTATAGTTTCTTCTGCACCCTTCCTACTGAAGATTTGTTTTAAAAGTAAATGTAGAGACACTGTAATTACCTGTCTATAGAGCTTGGGTTCTCACTGAGCAGCAGTCATTGGTTACTAGGGATGTGAACTCTACTAGTAACACCTGGTGTAAAGGGGAACTCTGATGGGGACACCTGATGTAAGGAGTTGAAATTGAAGGACCACACCACTGCGAAGAGATTCAGATACAACTTTATTCCATTAAAGGGGTGCAATTTAAAATGTAGCCAATGCGTTTCAGGGGTCTAAGTGGCCCCTTCACCAGAGCTTGACTGTCAACAGAGTGAACAAACAAGAAGTGAACGGAGTGAATCCAAAGCACAGGCCTAGTCAGCAGCTTGTTTGGCAGCCACTTTCTTCAACACTCTGATAGGGACACATCATGTACCTGGTTATTCTGATGGGGACACTTGATGTAGGGGAGCACTCTGATGGTGACACTTGATGTAAGGGGGCACTCTGATGGGGACACTTGATGTAAGGGGGGACTTTGATGGAGACACTTGCTGTAAGGAGGCTCTCTAATGGGGCATTCTGTTGCAAGGGGGCACTCTGATGGGGGCATTCTGATGTAAGGGGGCGCTCTGATGGGAACACTTGATGTAAGGGGGTATTCTGATGTAAGGCGGCACTCTGATGGAGATACCTGATGATAACACTTGATGTAAGGGGACACTCTGATGAGGCATTCTGATGTTAGGGGACATTCTGATGGGGAATATGATATAAGGTGGTTCTGTTTTCTTTTACCTTAGGCCTCGTACACACGATCAAATCTGTCCGCTGGACCGTTTCAGCAGACAGATTCAATCGTGTGTACGGCCGAGCCGACGGATTTGGCCACCCGACAGATTTCAAAGCATGCTTTGAAATCTATCGGGTGGGAATCCATCCGCCCGACATGTCTGCTGGTTAGTACACTTACCAGCAGACATGTCGTCCCACACCGCCGCCGCCGAATGGATTCGGCGCATGCGCGGAAGTGTTTTACTTCCTGGTGCGGTGACGTGGCGGCGTCAACATCACCGCCACGTCAGCGCGCTCTCTGCTGGCGGGGATTTTGGTTTGCTCGTGTGTACACGCGAGCAAACCAAAATCCCAGCAGACAGATTTGTTCAAATCTGTCGGACGGACAGATTTGAACAAATCTGTCTGCTCGTGTGTACAAGGCCTTAAATGTAGATGTGGTTGGTATACTTTTATGTTTTACTAAAATGTTTTCTTACATTCTAGTTTTCTATTAACAACTTGCCCACTGGGCACTTAAACCCCCTTCCTAATTAGTTTTCAGCTTTCAGTGCTCTCACACTTTTAATGACAATTACTCAGTCATGCAACACTGTATTCATATGACATTTTTGTACTTTTTTTTTTGTAGTATTTGACCACCACTGTTTTTTTTTATTTTTTGTGCTGTAAATGAAAAAAAAAAAAAAAGTTTTGTAAAAAAAATGCATTTTCTTCGTTTCAGTTATAAGATTTTGCAAAGTAGTAATTTTTCTTCATACATTTTGGGCAAAATTGATACTGCTACATATCTTTGGTAAAAAATAACCAAAATAAGTGTATATTATTTGGTCTTTGAGAAAGTTATAGGGTCTACAACTATGGTGCCAATCTCTGAAAATTGATCACACCTGCTGTACTGATCTCATTTCTGAAGACACTAACATGCCAGGACAGTACAAATACCCCCAAATTACCCCTTTTTGGAAAGTAGATATTCCAAAGTATTTAGTAAGAGGCATGGTGAGTTTTTTTAAGTTGTAATTTTTTCCCACAATTCTTTGCAAATTGACTTTTTTTTTTAATTTTTCACATAATTGTCATAATACCAAGTTCTTTCTCACACACACCATATGCATACAACAAGCTACATCTCAAAATACATTCTACTACTCCTCTTGAGTATGGCGATACCACGTGTGAGACTTTTCTACAGCCTGGCCACATACAGAGGCCCAACATGCAGGGAGCACCATCAAGCGTTCTAGGGACATAAATTACCTTAGAGTCGGTTCACACTGGGGCGATTGGGATCCGACTTGAAGTCGCCTCAAGTCGTCCCAAGTCGCGCTGTCCAGAAAAGCAATGTAAGTGAATGGGAGCCGTCTTAATACACACTACTGAAGTCGCTCCGACTTCAGAAGAGGTTCCTGTACTACTTCAATCCGACTTCTAGGCGATTTGTACCCATTGATTTCAATGGAAGTCGCCTCCAAGTCTGATCATTGTCTTAACTGAAGCAACTTTCCAAGAAGATAACATACATTTCTCAGGCAAACCCCTCCCTCCCCTAGAGCTGATTGTTGTTTGATTGGCCACTGGAAAGTCTCCTGTCCTGGAGACGACTTCAAGTCGTGTTGTAAATCGCCCCAGATCGCCCTGTGGTTCATGCTCAAGTCGTGTTAGAGTTGCCTCTGAAAGTCGTGTCGCCCCAGTGTGACCCAACTCTTACACTTTTGAAGATTCTAGAACACCAGGAGAATGGAAATGCCCCAAAAATTACCCCATTTTGTAAAGCAAACACCCCAACGTATAATCTATGAGGCATAATGAGTCTTTTGAACATGTCATTTTTTCCCACACGTTTTTGGAAAATGTGGAATGAAAATGCATTTTTTGTTACACAAAGTTGTCCATATATAAGATATTTCTAACACATAGCATGTACATAGCAACAATTACACCCCAAAATACATTCTGCTACTCCTCCTGAGTATGGCGATACCACATGTGTGAGACTTTTACACAGCCTGGCCACATGCAGAGGCCCAACATACAGGGAGCACTGTCAGGTGTTCTAGGAGCATAAATTACACATCTAATTTAATTACCTATTACACTTTTGTGAGACACTGATAGGCACTGTAGTGGCACTGTAGTGGCATGGATGAGAACTGACGAGCACTGATGTGGCATGGATGAGCATTGATGTGGCATGGATGTTGCATGTAGGGTACTTGGGTCTAAGGTCCCCGGACCAAAGAGTCAAGAAAAGGTTTTTTTTTTTTGGGCCAATTAGGACTATTCCGGTACTTGTATACAGATAAACGATAGAGAAGAAAAATTAATTAAAAATGCTCAAAATTTTATTACAGAGTACAGACAAGATATATTAACATATTAAAATTATGACAATCATCCAGTAACATCACGACAAGGTCCCCGGAGGGGGAAACAGGCACGATGGATTTGAAGACTGTCACAAATTCTCTACTAGTTTCGCGGTTGGAACCGCTTCATCAGGAGAAGATCTGGGTATACCCGCAGCATGGTGGCGGCGGGCGCAGCCAGACAAAGTCCCTGGGGGGTGGCCAGAGTGGACACACATATGGAGGGACCTACTTGTCTTGGTGACAAGGGGGTTAAAATGAGAGTAGGGGGATCCCAGGATCAGGAGCCAGAATAGTGTCAACATATTGGGGTGCATGTGTGCATATAGTGATACTTATATTCCTGTGGGGGACTTGTCATGGTCCCGGGAAAGCATCAGGGTAGTGATGCTGACCAATAGTGCTTTGGCTAGGTAAAGCCACGGCAATCCTGGGATCCCTGGGTTGCATGGATGATCACTGATGTTGCAAGGAGAAGACCCTGTTGTTTACTAGGGCCTTTAGTGGTTTGGGGTGAGATATCTCTTTCTCTATCTTTTCCCCTTCCCCTTTTTCCCTTTCCTTCCTTTCCCCCCTCTTCCTTTTTTGTTGTTTTTATGCAGTTTTTAACGTTTTTATAATGTATACATGTAGTACCGAGTGTTAGAATGTCTATATGTTTATTGTAACCGCCACTCGATTTTATGTTGTTTTTAAAGTTTGTTTTCTTGGTATGTTTCTGGTAACGTGACTGGATGGGAAGCAGGCGCATCGATGCAAACATGTTTTGTGAACTATGCGCCTTGTATAAGAAACAAACAATAATAATAAGGATGATCACTGATGTGGCACATAGGAGCACTGATATGGCATGGATGAGCACTGATGTGGCATGGATGAGCATTGATGCGGCATGGATGATCACTGATGTTGCAAGGATGATCACTGATGTGGCATGTATGAGCACTGATATGGCATGGATGAGCACAGATGTGGCATTAATAAGGCATTAATGAGCCATGGATGGGCACGGATGAGCATAGCTGGGCATGGATGGGGATGGATGAGCCATAGAAAAAAATGGATGGGGATGGATGAAACATGGATGAGCATGGCTGGGGATGGATGAGCATGGCTGGGACATGGATGAGCATAGCTGAGCATGGGAGGGTATGGATGAGCTTGGGTGGGCATTGTTTAGCATGGCCTGGCATGGATGAGCCATGATGATCATCGCTGGGCATGGATGTGCATGGCTGAGCATGGCTGGGCAGAGATCGGTGCTGTGGATACTTCAGATCCAGCCCACGGTGCTGCTGCACCTGGCTCCTTCCTCTCCTTGCACACTGTACCGATCGGTGCGAGGAGAGGGGAGGAGCTGAACCAGACATACTTCGGTCTGTTCACTCCATCATTGGACGGAGAGATCACGTGGTAAAAGGGCCGATGCCATTGGCCCTTTACCCCGTTCCGTAACACGCTGGGTCAGACATTCCGGGGGGTCTTGAGATTCTGCGAGGATGTCATGCGACGGCCTTCCAGAGTTATCCGACCACTCTGTAGCTGTCATTCGGCTATGGCCCGGTTGGCAATTGGTTAAAGATAGTTGTCTCTATTCCATACAAATACAAGAACAAATGTACAGTAAATTCATCCATGTTCAAACTGTCCACATGTCCCATGGATCTCAATCAGTGGCTCTTTCAGCTCCCTACCTCCTCATTGGTTCATACACAGCAGCAGAAGCCATTGGCTCCCTCTGATTTTCAATCACAGTCAGTGAGGAGGCAGCGGGTCCAAGTCACGCTCAGCCTGTCTTTTGAACGCACACAGAGTGTAACTCAGGAGGGAGCCTGCATAAGTGCCCCCATTGGAAGCAGCTTGCTATGGGGGCACTCAGCAGGGGGGGGCCAGAAGTGCCAGTGGGGGAGCACAGAAAAGGAGGATGGAGGCTGCTCTGTGTAATACCATTGCACAGAGCAGGTAAATATAACATTTTTAACAGGGAAAAAAATAAAACTTTAGAATCACTTCAATGCTGTAACTAAAAATGGACAGTAATCATTGTTGAAATGCTGTGTAAATTGTACATATGTGAGAGACATCATCAGATCAAACTCATACCACAAATATAAGCTGCCACCTCAGCTGGAAGAAAATGTTAGCAACCTGACCTGACCTTCTTTAATTTTCAATTCATTATCCTGCTCTATTGGGTCCTGAACTGCAACCATATGGCGAATTATGGGGGTAGGTTTGCCACCTCATCCCTTTAAACTAGGGTTGCACGGATACCGGTATCGCTACTAATACTAAGCATTTACAGGAGTAACGGTATTCGTGCAAATGCACCGATTACTGAAACCGATACTTTCAGGCTCGGTTCCTCCACTGACAGCCAATATATATATATATATATATATATATATATATATATATATATATATATATATATATATATATATATATATATATTAGGGCTGTTACTGATCAAAATTTGTGTGCTCGATACATTTTTTCTTTAAATCGATTAATCGACTAATTTTGCACATACAGATCCAACTTTTAGCTGATCTCCTCCTTGCAGGCTGATTCCCAGTGCAGCTCCAACCACTGGAAAAATGGATAGCAGGATACAAAAAACACACAAAGGAAGCGCTTGATGGGAATAGCATTAAAAATGTTATAGTCTTCAAATAGGTAACAAAATAAATATTGCACTGGAGATAAAATCGATGTAGCTACATAAACTGGAAAAATGGTGCGAGTTATATCAAACCATAGCAAAAGCAGTCATAAAAACATGTAGATAAGTATGATACTGGTATAAAAATGTGTACAATGATACCACTGCTGATTTCAGATGAAGAGAGGTTAACATCAGTCCGTCGGCATGTAGATGTCCCGTGAAGGGAACTATCACAACTCCCAGTGGATGGCTGTAGAATCCCAGGTTGATAGAGGGAAGTGTAACAGCCCTTGCGTGTGGCAGATAGGAAGGTCCTGCTGGCATGCAGATATGATGGCACAGCAAAGGAGCCCTTCAGATGGACACAGCAAGCCCCGCCGGTGTCTGTGAAGTCACCGGATCTCTGACGGAACTCCCTGAAGTCCCGGAAGCCGGCGGAGAGGTGAGTACCAATCAAAATAATTTTGATTGATCGCGGGGGGGGCGTGGAATCACGGGACTCCAGCCCTGATCGCGGGATTTAACTGCGAATCGAGGGACATTCCCGCAAAATTCGGAACAGTTGGGAGGTATGTAAATGTGAATGGTCCCAAAATAGTGTCAAAAGTGTCCGATCTGTCTGCTGCAATATCGCAGTCCTGACAAAAAGATAACCACCATTACTAGTAAAAAAAAGTCATAAATCTAGCCCCTATTTTGTAGGCGCTATAGCTTTTGCGCAAACCAATCACTATACGTTTATTGTGATTTTTTTTAAAAACAAAAATATGTAGAAGAATACGTAGAGGCCTAAACTGAAAAAAATTGTGGTCTTTTTTGTTTATAGCGCAAAAAAAAAAAAAAAAAAAGCAGAGGTGATCAAATACCACTATTTGTGGGTAAAAAAAACGTTAATTTTGTTTGGGAACCACATCGCACGGCCACGCAATTTTCATTCAAAGCACGACAGTGCAAAAAGCTGAAAATTGTCCTGGGCAGGAAGGGGGTGAAAATGCCCGGTATTGAAATGGTTAAAATGTGGGGCTTTGTTGTTTATAACACAAAAAAAATAAAACTGCAGAGGCGATTAAATACCACCAAAAGAAAACTCTATTTGTGGGAAAAGGACATAAATGTAATTTGTGTACAGCGTTGTACGACTGCGCAATTGTCAGTTAGAGTCACAGTGCCTTATCACAAAAAAAACCATCTGGTCATGAAGGGGGGTAAAACCTCCCGGAGGGCAACTGGTTAATCAGCCACAGAACCTGTGTAATTCATGTGTTCTTTTTTTTTAATGGATGAGGCGGCAACAATCCTATCTGAGGAGAACGCATAGGGCTGTGAGTGACCAGGATGTGGTGGTTGGAGGGGAGGGATAGCTAGTCTTGGTGCAGAGCCATCTCTTTCCACCTTCTTCCCTTGCACACATTTTGAAAAATGCGGTCCCCTTACACCGCCTCTAACTCGGCCTTGTACGGCGGAGGTGACTCATTCCGCCTTTCCCGCCATGTGCGCGTCTTCCTTATTTTGGCTGCCAGCACGCGTCACGTGCTCTTCGGCCAAACCCGTCAGACCAATCAGAGCGGGAGAGTCCTCCGAGGCTCAGAACGCAGCTGGGCGGGTCTATCGTAGATCGGTGTCACGTAGTGGCAGTGCTGGCCGCCGGCTGTTCGGGTGAGAGAGAGAGTGTAAGCGGGTCATGTGTGAGGAGAGCGCGGCCGGTGCGGTGGTATGTGTACCTCCCCCTTCACCTCAGGTGAGTACACGGGGGGAGGAGGAGGCTGTGAATGACCGGAGACGGCTCTACCACTGAGAAGGTCTCTCCGTCTATGGCTCTCCTCCGTGTAGTTGAATCTCTATGGCTCTCCATGTGGTTGGAGTGATTCAGTGTGGAGTCATAGAGCGGCTCTGAGGTATTGGTGGTGTGGAGGGTCCCCTGACTTCCTGTCCTCTGTAGATGTGACTCCTCCTCCTCCCTGTATTATCTCCTCATATTGGTTTCATGTTTTCTTTTGAACCCTGTTATTGTGTGTCACATGCAGCCATTTGTTTTTTGTTGTTGGTGTGGTACACAGTGATGTGATTTGGCCGCCCCTTAGCAGTGGTCTTCATGCAGGTTACCTGAAGTTTCCCATAGACCTCTATTATGAGTATTTGGTGTATTTCCTGAAACACCTGCATTCTGCATCTTTGTTACACTTTTCAGAAAACGCACAATCTATTGAAGTCTACAGGAAACCGCAGGCACACTGCACTGGAGCCAAATCACAGTGTGGCATAGGGAGGCCGCCTTGCAACCCTTTCACACTCACGCAGTTCTCCAATGTCTTGGTGCTAGAAATAGCACCTGAAAACTGCCTCGCATGCTGCCTGACTGTGAAAGCTTGAGCGCTCTCTCACTGGGGCGGTGCACTTATTCGACGTTAGAAAAAGTCCCGCAAGCAGCATCTTTGGGGTGGTTTGGGAGTGCTTTGTACAGCACTCTCAAAACACCCCTGCCCATTGCAATGAATGGGCAACGATTCGGAAGTGCAGCTAAAATGAGCAGCCCTTTACCGCTTATGCTTGGGTGATCTCAGTGTTAAAGGGGTCTTAAAAGAGAAGCATGGGATTTCCCCCCCCCCCCCCCCCCATAATCATACTTACCTAGGTGGATGCTGTATCTGTCCCGCCTTTGCACTGAGGACCCAGTGATCGAACACCCCTGATGGCTTGCTTCTCTCAGCTCCCCAAGCAGAGAGCTACTGACTGTCAATCGGCAGCTCTCCTGCACACTCACTGGAGTGTTGAGCTGTGCAGGGGCACAAAGCAGCTGTGAAGTCACCGGATCTCTGACGGAACTCCCTGAAGTCCCGGAAGCCGACGGAGAGGTGAGTACCAATCAAAATAATTTTGATTGATCGCGAGGGGGGGGGGGGGGCGGGGCGTGGAATCGCGGGACTCCAGCCCTGATCCGGGATTTAACCGAAATTCGGAACAGTTGGGAGGTATGTAAATGTGAATGGTCCCAAAATGGGGTCAAAAGTGTCCGATCTGTCTGCTGCAATATCACAGTCCTGACAAAAATCACAGATAAACGCCATTACTAGTAAAAAAAAAAAAGTCATAAATCTATCCCCTATTTTGTAGGCGCTATAGCTTTTGCGCAAACCAATCACTATACGCTTATTGTGATTATTGTGATCAAATACCACTGGTAGGTGGTATTAGGTGGATGCTGTATCTGTCCCGCCTTTGCACTGAGGACCCAGTGATCGAACACCCCTGATGGCTTGGTTCTCTCAGCTCCCCAAGCAGAGAGCTACTGACTGTCGATCGGCAGCTCTCCTGCACACTCATTGGAGTGTTGAGCTGTGCCGGGGCACAAAGCAGCTATCTCAGCAAAAAAATGTTTGGACAGGTATCAGTCTGGGCACCTGACGTATCCAGAGCCGGGATGACACGGTGCCTGGACTGATCTGTGTGATGTCAGCAAAGAACCGATTTCAGACCGCTCTCTGCTGGAAACGGGTCACAGGAGAGCAAAACGAATTGCACTCCTGTGATTTATCAGAGAAGGCCAGCCAAACAAGCTCAGGCTGGACTTCTCCTTTAAAGAGGAATTTGCGCCCCCCCCCCCCAAATTAAAAGTCAGCAGCTACAAATACTGTAGCTACTGACTGTTACTCTTAGGCCTCTTGTACACTGCAGCTGGTGAACAGATGTTTAGGAGCATTTTGGTGCCTTTTTCTTTTCCTAAAAGAGGAAGAAAAGTCTTCCTGTTTAATTGTACCAACAGGTAAGCGTTTAATAAGGCTTACCTGTAGGTACTGTAAATATATCCTAAACTTGTACCGTTTAGAAGATGTTTACTATATACTCTGCCGCCAACATCATTGGCGCATGCGCACTGAAGGATGGTCAATTATGGCATTTCTACAGGGCCCTGCGCTGTGACCGGCAGCACCCGCGTGCATGCACGGGAGTGACGTAGTCGCGGCTCTGGCTAATCACAGCCCTGGAGCTTGTGAACCCTGGAAGAAACTGCAAGGGAAAATCTCAGCGGTGTGCTGGTGCCACTGCAACAGCTTCATTCTAAGGTAAGTATTTCATTATGATGCCTACATGCATGATCTGATTCACTTGGATCATTGGGCATTCTTGAGGTTCGCAGTATTGGTCAGAGGGGCGGTTTTTCACTGGCAGTTCAGAGCCTTCACATTTGGGTTAACAGTCAGCCCAAGGATATTTACCAAAATCCTAGCGGAAGCAGTAGCCTTTCTACATCTTCAGGGTATAACTCTGATTCCCTACCTGGATGACCTACTGGTCTCTGGACCATCAGCTGCCCAAGTCAGATCAGACACCAACAAGGTAATGTGGGACAGATAATCGACACCAAAAAGATCTTACTAGGCTACTTGGTAGACGCCAAACTACAGAAAATCTGCCAAAGGACAGGTTAGCTCCATCAGTGGGGGACCTGATAAAAAAAAAAAAAAAAAAAAAACATCATGCTCCAGAAGGGAGGTGCTAAGAATCCTGGGCCTGATGTCGTTTGGGCACAACTTCACTCGACAGAGTATTAGGATGATGAGCGCATATACATAAACACTGAGGCTGTCAAATACAGTTCTGTAAAAAACAAAGTGCAATCCGTGCAAAAAGTGCAAATGCATAAATGTCAAATGATAAACAGTTCCATCCGTGGTGCAAATGCATAATATATCAAATGATAAAAGTTCCATCCGTGATGTTGCAGCTAATTCTGAGAAATAAGTGACTTTCTTTAAATAAATGAGCTCACATTGCACTTACCTTAATAAGGCAATGAATAAGCCTTAATGTTTGTGTGGCACTTTCGTGGGTCTCCAGTAGGTGTCCCTCTATCCTCTGTGAGATGGTATAGAAATCCTGGTTGTGGTCCAATGCTCCAAGGTATGGAAAAGGGAGGTTTCCAGTGGTGCTCAAATGAAGAAAAGTAGTGCCATAGTGAAGTATATAGGTGTAATTTTAATAATAAAGTAGAAACTTACATCAAAGTGTTAAAACAGTCGAACGAACGTTCGGATACACGATTATACGTTTTACTTCCGGTTCCGGGTCTTACATGTTACGCCACGCCTCGCAGCTTCATCAGAGATCTCTGATGAAGCTGCGAGGCGTGGCGTAACATGTAAGACCCGGAACCGGAAGTAAAACGTATAATCGTGTATCCGAACGTTCGTTCGACTGTTTTAACACTTTGATGTAAGTTTCTACTTTATTATTAAAATTACACCTATATACTTCACTATGGCACTACTTTTCTTCATTTGAGCACCACTGGAAACCTCCCTTTTCCATACCTTGGAGCATTGGACCACAACCAGGATTTCTATACCATCTCACAGAGGATAGAGGGACACCTACTGGAGACCCACGAAAGTGCCACACAAACATTAAAGGGGTAGTTCCCCCAAAAACCTTTTTTTTAACATTGATTGAGGCTCGTTATGTCAAGGGGAATTGGGTGTTTTTTTATTAGAAACGAAGCAGTACTTACTGTTTTACAGATGCATCGTCTCCGACGTTTCTGGGTATAGTCTTCGGGTCTAGGCGTTCCTATTTGATTGACAGGCTTCCGAGGTTGGATACATCGCGTCACGATTTTCCGAAAGTAGCCGAACGACGGTGTGCAGGCGCAGTATAGAGCCGCACCGTTGCTCGGCTTCTTTCGGCTACTCGTGACGCGATGTATGCGACCGTCGTAAGCCTGTCAATCAAATAGGCACGCCCAGACCAGACGATCATACCCGGAAGCGACGGAGACGATGCATCAGTAAAACGGTAAGTACTGCTTCGTTTCTAATAAAAAAACACCCGATTCCCCTTGACATAACGAGCCTCAATCAATGTTAAAAAAAGTTTTTTGGGGGAATTACCCCTTTAAGGCTTATTCATTGCCTTATTAAGGTAAGCGCAATGTGAGCTCATTTATTTAAAGAAAGTCACTTATTTCTCAGAATTAGCTGCAACATCACGGATGGAACTTTTATCATTTGATATATATGCATTTGCACCACGGATGGAACGGTTTATCATTTGACATTTATGCATTTGCACTTTTTGCACGGATTGCACTTTGTATTTTACAGAACTGTATTTGACAGCCTCAGTGTTTATGTATATGCGCTCATCATCCTAATACTCTGTCACTGTTGTTTTATTTTATATCACAATTTAGATTGAGCAGCACGTACACACCCCCCCCCCCCCCATTGTTTCACTTTATTTATTTGGTGGCGCAAGAGCTTCACTTATTCACAACTTCACTTGAGTCCTTCACTTCTTCCTTCTGCGACAAGAAGAGGGTGTTCCTCGACCAGGTGTGGTGGACAGTGCCTGACAACCTAAAGGGGCAGACCATGGGCTCCGTGGGATTCTGGTAATGGTTGCCAGCACCTGGGGGTGGGGGGCCCACCTAGGAGATCTTGGACTGGGTCAAAGGGAAGATTATCTACATATCAGCGGGCCACATAAAAGGGACAAGCAGCACAGAGCCAGACTTCCTTAGCCATCAGCCGATGCGGCAGGGGGAATGGGAACTGAACCCTAAGGTATTTTCAAAACTTGGTGCAGCGCTTCGGAAATCTGTTCGCCAACTTACAGAACTTAAGGTGAAGAGACATTTCTCGATTTCCCAAGAGAGGGAGTCAGAAGGCTTAGACGCCCTGACTCAGATCTGGTAGTGCGGGCTGGCATATGCCTTCCCATCCCTAGCACTGATTCCACGGGTCCTTCAGAAGCTCAACCAAAATCCCAGGCCAGCTCCCCCTGAGAGCACCCTTGTGGCCAAGGAGAGCTTGGCTCACAAGCAAAAGGTCCATGGTGGTAGCAGAGCCGTGGAAGCTCCCAAACGGGCAGAATTTTCTGAGGCAGGGGCCACTTCTACACCCAAGGCCTGATTTTTTTTTTTTAGCTGATGGCCTGGCTAGTGAGCGCCAGATCATAAAGCGCAAGGGCTTCTCAGAGAGAGTGTAATAGGTACCCTCCTGAGTGGAAAACCTACTAAAAAAATTGGGGTATATAAAAACAAATGACCCCCGCCACCGGTTATCTTGGTGCTTCTCCAGGATGGGGTAGAGAAGGGCCTAGTGGGGTCAACACCCTTCGGGTACAGATCGCAGTGCTTTCGGTCTAGGTGCAAAACTAGCAAAGGAAGACCTAATTAAGCCCCCTTTCACACTGGGGCTGGTGTAAAGTGGCGTTATTTTTTTCAGCGACGCTTTATCGTCAATTTCGTATCGCTATTCGGCCACTAGTGGGGCACTTTTACCCCCCCCCCACTAGCGGCTGAGAAAATGTTAAAAACTTCATTTTAATGGGCAGGAGCTCCAAAGATGCTGCTAGCAGAACTTTTTACCGTCCTGCTAGCGCACCGCTTCAGTGTGAAAGCCCTCGGGGCTTTCACACTTGAGACACAGCAGCGGCTGTTTCAGGTCGCTTTGCAGGTGCTATTTTTAGCGTTATGGCGCCTGCAAAGTGACCCAATGTGAAAGGAGTCTAAGTGATTCCTGGTGGCCAGGAAAAGGGTTTCTCTGGTCTCCAAAGGCAGTTTCCCATCATGGGACCAGACAAGGATATTAGAGGCGTTATCTAAACACCCATTTAAACCTATAGAGAAGGTTTCTTTTACGTTTCTAACCTTAAAATGATGATTTTTGTAAAATTACCACGGCCTGGAGGGTTGGGGATCTACAAGGGCTGTCCATGAAGAAAACTTTCTTATTGATACAGCCAGGACTCAAGATATACAATTGTCGTCCTTGCAGTGGATGACCCTCTTAATTTCCATATAAGGGCACACTAATACTTTATCAAGTAAAGACTGTGTAAATGGGGGTGAGAGGGGACTGTTCAGTAACTTGCTCTGTGGATTTAAATCACCTATCTTTTTCTCCCTCCCTTCTAGATTTGTTGATTTAAAAAATACCAACACACAAGCTGAGGAATGAAGTTCAGATTCCTTTTTATTCTACTGTGACAGCAGTTGAGTATATTGATTTTATTTAATTGTTTTATCCAGCGATGTATGACAAACACAGGATGTGAGCTGTATTCTATTTGTGTGTGTGTGTGTGTGTTATATATACATATATTGCAAAATATTTAAAATGTAGTTTTGAATTATACCATGGTTACAGATCCTACATAACATCAAAATTGAATGCAAGTGAGAGGGAAGAAGTTTGCAGGGGGAAGAGTTGGCTCACCCGATAGAATCAAAATATGACTAATAATTGGATGTAAAGAGTTTTTACCATTTACAACCTAACATGCTGCAATAAAATATGTACCACAACACATTGTGATGTGCTACATTACAGCAGCCTATCCATTTTATATAGATCACGAGGAAGAATTTACTCCATTGTCGTGTATATGCATGGCACAATGCAGTTAATTGTTTCAAAAATGATCTAGACACGCTACCTAGTCTATATAATTGCTAAAAACTCCAATGGTGTATGGGTAGCTTGCATTAGGTTTTTAAACATTAAAGCCCATCTCCAGGGCAACAAAAAGTTTTCCAATGCATGGGTTAACTGTAGTAGGTTTTTGTCTAGGGGAGAGGAAAGGGGTTTACCAACCTATTCCTCCAACCCTTACAGCACAAGACTGGTCTGGCACCCCTAGGAAACGGCGGTCTTGAGTTGTAGATTAATACTGACATCGTCAAGTCCAGAGCAGATGCCATAGACCAGTAACAGTCCACCACTAGACCGGGGGGTAGTGCTGTTTTCTGGTGGAACAAAGGATTGGGGAATATAAGCTTTCTAATCGCTGCTTAACAAAATAAGCAATTGACCTGTGTAGTGCGGGCACAGCCTCGCTGCATTTTGAAAACTTTTATTTTTTTGCCTGGAGTTGGGCTTTAACGAGTATTAACACTCAACTTCAGGCAAAAGGGTAGGAGTCAAAACCTGCCAACAGTGGCAGAGAATGCAGTATAAAGTGGATCAAGGGTTCTAACTAGGGTTGTCCAGATACCGATACCGAGTATTTGCGGGAGTACTTGTACTCGCGCAAATGCTCCCGATGCCTAAATAGAATACTTTTTTGTATTTATCAACATGTTCTGTGAAAATTCTTTGAGTTTTTTACTACTGCATGACAAGCAAATAAAACATTTTTATTCATTTTTACTAATTTTTATTCTTTTATAATGTCTTGAGTTAGAGTTTTTCATAATTCTAAAGAAAATATCCTTAGTCTGTATTGTGGTTTGAAAACTGTCACATGACATTTAAAAAAAGTATCGGTATTCGGTATCGGCGAGTACATGAAAAAAGTATCGGTACTTGTACTCGGTCCTAAAAAAGTGGTATCGGGACAACCCTAGTTCTAACCCTTCCCCCCCCCTCCTCTGTAAAAACTTAAAAGCAGTTTTGGATATAGCTTTGGATATAGCTGAGCTTTTATTCTGTCATCTAAGACTGTAAGAAAATGTATTTCACTAAAGTCAGAAGTTTAGCTCGTATGTTGAGTTTGTAATCGATTAGTTGGCCGATTATTGTTTCGATTAATCGAATAATAGCCTTAAAGCGGAGCTCCACCCTTAATTTAACTTACTTTCAATATTGTTAAGGGTCCAAAACAATGCCACATCCGATATTAATAAATAAATGTTACAGTACCATCTGAGCTGCTATGTCTTCCGGTCTGTATCCCCTCGGGTTAAAGTCGGGTTTTCCCTGGTTTCCGGTCGCGGCGCTGTGTCTTCTGGGAGCTTATCTCTTTGCTCCCTAATTATCATATTTCGCCTTTTAGAACGAAATCTCGCGCGACTTCGTGTAGCAGGAAGTGACGCGGATGTAAACAGAGGGAGGGCGGGCGTTTTGAACAATCTCCATTGCACGGCTGTATTACACGATTATTTTGTTATCAACGGGGCAGTAACTTTTCATTCATACACCTGCCGTTGAGATGACAACAGACGCTCGCGCCGCCGGACACCTTTGCCAGTGCGCGTGTGCGAGATCGAGCGGTGGATGCTGGGACAGCATCCACTGAAAACAGGAAGTGACATGCTTGTGTTCTTCTTCCTGCCCAAAGCCAAGATGGCAACGCGAGGACATGCAGAATATAAGTTATTTGTGACAGAAAACCAGCGGAGTGGCTGTTGAAAACAAAAACCGTGAGTTTAGCACAGCAGTGCAATTAGTAATTTAAAGAGCCCATAATCAAAAATTCGATTTTTCGGCGGAGATCCGCTTTAAAAAAAAAATAGAAATTGAATTTAAAAAACAAATTTGGGCCAATTTGTTGTTGGGCAGATTACAAAACACAAATTGCCGCAAAAACATATTGCATGCTTTTCTGCAGCTTCTCCATTGAAGTATATTGAACCAAAAAAAAAATAGCGCAGTTTTGTGTTTTTTTTTTTTTTTGTTATTTCTTTTTTAACCTTATGTTACTAATCGATTAATCGACAACTAATCGATTAATCGGCAACTAATTTTTTTTTTTTTTTAGAATGGAAGATAAGCCTGATTTAAAGCATTGACTGCTGTAGTTCCTGTAATTTTTTTATTTGAATAAAATACAATGATGTTCCCATTTGTGTATTTTCTTAATGCTGTGTTTTCTGGCTGTCAGATGTATCGCAAGAGGAGGTTCGGGAGTCCTGAAGAGATTCGTGAATGGAAGCGAAGGAGGCGGTCCCCAAGCTGGGAACGCGATGATAGATATAGACATCAAGAGCATCGGAGATCACCACCTAGGTCACGTTCCAGGGGGTACATAGTGTTAATCTCTTCCTAACATAATAGTTCTTAGATATGCACATTTTTACCAATTTAAGGATTGTGGCTCAGCTTTTCAATCGGTTGGGACCTGATTTAACACTGATGGTCCAAAACGTGTCATGATGACCTTTCAACAGAAATATGACATTTTACTGGCAAGTCAGAAGAGCATAGTCTGTTCCTGATAATGAATGGAGGTTTTTAGCTAAGCATTTAAAAACATCACTGCTTTTTCTTTATCGTACATCACGGGACACAGAGCGCATAGCCATTACACTTGGTTATATGGGTACCTTCAGGTGTGGACACTGGTGTAATCTATTTCACAGGAAGTTTCCTCCCTATATAACCCCCTCCCACTGGGAGTGCTTCAGTTTTTTCGCCAGTGTCTTAGGTGTTGGTCACGTCTAGCTGTCCCTCGGAGGTCTCGGGACCCAGGATAGCTAGCCGGATCCATCCGAAGTGCTTCAAAGCCAAGGTGTACGGTACCCGGGCCCTGCTGGAGTGGGGTTTTGCCTATAATGCCTCTCCTTGGAGGGCTGGATTCTGGGCTCCAGTGCCTTAGTCTTTCCAAGAACTAAACGCTACTGATGCCAGGATGCTATATAGGTCCAGGGGTGTGGGTTCCTTAACACAGGACCCCGGTCCCTGAAGGTCCAAGACAATACCCACGGAGATGGGGGAAGGCTGGGCCTCTTGCATTTTGCAATACCCTGCGGCGTGGAGCAGGTAAGAGGGAACCTGCGGGACTTGGTTCGACAGTAGGTATCCCCCTGGGGGTTCTGGGTTGGCTAATGGTATGCTTGTGCATCAGCCACTATCTCCACTATGTCTGTTGAGGCAGGATGGGATGTACTAATGTTTACCCAGATAACATGTAGATATATATATATGCTTTTAAAAGATATGTATTTTGCTACTCCCCCCAGATTTGCCTGTTAGCATGATACTGCAGCCCCACGTGTATAGAGAGGAAGTGCTGACAAAACTCCTGTTCCTAGGAAGCCTAGGGAGACAGCTTCCTCTGTGTGCACTACAAAGATTAGTGGCTTACCAGGTGTCTGTGTTTCTAGCGCTGGTCCAGGCTTCTCCTCTGCTCTCTGCTTCCTCCATGTTGGTTTCAGCGTGGGGGGGCGGGGGCGCGCGCGCATGCGCGCCGCCTTTTACAACGTCAGCGGGCGTGGGGGCGGGCCAGCAGCGTCAGTCTCAGATAAAGCAAAAAAGCATTTCCTGGCTGGTCATTCCCTCCTGAGAGCAGTGGAGAGTGAGGACATAGAGCGCGCAGCTGAGCCAGTTCTGGCTAACAGTGACACCCAGTGGTGGTTTGTGGATCTTCAGGTCTGGACTTAAAAGTCCACACTGACCAGAAAAAAAAAAAAAAAAAATATATATATATTTTTTTTTGCTTAAAGGGACTCAGCCTTAGATCTGGCAGTATCTGAGTCGGGCAACCTTGGACTCCAGCTAACGGGCATTGGTGTGGCAATACTCACAGGACTTTCCTCTGTATTGCCGCCTTCTCAGGCGTATGAAAATTTTGAAAGATTTTACCATAGCCTGTCCTTATTAATGTTTCACTTCTAGCTACAACAGTTGGGTGTTGGCTGTAGGGGTGTCTCAAGGTTGTGCAATGGCTCCCAAGGGATCAGGACCAGCTAAGGCTGCAAAAGGTGCCAAAAAAGTAAAGGTCTCCAACGGGGTCAGAGGATTTGGGCCAGGCTCCAGTGGTCCCACCCTCACCAGATAGACCACCGAACAGCATCGTGCAGGAGCCATTGAGGGTGCTAGGGGCAGAGGCGGCCCCCAATCAACCCATTCCCGGTTATGTTACGGAAGAAATGCTAGAATCCACCCTAGGTGGGCTAGAGAAAAGGTTAACTGCTTTAATTGCCCACTCTTTGCCGGGTGGCAAACGGGCTAGATCCCCGTCACCTAAAACGGTGTGTTCAGATGCAGAGGTCCTCTCTTCGGAGGAATTGGACCCACAGGGGGATCAAGCGGACCTGAGTCCTGACGGGTCAGATATTGAAGATTCCACTATAGATAAAAAAAATTCGGCTTCTCAAGCAGAGAGTCTGTGGATCCAGTCTCTGACGGATATGGTTCGCACTGCTTTTAAACTTCCAGTGTCAGAACAAGTAGCCCCCGCGGTATCCTCTTTAGGTTCCTTGAAGGCACCATTGGGTGGTGCATCTTTCCCGGTTCACCCCCTTCTGGAGAGCGTGATTTTTCAGGATTGGGCTCGACCTGATAGGATTTTTATCCCTCCTAAAAGGTTTACCATTCTCTATCCTATGGAAGAAGAATTTGCAAAGAAATGGGCACTCCCTACCGTGGACGCAGCCATTTCCTGCGTAAATAAATCCCTGACCTGTCCGGTGGAAAATGTCCAGGTGTTTAAAGATCCAGTCGACAAAAAATTGGAGACCCTACTGAAGGCTTCTTTTACCACAGTAGGTGCCGTGGTTCAGCCAGCAGTGGCAGCCATTGGCGTTTGTCAGGCTTTAAAGGATCAGACTAAACAGATATTAAAGGACATACCGGCTCAGCAAGCTTGTGAATTGGCTGACCTCCCAAGAGCTCTCTGCTTTGCAGTAGATGCTATTAAGGACTCCGTTCAACAGGCGTCCCGTTTATCTCTGCTGTTGGTTCATATGCGTCGCCTTTTGTGGCTAAAAAACTGGTCAGCAGAGGCACCCTGCAAAAAGCTTTTAGCAGGATTTCCCTTTCATGGTGGGAGACTATTCGGTGAAGACCTAGATAAATATATCCAGACCATATCAGGTGGTAAAAGTTCTTTCTTGCCCATCAAGAAAAGATCACGTGGGCCCGCATTTAAGCGACAGGCCTTCGCAGGCTCGGCCCCTTCAACTTCCCGTCAGTATCGACGGCCTCCCGGGCGTTCGGCATTTAATAGCCGCCCACAAGGACAAGCCACGACAGGCAAGAGGCCATGGTCTCGCAAGCCGGTTAAACCAGTCCTTAAGTCCGATTCATGAAGGGGCGCCCCCACTCTCCATTCAGGCGTTAGATCGTCCGTTAGTGCTCTCCCCGAAGGTCCGGCGCAGCCTGTCTTGGTGGCTGGTCTCTCAAAATTTGTCAAAAGGGAAATCCTTTTGCCCCATCTCGTGGAAGATAGTATCCACGGATGCCAGCCTGTTAGGTTGGGGGGCAGTTCTAGAAGAACAGACCCAGCAAGGGCTGTGGTCGGGGGCAGAGAAACTGCTTCCCATCAATATCTTGGAAATCAGAGCTGCTCGACTGGCCCTGATCGCCTGGACTCTCCCCCTTCAGGGTCTGCCAGTAAGGATACAGTCCGACAACGCCACTGCGGTGGCATACATAAACCACCAGGGGGGCACGAAGAGCCCAGCAGCCCAAAGAAGTAAACCTGATTTTCTCATGGGCCGAAGCCCATGTACCCTGCATCTTGGCGGTGTTCATCCCAGGGATAGACAATTCTCAAGCAGATTTTTTGAGTCGTCAACAGTTGCTCCCGGGGGAATGGTCGCTTCACCCCCAGGTATTCCAAGAGATTTGCCAAAGATTTGGAGTCCCAGACGTGGACATTATGGCAACGAGATCCAACAAAAAGTTGGACAAATTCATATCCCGAGCCAGGGTTCCCTCGGCCTACGGGACCGATGCCTTGGTTTGCCCTTGGCACAAGTTTTCTCTTCTGTATGCGTTCCCTCCACTGCAGATGATTCCCCGCCTTCTACGGAGAATCCGGGTGGAGCGCAGGCCTGTGATCCTGGTGGCTCCAGCCTGGCCCAGGAGGGCTTGGTACGCACTCATCGTGAAGATGTCAGTCGGGGCGCCGTGGCCGCTCCCCCTGCGCCCAGATCTGCTGTCTCAAGGCCCAATCTGCCATCCTGCTTCACGGCAGCTAAATTTGACGGCTTGGCGGCTGAATCCCTAATTCTTAAGGGCAGAGGCCTCTCAGATCAGGTCATAGCTACGTTAATTCAGGCTAGGAAACCGGTCTCCAGAAATATTTATTACAGAGTCTGGAGAACCTATGTGGAGTGGTGCGAGTCTCAAAAATGGCATCCTCGAAAAAATTTTATTGACAGGATCTTGCGATTCCTCCAGGTTGGCGTTGACAAGGGGTTGGCTCTTAGTACTCTAAAGGGGCAGGTGTCGGCTTTATCAATATGGTTTCAAAGACCCTTGGCCACCCATTCGCTTATGAAAACCTTCTTGCAGGGGGTCTTGCATGTGAATCCCCCTATTAGAGCTCCCCTCTGCCCCTGGAATTTAAATCTGGTCTTGTCAGCTTTACAAAGGCAGCCGTTTGAACCTCTGACAGAAATCCCTCTTGTGCTACTAACTCGAAAGTTGGTTTTCTTGGTGGCTATGGCTTCAGCCAGAAGGGTTTCCGAGCTGGCAGCCTTATCATGCAGGGAGCCATACCTTATTCTGCATAAGGACAGAGTTGTTCTGCGGCCTCAACCTTCTTTCCTTCCTAAGGTCATATCCAGTTTTCACTTGAATCAGGACCTAGTCCTACCTTCCTTCTTTCCTACTCCTCAGTCCAGAGAGGAAAGACGGCTTCATACTTTGGACGTGGTTCGAGCCATGAGGGTCTATCTCAAGGCTACAGAGAAGATTCGGAAAACAGATGTGCTTTTTGTTCTTCCGGATGGCCCCAAGAAGGGTCAGCCGGCTGCCAAGTCTTCCTTGGCTAGGTGGATTAAGCAGCTGATTTTTCAGGCCTATGGTCTGAAGCGCGTTCCACCTCCCTTATCAGTTAAAGCCCATTCTACGAGGGCCATGAGTGCCTCCTGGGCGGCACATCATCAGATTTCTATGGCACAGGTTTGCAAGGCGGCAACCTGGTCTTCCGTACATACGTTTACTAAATTTTATAAGTTGGACGTTGCAAAGAGTACGGACGCAGCTTTTGGGCAGGCGGTCCTACGGGCAGCAGTATAGAATCCTCTGGCCCGGTTCACGCCCCCTTGTGTTTCTGTTGATGGAGCCATGTTTTCTCCTGACAATGTTTTTATTTGGCTATTCTTGGCTTTACGGTCTCCCTCCCTTCATAGAGCATTGCTTTAGGACATCCCAAGTGTAATGGCTATGCGCTCTGTGTCCCGTGATGTACGATAAAGAAAAAAGGATTTTTAATAAACAGCTTACCTGTAAAATCCTTTTCTTGAAGTACATCACGGGACACAGAGCTCCCACCCCTCTTTTGGGGAACATTGTGTAACCTCGGGAGAATTGCTTGCTACAAAACTGAAGCACTCCCAGTGGGAGGGGGTTATATAGGGAGGAAACTTCCTGTGAAATTGATTACACCAGTGTCCACACCTGAAGGTACCCATATAACCAAGTGTAATGGCTATGCGCTCTGTGTCCCGTGATGTACTTCAAGAAAAGGATTTTACAGGTAAGCTGTTTATTAAAAATCCTTTTATTTTACTGGGATGGAACTGATTATTTTGAGTGTTTGATTACGGTTGTCGTATTCAGTGAATAGTATGTTGTGAAAGGTGACACATCTAAATTCTGCATTGCTATGCAGGGTTAGGAAAAATGGCATAATAAAGAAAAACAATCATGTAATCTAAAGATGCAAATGTATGTGTCTGAGTCATAAACTCAATACTACTTTGAATGTTTGTATTTAAAGAATAGACATATTCATTATTCTAAGACTACGTGTTAAGCTAAATGATGTGTTATAGAAACAAGGCTAGTAATAGTAAATTAGATTTGCTGACCGCTCTATAACAGTTTTACAGCCACAGGGTGGCAGCTGCATGCCGGATCACATGTGTATATACGTGATCTGGCTCTTCCAGGTAGAGTGCGCGCTGGAAATCCCATGGTTTTGTAGACACTATATATAACTTTTGAGCAAACCGATCAATATACTTTTATAGGGATTATTTTTACCAACAATATGTAGCAGAATGCATATTGGTCTTAATTGATGAAGAAATTTAAAAAAATGTATATATTATTGGATATGTTATAGCAAAAAGTTAAAATTATTGTTTTTTTTTTCAAAATTTGTATTTTTTGTTTTTTTGTGCAAAAAATAAAAACGCATGCAGAGTTGACCAAATACCACCAAAAGAAAGCTCTGGGGGTGAAAAAAGGACATAATTTTGATTTGGGTACAGCGTTGCATGACCATGTAATTGTCAAAGTAAAGCAGTTCTGTATCGCAAAAAATGGCCCGTCATGAAGGGGGTAAATCTTCCGAAAGTCAAGTGGTTAAAGAGGTTCTTTACTCTTTTTACAAAACATAAGTCAGCAGCTACAACTACCGTACCTGCTGACTTTTAATAAAAGGATACTTGCCCCTCTAGGGATCCAGCGATATCCTCACCACAGACCATTTTTTCACCAGTCTTAGGGTTCCCGGCATCTATAGTGTGGGAAGCTGACTGTGACAGCTTGTGGCTTCACAGCCAACTTCCTACTGCACATACATGAGCAGCTCTGCTCTTTCTGAAAGGTCTTGCAGACTTCTGGGACCTGTGAGTTGTCTCAGAAAGCTGGTAGGGGGGGGGGGAGGTGATCTGGGTGGAAGTAGGCGCAGGTACCTGTCAAAACAAGGTGCTCTGGATGCTGGCTATACTACCCAGCAAGCCTAAATAAGCAGGAGAGTCATCCCTGGACATGCTCATATTGCTTAACAATGGCGGTGTTATATTGCTGCCCTCCGTTTTTTGTTTTTAAAATAAAGTCGGTCCTGCACCTTTAACCTCTGTAACCTTTATCAGTGAATCCATCCATCAAAGTGATGAACCAATAGTGAGATGTGGGAGGCTAGTGCTCAACTTTATTAAAGTGGTTGTATATCCCTGGTTGTGTCTTATACCTAAAGGTAAGCCTGGAATGAGGCTTGCCTATAGGAAGTGGAAATATCTCCTAAACATGTGCCGTTTAGAAGATATTTAACTTGTAGTGCGCTGATGTCATTGGCGAATGCGCTGGGAAGAAACGTACCTCCGTGACGTTTCTTCCCAAGCGTGTGCCATGACTAGGGGCACCAGTGCATGGGATTGACATCATGCGGCCCTGGCCAGTCACACAGCTGGAGTCCGCAGACCCCGGAAAGAAGAGGGGCGAAGATGGATGCTTCCTGCAACGGGGACAGCGCAGGCTTTGTTTGCAGATACGTTCCACATAATGAGCTAGTATGCAATGCATACTAGCCCATTATGCTTTTACTTTTCAGGAAACAAAACCCATCGGGATTTACTTCCTCTTTAAGGAGAAATTCGATTTTGCATACCAGAACACCTCTGACTCATGAAGATGTCAGAGGTTCATGCAGGACTTGAGTGCCTGAATTTTTTTTGTGGCCAATTTTTATTAGCTTCTTCGAAGAACAAGCTTGTTGTCGGTGTTTTGTCGTTTTAGCTGTTTTCTAATTGGATTGTAATTCCTTTTGTAGGTACATATGTGATTATCATTGTGTTTTTTTTTTCCCCCATCTTCAGGAGGGCAACTTATTGGAGGAAATCTTACAAGACACGATCCAGAGACGTTAGTGTCACTGGCAGTCTGTCCTCTCACAGTGAAAATTACTTTAGACAGTCTCATGCAGTCGAGAAAACAAAGACTGAAAGACCTAATCATGGAGCCTCTCGCAGACGCCGCTCTAGGTCAGGCAGCTACTCCTCCTCGGTGAGTATAGAGGACATGGGTGAGTGATATGCAACCACTAATCTTTTTAGAGGTAAAAATTTGTAGCAAGTAGTTGCTACTAATATACTTCCATACTTTCATCATGAGGAACAGTTCAATTAGATCATGTGTTTTAGCAGCTCATGATGCTATTGAGTAATGGGTAATTTAAAATTGCTACTTTTGACTTTTAAATATTGCCCTATAGCAGAATCGGCTATTGCCACTACTTTTTGCCTATACAAAGACCGTTACTTAGCTAAATTTTTAGTTCGATCATAGCATGGTCACTAATGTACTTGGGCAAAATCATGCTACTTTTTGTAATTGCTGAGCTATGGTGTGCTCAGGTGAGATTTCTTGGATCTGCTTAACAGCCACTGTATTTTTGAGGATGAACACTTGTGGTTTTCCTTTTATGTGTACTTTAGATTTTAAATCTTGCAACCTTTAATGCATGTCAGTCCCAGTATTTACAGATATGTTTGTTTTATCTTTATATTTCATTTTAATAAAAAGGTTAGTTTGTGTAGATTTTACTTTTTGTATTCTTTTTTTAATTCAGATCGGCTTCAGTGTTGAGCCGTCTCTAACCTGCACATCTCCCTTTGCAATATCCCCTATCATTCTATGTTTTTATGACTGCACACCTCTCAATCTACACCGACTTGGACCTGTGTCTTCTAATTGTAACCACCTCCCCGGTTTCTAACGGAAATGGACGCCTTGTGGCTTTTGGGTCTACAGAAGAGCCAGCGAAGTGCTAAGAGCAGCCAGAATGTAGAAGATGACAAGGAAGGGCACCTGTTGTGCCGGGCTGGAGATCGCATCCTGGAGAGATGTACTGACTCCTCTTCCGTAAAATCTTTATCCCTTCTACTCTCCCAAGCTGTACCCTCTGTTTCTCTCCCTATTATAGAACTACAGGGTGGACTAATAGGCATAGGGAGAGCCCGTTGCACAGTATGTTTGTTCGAAACAGACCATTCGCTTCACTACTCTGCAGAGCTCCTGCTACTGAGCAGGTATATTATTTTTTATGCAGGGACTATAGTTTTGGGGCGAATACAAGTATTGTAGGGCTGAAGATTAGCCGCCTCCTCCTTTTTAGACCTCAAAGTTGCATTAAAATAAAAATAGAGGCAAAACTTTTTTTTTTCTTCTCCCCATTTTCAAGGGAGGGATATAGCCCCTGTAAAAAAAAAAAATATATATATATATATATATATATATATATATATATATATATATATATATATATATATATAGAGAGAGAGATATCTCAATCATATATATATATATCTTTGTCCCATTAGGGAGATTTGCCTTCACTTCCTGTCCTATAGGCAAATGGGAAGATGGAGGAAATCCCTGCAAATTGGGGTCACCAGAACTAGTGTCCCCCATTGGAAGATTTCCCCTCTCACTTTTTTTTGGGAACAATCTTTTTTCAATGATAATGGTAAATGGGACACATAGAGAAGGTGTGAATCTCCCTAACAGGCATTCTAATCCATCTCTCTACCCTAAACTGAAAGTTTTTCCTTTAGCTATACTTTTAGTTGAAAGTGTATCCGTATGCATTTGTAATCCATAGCAGTTGCTTTTTCTTGTACTTCAAGTGGAACTTCAGTCTTTTTTTTTTTTCATCTTTCCATCTATTAAATCTTCTGCCCTTGCTTTAACTTTGGATAGTAAAACATTTTTTTTCTGCCAATAAATGCCTTATACAGCCCACTTACTGTTTCTTGAGAGAGTGAGAGCCCGTTAGGGAGGGGGGGGAATGTATGTTTTTTTTTTTTTTGTTTTTTTTTTGTGCAAAGTGGTTGGAGGGGAGCTTCAGAATGGCATAGTTCTTATTACAAATTATGTGAGCAGACTGCAGTTCCTCTAGTATATTAAAGTTTTAACAAAGGAAGCAGTACTAAGACAGTGCAATTGCAGAAAATGTACAAAAATGTCTACCCTTGTTGAAAGGCATTGGAGAACAAGCATTTTTTCTTTATCACCTTGCATAATGTTTTTTTTTTCCACTTCTACTGTTTTTTGGGGCGATATAATCGTTTGTATTATCTCTTGGGTTTTCAGTAGCATGCCAGTTGTTAATAGTTTGTAAATGCTTCCAGCAGCAGTTTATAGTAATGGAATAGATGAGCTCTAAAAATCTGCCTGGCCTGCTGTTTAAAGTCCACAATTATGTCTTTCAGATGAAATTGTTGGAAATCTGGGTGAGGGAACATTTGGTAAAGTGGTAGAGTGCCTGGACCGTGACAGGTTTGTACAGACAAGATTTTTTTTATTTTTTGTTTTACATTACGTTTTAGGCAGGTATGAAAACATGCTGTAGATTAGGAATTCTTTCAGAAATGGTGTTATTAGTCAAGTGATAAAATAAACAAAATGCAAAGTAAATGAACAGAAGAGAAAATCAAATCAATATTTAACATGACCACCCTCTGCCTTCAAAACGGCATTGACTCTTCTAGGTACACTTGCACACAGTTTTTAAAGGAATTCGGCAGGTAGGTTGTTCCCGACATCTTGGAGAACTAGCCACAGATCTTCTGCGGATGTAGGCTGCCTCAAATCCTTCTGTCTCCATGCAATCCCAGACAGACTCAATGTTTTTAGATTAGGGCTCTGTGGGGGTCAAACCATCACTTCCACAGCTCCTTGTTCTTTACACTGAAGATGGTTCTTAACCACCCTGGCGGTGTTCCCGAGTCAGACTCGAGGTCACCTCACAGCATCCACAGAGACTGTTTAC